>JAWWTY010000001.1:66258521-66324381 GCA_035222235.1 Margarornis squamiger | reverse complement strand
AGGTGAAAAAAGGGGGGGGAAGGGGGGTGAAAAGGCCCTGAAGGAGTTTTGCTGGACACCAGGCGTTTATCCAGGGTAAAACCACGACACCTAGCAAAAGTAACAAACAAGTTAACAAAATTAAAATATGCACACACACACATACACACACACAGACACACTCAGTGTTTCTTTTCATTCAGGAGGTCTAGTTTTCAGGTGTTCCACTTTCACTGACAAACAGTAAGGTAACAGTAGGATAAATCTCATTTATTCCCTAGTCTACATTAGGGAATTATACAAGTATTGGATCTGGTTAAGAAGCTTATGTACCTTTTGGTTTTAAATATTGCACTGTCATTTATTGTTGCGATCTGTCGCGTGGAAGGAGAGAGAGGAAGGCACACTTCACAGAGGGTGAATACAAAATGGCATTTATTGAGGGGAGGAGCAGACTTTTATAGGGATCTGAGGGAAGCTTCTGGAACTAGGGAGGAACCAGGGTGGACCATAACCATGTAGGGATGGAAGGAATGGGAAAGTGACCAAACAAGGAAAAACAGGGGAGGGTATTGCCATACAAGGGTTAGCCAAATAAGGACATGGTGCAATGCACCACGAAACAACCAATGAGAAACTGGGGTACAAGGAATCAATAATAAATGAGAACACATGTGAACATTTGAAAAAATTATTTCCTCCTATTCTAATACATCAACAGTTAACTATTCTATTAAACTATTAACTGGGAGACTAAGGGCTTCTTCTCTTCAGTCTCATTATGCCGGTTGTTTCTTTGGTAGGTTCTTCACTTCGAACTTCTCTCCTTGTTCCAGGTCACGGCAGGCTTTTAAGTTATTTCATTTCCATTCGTTATAACTTTTTGCTCCCACAATTAATTTTGATAAAAATTGACTTCTGGCTGTACCAGCCAAACATCTCACATTGTGGTCCATGAACAGAGAAAAATTCAGACCTTCCACAAGTCAGTTTGTTGCTGCTAGTTTGAAATCCAAAGGAGAACAGTTTGTCCAAATGGGATAGCAGTTAGCTTATCCCAGAGTTGTCTGAGTCACTGTTCTGTGCTCCTGTTGCCCATGGCTTAAAATCATTAAACTTACGGGTGTCTACTAAGAAAACACTTGAAATTAACCATTCTGCATCTCTGTTTTTTACATAATTAAATTCCATAAAGTAAGACTCAGGGCTTTTAAAATACAGTTTTCTTTCTGGCTTCTGAATTTGGTTGAATGAATTAGACTTACATATTATTGATTACTTCAATTTGACTATTTTTAATTTTAATAAAGGGGGAAAACAGAGCCTTCCATCTAGCCTATTTTTGTAAGTGAAAATGTTTATAAGTAATGAAATGTACTTCATATCCACTGGAAATTTACCTTAAGCCTGGCAGGTGAAGCCACACTTTTAGAAGTGATTTAATACTACAAAAAGCCCCCCCCAAAAAAAAACCCAAACTGCACAACATCAACCAACCCATAGCATGAATCATAAAGAAGCTATGCACCATTTACATAGGGATTTTCATGTAGTTTATG
The DNA here is from genome assembly GCA_035222235.1 of Margarornis squamiger. Taxonomy (NCBI): domain Eukaryota; kingdom Metazoa; phylum Chordata; class Aves; order Passeriformes; family Furnariidae; genus Margarornis; species Margarornis squamiger. The sequence continues at coordinate 66,322,843 of JAWWTY010000001.1, read as the reverse complement.
CAAGAAAAGACTTGTGAATGGTTATTGATATTTTTCAAATAAAGTATGTATGAACCATTAAACTCCTCATTCCATAGTGTACAAGCCATTGGTCTGCTAAACACTCCTTTACTAGATAGGCTATAAAAGGAACAGAGGCACTTGAAGAGGTGTCATCTTTCAATGTTTGTTTAAAGATCTGACACATATGACACACAAAACCACCTGGTAGCTGAATGTTCAAATTGCTGATTGTTGTTACAGAATCTTTATAATAGGATATGGTACAGAAGATCTATTGTTTTAGAGTACAGAAAGACTGAGTTTGACATGATCTTTCACCTAAAGATTTTTATATTCTCTGTGTAACTGAGGAAAATATCCTAGTTCAATAAATGATTTTTTAAAATATGGTTAATATATGAATATATGAATAAATGAATGTAAGTTAAGCACTTTCCTTAATTGGGGGAGTAAAATAAAAAAAAATAAAAAATATTAGTAGAACAAATTCCAGCAGATGAATCATTTTGTTCAAGAGGTTTCACCTATGATATACCATATATAAATACACTGAACAATGCCTTTCACTGAAACAGGAAAACTAAGCTCAGCAAAATAGACTACAGTAAACTTTAGTGAGCTTAGGAAGAAGCCAAATACTACATGTCCCTGTGATCAGTATAGATATATTTACTAAGATATTAGACAAGTCAAGTGTGCATTAAAGCTAAGTATTCAAGGAGTAACCCGCAGCTTCTAATTAAGACTAGTTAAGACTAGGGATACAGACATAGCAAGTCCTTGTTTTACTGTTTTCATGGCATCATGAGTAAATCTGCAGAGGCACAGAAGCAAACATCTAAAACTACCCTCAGCTTGTACTGTCATTGTCCATTGCCCTCTTCAAAGACCAAGAAAGAACTCCTTTATATTGCTTTTTTTTTTTTTTTTTTTTGATGGGACATAAGTGGAGGTCAGCACATTAAAGCTCAACTCAACAAATATTACAAACCTGACTCTTCATACAATTATGAGTTTATACAACATTTGCAAGAAAATCCTCAAAGATTGTGTTTAAAATTGTTATATAGCCTGCTTTTTCATAAGTTTGGAGACCTGTCTTTGTTTTCATGTTTTTGCTTCCTGAACTGCTGTTGTACAACTCCAAGGCTCATATATGAATAACACATAGAATAAAATAAATAAAATTAAATTAAATAAAAATCACTTCCAAGTGGAGCATTCCTTAAATACCTGATACATTCATAACTTTTGTAACACAAAGACTTGAAATTATTTATTGAAATTTGATGTTATTGGCGGAGCTGCATAAAAAAATTAATCAGTTTCAAAGACTGTAGTATTAGTTTTTCTAGTCTCATACCACTGGCAGACATCATTATGAGTTCTGAGTCTCAGTTGACTATGAGGGAATAGAAGTCTAAGAGACAGAAACTAAATTAGACTCTTAAGATGCCTGCAATGATATAGCATGAGTGGGGAACCCAGCATTTCAAGGCACTATTAAGCTCAAAGGCATGGTCATGCATTGACTTTACATAACTCTGTGCAGCCAGTCCTTATGCCCAAGACAATGGAAGGGTTATTGAGTCCTTAGCATTGCAAACCTCTCCAAATACCACTGCTGTGATACATCCATGGACATTGGGACTTGAAAATTGCTGTCATGCTTTTGATTTTTTTCACAAATATGTTGAAAACATAGATTTATATAGTATGCAGTCAGGAAAAAACACTATTTTTTCAGAAATATTGGCTTGGGTTCCCTGTGTTGCAGACCACTTGTGTCAGTAAGAGAGCACATACCTAGAGTCTTGTCTGTTGAACACATTTTTCTGTACCTTGAATCTACTTGACTTCCTAGCAGGTTGTTCAATTTTCTGGGAAAGAGATTGTGGGAGAAACTAGAACAGCACTTGTGAAAAGTGTTTATGGTTGACTAAGTTTTAAATCTATTAAGATAAAGTGTTATTTAACTCAAGTTAAGTAGATTAGAGAAAAATTATAGGGTGTCTTTTTAGGCTTTTGAAAATCGGAAGTGGACCAAAACAGGAAAAATATGTATGTTTTGCATGAACTATATAGTTCCTGCCTTTCATATCTGACATTTTAAATCAAGTGATTTTGTATCTCTGTTGAAGTAATTTGAAATCTGCACCAATTTTTCCCTTTTCTGTCTTTTTCACATAGACACTGTAAAATATAAATTTTTATAACTTGCCATAGTAACAGCCCTCACCTGCATCCATGGTCTTCTGCTTCCCAGTGTTGGTTGTTGTTGTTGTTGTTGTTGTTGTTGTATTGGTTCAGTGGTTTTGGTGGTTTTGTTTGCTTTGTTTTGTTTGGGTTTTTTTTTTGTTTGTTTGTTTGTTTTTTTTTTGAAAGGGCTGTTTCTTTAAAAATCTCTACCATTTTACCTGAACTACGTTTTGTGGAGGTAACAAGCTAGAAGTTATTCACCAGATAGAAGTTATTCACTAAATGTCAGGTTATGAATTCCCTTCTGTCATTGGTGGTGTTGCTCACATGACTAATTTCAATTGACTTCAGTGTGAGTAACTGCTTCTCAGTATTGTGAAGCTGGCATTTGCTATCTGCTGCTACAGGAGAAACACTATGGATGATGTGAAGATGGGTACCCATCCAGTTTCTCTACCTTTGATCAAGATCAAAGTATGCTTTTTGAGATTGGTGCTGTGTTAGATTAGAGTGCCTACTTTACTATTCCAATTTGCTATTCTGTTTTTCTTTTGAGTGTATAAAAATTGAGTTGCTTTTGTATTGACAGGCATTGCACTGAGAATATCAATTTGGAATTTTGCTGTCATTTTCAAGTCTTTGCTCATTCTTTGTAAAAGCACGTAAAGATACAGTGATTTCCTACTTAATCTTGATATGTGCCCGGAGAAAGTGAAATGAGCACTCAGACAAATGAGTTCACTCTTGGAAGCCTTACCTCGCTATCTGGGAGACAAGTAGGAATTGTGTTGCCTATTTTGAGTTTATGCACAGTAGGCAGTAAATATCCTGAATCTCATCTGTTTTGCAACAATAGGTGTTTGGAATGGAAGGAAAAGAAAGTGGTGCACAGCATCTTTCTGCCACTTGCAGGAATGTGACTTCCAGAATCAATAACAGGCTTTGTCTGATGATATATTGTGAGGTGAAGTACTTTGTACTGCAGAAATTGAAGAGAGATATGGAAGATTCATTCAAATTGCACTTGATAGCACAGATAATCATGCACACCATCACTTCCATTGGTATTAGATGAATAATAAGATATCTTCTAACTTTTACACACTGTAACAATTCCTGCGGTTTAAGTATAAATTTTGCTCAGAAATCATTGCTCAATGAAATGAATATTTTGCTCCAAAGGACTTGCATTCTAAGGACAACAGATGGCTCAGCACAAAACAAAGAGAATGGTACAGAAAACAGCTAGAGGGTGCTCACTGTAGCTGGAATGTATTCATACATTCTGGAATTGTGTGAGGGAAGTTTGTGTGAGGGGAAGATACATAAGAAGCTGCTAAGAGTTACACTTGAGTGAACAGATGGAGAAGAATAAAATGTAGAGATAGAGTTTGGAGCTGAAAATTTATCATTGTGACTGAAAGAGAGTCATAGTCAACTTCAGTCTACATATCACAGGGGCTAAAATTGAGTTTTCTCAAGTATTTTATCTGAGCTTGCCTAAGTGTCATAACACTTTCATCTTTTGACTTTCATGTAGTCTCTTCCCATCTAATTACATTCTCCTGCCACTTACCCACTGCAAAAGTATCCCACTAGGCATAGAGGTGCTTTCATTGAAAAAGTCCAGAAAACCTTCTATGATGAGGCATTCAGTACAAATATCTTGCTAAAATATCAGAATAGGAAAAGAAAAAAAAAAAAAAAGGTGTTAGTTTAGTTTTGTGGTAGAATTGCAGCTTGAATTAGATCACTACTCAACATTTACAGATTGGAATACAAAGTTCACATTTTAGACAGAACTCTAATCCTTCAGGAATCCATGGGGTTTATTATACTCACTAAAGTTAGCCCTGTCCTATGCCTGCAGATTACAGAAGGTATTGCAGCAATGGCTGTATTTGCATGTGACAAGGAATACAGCTTTAGCAAAATGGAGCTACTGTTCAAGGAATGCTGATTATGCAGCATAAAACTCAAACACGGAGTAACTTTCAACTCAGTCTACTTAAACTTTGAATTTCAGTAGCACAGGAAGAAGGATACTGAAATGTCAAAATCAATAAAATATCTGCGTAGTTAAATTAAGGTTAATTAATATGGTTTCAGTTTCCCACTAACATAATAGTGTTTTGTTTTTAATTATATATTACTAAGTACTACAGGTGAAATTAACATCTAACCTGGAAGTTGCACAAGGCAACACCAACAGATTGTCTAGAGAAGTTGTGGGGATTTTTTTCCATGTCTATCCGCGTGATGCAAAATACCATCTGAGAAAAACAGATGGCCATGCCTCTTCAATCGTGTATTTCTATATATGAGCTTATAAAAATAAGAACTGTAGACAAATTAGCTTGAAATGTTTCCTATTTTATCTTGACCGGTGGATAAAACAAAGTCTGTGGAGTAAAACTCATAGTGATAACCTAGGATTCCCTGTACCAAAGTGAACGTGCAAACTAGAAGATAGCTCTCTCTCTTTTTGCCCCTCTCCCTCTCCCTCCCCCCTTCCATGATATCCTGAAATCTTTTCTGCATAGTGATACAACTTCAACAAGAGGGGTGGAATACATTTCCTTCCCTCCCACCTGCCCTCTCTCCCAAATGATTAGAGCACTTTTCAACAAAGTGGGAGATGTGGGTGTCCCTCCCTACCTTATATACACTGAGAATACATTAAGTATGAAATTGCCTCCCAGGGGAAGTGATGGAAATGCCACTTGTTCATTTTTAAACTGAATCTGAAAAAAGCTTTATAGAAAAAAATCTGCTGTAGCGACGGAGAGATTACATGACCTTTTTGAGAAAGATTTTATTTTCTCATTTCTAATATCTCTGATACTGTGGTTTACTCCCTTTCAGTCTGTCAATTTTTCTATAGCATTGTGTTTTAGGAGATTTATTCAAAATGTGTGTGAGAAAACTCACTGAAGATCTTCAAAGCAGACAGAATATAGCTTGGTTTCATCGGCTGTTTGAACCTGAATTACTGTAATGACTGTAGTGGAATTATTTTCTTTTAAATGAGCAAATCTGACATGAACTTCAAAGGGGAAGTAAATACATGTAATAAAGCGCCCGTTTCCCCCTTTCTTTTTCCTAAATGATTTATTTTATCCCCAGAAACACCAACAAATGTTCAAAGTTCTAGATATTTAAGTAGGTACCAAGATGTCTGAAGCTGTAATCCTTGCTCTGCCTGTTCATTGAAAAATTGCTGACCTTATAAAAGCCTGTGTCCCTTTTCACTTTGATAACAGCTTTTGCTTCATCAGTCCACAATATGTATTACAGAAGCGAATCCATGCAGGATCAACTAATTGCTTGTACATGCATTTAAATATAAGTACCCTCGAATTCTTATCACGTAACCATACATACTCAATTTTATTTTAAGCAGGAATTAAAAAGTTTTTGTTCCCTTAAATTATTTTGTGCTATGGACCTTGTTCTAACAATTACATTTTACCAGTTAGTGCTTTATGAAGCATGATGGAATCTAACCAGCAACTAATATAAGAGCTCCAGTTTGCCCTCAGTACACAATCTTAAAGCCCATTAACATTTGTGTGGATTGTATATGCAACACGCAGGGAGAATATAACCTTAAGCAAGTGAAAACTGAAGTTACTGTATATGTTTGATGCAATGAACACAGACTAGATTTTTCACAGCAGTGCATTATATCAGCTGAAGTTTGTTAGACAGCAGGGAGACTAATAAAAAGAGGGATAGTATAAATAAGATGAAACAAAGAAATGAACAAAGCCCTTCTGCATTAACTAGGACATAATCTACAGATGTTTCTCAGCTGGTAGAAAACAGATTTCCACACAGCAGTTGCATATAATACAAATGTTTGCACAGAATCCAGCTGGACTAATATATAAAGCCATATCTCAGGATTAGAAGCTTTATAAAAAGAGCTACCCGTTGCCTAGAAAGAAGATAGGTGTCTGAAGTTGTTGTCCAAATTTCCAAAGAAATAGATCAGTCTAAACTGTCAGCTTGGGATGGGATTGAAGCAGAAATTCCTTTTAGCTGTGCCATCCCTGACTGTTTCTAACTTTCTGTTCAGAAATTTGGAAAAGATGGTGAAATAATGAAAAAAATGTGGATCAAAAAAACCCTGCGGATCAAAAGTGTTAAATCTGTGGGAGTGTTGAATTTCACATTTGAAGTCTTTATTTTCCTAGCTATGCCTTCCACCTTCCAATTATCTTGGGACTCAAACGGAACTAATTTTATCTTTGACCAGATAGGCAACTGGTTAAAACAGAGATGTTAGCAGGGAAATTTTGAATCGTAAAACTAAAGGCATCTATTTTGAATGACTGAATGTGAATGAAAATGACAGGACACTAATTTTTCATATTTATGCTTTCCCTAGTGATTTTAAGCAAGTTAGGAATTGGACTCAATGATCCTTGTTGGTCCCTTCCAACTCTGGATATTTTGTGATTCTATGATATTCTACTCTATGAGTCTAAGTTCTTCATCTGAAAACATATATTTTTTTAGCAAGTTTGGTGTGGTTTTTTTGTTTTGGTAACAAATAGTTCTGCATGTTAAGCAGTTGTAATAAACAAAATTTGTGATGCTGTTTTTCTGTCAGATTCCCATAAACAATGGTCCTGGTAAAAGATGACATTTTCTGTTTTGAAAACATTTTCAAATGCTTGGAAATAAATGAAATTCAGCATGAGGCACCCAATTTTCATAGTCTTATTGGTCAAACAGGACAATGAGACATTTTCCAGATGGTGGCACCATAGAAACGATCGTGTTGAAGTTTGCTGTATAAAATATATGCATCTTGCCTAACCTGTTTTTCTTGGTTCCACCTAAGTTCCCTAGGGAACCACCTCTAGAAAGCAATGAATTTTGACTATTTTAGGTGCCCATCTTCTGTAAGGGTAATTTACCTTCTGAAGGGGGCCTGTCCTTTTACTTTACCAATTCCTTGCTTACAGCTGACACCTACCACTTTGATGGATACAGTTAGAGAAGAAGAATCTACTGTCAGCATTCTGCACTAAATGCACGGAGAGTTTATCATGGTGTCAAGATGAGGAGAGTTAATCCACCTTGGAGCACTTCTGAAATCCCACATTTCTCTTGCAACATTTTTAAAACACGCTATAATAATACAGTGGCCAATAGCACCATGCTGAGTTAGCAACATTCAGGGAACTGTTTTTATCTGATGACAGTTATGAAGTTTGAAAGAAGATGAGGTCAGTGTTATGTATGTCATATCAAAACACTTTCTGACTACAGCTTTCTCTTTTGAAATAATAGAGCTCTCTTATCATAACCATAAAATTTCATTTCTTATTGTATTCTTATTTTTCATTAGCAAGAATATTTCAAAATAGAGGAACAGAACTTGCTTTTGTCCTTGTAAGAGCTGATTACCTTCAGCATCTCTACTCAGATTTTCTAAGTTACTTAATTTTCTGTTTCACTACTGTTGCATCTTGTATAATTACACCCTGGCTTCTGTGTACCTCTTTTCAAAGTTATATTTATACTTGCTCAAAGGTTCGACAGGGCTTGAACAGTTTGTGACTTGTCTGCTTTCCTTTCCATTATTGTTCCCTGTTCAAATATTCCTTGATGGCACTAATCATAATTATTCAGCTCCTGTGTTGTGTTGTGTTGTGTTCCATGGGAACTTCTTTGTCTGTCTTTTAAGATTTTCTTCCTTCTCTAGCAATTAAACTGACATTACAGCACTGTTGTTTACAATTAGCCTCTTGTTTATTATGTTTATCAGTTCAGAAAATTTTGCTTTTTATCGATTCATGCAATTCATTTTTGACATTCTGTAAAAATCTTTTTCTTTGATTTTCTTCTTTTTACTATTTTCTTCTTTCAAGAACAGAAGGCAATAATTATTACTGCCTTTAAAAATACAGCTTGTAAAATCATTTAACTTCCCTGAACTTATTTGAAATTCCTTATTTTATGTGTTATTACCAGGCATACCTTAAAAGATCTGTCCATAAGGTACCTTGAGGCCTATGTTTTAATGCTATTTGAACTGCAGGTAGTAGTATGTGGCTGCCTTTTTGTGTGTGTGAATGTGTATCAAATGTGTATCCATCTGACTGCCTGGTAGCCAGAACACCCGTACCAATGAACAGCATCTGCTATTAATATAGCAGATACTGCATTATTTATTTTTATTTTTTTTTTCACTACAGAGATATTTTTTTCATACTGGCAAGTGACACATGAATGCAGCCTACTGCCTCTAATGGGGAATTCTTGATTTTGCTGTCCTGTGCCCCTCCCATACTTTGAATATTTGGCTAATCAACTGGTACTCTATAACTCAAGTGTTTTAAGAGTGGTTGCTAAATTTATGCAGACAGCAAAACTTCTGTAATTTGTATACTGCCAACATGTATCATGGTGAATAATGTATATGATGTGTTAATCAACATGTTTTACATTTTAGGAAAATCTGAAATTTCAACACAATTTAAAATGTGTGAAAGGTCTCTGAAGTAGATGTCTAAGGGTAATAAATATGGTGTAGTGGGAAACTGATAGAATCAGGCATGACTACTGCTTTTAAGTTCAAGTGTTTCTAGCTTGTCTACATTTAACCCCAACTGGCAACTAAGCCCCACGCAACCACTCATTCACCACCCCTCTTTCCTGGTGGGATGAGGGAGAGAATCAAAAAAGTAGAAGTGTGAAAACACATGCGTTGAGATAAAGACAGTTTAACAGAGAAAGTAAAAGCCATTTATGCAAGAAAGCAATACAAGGAATTCATTCAATTCATTCACCACTTCCCATGGGCAGGCAGGTGTTCAGCCATCTCCAGGAAAGTAGGGTTCCATCACTCCAAATATCCCTCCACTTATTTTTTCTTCACCCAGCTTTATATGCTGACCATGAACGGCATATGGTATGGGGATAACCCTTTGGTCAGTTTGAGTCAGCTGTCCTGGCTGTGCTCCCGGTCAACTTCTTGAGCACTTCCAGAGCACTTGCACGTGGGGTGAGAAGCCGAGTTAATAATCTCATATCTGAATTTTTGAGGCCATATCATGAAATGAAAACAGCCAAGGTATGGACTTAACTAAGTGATTATCCATGCTGTTTCACTATTCCCTGTGTGTTCCATGACATGTCCCACCCAAACCAGCACTCTCAAATAGGCACAGCTAGAAGATAACATGCAGAGTGACTGCTGCCATTGTGTATTCCGGATAAACAACAGTAAACCTGGCATAGGATGTAGACAGGCGGCACCCAAAAGAGCGGAATATTTTAGATAAACACTCTTTACTACGTAGGCTCCTGAGTAGCGGAACTTCTTGGAAGTGAAATGAGATCTAGAGATCTAGCAAAGGAATTTATCGTGCAAGATTCCCTAATAAGAAACTTGTACCATATTCATCACATTCTGTTCCTTTATTCAAGGGTGCTAATAGTCTTCATAGACTATTAGTTTGCGTTAGTTTTGTTCAAATAGAGTACTACCAGTTCAGTTCCTCCTTAGAATAATAAAAGACACTCTAATGTTTGTTTGACTGTATCAGCTTCCCAAGTCATTCTAGAGGAAAGTAAAGCTAACATCTGAACTGTGCAAGGAGAAAAAAAAAAACAAAATCTAAGAAAATCTGGGCAAAATAAACATACATTTCTGACCTCAGCTTATCCAGATTAATATCCCATATACAAATAAACGTCACACAGTCAAGAAATATTAGTTTGACAGTGCAGCGTAGAGACTGGAAAATAACTCTAGGAGAAACTCATATATAGTATGCAGCTAGAATAACAAGAGCCATTTACATCTGCCAGTCCTACATTGCTTTAGGTCTGTGGAAGAGGGAATGACTTAAGTACCTTGCTGTGAGTTCTAAGAAATTAATAAACACAAAAAAGGGCATGGGTTTAATGCATGTAGAAGAGATTCAGCATTGAGAGCCTTTTGGTTCAAATGGACTAAATTACACAGAAATCTTAATTGGATGGTTATCAAGAGACGTACATTTTCAAATGAACAGTAAATATACATTGAGGTCTAATACTGTTGGGTCTGATCCATACTTGGGAAGGGAAATCTGAAAATATGGTAGTGTAATAGCTTATGTAAATGGCTGTATTTGGGCCCTGTTCTATAGAGAAATATTGCTTCCATAGGTAGGTAAGGGGTATGTCAGATGAATGTGTGATTTCCATTCTAAACACTATGAGTGGTATTAGACTTCTTTCAAGAACTGGTAGAAAATTCTGAGTATTTTGGTTTTGGATTGTCAACCTAAACTACTTTAAGCATGACTAGATAAAGTTTCTTTTTTCCTTTTAAAACCTTAATAATGTTTGCTCCATTGTAATAGCTATTACACATGCCACAATTGCACATGCCTAAATGTCCTTTCTGACTAAGAGAAGAATAAAAACCTCGGTTTTGGGAGACAGCAGTATTTCCCTCCAATTGTTACTGGACTTACCTTTTGACCCATTTGCATTTCTACCTTCAGAAAAGCAATGAAACTTGTTTACATTGTGGTCCTCCAAAGCCTAAAGTGGGAATTTTGAAAGAAAGGACATGCCACATCTTTCAAAAGGGCTTAGAAATAAGTGTGCACCATAACCCTGACAACAGTTGTATAGGACACAACTCATTGTGTCCCAATACTGCTGTTTGAATATTGCTAATATGTATGAAATACCTAGGCAAAAGAAAGAATTTCACGTTGTATTTAAGAGATCTGAAAAGTAGTGGAATGATTTTCCTCTGAAGCTTACGTGAAGGGCTACATGTTACTGAGCTCCAGTTACTTTCTCATTTGTCTCAGACAATGGTTACTTTAGAGATACACTTCTTATCCAATCCTATTCTTAATGACAATAACAACATAAATGTACTCCTAAGACAAATAGAAGCACTTGTTGAACTTTGAGAGCAGGAAAGATTTACATGCCCCAAATCCTGGGAAGAGATTACAGGGGACACTTCAAAATTTATTGGATCTTGATGTCAGAGGACAGAGAATTAAAGCAAAGAATACAGCGAAAAAATTCAGTTTTTTATTAGAAGTGGCAAGTTCATGACTTGAAATGTGAAACATGACATAGAAAAACTTTTGGCCAATGTTTGCATTGAGATGTTTGGGCTCATTTACATTTAAAAGTCCTAGAATGCAAGCACACAAGAAGAAAAAAAAACCAGTTTCCAAAGACATCAGGGAACCTCTTGTCACATCTATTAGATTATCCTGAAAGGTTCTAATAAGACTGAGAAAATATTGCAGGTCTTTTCCCATACATGACGCCCAAAGTACATCCCCTTGGAAAGGTACAAAATGTTTTATCCCACACTGATCCTTGAATAGCAATAATAGGTTGAGGGTATATATTTCACATTGAAGACAAGAAATGCTTTAATAATAAAACCTATATTTATTGAGCATCTAATGATGCCTGATCCTTGAACAACCTGATGAGTAACTTGATTATCAGCAGAACAAATAATCTGAAATTCATTGCCCCTTATCAGATAACACAAGCCAACAAAAGCAGCTTTCTGTGAATTTGCCCTCAGACAATTAGCAGATAAATACACTATCTTGCTATGATCTCCCTTCAAAACACTTTGTCTTTCATTAACCTTTAACTGTTTAAATTTCAGCTGGAGTTAAAACAACGACAAAGAGCTGTGCTGAACACAGCTGGGTTTAGAACTTATACTATTACTTCTACATTTTGTAAAAATTATCTTCCACTATGCAAAGAAACTTAAAAGACAAAGTGTTTTTCCTGAACTTTCTTCAAGAAAAAAAAAATCTACTCTATATGGTTAAAATAATCTCTTTAATATTGCTACCAAAATAGCAAAATGCTGTAATTACATCATTATTTTGTCAATCTCTGTCAATCCATTACAAGAAAATATTCTCTTTCTCTTTCACCCTTTTTCCAGGTCTTAACATCTTCATAATGTTGTTATCTCAATTGTCTCATAATGCATGCTTTTCAAGTCAGGGATATGTCTTCTATTTGTCTGCAAAGTGCCATCATATTTACTGGGTTATATTAGTAAATCAATAAAAAGTAGTAATTGGCTATCTTTGGTAGTTCTTAATGCCCATAATAATGTGTTTATTTTGGCAAAACAGACCATCTTGATTACACATACTTGCCATATCTACTTCAGATACTGAACAGTCTTATTGATGCTTATTAAATGCAAATCACACTCAAATTTCACCCACTGAGAGAGAAAAAGGTAATCTTTCCTGTCCAGCAGTAGCTCTGGACAGCAATATGACTAGTTCTTACTCATAAGTCTTTTGGCCTACATCTGTCTTAGTAAACTAAAAAGGACCAGAGAACTTTTTTTGGACACTGGAATGCAACTGTGTGTACTGTTACGTTATAATACTCCCTTGTGTGCTTTGGGTTTGTTGCAAAAGCAGTAACAAATAACTTCCATAGACAGTGTGAGAAAGGAACAAAAGACAATATGGCTGTAATTTCTGATTTTGGAAGGTATGAATGTATGAATGCATGGATGCAGTACTAACACTGAATGCTAAAGAATTGACCCATTAATTTGTTCACAAGTATACACACAGTCTTAGATGGTACAGAAAAAGCAAAGCAATTTTGATGGATGAAAAATCTAAGTTTTTATTCTGAAAGTCTGAAAAAGCCATGGAGTGGTAAAGATTCACTAACCTTACTGAGGATTCACTGCTGCATAGCCATGTGATGAGGATTTTTCACAAAGACCCTCTTTTTTCTCCCTAGGAAAAATCTGTGAGGAGAAAGTAAAAATATGAAGTGTTATATATAAACTCTTCCTTATTTTTCACTAAGAGATATAGTAACAAACTAAATTTGTATAGAAAAGTTGTATTCTGTGATACCACAAAAATCTTCAGAAATAGAAACACGATCATGACTGTATGCCTTACAGTATGTCTAAATATATATTTTTCTTCATCTTTACATACAGTGGGAAAATTGAAGGATATACAGCAAGTGTCTTATTAGGAATCCAAGATTCATAGATAATTCCAGGATCACTGTTTAACTGGTCCTGGGTCTTCCAAGTCTTCAGCTCATGTGGATGAAATAACCAGATCATAAATCTTTGTGCATGGATTCATTCTGACTGAAAATTTAGAAAGACTGTCTCATGTTCAGGAGTCCTTCACAGGCTGGTCTCACACTTATTTTGCCAGTGGTTTTTTGCTTGGTTGGGTTTGGTTTTTTGTTTGTTTGTTGGGGGGTTTATGTGTTTGTTTTTTTAAGATCAACAGTCAAAGAATAAAATATGAGAAGCATACATAGAAATATGAAAAGTCTAGAGAGAAATTTATACCTTTTTAGTGACAAGTAGTTTGCTGTTGCAGATTTCTAATAGTTCTAGTTACTACAGGAACACTCTTTGCAGCATTATATAGTATATTGAGAATATGCGAGTAATTTAACCAAGTGTCTTAATGTTTTTACTTTCATAAGAGTGAGACTCTGGATATTGAAATAACTGTACAAGCTACACACTAAACAGAAACATAGTCAAATTTAAACAGAATAATATTAGTAAAGATATTTAAAATTATTCAGTGTGTACAGATAAATTTCAAGAAGCCTTGTCTTTTAATATTGCAGTTTTGCATAACTGTACCTGGAGGTATTTTGCAACAAAAGTATATTAAGGTAAACAGAGAAATTCAGACACAGAATATCTAGAGCTCTATGATTCCCACTGCAGAAATCTCCATAATTATAGAGATTATAGAGATTGCACACTAATACTAATTCTCCACTAAAACTGATGCAATTAAAAGATAGTAGTAGTTCTAAATTAATACCTCAAATTTGCATTTGAAAGATAACAATTAGATTAGTCAATAAAACTTTGTGAAGTAAAAATGTAATCTTTATTTTTTTTTTCCCATGGAAAAACAAAGGAAATAAAGAACAGAAGAGATAGACTGAAGGAACAGTGTAATTATTTACACTGTAGCTTTGTTCTCCTAGTCACTGCAATACTTCAGTTCTGGATTTTGGGAACATCTGTTCACACATGTAATATGTATATCTACACTGCCATAAAAGATAGATGATAAGTCAGGCTTCCAAACTGCTGCTGCTTGTATTGTTGAGTTTGTCATTTTACAGTACCTTCCGGGTATGCATCAGACAAAAGTGATGGAGGAGGGAGAAGGGGGAAATGGCAAAGCCGACCTTTCAGCACTGTGCAGTATTGGGATCAAAGTTCACTTTGAATTCCTTGTATAGGTGCCAATATTGGTTTTCAGAGGTGTTGGAGAGCAAAGTTATGAAAAATTTTGTGAGAAAGAATTCGGCATTAAAGAAAAAAGGTTTCAACCATCACTAGGTTTAAAAAATATGTTAGAGAAAAACTTGCAGTGGAGGACTTGGCAGAGTTTATAGACTGTAAATACTAGAGCTATTTTTTTGTAAATGAAGCATGGAAGATTAGGAATTTGATGCATATGTTTGTTCTCCAAGCAACAGGGATATTTTAGCATTTGTGGCCTAATGCCTAATCCAAGAAAATGGATTGCAATTTTATTTAGTTATCACCTGCTGTGTGGAGACCTTGTTACAAATTCAAGGATCATAGGGGATGTTGTGGGTATATGTATTTTTTCCCCTTGTCGCTTCGAACGTAGAGGAAATAGCTCTCTCCTTAAACCTTAATGAGTCAAGGTGAATTCAAACCAGATGTTTTTTGGTTTTATCCCCGCTTACAAATCACAGCTCCACTTGCTGCATAGAATCCCCTAGAAGTAATGACCAACTAGAGCTCTCTCTTTTAGGACTGAACATTCATGGGTCAGGCTCCAAGTTAAATGTTTATTTTTCTAACTGTTTTATAGCAGACTTTGGTTAAAAGACTTGGCACAGTGTACTTCAGTTTAATTTTAAGCTTGACAGCAGTCCTGGCCTCAGAGTGTGTATGTGTGTAATTTAGTTGCTGTGCTACTGGAAGTCTATGGAAGATTAATGAATGGTAAAGCTCTGTGGCAGTTGTGAAGAGATGCAGGATAGAATGAACCAGTTACCATCTGTTCAAAGTGTCTCTTACAGCTCTTTTAAGGAAAACTATTATCAGCAGGAGATAAAGGCATGCAATAATTTAAATATTAATATTTTTCTAATGTCAGTGGGAAGTTCTGTTTCTGTACTTATCTTGTGGAGCAGTGTCTCATATACAAGTATATACACATGCATGCATTTTTGTTTATGTGATATATGTTTAACTCTTCTTTAGTGTGGGATTAAAAACAAAACAAAACAAAAACCATGGGAAAAAATGACACAACAGAAAACAAAGAGCAAAACCCTTGACAGTTCAAGTTCAAGTTACTGGAAAAGCTACCATAAATTTTGTTTTCCCCTAAGTAAAATGGAGATATATATTTCTATAAACACTTTATGTGTATAGTGCATGACTGAAATAAAAGTTGGATGGGTGTATCCAAAATTTAAAGCTGTGTAATTTTATATAACCTCAGCATGGGACATCCTTAATTTCAGATGGACTTACTAGGTTAATAGAGAATTCATACAAAATTTCAAGCTAGAGATATATGTTACCAGACCATAAAATGCATATAAATTTCATTAACCAGCATTTCTCTGTATATAGTTATATGCAGAGAAAGAATATAATGAACGAGAATCATAGTTTTGAAGATGTCCTGAATCCGATTTGCTTGCCAATGTCCCTTGTAAGACCCCAGGCTCTGACCTCATTGAAGGGGTTTTACTTTAAAAATATAAAAGGTTTTAAAAATTTGCCCACCAAATTTATTAAAAGGGCCTTCAGTTCTTTTATACCTTGAGAAGGTGCAAGTGAGAGGATGCTACACATGTTTTCTCAGGAGGTAAAATAACACACTTTTACTGGCAAACTTCGGAAAATAAGGGAACTTGGCAAAAATTCAAAGGGCAACATTCAACCAAAATAGGGCATTTCACAAGTAATGACTTAGCACATGCTAACCCACACAATTTAGAAAAATCCAGTGCATCCGGCTCAAATTTACCCAAAATACCCAGGGAGATTAGGAGAGGAAGAAGAAGTAAAGAGAGGGAGAAAAGGAGAAAATTATAGCTACCACGCCTAGATTCAGCATAGATCCAGCTACCAGGAGTCCAGAAGATGATACAGTCCAGCCACACAATAGCCACATGGTGCTGGTTTTATTTGCTCTATCACCTGTGGCCACTGCCCCCAGAGGGGACTTTTGGCCCAGTGGCCACTCTGGGGTTCTGGGATGGGGTGAGGAGCAGTGCTCCTGGTGTGTGGGCCAAGTTGTGCCTGGCTTGTGGGCTCCAAGGGGTGTGGCATAGGGCAGTGCTCCAGGGTGGTTTTGACTGCCAGCTGCCCTAGCAATGTCCAAGGAGGCTCCAAGTGGCTGGGGTATGGGATAGGGCACCACCTCACCTTTGTGAAATTTGACCCATCCCTTCCCCCCCACACACACATTGGAGCTGGTCCCAGACAATAATTAATATAAATAATCCAGTGTCTCACATCTCTCAGCAGATAAATCTAGATGCAGCTTCAAAAACTCTCCAAGCCTGTGAATATTTTAACACTTCCTATTGTGTAAATCTTTGATGTTCTGTATTCTTTAGGTGCTAATTCTATTGACCCTTACTTATGAAGACCAGACAAAATGGAATTTCAGGGAAGGGACTCTGCTTATTCTAACTCATCAACTTACAGAGTGACACCAAGTCTACCTTGAAGCAGAGTGTCAAGGCTTCCTTTACAACCAATACAATTCTAGACAGTTTAGTGACCGAAATTTGGACAGCTATTCAGATGATCAAATGTAGATGATTACTGTGGAATGAGACAAACAACTCTTCTGCACCTCATGAACTGCAGTGATTAGAGAAACAATTAATCTGGTGACACATAAACATCCAGTGCAATTTTATATGCCATGAGGTTATTCAACCTGCCTTTTAACTGATTAATCAGAAGGGTTCAAGTCTCCTCCAAGTCTTGTTGGCTGTCAGCCAAGCTTCATTTTATTGCCTCTGAGAGCTTAAGGCATCTAAAACAGAAAGAGATACCTGTGTGTGGCTAGTTGATGTCATCTGCTATTTCAGATTGAGTTCAATAGGAGTTTAGATAATCCAGATCTCATGTAGCTGTAGACATCTAAATGTAGATTAACAGATTCCAGTTCAAATCAGCTAAGATTTAAATGTTCATCTTGAGCTTGATTTTTATGAGAATTTAGTACTACTTAAAATGTCCAAGATTATCTGCCAAGTCTAGCATATGTTACTGTACTCTTGGGAGAGGTGCCTGGAACGGTTAATGGAAGCCAGAAGTGGAGTCCAGGGCATTGAAAAAGACATATGTGGAGAGCTGAACTGAGCTCTTTGCCTCCCCTTACATAGGTGGAGGTAAATATGCACTCTGGAAGACATTGATTTGAAAATCAATTTAGATAAACATAAAATAAACAAAACAGAAAATGTGTTCTGCATATCACCACCAAGCAAGGAATTGCCCTGGTTGTAAACTTAGGTACAAACTATATTTTCACATACCTTAAAAACTAGGTGAGACTTATCCCATCATCCGTATTTTAGAAACTTTCCTCATCTTTCTCTGTTATTGTCCTGTTACCTTTGCTTACTCTAGGGTTAAAAAACCCCCAGAAATAAAAAGTAACAATCTTTCCTTTCTGCTTTCATGTGGATAACCTTCCTTTGCCTTCACATGGCAATCCATGAACTATCAAAGAAAGTTCAAGGAACAATGTACAAATTGTTTTTAAACTTTCTGCATTTTAAAATAAGCCGTTAGAATTAATGGTGCTGTATAAATTGCACATTAGGCAAGTACATAGGTCTTTAAGGGGCCAAAGCATGCACTATTCAATAAACATATTCACATTTTATTTCCTTTACTTTTTATATAAAATTATTGTGCACTTTGGTATGTTTTGAGTTTATGTTTGCTTTTTGTCTTTTTTTATTGAATGGGCTTAAAGATGATCTAATATCATCTCATTCAGTCTAATAAACATTTAATATTGTAACACCAACCAACATTAATTTCTCTAATTAGAAAAAAAAAGAGTTTATTTTCTGTGACATGCAAAATTTCAGGGGTTTTTAATCTATCACTTAAAGTGCATTATCACATTTGAGCAGAAAACTCTATTTTTTTAATTAAAGCTCTGTACACAGAAAAGTCTAATAATTTATTATACTTGAAGCATGGTAGCTATTCTTTCAACATTAACTAGTCTATTCATTTTTTTTTAATCTGAGAATGATTAGAGGCTACCAAGGAAAAACATCTTTGGTCAAAACATTAGACTTTTTATTATGTTTATCTTAAACTGTGTAATTCTTTTTAATAGTTTATCATATGTTCAAGCTCTACTCTTTTCAAAAAAGCTAGAATTCCATCTCTAACAGAATATTTACTTTTTATAAAATCTTTATATTATTTTCTAAAAAATGTAATGTGTATAAAACTGAAAGATCTAGAACTTTTGTTTCTCTTTCCTTAGACCAAATGATACACAAGAGACAGTTTGAAGACATTCGTCCAAGTTCCAGAGCTAGACTGGCATACATCATGAAAAAAGATAAACTCTTAATCAGAGCCATGTGATAAAGTAGTCATTCATGGAATTACTACTAAATTAGCTTGAATTTTTCCATCTTGTTGGGAACAGCAGCTGTTTTTACTAAACACTGGAGCAAAAAGAGATTCATGCCCTTAAAGCCTGTTTTCTGAAACGTGTGACTCTCTAGCATCATCAAGGGTATAGTGGGACCCTGAATCAGACAGCCTTCTAGTACATTTCCTTTGAAAAAATTTGTCATAAAAGTCCTGAATCTATGTTCTATTGCAATGCAAGAAGAAGTAAAATTAGTCTTCAGTTGAATAAAATCTAGTCTGTTGTGTAGAAAAGACACACCTCTCCCTTTCATCTTGTTTTTCACTGAGCTGCTCCAGGCAGTTAGCAATACTAGAACAACTCTGGTTTGATTGCAAAGTCTCCTCCTATCTTACCATCAGGACTGGAGGCTGCTTCTTAATATAATCTCTTTTTTTTTTTCCTTCCCAGCGGGTTCCCAGAGTCTTCTCCTGTCTATAGTCTCATCCATTTGGCCACTAGAGTCATCTTTCCACATTGCCCAGAGGCAGAACTTGCTCAGAGGAAATGAGAATCATACTGGCCAAAGGTTCTTTTCCCATTGCACCTATGCAAAAAGTGTTAGAGTTTGTTCATAAACAGACTTCCAATTTAAGTTATAATAACTACTATACAGGACAAGATCCAGACTGCTTGTTTCCAGAGCCAATTTGATTGTTCTGACACTTAACAGAAAATAACAAGTGCAAGATAAGTTTATTCAGATTTTATAACTTGAGGGATTATGTTCTCTATGCAATCACTCTAAAGAAGTAAATGTTTCTGAGGCTGAATAGGGTTCACTCAATAAGACTAAACAATATAAAATCATATGTACAGAGATTTGCCTTTTTGCCCTTCTCTGTAGGTTAGTAATCTGATAAAGGTTGTGCTTATATAGTTATGCAATTAAGTTCTTGATCCCAAGTTCAATCAGAGCAGACCTGCTAACACATCAAATTTATATCCATGTTTGATATGTTAACATACACTAAGCCTGTCTACACATAGTCAGTTATGGAGTCTAAGCTGGGAGTTGAAATCTAATAGCTGAAATGCATCAAGAAACAGCTTCTTAAATTACTTTTAGTTCTGAAAGACTTTGTGAGCAATTCTAGTTAGTTTAAACAAAGGAAAAAAAAAATATGACAACGATAAAGCTCATAATGAAAAAGGTTCCTTTTTTAAAATGAGCTGGGGTTTCATCCCATCAGTTTCAGTGGTTTAATTGGGAGTGGTAGCTAACTGAGTAAAAACTTTCCTAAATAAAATAACTAAAGTCTTCCTAAATACCACTCAGCTGGAAGTCTTTGAACTACAGACCTATTACAGTTCTTCATCCCTGCAGCAGAAAGGGTGTATTTAATTTTGGATTCTGAGTGCTATCAGTTCACCTGCAGTGCAACCCTTAGCTTTCAGAGAAGCTCCAAATTGCATCATGCTACATTTTATTAGGTTGACAGTTTAGCTGGTAAACCTCAAAGGGAAGATTTAGGGCTTACTGAAGTAACTACATAAACAGCTCTTTTGAGCTGTTTCCTCCTTTCTGAGGATCCAGACCTTAGGGTTCTCATGGGAAGTCACATGATTAAATAAACGAACTTTTTCTGTGTCTGAAGACAAGAAGTGCCCACCTTTTGTATGATAACCATGGAATGATTCAAAGCTTTTAGCAGCAGAAACTAGGGGATTCAAAGAGGTTAAGGGACACCTTTTCATCTCTTCTGTTGAAGTTGGATCATGGTGAAGCCAGGAAGCAAGGAAATGGGATTGAGACAAAAGAAAGCAACTGGAAAGTAGCCGTAGCTCAGAAATTACTGTACTGCTTTAAGAAGGAAAAGTTTCAAATCCTTCTCCTGTTGATTTTCCTTCCCTTTTACTCAGAAACTAATATTAAAATGAATATACATATCCAATCTGTTATAACATAACATAATAGTAAAGTATATATGTATATATATATACACACATATGTAAATAAAACCATGTGAGTGATATTTTAGGTTGGGTAGAATGCAATTGAGGTCTATGGAATGGTTGATTGCAGCTGACCTTGCTGGCTGAGAATTTGAGCATTAACCAGTAACCAATTCACGTAATGGTCCTCCTGTTCTCTTTTAGGGCTCACAAAGTAAATTTAGCAACATCAGCCTTTAGGCCTTGAATCACTGGCTTCAGCTAGTTTACTTCAATGTTTAAATGTGTAGGTTGGTGTCTAAGTTGCCCTGCTGGTAATATAATTGTACAGGACTTTAAAAAAGGGGACAACAGGTCAGTGTGATCTAGGATTTTTTCTCCCAGCTTGCTCATGAAAGCATATAGAAGTGAAGAAACTTTACTAGTTATCTTTCTCAACATACATGAATGAATGGGTTTGGAAATTCTCAGACTTGAGTATGAAGTCAGGCATGACATTTTTAATAGTCCCACATGGACTATTTGATGAACTTGTCACATTCTTTTTTAAGTTCATTTAGACATCCGGCCTTCAGAACACTGTGCTTTGCTTAGTTTAGTTACAGATGATATCAAAAGAACATCTTCTGAGAAACTGTGTTTTTTACCAAATAGAAATCCCTTCTAAAGGAGGGAAGTTTCATAGTCAGGGTTAATATCTATCATTAGATCAATAATCAATCCAGAAAAATAAGACTTATGTGTGACTAAAACCCAGTATTTTTATTTGTTGGTTTGTTTACTTCTTGCCAAATGTATTGTTTTGTGGGAAACTGCAGCAGGACTGCAGACCCCTTGACGGAGCGAGAGGAGTTTGACCTTGGCCAGATTGTTGTATACCCGTGAAGATAAACAACTTGCAGAGTCTGAGAGAACCCATGAGAAGCAGAAGATAAGAAACCTCAGAGACAGTAATTTGTACAAAGACAGTAGTTTGTAACTGTGGCCAATAGGTGATTGTTTGTGTATAATAAGCAGCCAATAATGTTAGTGCACGTAGACTTAGGAAATACAGAAAAGTAGCTGCGTGAAATAATAAAGTAGAAGAAGAAGTTTCACTTTTATCTGTTTGGGATCTTCGCCTGCTTTTTATCAGCCGTCCCACCACCAACAACAATAACGACATTGTTTGGTTTAGTTACCTTTTCCATAAACCTTAATGTGCATTTTCACTTAGACAATTGATCATGTTTAACAAAAATGCAACTATGACTCTTAGCAAGAAATACTTGAAAATACTCTATTTCTGATGTCTGTGTCCTGATACTTCAAGAGATTAATAGAATTTGCTTTCCTGTTCCCTGGAGACTCCCAGATTTAAATTGTCTTCATCAACTGTCATTGATTTTATCAAGATAAATCAAAGGATCATAGAATGGTTTGAGTTGGAAGAGACTTTAAAGTTCATCTAGCTCCAACCCCCCTGCCATGGGCAGGGGCACTTTCTAATAGACCATGTTGCATAGAGCCCAATCCAACCCAACCTTGAACAGCTCCAGGGATGACGCATCCACAAGTTTTCTGGACAATGTGTTCCAGTGCCTAACCACCCTCATAATAGAGAATATCTTCCAAATATCTACTCTAAACCTACCTTCTTTCAGTTTAAAGCCTTTTCCTATTACTACATACCCTTGTAAAAAGTCCCTCTCCAGCCTTCTTGTAGGCCCCCTTCAGGTACTCGGAGGTTGCAGTAAGGTTTCCCTGGAACCTTCTCTTCTCCGTGTTAAACAGCTCCAACTCTCTCAGTCTGTATTCAGAGATACATGTTTCACAAAAAGCACTTCTTGTAATAAGATGCATTGAGTTTTTAATTCTTCTGTGTAATTTTATAACTCAGGGTCTATTTTTCATTTTGAACCTGGCCTTCATTGCCATTCAGAAAATAATCCTCACCACATTATGGGCAAAGGCCACATGGTGTTTTGTAAGCTAATCTTGCTCCATAGCTCCTCATTCACTTGTAAGTAGGATAGATTTGACCCTGATTTTTGAAAATGAGAAATGTAATCAAATGTATTTTGTAAACATCAGATATTTAATCCAGTTCTGCATATTCTGGGCAGAAGATTTTGCTAATAAGTAAACCTTGCTTATACACTAAAATTGGAAAGCACAGATCAGAAAACCAACAGCAGCACAGTTCAACCACACAGTCCATTATCTACTAAAGGAAAGGATTTTTAATGAGATTTCCTTGACACTGGTGTTCTTCTACCACAACCTGGACTGCTAATGTACCAATCAGACCAGAGCAATGTTGCTGTCAGCATTCTTCCTTAAAGAATGATTGTTTTTTTTGTTATGCCCCGTTAAGTATTTAACAGGTTTGCATAGCACACAAATCCTTACAACACAGTTTAGTTTTTCATACGACATAAATCAGCCTTCAGATATCAAACATGGTTCATTTCAATGGACATGCATTTTTTTTCCTTCCAAAAGTCAATATTAATGGGGACAGAGGTCAATGGGTGGCTCCAATAATTTTCTTTTGTTTTCCTTTAGGAAAAATCTCTTGGCTGTGGACTAATACAACATAATACCTTACTTTCTCCACATTATAATCCTCTCAGCCCAGGCAATTAGGGTAGCTAGCACAGATGAATGTTGCACATAGAATGTTGTTTATACAAACCTGATTTTAGTTGTTGTGTGGGTAATTAAGAGTTGTGGCATGTTTAATTTATTTAGTTATCTACAGAATTTAAGCTTTTTTGTTGTTACTTGCCAGTTCTGAAATTGAACACAGAGAATATTGTGTGGGGCATGTAACAATGAGAACTCATGCAGAACTGTATTGAGGAAAAGAAATATTTTAATTTTGTGGAATAGTGTAACTTTAGATGTGGCATAAATTCTATACTGAAGTCCATTTTAACAGAGTTTATGAAACACTTTCACTTAATTAGGAGAGTTCAATTTAATTTCAAGAATATTATAGTGGAAGCATGGTCTGATGGTTAAAGAATTACAGTAGTATGAGGTGTTACCAAATCCTATTTTGCTATGCCTTCATGATAGGACCTTTGGCAAGTACTGAGACTCATGGGAGAAATTATGCAAAGTTTAGGTACCTAATTTACATTAAACACATAGCAAACAAATAGTAGTCTTGGAAATAGTAACTGGGTCTTTCTTCTTCCCATGTAGGTGTCAGAGAATATAAATAGAATAAAAACCTTATTTTATTTAATAGTAGCTTGCATCTACGTTCTCTGTCCATGAAGTATATAGATTGCATTTCTTCCTCTGACTAGACTGACAAATAGTGTTTAGGATATTTTCAGACAGCCTTTATTTTCCTGAAATTCTCAACTCCTAAATTAAGTATCTGACTATAATTTTTTTCCATCCTGTAATTAGATTTGAAGAAAGCATTTTGAATAATGCCAATATTTACGTTCCCTCTTAGGTGGTTTGACTCCCAACTTTGACAATCAGTTTTCCTCCCTTAAAAGATTCATTTAATTTCCACTTTCTTCTGGGAATAGGCATCAAAGCCCTTTCTTTGAGACCCTGGCATTTCAGAGCACTCTTAAAAAAAAGGAAGGGTAGGTGGAAATGCCCTACCCCCACATTTTTTCTAGAAATCAGCGCTTAGGACATTTCCTTGGAAAGATTGAATTCTTTGCTTCAGTGAGTCTTACTTGATGCATAGCAGAGCAAATTGCACAAGCAAGACTGAGAAATGCCTGCCCCAGAAATCCTTGTAGCCTGTTTCTTATTGTGTTCACTTGGGACGTGGTCTTACATCTCATCTTGTAGACAAGAGACTTAGGCCTGCCGAGGTTACCATCTTGGGAAAGTGTCCCAAACTTCTATAGGGTGAAACAGTGTTTGGGAATGACCTGCTGCTAGTGTTTTCATAACTCTGAGCGTGTCTATCAGGTCACATCTGGCACGAGTTTGTAGATGATGCCAAAATGTAGCCAATGAAGTCGAGCATTGAGGTTTGTCAGGACATAGTTAATGAGGAAGATGACTAGAAACAGGCACTTTTGGGTTACATCAGTAAATATCAGCATGTTTATCAGCCAAATAAAAGGGGACTAGTACGACAGCTGAGTTGGAAACGCTCCCCTTTCTGCTCCCCCTTCTTGCCACATGGTCTCCAAGATGTCCCAGGACAGAGACACACACACACGGCTGCAGGAGAGGAAACAGAGAGGAAGTTTATTCCCAGGGTCAGGGTTTTTATGGGGTTTTAGGGGAAGTGAGCCACAACCAATCAAAACTTAGGGTTAATGGCAAATAGGGAAGGGGTTAACAAAAGACCAATGAGGGGGCTTTTCACATAACCTGCCCAGGTACATCCTTGAATCCTAATGAGGGTGTTCCCAGGGGGTTTTGGGAACAAGAAGGTAACACAGACAGGGTAGACTCCATTTTACAGCTGAGTAAAAGCCTGCTTTCAAAGCAATATGGTTAGCTTTTTCCATCTTCTTCAGAGACCCATCTCTTGCAGGCTTTATTCCACTTCTGATATTGTAAGTTCATCGCTACAGACTAGTCCTTCAACCTAAGAAAAAATAAGTTATTAACTTGCATCCACTTACTGGGAGCTATGTCTCTCTGTAACAGAGAAATATGCTTGGAACAGACCAAACCAGATACAAGATAATGTCAAAGAATTAAGAATTCTGGGTGATCATGTTTCTGTGTAAAAGTTTGTTTCCTTGATCATTTTTTACCTAGTGTAACTAGAGACATATGTGCTGACCTTAAGGAATTATGAGTGTGGAGCAATAGTATTTAATTTAGCTGTCTATTTGCACGCTTTTCTTGTTTTTGTGGGTTTTTTATTTGTTTTTTGTTTGTTTTTTGTTTTGTTTGTTTTGTTTTGTTTTTTTCTTGTACAACATCAAATACTCGGATGAGTGTGATGGTTATTGAGGTTAGTTGCGGCAAAATGGAGTACACAATGTGCTAACTGACCATTCATTTTCTTGGTGGCAGTTTTGTTTTCCAAAATGTTTATTATTATTCAATGGGAGAAGTTGTTTGAACATTTAGGGTGGGATTTTGTGATTCTGTGATTCACCACTGATATAAGATGTCTAATTCCAAGCCGTTTTGGTGCCTATCCTAAAGTAGACTTCATCTACTCCTTTAAAATCTAAGTGCTCTGACAATCAGGTCCATGGTATCTCCACCTGAGCAGTCAAAACAAGCATATCCCTTGGCCATAATCTTTTTCTGTTAGAGTCTCATTTGTAAAATAAAGACAGTACCACTCCTCCATTCCACTGGGCAAAGTAGAGAAGTATTTCATATATCAGCTTTTAAGTGCCTTTATGTGTAACCTTAACATTCTTCCAACATGGTGTTGTAAAAACAGGGATAAAAAGTAGCTTTTGCTACCATAACAAGAACCTTGAAGTCAAACTTCTGCTGTTGATCTCTGTCTTGGAGATTTGTTTGTAATTTCAAACTGCCTACAGTTCATCTCATAAGCTCAAAGTGAAAAACAGAGAAGAGAGAAATTAAAACTGAAGGCACTTATCACAGTCTTGAATCCTTGCTCTGTGTTTTTATCTCCCCAGATAATACTTACTGGATTTTTTAACCTGTTTTGAGCTGCTGTAAACTTCTGCTCATTATGACTTTTTTTTTTTTTCTTTAAGAGCTTACAGGTAAAACTTCAGTTTTTCTCTTTGTTTCACACATTTGTTTCTGCATTTTGGCTAAAAGTTTTTTAATTACCTGAAGGAATTTCTCTGACATAACTATTCCATGCATTTTTGATCTATTTATGTGTATGTTTTAGTCTCATCTCTGTGGCAATGTATGCTGAAATATACTACTGATATAGTTAGGGGGAATCCATCATTTGATGCTGTATCTTTTTCACTTTTTGGGAGCATGGGGGGATTTTAAGAGGCTATGTATTCAATGCAGCAGCAATAATGGTCCTGCTGAATATGATAATATTTTGTGATTGTTACATGTTAGACAGGTACTTGAACACACACGACCTATTCATACCAAAAAGCCCCCATATCTACTATAATGCTACAGCTTTTCACACTCCCCCTGCTGAGTTTCTAATGCAAACTATCACAGTGTGTGGTCCCCGCTACTGTAAACATGAATTCCTTTCTCATTGTGACTTTATATCTTCTACACTGATTATAATGATTCTCTGTCAGCTCAAAGCTGTCAATGTGCTCCTGAGAGGACAGCTAGTGGCAGCAAAGAAAAAGAAAAAAAGTCCTGGATACCTAAAAAAAAAAAACATAAAGTGTGACCAGAATCAGGAAAAGTTCAAACATCTTTTACTGCTCAGTTTCATGTGAATAAATGTATATTTATATCTGCGTCTTCCTTTGTCTTTGTCCCTTTTTTTTTTTTTTTTAATTAACCTGAATAATTTAACACAGGGAGTATTCTCTTCCCCTCCATTTCATATATTTTGGAGACATAAATATGCATACATCATACAGTCCATCTATCTCATCAGTTTCTGCCCTTGCCACCACCAGTTTGCATTCATTATATTCACCCAGCCCCATGGAATGTCAGAAGTGAATCAGATCTACTTCCTTCTATTAGGAAACTTATCCATAGTTAGTACCACTTAATCATACCTATCAAAGGCAAAGCACTGATGAGAATGTCACATTCTTTTTGCACAGAAGAGGACATTTTATTATTACAAGAAAGAAAACAATAATGTCACTGTGTAAAGTTACTGCGTATATCCTTCATCAGCCACAGCAGGAAGCAATACTGTATGTGGTAGTTTAAATCTTCTTCAGTGATTTGACAGCTTCCAACTGAGTAAAAGAGACCATGTTTACATGGATTTAAAGGACTTGGAGCACAGCCTTCGACTTCAAGAACTTGGAGTTGTGGCAAAAGCACATGATCTCACAAGTCTTTCACACAAACACTGTGATAGTGGTGAATTGTGTTATAACAATGTTTCACGAGAAAGAAGAAACTGTGTTGTTTTTTTATGAGACAGAGGCAGTCCTCTCTCTGTCTAAAACACAAGGAATTTCAGGGAAATCAAGTGTGGACAGTTTTTCTTAAAGTTATTAATTTCTCTGTCAGAATGAAGGAAAAAAAGAAAGCAATGATGGTGTTTTTACTACAAACCTGTGCTATCTAGTTATGAAAGGTTCTTAACCTACGGTCCACTCAGCAACAAACTTGACCATGACATATCCCGCAGTCCCAAACAAGAAGTGTAGGAGGCAGAGAAGCAGTTACGTTGTTCTAGCAACACTTAATGTCTACTTTTGTTAATTACAGCAAGAATGGGAAGCGGACAGCTTATCCACTATTAACTGAAATAAGAAAGTGATCAATATGAGTGTTAATTGCACAAAGAGCAACAAATACCCTGGATGCCTTCGCATAAGGTACCAGCTGAAGAGAACTCTTGTACTGCTGCATTCTTCACACCAATCATACTCATCAGCAAAGCAAGCACAGAACTGATGTTCAATAGACTAAATTTAATGCTGCTCAGTGATAATCAAGGCCTTCAAATACAATACTAATAGTAATGTCAAGCACTATTATACTTTCAGATTTATGTGAAATGATTGAAATGCTATTTGCTATCATTTTTGTACAAGATTCATCCAGTTGTTTATGTAGTATGTCAATATTGATTCTACATAGTAAAGTGCTTCTACCACTCAGTGGCTAGTACATCTAACATCTCCAGTGCCAGCAGCAAGTGAATTCTGCCAAGTATTAGCGGCAGCATGCTAAGCCATCCAGTACACAGTTATTTTTTGCTATCCTAGCTAGCTTTGTATTATTGAGAATGATTTTTAATCACTTATGTTTCTCCTGAATATTTTTTCCCCAACACAGCATGCAAGAAAAACAAAGGCAGGTAAAGTCTTTTTGAAGGTTCTTTCTCAATGAAGAAAAGATACATCTACTAAAGATACCACTCTAGAGTCATTAGATGCTGTTATATGTGATCGGTACTGTGTCATTTAGCAAAGTGCTGCTCAGTGGGTACAGCAGCTGGTATATATGATTTTCTATACCACCTGCAAAACTATCCCATACCATATAATCAACCACCTGGATAAAGAAGAAGAGTAGCAAAACACTGTTTATTATGTAGCAGCACCCATATTTTCCCTTAACTTGTGAGTACATAAACAGACTGATAGTACAAACATGTGTACAGGATAAGGTTTGTTAAAGCTTTTCTGTTCAATAAAGCATCTACTGCCTGCTGTTCAGGTAGTATTGAACAGATTTGCCTTATTTCTAATGAAGGTGTTTGGGCAATTTTCTGGCACAAATGAAGTAAAATTATGTACTTAAAATGTTCATTTTAAAAAAATAGCAAAAGGCATTCAACCAGCTACCACCATTTTCCTGTAACAGATTGGAAACTACAAAACATACAAACGGAACCTCAGTGATAAATTGGTATCATTAGTACTGTTGGGATTACTCATTTGCTTAGGAAGATCCTGTCCAGTAGCAACATTTTAAACAACTGTTTTAACAACTTCTGATTAACAAGTTGCCCTCTAACATTCACAAGGGATACCTCAGATTATCACTGCTCAGCCAGCTCTCTCCCCACAGTTCCCACTGCTATTATATTTGCAATAGCCATGGTGATTCATTTCCATGAAGCTGTAGCAGTTTGGTCCTGCCTCAAGTCTGGCACTTGGTCTTCAGCATCAAATGCAACACACCTTTTCACAGCCTAACAGTACTCCCTAAGTGGGCATCCACCTCTTTATTATATCAGGATCTAACAGATGTAGGAAAAGATTTAGACATGGGAACAATCCTTTTGCCCTGATTAATTTAATTTCTATTTTGGCAAATGTGGTACTACCTAGTCTTTCAAGCAGTAAAAGAAATCTAAAACTTTATGCACAACAGTAACTGAGAGAAGTGCTGCAGTCTAATAAACAGATACACTAATCAGCCAGAGCAGAGAGGGAAGATACTAAAAGACCATGGGTTACCATGCATTCTGTAAGGTTTTGAAACGGTGGTTATTAATCTTTAAAATTATTTTTGCAAGCAGAATCTACATTAACCAGATTTACACAAAATCAGAATGGAAAAATAAAGGGTCTTACATGAGAAACTAAAATACTTTCTCAAGTAATATCTTTCAGTTCAAACATCGTGTGGACTTATTTGGGTATCGGAGTGAGTCAGAAGTAATTTTACTAAAGGCTTTGAAAGACAGGTAACCTACCCGCATGAGGATTTTGCACATCTATGCCAAGTGATTGATTCATTAGGAACCCAAATTTTAGTGACTGTCCGGATAAGGCTAAGGGCACTGTACTGGAAGCATTAGGGTGATGTTAGTTATCTGCTGGAAACATTTGCAAATGTCTTTTGGCTTTGGTTTACTTTTATTTTATGCCACAGTTCTCAGCATCCTTCACAACTGACATTTTTGGAGGCAATAAAATACTGAAGTGTGTTTGTAAGTACACTAATTTTTTCTTTCATTTTTACTATCCTGTTAGATTTGGTTTTTCTTTGCAAAAATTATATTTATGTTATAATAAGGAAACTAATTTAAATAGAACTAAATGAAAAAGTGTAGAAGGATATGGAGACTTTCACCTTCAGGCTGCTAATTCATATCTTCTGAAGTAATAACTAACTTGAATATTTTTTTTACCATTTGTTGGTTGTTTGAAATTCTACATAAAATGAGCTGAAAATCTCATTCCTGGCTCTGGTGGATCAGTAAGGTCATCATCTGTGACACCAACTGATAGTTTGGTCTGCAAAAGCGAAGATATGGTGAAAAAGAAAAAAGAGGAAAAAAATGTTCTGCCAATATCAGTTTTGTCAGAAAAGAAATAAACTCAGAAAACCCCCCAGGAATATAAAAATCATAAACTGAAGTGGGGGTAATGGTTTTGGTGGAGATAATCAGTGTTTTAAGGACTACTCATTTAGCAGTATTCCATTAGAACAATATACTTGTGTGGGCTGCAAAACTTCATGAACAGAAGACATGGAAAAACACTAAACACTGTCATGGAGAGGAAAAGCATTAAAGTATCTACTGTTATCCCACCCTTAGGAATAATAGTCTACTAATTTAGAGCAGTAACACCAATTCTGTGTGCCTGATTTGAGAGATCTTAAAAGGTGTGCTTTCCTGAAAGCTCTTGTTAGGCAGCTAATGGAGAATGAAACCCAGATAGTCACACATTTAGGAAGTTAGAAAAAGATCTGTCAGAGTAGATCAACAAAGAGGAAACAATAGAAACAAAAACAAAATGTAAAAAAAAGCCCAAAACCTCTTGACCAGTAAACCTGGCTTGGTACTAGCTTTATATACAGTTGTTGTACAGCTTCAAAGAGAGGTTGATTTTTCAGGGTTGTCAGCTCAATATCTTAGCCCAGTGAAAAACATGTCTTTAGGAATTTAAAAAAATAAAAATAAAACAAAATGGATAGTGCTAAAACACTAATTAAGTCTGTTTTCAAATTATGTTAATGAAACTACAAAGAAAATGCAAATCTAGAAGTCTCCAGAAATTCTAACAGTTGTGGTGTAGCACCATGGCTGGTAGTCCCACAGCAATATTTCCACTACCCCCCAGAGAATACCATATTAGTGGTTCACAAATGTGCATTAAATTAATCTGTTTGATCAGTAAGTGTTTTCTATTTTTTGGCGAGCAGGGATTTATTTTGAACTCTATTCTATGGGATTCAAAAATTGTGGAGTAATGCTGCCATTTGAGTCACAGAAACAAAGTGAGCAAAAATCTGTCACTATTCGCAACACTAAAATCATTCTTCAAGCCTCATGACATCAGCCAGCAAGATTCTCTCCATTTTAAGTAAGATATAAGTACACTTATAAGTAGTGCTATTTCAGCCCACTAGAAGTCTAAGAGGTCCCACTACAGCAGTATAACAGTCACAAGACTAGTGATGCAGCACTTTAGGAGCGCTTTGCCTGCCTAATCATATTATAAACATAT
This sequence comes from Margarornis squamiger, assembly GCA_035222235.1. Taxonomy (NCBI): domain Eukaryota; kingdom Metazoa; phylum Chordata; class Aves; order Passeriformes; family Furnariidae; genus Margarornis; species Margarornis squamiger. Next base: position 66,291,024 of record JAWWTY010000001.1, on the reverse strand, counting down.
TCATAGTAGTCCCATGGAAGTCCAAGACTGCTTTTGTAGTAGGGTACTTATGCACTACAAATGAAGCTCACTTTGTCACTAAGGAGAGGCTTTTTAACATTTTCTTTGGCACATGGGACTCCTGTTACTACAAGTTTTCCATTATGTTTTTCCGTACACAAACACTAACCATATACTTTGTCAGATTGACCTTTGTTTGATATTAATTGAACAACAAAACGAGCAGGAACAAAGGCAAGCATCCGTGAGGAAGCATGTGAGTGTGTATGTCTTTCCACTGTACTAAGCACAAGTGAAAATAAAACAGCAGCAATCTCTGAAGGGGGACATTCTTTTCATGTAAAAATAAAGACAAAAAAATTGGATCATTTCTTAGGCACATTGTAAAGGCCTCTATTGAACTCTCATTACATTAATTTTAATGGTTCTCTACAGTTAAATCTAACTTATCTTTATTCACTTACAGGCTCAAGACCTCAGTTTGTCTAAGGAAAATTTGTCAAGTGAGCTCTCTAAAACTCTAATTCCTGTTACATCTACAGTATGATTAAAGCTTTCCTTGCATTTTACAGTAGTGGCTAGCCCTTTGATACTTCTTATGAGTCCTTTGTCAGGTTACATATTGTTCACTGATTACTACCCTGAACATAGATTCTGATTGCATTCAATTTTCAGGTCTTGGTCCATAAGCCATGAAATGTTCAGGTTCTTTTAGATTTTTATTTATTTAGTTATTTTTTTTTTTTTTAATATCTGTAATATGTATTTCTAAGTATATACTATATATGGTATGTGTGTATTACTAAGAATAACAATAGATACACAGAAGTTCATAAGTGAGAATGAAAAAGAATTATTAGTATCTAATAATGGTATTTCTAAGGGTTATGAATTTCAAAGTTAAGAGTATGAATACTTAAAACACAGGATTCTTTTAAGTTTTCAAGGAAGGGATATTCTGGTCATTCTTTTATATCTTTTTGCTTTGCTTCTTTTTGCAAGCTTTTAAAGTGTTTGAATTTTATAAAATCAGGTATTTATTCTTCACATCAAGTGATAACAGAGACGTGTTTCAATTTTGTGCTCTTATGCTGCTGTGTAATTTCAAGTAACCATACCTGAGCCATTGTTTTTTAACTCATACTCCAGCATGAAAATCACTGTAGTTTTCAAATCCAGTAACTGAAGTGAGAAAATGGACATTTTTTCACATGGGAGTAATTGTGGATTCTTCACATTAACTCCTACAACTGAAGTATAAAAGTCAATGCTATTTTTTTTTTTTTAAATGAGCATGTAACGAGTCCTTTCTATGGTGTCTATCTACTACAGCATTCTTTTCTAGCAGTATGATGATTTCTTCTTAGGTGCTAGAAATCTAAAGATGGAATAGGAAGGTAGGAGTTAGAATGATTTAGTTTACAACTGCTTTTTGAATGGATTCTCTTACATGCATATATCACAGTAAAATGTTTTTGGAATACTTATAGGTTTTTGTCACATAATAATTCCTTTGAATACGCTGTAATGTGAAGTTATCCTAGTGTGTGTCCTTTCAGTACATGAAAGTATCCTTGTGGGAGTGTCACACTGCCAGTGGATAAAGGTTGCAAGAATCATAGAAGTTACAAAAGGAAAAGACATACTGTACACTCCCCTCTTCCCTCACAGACTTTATGGAGACAGTCCAGCTGGATTTCTTCTCTCCTACGCATAGATTTTATACTAGCATGTTTTCCATTAAAATAAAAAAGGGATCACTGAAGTACCTTACTTTTTCCAGTATTGCCTTTAAATTCTCCCAGATTAAAGGTCAAAAATATAAGTGATGCAATGCATGAGAATTTTGCAAGCAAATGCAATGCAAGCAAGATATGGTTCAGAAAGTGAATGCTTATGGAAAGAGTGTGGGAAAGAAGCTTTTATTCAGTGATTTTTTCCTTAACATGTCACACAAGCTTTTGGAAGCCATCAGTTAGAGTTCCCTGAACTGAAGATAGCAGCAATGCAGAACCACAAATGGCCTAATCCCTGTGGTTTTTTCCAGTCTCTTTCTGAACTAGATCTCCTTTTTTCGCTTTTTGTTTATCCAGTGGTTCACACTAAGCCACACACTTGTTAACTCACTCATTAAATATGCTACAGAATCATAGAATATCTCAAGCTGGAAGATACCCATAAGGATCATCAAGTCAAACTCCATCCTTCTATGCTATGTCAGAAGCAGCAGTGTAACCAATCAGAAATTTGGTTTTATGCTTTGTCTTTATGAGTCATGATCTAAGTCATGCCTGGAAAGCATGAGAAGTGGCTGAAGGTGCAAATTCTATTCAGCCAGCACTGAAGCACTATTTCAAATGTTGCCAGACAAGCTCTGTACAGTTTTCAACAACCTGCCTTTAGTGTTTCCTGAAGTGCTCTCAGAACCTCAATTAGGTTTGCTTTAGAACAATTGAGTTCATTCATTACAAAAGGGAGATCCCAATAATCAAGTAACATGCATGCAATGTAGAAAGTAAGGGGTTCTGTGTGGTGTAATGAAAAAAGAGGTCTAAATCATTTGGCTAAATAGATCAGACCACAGGTTGGAGGTATTGTGTGCCAGCAACAGTGTATATATATGTATACATATATATATATGTGTGTGTGTATGTACATAGGGGTAGGTATGTGTGATACATATGGATGTTCCTGATGGGAATACATCATCAGCCTTGTTAATGGTTGCATCTGGGAGCAGGGAGCAGCCTTGACTCTCTTGTATTTTTGAATCCAGCATGATTTTTGATATAAAAATAAAGTAGTGTAATGCTTTTTTTAAAGCTTACTAGTGGAAGAAAGAAAAAGTAAAATGAAACAAAAACTTTGCTAATGCTAGTTTTTGTCCGGAATCACCACCTCTTTTCTCCACCAGAATCACTTAGTCCTCTCAAAATAAAGAAAATTATATCATGTGGAGCTAGCAGCATTGCTATCTTCTTTTCATAATCACAGATGACTACTTAAGGTGCACCACAAATAGATTTTCAAGAATGTTCACTAAACGGGTGAGCATAATGAGACTTCGTTTAGCTAAACGGTGAATTTCCCTACTCATTCTTCAGTCTACACCTGGATGAATCCTTTCAGCATGGTGTAGTTTTTGCAGCAATGCTAGAGTGGAGCACTAATTTAAAGAACCAATATTCTGCTGGAATGCTCTGATTGAGAGTCGTTACTTAACACTTGGGACGATGCTCTGCTCCCATTGTGCTCTATGCACCAGATACAGTAACTGTCAGATCACTGAGCGTAAGCTCTTTCCTGCACTGTCTGGGGGGATGCCAATGATAAATTTTAAACTCCAAAACATTTCTCTAATATAGTAAGGGACCAACTCCAGTGTCTTGACTAGCCATTATCTTTCTCATTAAAATAATTATTGCGTCCAGTGTTGAATGTGAACTATTGTGTGTTATGACTGTGCATTTGTCTACAAAGTCATTGCGCTCTTGGAAGCTATTGTAGCTCATTTCTATAGGAAACCTTTTTATTATCTTGACTGTGAAGGGGAGTGGGGAAGAAGGGAATTCTGCCTTTCCCATATTCTGCATTTATTAAACATCATCTAAAAGAAAGCATTTTAAACACATAAAAGCTTTTACATGCACTCTGGATCCAAGGGAACACATTTATTTTTTCTGCTACTTTAGCAATATGTATGTGGTGATGCTATTTTAAAAAAATAGGTCAGTACCATTTTCAGCCTTAATGAAGACAGAACCATTTCACAGTGTGCTGGGAAAAGTATTGTCCTTATATTTTTTTGCTTTTCTTCACTACAAGGAGGTGTCTGTGTATTCAGAAATCTCCAAGTTGTACTTTTTTCTATAGGTGTTAGAATTGACTAGAGATGCTTCAGATTGCTTTAATATCTATCAGCTACTACAAAGTCAGCACCAGAGAGCCCTTTTTATCAGATGAATTTTCTTATGCATTGTGCTACACTGGTTAAATTAAATTAAATAGCCATGACAATCATTTGTGGTCCTATTCTGCCTTCTGAAACACTTTTCTAAAAAAAAATTTTTGGATGTAAATATATTAACATATACTCCAGTTACAGATAAAGTCAATTATTTGTACATAATAACAGAGTTTCCAAGTTTTCATTCCTTTGAATCCTCAAAATTCCAACTTGGGCTATCTTGTTTATCAGCTGCTCGCTTATATGTTTTCATAATTTTTTCAGTCACCCACAGATGCCGTTTCATGTTTCTTACATCTATGTGTTTCATTCACTTTTTGCCTTTTCCCAGGACTGTAGCTCTCTGAGATGAGGCTTACCTTCTTGTGCATTTAACACAATCTGAAGCCGTCATGTGTGATGACATTTTTCAGTGACAGACAAATTGAAAAAGAACTTTCCATGTTTTTCAGAATAGTTTGGGCTGGAAAGGACCTCTAGAGGTCATCTAGTCCAACTCCCCTGCAATGAGCTGGGACATCTTCCACTGGAACAGATTGCTCAGAGCCCTGCCCCACATTTCTCAAATGTTTCCATGGATGGGAAATCTGTTTTAGTAGTTCAGTATCTTAACTGTAAAAAAATTCTGCCTTGTATCTAGTCTCTCTTTTAGTTTAAAGCCATTGCTTTTTGTCCTATCACAACAACCCTATTAAAAAGTTTGTCCCCATCTTTCTTATAGGCCGTCTTTATGTACTGAAATGCTAAAATCAGGTCTCCCCAGAGCCTTCTATTCTTCAGGCTAAACAACCACAACTACCTCAGTCTTTTCTCATAGGAGGAATGTTCCATCCCTCCAATCATCTTTGTGGACTCCTCTGGACTCATTCCAACAGGTCCATGTCTTTCCTGTGGTGAGGACTCCAGAGCTGGATCCAGTACTCCAGTTTGGGTTGCAAAAGTGCAAACTAGAAGGACAGAAACACCTCTGTCAAACAGCTGGTCGTGTTTCTTTTCATGCAGCCCAGGGTACACTTGGTTTTATGGGCTGCAAGCACACATTGTCACGTCATGTCCAGCCTTTCACTCACCACAACCTGCTGAAGTGGTGCTCTCAGTCTCTTCGTTCCCTAGTTTATATTGATAGTGGGACTTGTGCCGACCAAGGTGCAGGACCTTGCACTTAGTGTTGCGACCTTGTACTTGGCATTTTTGAACCTTATGACATTCCCACAGGACCACTTCTCGAGCTTGTCTATGTCCCTCTGAATGATATCCCATCCCTTGGGCACGTTAACTGCCCCACACAGCCTGGTGTCTTCTGCAAACTTGCTGTGGGTACACCTGATGCCACGGTCTATGTCGTTGAAGACATTAAAAGGTAGTGGTCCCAGTATGGACACCTGACGGATGACATTCATCACTGATCTCCATCTGGACATTCAGCCATTGTTCTCCTTCATTTTAGTGTGAAGGTACCTTATTCCTCTGAAGTTTTATTTCTGAACAGAGGATGCTGAGAGGAAAATCAGTGCAAATATCCAGGTTGGGATTGAGTCTAACAGTAGTGATATTACTGTCATGGAGAAACATAGCTGGTTAATGATATTTGCATGAATGTCAAAAGGCCACAGGACACCTACTACCTAATTAACAGAAATAGAGGTTATAATGACCTGATGTAGGTTTCACTGCCCACCTCAAAGGTATTTTCATTTTGCAGGCTCCACATTTAGACATTTATAATTAAAAGGATCAAAGACAAACCAAGTTGAAAATAAGGAAAAGCTATTTATACATCTAAAACACGTATGAAAATGCATGGGTTATTTATTACTAGATATCAGTGACTTTTAAAACAAAAATTATCACACTAATCTACACACATGCATATGACAATTAGAATATGGACTTATTTAAGATTGTTTTCTCATTTGTATACTGGTGTGTCTTGCCAGCTTTACACTGGCCACATGATCCCCAACCACTAGATGAAAAATGTTGAATTACTTTTTTTAACTATGTAAATAAATAATTTGTGTTATATACAACACGTATGTGAACATGCATACACATTTAAGTCTGTAAAATACACTGCAAATTGTTTTGTTAACCAATTCACTGGGATGTTAGACTGAAAAATGCTTCAGAGATTGGTTGGTCCAACATCCTGCACTGAGGCAGGCTCAAAGATACCTTTAATGATTTTTATGTATATTATTAAAAAAAAATCAATATAAACACATTTCAAATTAAATCAGAAATTATGACAGCAAGAATTTTATAGCCTAAGTGAACAGCAAACCATCAGAGTAATTTAAATCAAGAAAAAGAAGCACTGTCTCTAATCTGTTAAAATGATGGAATACTGATTAAGTATTTAGAAACAAAGTGTAGGACTATTTTGCTAAGTTTTAAGAGCAGTTCTTTTCCTCAAAAGAAGAAAATATTTTCTTCTTTGTAGATTTCGTGAGAAACTGATTGGAAGTTAAAGAGGCAGGAGGTTTTTATTTTTTTCCTCTTCTATTGTATGAGAAAAAAAATAAGAAAACAAGCTTTGTAGGATGGGAGGTATTAGAAAGTGGTTAGAGAAAATCAGCCTCTGAAACATAGATAATTCTTTGTTTTGCCTAATAAATCAGAGGTAAAATTAATAAAACATTTCTTATTTCTTGAGCACATTTAAGTGTTTTACGTAAGTAATGAAAACCATCAAAACTGACATTTTAAATGTTTAATTTATTTTTATTTTCATTCAAATTTAGTAGCTGGAATTTGTAAGTGAATGAAACTTTGTGAACATTTCCCAGCATATTAAAAAAAAAAAAAATAAATTAAAAACTGAATAAATACTTATGGGGTAATGTAAATGTGAAGTAAATGTGAATTGACAAGATATATATTCCTGGGTATCAAGCAGAAATATACTAGCCTAAACCTTTTGTAAGACAATCATTAAGACATATGAGGATAGGATTTTCCTTACCTAACTTAGACATTTAAAGTTGAGGATTCTTACAAAGAAATAGGCCCTTCTGGAAGACATTTAGTCTCTTGTATGTCAGAAATTATCTTTCTCTATGCTCACTCTAGGTGAAGGGGTTGGATTTACACATTTGGCTTTTTTTTTTTTTTTTTAAATGTGTAAGGCAACTGAGAAGATTCCTACCCTCATTTAGTTATTGCTACTGAGGGTTTTGAGGATTTAAAATTTAGAAAATATTAAAAAGTCACACGTAAGTCTAGTTCCCTGCTGAAAACTGAGAGCAGTAGTGAGGTTGCTTTGTATTTGCCCTTCCAGTTCTTGAAAAGTAATTTTCAGAGCTCTTCCATCCTCTTGTGGTGGGATAATAAAATGTAATCATGCTTTTCTTCCTCTCCCACTAAACATTTAGTTTATCTGACCCTCAAATGCTGCTTGTGGACAGCTGTTTTTTGGCTTTTGGTGTCTTTTTTTAAGCATTATTATCTAAAATAATAAGGAAAAATTTTATGGCACAGCAACACAGGAACTGAAAGGATCTTTTCTTACCAGTCCTCAATTAAACTGATTAATCAAAGCCACAGAAAAGTATAATTTCCCTTTATGGTAAAACTGCTATTTATGACACCTGGGCCAAAATTTGACTGTCATTTGACTCAAACTGGGATTCAAACATATTGTGTAGAGCGGAAAAGCAGACACTACCAAGAGTTAATTCCTGAAACCTATAGCTTCTATAATATGTCACACTAACACATATAGCAAATTTGCACACTTGAGTGGACACTTTCTGGTAGCTGACAGAATCTAACACCCTTTTTTCTTTGTCTGATTCATTGGTATTAGACTGGTTAGTTCATGTGTCTTTGTGCACACCAATAAATCCTCAATATTTTTTTGCCTCTTCTAGGAAATTTTTTACTTATTTGCTATAACTTTCAGTATGCGTCTTATCATTAGCACCATTTGTAAAAAAAAATGTCCAATGGAATAGAGACAACTAGTTTTCACTGCTATTTAGTCATAGTAGTAAAAGGTAGAAATTAAAAAAAAATAAATAAAAGATTGAGCGCATTTTGCAGGGGATGGACTTCTATGATCCTGTTTACTATTTGAATGTGGTTCAGTAGCCTCATTGAAACTATTTTAAATATTCAAGTTAAATCTGGTACAAGACCAGAATTCTAGCCAAACTCTTTTATATATATACATATTTATTCAATCCAGTGAGCGACTATCTCTTTCAATAAAGATTAAGGAATGTTCCCAAAATTTGATGCCAGAACTATGAAAAACGCTAGAAAGATTCCATCTACCGAAAATGAAATGTATATTATCAATGTAGTATGGTGACTATAAGTATAAGAAAAATTTTACAAAAGGAATATAGACTTTTAGACAGAAAAACATAATTTCCTTTTTTCACACTAGTATGTAAAATTTAATAAAGTAAAATCCTCAGTGTGAATTGTGCTGTTTATCAAATAATCCAATGGATAAGCTAGTGTACTTCTACTGATTGGTATGAAATCATTCTACAAAGAAAAGTTTATTTGTAATTTTACATATACTTTTGCTATTATTTAGGTAGCAGCAAAAGTAATAATCATGTTTACTCTTGTGAATTGCAAATGTTGTGTCTCATAATCAGGGATTTGTTTTTAAACTCTCGATGAAAATTGGCTTTGTAAGCTAATGTAACCTCTTCCCAAGAATTCTTAAAAACGCTTTAAATTCAGCTTAGAATTCTTCTCCTTTCTCCCTTTTGCCCCCCCCCCCCCCCCATCATTTTTTAAACAATGAAAAAAATAGTCCTTGGTATTGAAAGGGAAATGTTAACATCATTTGCCATTAGTCAGAAGTGTAACTTCATTAAAGCAGAAGGCCATATAATCCCTACAGGAGCTCTCTGCAGGAAATACTTTATTCTTACTTAGCATATCTGTGAATTCTATCAGCATTAGTGTCTTTCACAATGTTTGTTTCTCTTGAATATTTATGAAGGACTGTCCAGTGACCTGCTTAGCATCTCCAGGTTTGTTCTGCCTTAACAATCGCTCAAGTAGAGTGCAATCAGAAGACTCATTCTCCCTCAACAGCAGCGATCAATATGGCAGAGGCCAAGGAAGTGTCTGCAGAAAAGAGATTTCTATCAATGAAATGGAAGAAAGGAAACAAAATATAGGATTTGACTATAACTCAGAAAAAAAAAAGAAAAGCCCAAACACCTAAGTCATGACAGTATCTCCTTTGTTAATCTTTGTGTAATCAGATTACTACAATATAATGTTCACCACAAAATCTCTACAGAAAAAAAGAGGTAGTACTTTTAATAATAAATTTGTAGAGCTTTTGAGATCAGAGAAACAGCGTTCCTTCATGACTTATTGATACATTTTAATTAATAATTTAAAAGTTTGGATTAATTTAACTAGGACCAGAAGGTTTGATTTTTTTAGCTGTTTTTTGTCATACCTAATTTTACTATATTATTGCAACTGTTCATTAAACTTAAGCACTCAGTTACTGTTTAAGTTGAAAATTTATGAAAATTGTGTCCCAAATTCCCAAATATATATAGATGTCACAGACAGTGGTTTAGAATGTTGATATAATACTGTTGATAGAACACTGTCATCTCATTGACTTTATAACCTCTCACTCCCAGTAGAGTTATTCCCTTGTAATGAATAGCACATTTTGTTACCTTGTCAGTTTTTTTGCTTCTAATTCCTCTGGAAGATTCTACACTCACCTGTTTGACTTCACATTTTTATTGTTGTTGTTTGCTTTTAACCCTCACCTTGAGGAACCATCTTCAGCATTATATATAAACCCTCGTTAGATCACAGAAACTAACAGATTGATCAGAATGCAGACGTAGTGTTTTGGAAGATAACTGCTTTATGTCATGATGTCATATTATTAGCATCAGATTTTCCAATGAAAAGTGCATTTTACATAATTCTCCATGATTTTTTTTTTCTTTTCATTTTCACAGAATGGCAGAATCACAGAATTGGTCAGGTTGGAAGGGGCAACAGTGCACATTGCACAGGATTGCCTCTAGATGGGTCTTGAAAATCTCCATTGAGGAAGACTCCACAACCTCTCTGGGAAATCTGTGTGCAGTCACCCACACAATAAAGAAGTTCTTCCTTGTGTTCAGGTGGAACTTCCTTGTTTTATTCTCTTCCTTGTTCCTGCTCCTTGTTTCTATTGGTTGACACTCCAGGGACTGAGATGTGTCTGACGTGCCATTAGTTCTCTAGCCCTTCTTCTGGCCCATTTTGAAGGCTGGAGTGACATTTTCTTTCTTCCAGTCCTCAGGCACCTTTCCTGATCTCCATGACCTTCAAAGATGATAATGTGAAGTCTAGCTATGATGTCAACTAGCTCTCTGGGCACTCATGGATGCATACCGTGGGGGCTATTTTGCAGATTAACTCTTAGAAAAATAGAATTAAATTCTTCCAGAAAATAAAGAATATCTAGCAGCACCTTGGACCGCAGTCTAAGACTTTTGGAAACTAAAACCAACCGTTGATAATTTTTTAATGTTAGATGTCTAATGTCACCCGTATGAGCAGGAAATATAAACCACATTGAGGATATCACAGAGTACAGATACAACCAACAAGAAAAATAAGAAGATGAACAATTTTATAGGAAAATTAATATATTCTTTTAAATTTCCTAGAAGAGAATAAAAATCAAGTAAATATACACTACTTCTTGTTTATAATCCCAAGCCCCATTCTGGCCTCAATGTAGTCAACATATTTTGGCTTACTATATTTTATTTATTTTTTGAATATATATATATATATATGCAATTATTTTTTTAAGATAAAAAACGGATATGGATAGAGGGAGAATATTTTTATGTATTATATAACATTTTGTGCAAAAACTTTCACTTTAAGAAAAAATTCGAAAAACAGACATATTAATTTATAAAATCAGAAGGCTGAAACAATAGAGTTTTTGACCTAAGGCTAGAAAATACTATTAGATTTCGAAACAAATATATGTGGATGTGTGCAGGCTAAAAATGCACGGGAGAACCAGCAAGTGCATGAGGGTGAGAAGTTTGTCTGAGGACTCTGGATAACATAGAAAGCTCCAAGTGAGAGCTAAGGGAGCTTTGAGTTGAGATTAAACTGCTTTTCTGCTATTTGGCTTTTGCTTCATTCAGAAACACAGAAGTCTGGTATTCTTTGAAAATAAACACAGTTTTGACAGAAATAACCTTGGCTTTATCTTGTTAGTCTCCCAAGCATATTAGTTTATAATTTTTCCTTACACATTTAGAGTAAAGTGCTTGTTTTCCGAAAAAGAGCCTACACATATGTGCTATTTGATAATGACGTATTCTACATTTGATAATGACATATTCTATACTGACACAATATAATAAAGTTAATATTTTGGATTGAGATAAATTAACAAAATTAACCAGTTCCGATTTATTTAGAATGAAAAGTATTGTATACTACTTTGCAAAAAAAACCCAAAACATGTCATTTCAAAATGGGCTTAAGCTGGTGCTTTGTCCTACTGCCCCACAAGAAAAGTTTGCCAAAGAGAGGGAAGCTCTTTCTACCTCATCCAGGTCACAGGTGTCTGTTGGTTTCCATTTAACAGCTCTTTATGCATTATCTCAGGTCAGCTCAGTTTCTAGAACACCTATGAGGGAAAGAAGGATGTGTGAGAGGGTGGCTGGGGTGAATGAACACAGAAAGGTTTTTCATCACCATACTCCATTTATGAAGACTTGCATTATCTTAGAAACACTACTTAATATGGCTTTGAGATTGGGAATGAGTCAATGAGGTCCATCTGGTAACCCTCCCACATCACATCAATGGAACCCCTGACTGGCTGTGCCACGCCTCACTTTGCCTAAGGGGACAGGGAGTTGGTCACTGAACCAAAGGTCCCACCTGGAGGGAGTGGCCACAATAGCCAGAGTCTATAAACAGGCACACATGTGGTCTCTATTGGGCCTTGGTCCCCTCTCTTTGAAGTTGTTGATATATGATCTTCTAAGTGGTAACTATATTGTTTTCTCTCCTCTTTTCCTCTCTTTATTCTTTCTTTTCTTAGTCTCTATTCCTTTATTCTTTTATTCCTCTTGGGAGTAACCTGTCTTCTGTACCTCACCTAAGTGGCATGGAGTTTGCGTTTGCTAAGTGTAACAAAGGTTCTCTATAACAATGCTTGCTAGTTCTGGTAATCTATTGTAATGCTTTTGTGAAGTTACATGTTATCTCTGTAAAACCCTTTTTGCCAAAACACGTATTTTCTCATCAAGTTGGAAGAAATATCTTAGAAAATATGTGTAATTTTTCTCTGGAAGTGAATTCAAGTTACCAAAGAACCAATGGCTTTGCAAGTGTTCGTGTGAGCAAAATCTCTTGAAGACTTAAATTAAGATGTACACCTGGTAAAGCTTGGGGCTTTGAGACCAGGGTGTAACAATAACAGGGAAGTTTGACATGCAGAGGATGATCAACATTACTTCTTACAATTGGCTTTCCTTTTCCTTTTTTTTCCTTCTCCTTTATTTTCTCCTTTTTTTTTTTCCCTCCCCTCCTTTTTTTTTTCCCTCCCCTCCTTTTTTTTTCCCTCCCCTCCTTTTTTTTTCCCTCCCCTCCTTTTTTTTTACCTCCCCTCCTTTTTTCTTTCTCCTTTCTTTTCCTGCATTTCCTTTTCCTGCATTTCCTTTGAAGTTTGCCATCTAGGTACTGACCTACTAAAGCTTTCATGCTGTTTAGCTTGTAAACGTCAACAAGATCACAGCCCAAGGTTATATGGTTGCACTTCATATAAATCCTGCGGACTTTAGGTGATGCTACACAACAGCCACAAGCCATTTGAACAGAAGTCCATAATGTTGTTTACACCTTGGAGAAGCAGTATACTGATTGAAGTTTCTAAGGAAGGATAATATCACATGGTTGAGTGAAGCACAAACATTGGCAATACATAACATTTATGTGAGTTTAGAACTAATACTTGCTCTACCTTTATTGGTTGTAAATATCATTTGGGGTGACCGGTATATTTTTGCTTCTTTACAAAGAGGTACCCATGTATGAAAAAAAAAATTAGCCTTGTAGCATCTAGTTAAAATTCTAATTTATAAAACTTACTGTAATCGTTACATGATGAAGAGAAGGATGGCAAGAAAATGGTAGACTGACCATTAAAAAAAAAAAAAAAAAACGCCTTTTTAAATTTTATGTAAAAAGAAAAACATTTTTGGGAGAAAGTGTCTATAAATGAAATCTTGCCTTCTTTAGAGCCTAAGCAATTGCAAATAGGGTATTTTTCCTTCAATCCTCCTGTCATACTAGGGGCTAAGTTAATTTTTAAAGAAAGATGAGATTTCTTGTTTTATTCAACAGTTCAGTAGTTAAAATCTTCCTCCTGATTGTGAGAATCTTAGATTCAGCTCCTTTTCTTCCTGATAAGGATTGTTCTTATCTGTTATGAATATGTCATTTTCTTCAGAGGATTTTCTAATATATTGTGAAAAAAGTAAGAATGTGCATCTTATCCTAGTTACATTCAGTCTAAAATAATTTTGTATTATTTCAAAGAAATGTGAAGAAGTGGATAGGAAATTTAGGTAGGGAGAGATGAGCACTGCTGGATGGTATCTAAAAGCATAGAGGAAGGATTCAAACATAGGCAGTATCTATGAAATAGGTTATAAAAACTGCATTTATTCTCTTAGTGATTGTACTAATAAAATTATTAAAATTTCTAATGGAGTGGCTGTGAGAATCACAATTATTTTTTTCTTTTTTTGAGACCTTAGCTTTAGCACATTATCTGGAAGTTCTGCTGGAAACTTGTCTGTTGGAAACTGAGGTAGAGGTGAATGTTTCAGTTATTATGGCAACATGGACAGTGGACTATGATCTGTTATAAGAGCTCTGAGATTATTTATTAGACTGAGTTGTCCAGGTGCTGCATGGTTGGAGTGTACAGCAGACAATGAGCTATCTAGCATAAGATGGCATATGGGGAAGATTTTAATATCAAAATAGTTGGTCACCAAATACTTGGGTAATTTTTTTTTAGTCCCTGAAATACTTTCAAGTGTCTTCTCTAAAATGTGTTGAAGAATTAGAATGAAGTTCAGTTAGTGTGTGTAAAAAACACATCTTAAATGATTGGTATTAAAAATAAAGAGGCTGTGTTTTTAGAACGACTTGATTGCAAACTACAAAAAAAACTCCTAAGGGAAAAACATTGTTTATTTACTTTAGAAGTGATCAATATGATACATAAATAAATACACTTAATCACAAATATCAGAAATTGTATTTTGTACAGCATTAGGAAAATCTGTTTAAGTATTAAAGGTTAGATAATAATGTCAGAAACTGACAGTATGGAAGAATGTTACATAGATTAAATCTAAGATAGTGTTCCATATTGCACCTTACACCTGAGCTGGGACTTGCCACTTCTGACATTTTACATCACAGATACACTCCTCTTTCATGATTTCACATCAGCTGTATGAAGTCCTCCACTTAATACCAGAGCTTACACAAATAAACATGTTTGATTTTGATGAATCCTGAGCTTGCTTTTTGATGAATACCATTGAGACAGCTCATTAAAAACTACGTTTTTTTCTCACTTTGGTCACATTACTATCTAGAACAAAGTCAGACTGCTCTGCAAGGAAAAAAAAAAAAAAAGGTTATATAATGACTTGGATTTCACCTCTGCTTATTAAAACAACATCAGAACCATGTGCTGCTTTGTCTAAGAGGAGGATTGATGCAATCATGGCAGTCAATGCCATTTAAGAGATATTGTCAGAAGTTTCACTATATGCTTTTCTGTTAGCAGGGAGAGTTTCAGACAATCAGTAGTTTCCAAGACTACATCTGTATGCACAATCCAAAGCAGTGAGGAATCGCCAGTAACAACTATTGTTGGGAAAAACTTCTGCCACAGCACATGGGAGACAGAGAAAGAGGATCATCCACACTACACATCATGAAAAAAGAAACCCCTAGAAACAAGACCATCACTGTGCTAACTTCCAAAGGACCAGAGGCTTTATAATTCAACATTACCTGTGCCTTTTAATCCCTGCCCCACTCCTGATGTTGTTGGATGCCTCACTTGTCACTCCCCATTCCAGGGTTTCCACTGGGTTTTGGTCCACCTGTTCCCTTATTGGCCCCTCTTCCCCCAAACCACTCCCCTCCCCCTGAACCCTTACCCAGTCACATCCTACCTCCTAAAACGCACCCCCAAAGGGCTTAAGAAACCTTTGCACATGTAATTAAAGGCTTTTCTAGGACCACTCAGTCTTGGAGTGCTGCATCATGTCACTCCTGCCCAGGTGGGGATTTTGCACTAGGGGCTTGGGGAAGTGGAGGAGCCGTTCCAATCAGTGCTGTTAAACTATGAACAATCAGGTGTGCTATCAGGAGAAGCAGTATAGCCATGGAGGTGATGCTATGCCTAAACTCACAAACCCTGCACCTCAGTAAAATTAATGAGGCTATGTAGAGCTCTTGCACTACTCTGGCTATACTAACTCTAGTAAGAAATTTTCTTAAAGCTTGCATGAGTAATTTTGCTGCATTACATTGTTTGTGTGCCCCAAATTCACACTTATTTAAAACAGAGATTTGGGTAAACAAAGTTTGTAATTCTTTATCCTCTTTCTTATTACAAGTATCATCTGAAATTTCTAAATGTTTTTTTAAAAGCCTTTACTGTCTGGCTATATTAATTGTCTATGTTTCGAAGTTCTTCTTTACCAGGGTTTAGTAGAGAAGGCCTAGGAGATAGATTAATGTAATTCCTCCCATTAGTATGTAGCTGAGACAGAGACCTTGAGTGGTTGCTTTGAAAGCTGTGATAAAAGTAGAAACAAAACTTCAGTCTCTTAGTTGCAGCGTCACAGAGTTTCTTAAGGAAAAAAAAACCATGACCAATGTACCAGTAACATTATTCCTAAAATGGACACCTCCTGATTTACCTCTTTTGTATGCATATTTTATCCATAAATGAAAGTAAATTATCTCACTTCAAGACATTATTTCTGGTGAGTATCACAAGTTAGGAAATATAGGAAATGGAAAGGCTAAAAGATATGTGTGGGTACCTTGATGGGAATTTCTCAGGATTAATTTGCTGTGGTCACAGGTTACTCAGTTTTCCTAAAAAGTAGGACAGTATTTTCTTTTGAATGAGACTTTGAAGCTTTTTTCCCTTCTTTATGAAAACTTCAGTAATGAATTAAAAACTTCAAAACCATTCAAATATTAACTGTTCCACCTTTGCTGTTGCTAATTCTGAGAGCTGGTGTGGGACATAGCACTGAAATAACCTTGGAGCTTATTTGCTTAATTGAAAAACAGGGGTTATTCCACTACAAAGGTAAGTGAAAAAAAACATCTTTACATATAACTAACTACATTCATCAAGGAAAAAAAGAGTCAGTCCCACAATGTCATGTCTAAACAGCTGTAAAATTATTGACTGATAGTTGGTCTTATTTTTCAAGTCTAAACATATATGTGAAAGTCTGTGTACATTGTTTTATCTAAATTGGATATTCTGGTTTTTTTGAAAGGTTGAATACAATGATCACTGCTGAGTTATTTTGGTTTTCAATATGTGACATGACAAGAACCACAGAAGGCTGAAACATGAAGTGATACTCTTGACTCAGTTTTGGTTTGACACTACTAAATAATTTCTTCAGTAGAATGTCTTTCATAGACATTGCTGTAAGTATGTTGGCTGATTATATATCTTGCATCACTACAGTGTCTAAAGAATTTTATCACCAAACACTTAACAACTGAAAGCTATCTTCAGCTAATGGCTGATTTTTAAGAATATAACTCAATATATATAGGTATGGAAGCGCCCATCACAGTTCATGGAGAATGGACAAGAAGGTGAGAATGGAACTTATACTAGTCTGTGGCTCAGCTCCAAACATTTAACAAACAAGTACATTTTTGAGAAAAAGCAAATACAATTAAAGAAAACGAAACAAAACAAGAAAATGAACCTGCATTTAAAATTTCTGGTTTCGGGCAGAAATAGAAATGGATGTGTTAGATGCTGTTGGTAGTTATCTGCTCACAACATTATTATATTTGGAAAAAGGTAATTTAATGCAGATTTCACAAGAACAACGACTTCTGTATGATCCACAAACAAGTTTGCCCTGCGCTTTTGCAAATTATTCAGATAACTGATGTTTATTCCACCTTTTTTTAGTACAGTGGTGTATGTTGAGTTATGTCAATGTTTCTATTAAGTATTTATATGACAATAAAATGGTCTTTCTCTTGTTTCTTTTCCATCAGAGGAAAGAACTGTGTTTACCATCTTGGCAGGATTTGTTTGTTTCTTCACTTGTTCATTTGTTTGTGTAGGTACAGCTGAAGATGGGTAGGTTGTAACTTACAAAGTAAAATAAAAGAAAAAGGCTTTGAGATGAAAATCGCAAAGTAAGTAGTGGGCAAGTGCATTCACAGGTGAGGTTTATCTCTGAATTCCCCTTTATGGAAAGATTCACTACTCTTACAAGATTTTCTTTGCAATACACTATCTTATTGTTCCAGTGGGAAGCAACCTAGCCCAGTATTATGGGCCACAGGAAGGCAGAATATCTTAAGCGGGTCAGGCACAGAGGACTTTGAATTGCTTTCTATAGTTAGTTAAGAGCAAGTGAAGGGTGACCTACATATCTAAGAGAATTCTGGTGTTTATTTGAAGTAATTAGAGCTTTTCAGGATATATGTCTCGGTTGCTAGAGGGAAGCTAAAATAATTAAGTCTAAATCTTGTGTCTAGATCTGTGTCCAAAAGCACAGACCACAATAATCTCTTAAGAATGTAAGGGGTAGATACTTTGTGTTTGTCTATTTTATTACAATGGTTGATACAGCTCCTCACAGAAATAAGGAAACCAAAAAGACCATAAGATTGTAGACCAACTTAATAATGCACTCAGTTGTAGGGATTATTATTCAGAAGATAAATCTTTTTCAAATGCTATTATTTCTTGCATCTATGGCTACCTGGCTATCATGTTGAACGTTACTTAAGTTCCGAGAGCTTATTTGAACACATCTTTATCTGAGGTTTTTGATAACTTTGCAGATTGATAGACCTTTTTGTGACCTTTATGATCCTTTATCCTTTAAATGGCTCCAAAGAATGGAAAAATGGGTGCAATAACAACAAAACCTTCAGGATCTCAAATAAAAAGATGTATTATTTTCATTTAATTTTAAAAATTGTTTTTATCAAGATTAAAAACTAACTTTTTATGTTAGTGATTAACCTTGCATTAATGTACTTTTATTAACTGTCTTCTTCAGTAGAAAGCTGCATTCAACAAAATCTACATATGATTTATTGGTTTTATTCTTATCATTCTAATTGAAAAAGAAAATAGGACAGATCCCTGTTTGTTAATTCATGCCTTGTATGGCAGCTATTGTATGTAATATGTCTGTCTTTTGAGGATTACAGAGCTGTTTCGCACAGTCATAATAAGTGACCCTGACATTATCTCCACTTTATTGATGCTTCAAATGGAACCATAGGTTTTGTGAGAAAACTGACCACCATATAAGTGTGTAGAGGAGTTTCCTATCATATGGTTTTATCCTGAAAAAATCTTCACAAATGGTTTGCAGTCTTTTTTGTGCTGGTTAAATCTGTAAATCAGATGTCTTGGAGTCATATTTTGCCAAGAGATTTCCAATTGTCAAAACTTCTTCAGAACTTTGTGGACTTGGGTTTTGTTCTTTTGTGTTTGTTTTTGGTTTGTTTGTTTGTTTTTTGTTCTGGTTTGGTTTGTTTGGGATTTTTGTCCTTCCTCATTAAAATGTGGCTTTTGGGTTGGCTTTAGCAAAGGAGCACTGACTTGCCTCACTTAGATGGACTTGAAGACTGAATAGAAAGGTTAACATAAAGAGCAATAGCTTTGACCAACCATAGATATCCCCAGTTTATTAATGTAAGGGTAAGGAGCTGAATTTCCCCCACTGGGAATACATTTCAATTAAAAACAAGAAAAAAACCCCATCAAACACAAAGAAATAATAAAAACTTTTAAAACTTAAAAAAATATACTTATTTTACAGTTTAAAAATCATACAAGATTAGTTTTGTATTACTACCTTAAAATTATGCTATTCAGTAATCTATCCTATGCATAACTGCTAACATTTATGTGGACATAATATTGATTCACACTATCTACTCAACATGTAGAAACATAATTTTGGGAGGAGAAGGAGGAAAATGGAAGCCAGTATCCATTTCTACTGATGGATTCAACCAGCTGTGCCATTTGAATTGTATTTTGGATCTAAGGGGGCTATTCCATGGTGCTCATGAAATTTCTATGGCTCAGCCACTTTCAAAAGTCTCTTTAGTGCTGAAAGGAGTCCTTAAGCTTTACAATCCTGTTAAAGCTTTCATTTTCCACTCAGATTAACCTTTATACTTTGAATCATTGGGGTATTCATCCTCACTTGAAAGCAAACTGAGGAAGCTATTGGAAGGTAGAAGCAGGAGTCCATCTTTTGAGCTTTGGCTTTTTTTATTTTTTTTTTTTTTTTTTTTTTAATGTGGGGAAAAATAAACCTCTCTCTTTGAGCCCTACAAATAAAAATGCCTCATTCTAAGGAAGAGACATAAACTATCAAATGTAATGAAATGTTTTTGTTAAATAATAAGCAACAGAAGCATAAAGAAATAAATATTTTTCATAGAGGTAAAATATATACAACTATAAAATCATAAATATACTGGAGAATTATAATATGAATTTGTAAATTGTATGCAAATAGCTTGAAACCAGATCTACAAAGACATAAATAAAGCAACAAGACTGAAAGGTTTATATGTTGGCTTGTTTATAGAGTAGCACAAACATTTTTCTTTTTTAATTGGCAATTAATTTTCGGCAGCCATCTAGGTACTTTCATGTCAAATTACTTTCCCTATACTAAACAAGATTAGGCATCCAAGCAGCAAAGCACTTATGTAAAAAGTGAGAAACTGACTGTCAAGTAGATATTTTCCACATATAACCAATTAAAATGTTTCTTTTGTGATGAATGGATGTTGTAATTCCACATCTTGTATTTCCACTTTGGTGTGTACACCTGCCTAACTTCATGGTTTTTATGTCTGAGGATAGATAAAGGTAATACTGAGTTTTCTTGCTATTCCTCTTGCTCTTTAACTCCAGGACAAATGTGGTATACAAACATCTGTTATTGAGGTCTGAGTCATAAATAATATATCTAAACAGTAATGCTGCCCATACATATTTTAGTTCAGATGAATACCCACAATACAATCGAGGAATGTAAGCTTTTTAGCAGGTCATTGCTTTGATGACTTTTTTCTTTTGCCTCACTTTAGTATTTTTTCAAGATATCTCTACATTTAGAAGTAGGGCTACTGACACATAAGGTATAAAGTAATGTATTATTGATACTCTTCAAATGAATGACATAAAAAGGAAAATATTGATTTTAAAAGGATGTCTCATTTTTCTTATTTCACAGAAGACTGATGCAGGTTCATGTGGCTATCAATATTATTTGAATTAATGCATATTCCTTACTATTGATTGTTTTAACAATGATTGTCATAACTGATTTATGGGCACTTACGCATGTTAAATTTTTAAAAAAGCAAATATCAGATTTGTATATATAGATGGATTGACTTGAATAAACAAGACTGCTAAATGTTAATGACATGGTGTTTGATAGAATTTACATTATAATACATTATGTTCAATATTTTGTTTTTAAAGTGCTAGTGAAAAACCTCAGATTTCTTTGAGAAATTTTACTGTAGGACAAATTCTGTTACTCTCATTCATGATATCTTATTCAACAAGTCATACATTTGATTTTTATAGCATTTATTATAAGTAAATAAAATAAAGGGAAAAGGCTAAATGTACTTTAAAAATCACAGATGGTACCTACTCAACTCTAATATAGTGAATAAACTGTTTGGGGGCAATCTAGAAGAATTATGAATTTGTCTTTCTGTCTGTATGTCTAAAGGAGCAATATTGACTGAAGAAGGACTGTAGCACCTCAGCACCTGGGCAAGTGTGCTGGAGACAAAACTAGGCATTCATTTCACAGTGAGTTCAGTATCTACAGGGTTGTTGCTAGTTTTCTAAGACTTAACAAGTCACCCACTCATAATAAATAAGGAAAAATGCATCTAATCTTTAAACGGTTTTGCAAAATAGGTGAAGTGAAATATATTTTTGCACTACTTTTTTCTTCCCACTGACTGGAAAAGGAAACCAAGATGGATACTTTAGCTTTAGAGTACGAGATAAGTATTTCAAACGAGGTAAAGTGAATCCCAGATATTTGGACAGTGCTTATAAACATCCCAGTAAGTAAAAATGCCTGGATTCTGTTAGGACTCAGAAAATTGAGGGTGATCAGTGTTCAAGTTAGAAGCCAGCACAAGAGTCTGTGTATGTCCAGCAAGACAATTTCACTGGGACAGTTACCACATTTGCTTGACAGAAGTTAACCAACCTGTCTGTCAGACATACTGGACTAAGCAGAGGAAGATTTAAGGAATGCGTTGTTCCATCCAAACCCTAACTGAGAAATTAGCTTTTGAGCTTCTCTTTAATCACATCTGCATCCTTCTGACTTAATTTTATCACTCTGTGTTTAAATATAAGCATGCACATACATCGCTGGTTTGTTTGATTCATTTGTTTGGTTTGCTTTTTGTTGTTTTGGTTTTTCAGAGACATACATAACAATTTGATCAAGGAAAGAGCATGTAATTTTTTAACCATGGATTTTAAAAAAAGATAATTTCTTACTTCAAAATCTTAAGGGACAACTGTCCTAAATTCATCGGTGATTTAACTGTAAAAATATTCATTGCAGTTGCTAATACACAAAATGTCCAGACTGCCTTTATATAAAAAAACCATTTGGAATTATTTTTTTGTTGTTAACAACAATTTAATTGCAATTACAATATTTCTTATATGTATTAACTTCATATTGAGTGCTCAGTTGTATCCCACTCTTACTCTAGTTCCAACAAAGCAGGTGACATCTGATAATCTTTGAGATGCTGAGTCTTGTCACTCTTTTATGACCTAAATTTGGATTGGATAGGTTACAATTTTTTCCCCTACATCTTATTTACTATGTAATTGCATAGTAAATGCAGCACAATTACAAGAAAAACACATTTGCTTATCTCAGTCAAAAAAGTAAGACATTCGGCAGCTATTACTGTTAGAATCATATGACAATTACACTATAAATGCTAAAATATTTATTATATAATTAAAAGTATGTGCTGTAGGTTTTATTTAGTAGAAAAACAGGCTCAAAGAGACTGTCATCTTAGTTTTGAAACTTTCACAGCATTTCACGCTATGAATAGGAAAATTTTATCTCCCTTTATATACACATACTATACCTCTCCCATGCAAGGGATGTTAATCCTTGCAATGTATTCAAAGTTGACACCAGTAAAAATACAATAGCCAACATGTTATATATATACTGTTTATATATTCACAGTCTTGAAAGCTGGTGGTGTGATTCAGAAAAGCAGTTTGTTTCCCAGTAAACACTTTTCACCTGTCTCTCATTCTGGTTTTGTATCAGCTTCCAGGCTAAAGAACCTGAAAGTGTCTTTTCCATCCCATGATCATATATTCTCCTGGCTGCATCCTAAATTTATGTTAGGTGAGACATGGGTGTGTTTCATGGTACTGTTTCTGCTATCATTTGTCTGTTAGGTGTTTTTAGCCAGCTTTGTCAAAGAATAAATATTGAGGAGACCTTTGTTGATAGCATCTATAGTCTGCTTTGAAACACAGACAGCCTCAACAGTGAGAGGAAAGGGCTATTGGGGTAAAGAGCCCATCTAGATTTCTACCATTATGGCTTATCTTTCTGACTGTGAAACATGGACAAAAATACTTTCCTTTTTCACAACATGAAGACAAATCACAGAAGGACAGCTGTATCAATACTAGCAGTACTTATTCACAGGTTAGAAGCATGTAAAGCTTGTTTATTTGTACATGTTATTGCTGTTGTAGGGTACTAAATGGCCACAGTAAATAGAAAACAGGCAAATCTCAGTGAAGCCTTCAGTATATCCACTGAACCAATCTAATTCTTACATCTTAAATAGTCTTAACCACTTTCACGTAAAATATCACACAAAAATTACAAATCCATTACTGTCAAGATTTCTATCATGATACAGAATATGCTGCAGACTTAGCTGGTTTATGCATCCTACCTCTGGAGCACAGTTTTGTCCCATCTGTCACAGGAACTGTGATTTGAAGAATTTTCGCTACTGAGGAAGACCAAAATGTCTCATTGGAAAAGTAGTTTCTCTGTGGATAATGACTTATAAAGAAGAAGTGGTATGTTAGCCCTTCAAAAGCAAGTCTTCATGACTGATGAGAAAAATGCAATTTAATATTGATGCCGATAGTGCAAAAGTAAAGTAAATGAGTTTGTTGAACCTTAACCAAGAGTTCCCCTCATCTGCTGTAAAATTTCCTAAAAATCACTATGCTGAAATCACAGCCCTACAAGGTAAGAAAATACTGCCTTCCTCTTCCTGGTATGACTGTATCAGCAAAGCCTTCATGCTTTCATGTGCCAGAGCAGCTTGGAGAAGGAACAGAGTTACGAGATTCATTAGACAGTCATTACTGACTACATGATGCTGTGTGCTGTGGTCTTAACTCTGGTGACTGTGCTTGGCTTTGCACTGAAATAGGCTAAAATTATCTCTTGGATCAGTTACTACACTTCAGAAAAAATGGAAATAAATGGTTTCGGAGGAGTTTTTCCTTTTTCATTTCTTAGATTATATGAATTTGTCTGTGATGGCTAATGTGTAATCCTTTAATAAATCTATACTAAATCCTGGACATAATTGATGAAAACCTGGCTAACAATATTTTGTCTTACAAAGTAGAAGTACAAATCAAAAAGAAAAAAAAATAAAATAAATTTCCGAGCACCAGTTCAACAACAGTTCTGAGTGCAGCAGTACATATTGTGCTTGCAATATGCATCCATTCTCATTACTAAAAAGTGTGTAATTTTTTAAATGATAGATGAATTCATGCACATGGGTAACTGTTCCTTTTTTAAATCATAAAAAAAAAAGTAAATCCATATACACTTTATAGCATGGGGAGACCTCAAGATTCTCTTAAATGATGATATTACTTTTCTATTGCTCTTGGCACTTTGCTTAGTACACCCTATCTATACAGCTTGCCTTTTTCACAGCTACATTATGCTGATGGGTCTTAATTATGTGTATGGTTCTAATACCATTCTAAAGACAGTTTTAATTGTGCAAACACTTGGAACAGTTATTTTTATTTTGGGCTGGAGTCCATAATTATTTTCGAGCCTGCAAACACATTACACTTTGCTAGTCCAACTGAATCTTTCTCAGCCATCCTGTACCAAATAATGCATGACCTCCTCGTTTCACAACATAAGGATTTAACATATGTTGTTTACAGTTATATGTTACCTTCACTATTACAACACTCAGGGGAGTGAGGATTTTCCTATTATATATTTTAGAAACACTGAAGTTTTCTGCAATTTCCCCTTCTTAAGTAGCCTCCAACAAACCTGCCATGAGATTATAGAAGCAGCAGACTCTGGATCAAGCTCAATTTTATATTGCATTGCTTTCACTTGCAAAGAAATTCAAATAACTTCTAAATTAAACAGCTGTGGAGATGTTAAGGTATTCTCCATGGACCCTGTGCTGTCGTCTGCAAGCTGATGATTCTGGAATTCTCAGGTATTGTCCCCATGAGGTCCTTTTGCACTGACCTGTACATCTTTTCTGTGTATGTCCCAGTTTCTTTGCACAGTGTTTGTCCTTGAACCAACAATAATTGGCACTGTGAGACTGTGTTTCATAATAAAAATACACAATCTGTAATGTTCCCTACACTGTACTTCCTGCTCTTCTCCTGGTGTATTTTGTCTGAACAGATTTTCTGGTGCTGTAATACCGAATATATATTTTATGGTGAAAGCAACCACAATTAATAGCTGATTTGTGTTTTCCTAATTTTGCATGCTACATATGATATGTCCCTTTAGAATTAAGAATTGTTCCTTAAATTTTCATTGAAATCACCCGTCTACTCAAATACATTTCTTTAATTCAGCAACTTATTAATCGTTGGGGTTTTTTTGTTTTTGTTTTTGTTTTTTTTTCTTTAACCAGTCTGTAAACACACTACACTTACTAGCAACTTCTGAAGTAAGGTATATTTCTCGAATTTCAGAAATTCAAGCATTGGTTTAGGACTGTGCTTTTATGTAGCAGCAGAAGATATACCAAAATTTTCAGGTTAAATCCCTACTGAACTCAAAAAAAAATGCTACCTTTTTCTCATCACTAATATAATTATTGACTGTATCCTGTTACATTCTCTCAGTAAAGGTACTTCAGTCCTCTACTGATCCGTCAAATGAGAATGTTTTCCACAGGCAGGCAGTTTAAGTTCCTTTTCCTTTTGTATTTGATCTGCACTGCACTCGTGCTGCAGGATGTGATTTTAGCTTTACTTTTAATCTCCAAATAATTTGTCTTTTACTGTATATGTGGAATAGGGTCTTGTGTTTGTCAGTAGTTATTGTGTCTTGCTTGCAGCACAGAATCTCAAATAATGGTATATATTACCTGTGTAGGAGTGTACAGAGTATGTGGCTATCTCAGGGCTGTAATCCCTACAGCATATATGACAGGAAGATAACTCCATGGCCCTTGAAACAAGGCTGGTGCTTTGAAAAGATGATGTACATTTCACAAAAGGAGTTTGCGCTATCCAAAGAAGAACACTAAAGATGTGTACCTGATAGTAGACATTAACAAATATTCAACACTCTCCTGCATCTGACTTATAGAAAAAAGTATGCACTACAGTTTGCCTTTTGTTATATTTACAACCCAAAAGGTGCTTTATTTGTTGTGACTAGAAACTATTTTGAGACTATAAGGATAAGCTATAATGACAAAGTTCAACAGCAAAATGAAAAGCTGCATTTTATCTAGGATTATATTTTAAAGAAAGACAAAAATCCCCAGTCATACATTCTGTGCTTATTTATTATTAGCGAGAGATTCTATACAAAGCGTCTTGCTTACTTGCTTCCCAGCCTTTGTTTCTGAGTGTGAAGGAATGTTTGG
This sequence comes from Margarornis squamiger, assembly GCA_035222235.1. Classification (NCBI taxonomy): domain Eukaryota; kingdom Metazoa; phylum Chordata; class Aves; order Passeriformes; family Furnariidae; genus Margarornis; species Margarornis squamiger. The sequence continues at coordinate 66,264,794 of JAWWTY010000001.1, read as the reverse complement.
GCTTAGATTAATAGTCTTAATTTTCAGTAAAAAACTGGTTCTGTGGAATTGCTGTATTGCAAAGGAGGTGTTAGTATGTTGGGTTTCTGAAAAAGGGGTGCCTGTGAATAATTGCTCACATATTTGAGCATTTAATACTTAACAAATGTGAGAAAATCCATTCTTCACCTCTCATAAAGTCAGCTTTTTTAAGAGAAGCACTTAGCTAGAAAGTCAAGAGGTCTAAATTGATCTTACCATCAACTAACTGGACCATCATTCTATGTACTACTATCAAAAGTATTTGGGTCTCCATATTTAGACAAAGAAAGCTAATTATGGAGACAGCTTTTCCCCACAGCCTCTGTAGAAAATATAGGGGTCTGACTATCTCTACAGTGTCTCATAAACATGAGTCATGTAAAAGAGAAGATATCAGAAAGAAAAAAATCCTTCTTTTTTTTTTTTTTTCCAAGTTTTATTTTTTCCAGTTCTCATTTGCCAGCATTTCTGTTCACCTCTTTTATATATGCAAATGGATCAGACATTACTTAACTGCATATTTTAGGAACGAATGCTCAAGGTGGTATTAGTGACCTATGGAATTTTTTTCATATATGGTTCACAACATATAGATATTGTGGAAAAAGAACTTTTTCAGAAATATTTTTGTTCATCTTGAGATATATCATGTCATGAACTATGGAATCATAGAATAGTTTGGGTTGAATGTAACCTTTGAAGATCACCTAGTCCAATCTCCCTGCAATGAGCAGGGACAACTTTCACTAGATCACATTGCTCAGAGCCCCATCCAACCAAGACCTTTCCAGGGATGGGGCATCTACCACATCTCCGGGAAACCTGTTCCAGTGGTTCACCACTCTCATTGTAAAAATTTCTTCCTTTTCTGAATCTACTCTCAGTTGAAACCTCTTACCCGTTGTCCCATCACAGCCAACCCTACTAAAAATTTGTCCCAATCTTTGTTTTAATCGCTCTTTAAGTACTGGCATAATATCTCCCAGGAGTCTTCTCTAGGCTGAACAACTCCAAGCTTCTCACCCTTTCCCCATGGGAGAGGTGTTCCATCCCTCCACTCACCTTTGTGGCTCTCCTCTGGACTTGTTCTAATAGGTCCATGTCTTTCCCGTACTGAGGTTAGATGACATCCATAACTCTTCCCTTCTACACTGGTGTGGTCACTCTGTCATAGGAGACTACTGGGTTGGTCAGGCAGGACTTGCCCTTGGTGAAGCTGTGCTGGCTGTTCTGAAGCACTTCCCTGTCCTCCATGTGCCTTAGTACAGTACAGCTTCTAGGAGGGTCTGTTCCGTGCTCTTCCCAGGCACAGAGGCGAGGCTGACAGGTTGGTAGGTCACAGAGTCACCACTTCTACCCTTTTGGAAGATGGGTACAATTTTTCATTTTCTTCCAGTCACCTGGGACTTCACCTGACTGCCATGACTTTTTAAATATGATGAAGAGTGGCTTGGTAACTACATCAGGACTCTTCACTCAGGACTCTGGGATGCATTTTATCAAGTTTCATAGACTTATGTACATTCATGTTCCTTGAGTGGTCATGAACCTGATCTTTACTTACAGTGGGAGGGGACTTTGCCTTCCCAGTCTCTGTCCACTTGAGAGGTTTGGGAAGAGACATTGTCATTGAAGACTAAGACAAAAATTTTGTTGAGTATCTCTGCCTTCTCTCTATCCATTGTGCTTGTCTGACAGCCTTGTTCATCAGTGGTAAACACTTTCTTTGACCTCTCTTTACTGGCTGACATACCTGTAGTAGCCCTTGTTATGCTTGTGAACCCATCTAGGCACTGAGAAATTAATTTCCCCCTCGAAAAGGAGGAAAACAAGAAATATGCTTTATAGGTTAAAAGGAAGAAAACCAATTTTTAATAATGAGTTTATTGGAGAGAAGAATTAGTACATGAATTTCTTATATTTTTGTAGGGATCTGAGGATAAGCTGGGTAAAGCAGTGATCCTTTTTTTTTGTGGGGCAGGACAGCAAGTGTGTTTATCCACTATGTGTTTAAGCACCAATTTCCTTCCCCTAATGCCATTAGATATTGATCTGTATTTTGTTAAAGGATTCATATACTAATTTATGTTTTTATCTAAGGTGCTCAGTAATCCCAGTCTTCCCATTTTGAAGGATATTTACATTAACAGTTTCAGTCTCTAATGCTATGGAATAATGGCAATGGAAAACTTGAAATGAAAATAAACAAATTTTACAGGTTCTTTTGTTTTACTTGTAGCTGTTTTAGCAGATTCTATGATTCTATGAAAATGTCCATTTTCCCTTCTGAACACTGAAAAACTTCACCTAATTTCATGTTTCTTTAACTAACTAGTGGAGTTGTTTTTTCTTAATTCTATGAGTATATCAAATAGTCTCTCTTCTTTAATACAGTGATATTAAAAGACCTGCTTCCAAGAACAGTCTGCACCGTGATTTACTATAGAAAATATTTATACAGTATTTATAGTTGGACAGAAAATACTGGGGTCTATAATACTAACACATAAATTAAAGGCTCATTAGCCTCAAGATCTCATTTTTTTAAACCTTGTTTTCAGTGGCTCAAAAAAAAAAAAATCCTCCTTTTTGCAGTTCTGTATATAAAACCGATGATAAAATAGTGTGCTCTGACAATTTTCAAGAGAGAAATTCAACACCTTTATTCACAACAGACCATGTATTTGACAGCTATGCAGTGTGGACTTCTGAACTTTGTATTTATTTGATGTGATCTTTGTTGCTGTCAATCTCATAACTATGCTTCACTATAAAATAAACAAAGTCTTTAACTACCTGATATACCTAAAGTAATGTCACAAAGAAAAGGAAAAACTATGATAAATTGTATATATAGCACATATTAGATATATAGGTAATGGGGGGGGGGGGTGTATATGGACATATATAACTATGTACATATAAACCTGTTATTCTTCTTCATCAAGGTGTGTTGCATGTGATTTTAGTGAGAGCACACTGTGTCCTAGGGCTGTTTCATAAGAATGACAGCTTCCTCTTTCTCTTGTAGACCTTTGTACTCTAAACACATCATAGCAATTCTGTTTTATACACTTTCCTTTCTTCTAAAATGTAGTGTGAGTTGATAATCTAGAATCATGGAGAGAAATGAGATCCTCCAGATCACAAGTTTGCTTTTAAAACAGGTAAGAAAAATGGCTCTCCATTGACTGCAGAGGAAACCAGGAAAACTAGCTAAGATACACACTTAAATTTCAGATGGCTTAGTTTAGGTGAGATTAATCTCCTCCCATAAATGAGGGATTTCTTAATGGGTGTTTACAAATAGGAAAAAATAATAGCTTTCTATGTCAGAGATATTATTAGGTCAAATTAATGTCATCGAGTTATTTTTATTTTACTGTCTTGAAGGTATTATCAAAATTCCATCTGCACCTACAATACCACCAATGCAATATTATCGTAAGTTGGACAAATATGTATTATTGAGCTGTTAATACGTTAATAAAGTAAAAATGGCATATTATAACATTTATTCTTTTTCAAGCAAAATCTAGATATAAACCAGTTAATAATGAGCTATGAAAGCTAATAGCAACCTGTATTTATGTCAACATTTTCATGAGTGGATTTATTTCCCTTCTTTTCCTTTAAAATATCTAATAGATTTATATTAATCACAGCAACTTTTTTTTTTTTTTTCCTACTGAAAATTCATGTGGGACTGGAAATAAGACACTACCTGCAGAGAATCTTTATCCTTCCAAAATGGCAGCTAAAACTGAGCTAAGACACTTTAGTGATTTCAAAAGGTGCTTATGCTTAGGCAACTGAACCATGCTATTATGAACTATGACAAGACAAAAGTTATGGATGAGCTGATGGAACAGTAAAACATAATAAATGTGCTTTGTTTTACCATAGTCAAACTTACTTTTTCACTCTCCTTCTTTGAATATTCAATTGCTATTTCCCTGACAATTAAAATTTAAAAAAAAACAACATTTGGTTTGTCTGATTAGCAACAATGAGCCTCCATGGGCCAAAATGATCAGAGCATAAATTATCAAATACAGCCCAAATTTACAATCACTTTCTGCACATAGTTAATAAAGGTTCATAGTAAAGAAACATCCACCTTTAAAATCACTGACAAAGTATTTCTTTAATATCAGTTGTAGTGTATTTACAAATGTAGTGTATTTATATAATAGAGACACAGCTGCTGGAGTGCACTTTCCCACAGACCTGACAGAACATCCTGTCCAGTGTCAAGGTCAGGGCTGGCTGCTAATGAAACTGTGCTTATGGTGACATAGGTCACCCAGCAATACTCTTTCTGTGCCACCCCATTGAATCTAAAGAGATAAATAGCTGAACCGTAGAAAAGGAAACAACAAAAGGAGCAAAAATGATGCCTAAAGATTTTAGTGTTATTTTGTAGATTTTCTAGAATTTTTAGAGTTATGTAGGTTTCCCTGGATTGCTCACATCTTAGGTGGTCTTTAGAGATCACTGGGCACTTTGTCACACATTTCTGAGTTTTGCCAAGGACACGGTGTTTTGAAGAAGCACCTGCAAGATAGCTTGAAGACAAAACAGAAGAGAAGACCCAGAGCCCTTGGAGAAGATTCAAGGGGCTGTTCTGAGCTTTCTGAGGGTGGGCACCTGGGAACATGGGTAGTACGGGCTTGTTTTAGATATCATATATGCTAATTACTGGAAGTTATAAAAGCTGTAACATCACTGGACCACGGGTGTGCATACTTCTGGTGTGCACCTAGAAGCTTCTAAATAAAAGCACTTTTCTATCTATCTCCACTAATGTTGTTGAGTGCCTATCTTCCAGGATTTTAGGCATCAACAACATCAAAAAAACCCAAAAATAAATGAAAATAAAATAAAATAATTTTTAAAAAAGGCTTTGTGAAACCTAGCTGGTACCCCACTCTTCCATTATGAATAACTGATTATGCTTCTCCTTAAAATGATATTTTTTTTATCAGCCTACAAATATATTACTGCAGAACCCTGTCAGTTGTCAGTTGTGCTCATCTTTAATCCAGATGCTACAAACCTTCTTGCTCATCCCAGATAATTTTGAATAAATCTTTGAATAACTTTAAAAAACACTTTGAGGTTCTGGAGCACAGCCAAAGAAGAGAAATTAAGCTCTTAAAGGGTCTATAGAATAAGTCTGAGGAGTGGCTGAGGGAACTGAGCTTATTTAGCCTGAAGAAAAGGACTCTCTACAATCACTCACTATAACTACCTGAAAGGAGGTTGTAGTGAGGTGGGAGTTGGCCTCTTACCGCAAGTAAAATGTGATGGGACAAGAGGAAATGGCCTCAGGTTGCTTCAGGGGAGGTGTAGTGAACAGGTTTCCCAGGGAAGTGGTGGAACTCCATGTTGGATGGTTACAGGCTCTTCAGGAGGGATAGGCTGAGGGGTAGCACAGTATGTAACAGAAAGGTTAGAATGTATGAAGCTCACAGTTGGCAATGGCACAGCTGAAAGCCTCTGGGTGAGAACCAAGGGGCAAACAAATAATGTAGATGTTATCCTGGGAGTCTACTATAGACCTCCTGGCTAGGACAATGATGACAATTAAGTATTCTTTGAGGAACTAAGGGACACTTCCAAGACAACTGCCCTTATGGGGAAATTCAACTTGCCAGAAATTAATGGGGAGCATCACACAGCTGATACAACCTACACCAGAAGATTCCTAAAAACTGGATGACAACTTTAAGGAAGAGGTTCTAAGGGAGCCAACTGAGAAGGATGCTCTCCTTGACCTGCTGCTTGTCAACAGGGCAGATCTCATGAGCGAAGCGGAGATTGGTGGCTGTCTTGACCACAGTGACAGCAAAATGATCGAGTTTAAAATCTCTGCTGACAGGAGGAAAACTGACAGCAAAACCTCAGCTCTGGACATGAGGAGAGCAGACTTCAGCCTGCTCAGGGTAAGTAAGTAAGTAGTAGTAAGGTCTTCTGGGAAAGTGTTTTTGCACTGGTGGTCCATCAGTCTTGGTCACTTTTCAAACGTCACCTCCTAAGGCCAGGAGCAGGCAGTTCCCAAATGTCGGACTGTCACGGTCTGCCGAGGGTAAAAGGAAACGGTTCACAACGGCGTGGGGTAGGAACAGGAGCGAATGCTTTATTAGGGTGCATGGGACTCTTATGGGGTTCGGTCAGAGGATTCTGGGACTTGGGTGGAGTTGAGGGCGGATCACGACATGAAAGGAAAAGGGAAGGAGGGTTTACAAC
>JAWWTY010000001.1:66203973-66258421 GCA_035222235.1 Margarornis squamiger | reverse complement strand
TTAACAGTAGAAAAACTTTAAAAAACAGCAGCTCCATGGCAAGAGGTAGATAGTGATTCTAACAGTGTCTATTTGGTGGCAGACAGTTCCATCCATTCATTAAAATCATCTTCCTTTGATGCTGGATTCAATGTCCTGGGTCTGCAGTCCCCCACAGGTGCTTCTCCCACATCAGAAGTCCAGCAGGTAAGGCAGAAGGCCAGCTTGGTAGAGCAGGGATCTTCTCTAGCAACAAGGCAATAAAAGGAGGGTGTGTGCCCAGTGGAAGCAAGGTCAAGTGACATGAGAAGAATTTAGAGATGCTGCTTGCCAGTCCAGGGAGAAAATTCATGTGGCCAAAGCTCAGCTGGAGCTGAAGCTGCCAGAAATGTGGGGGTGTTTTTTTTCAAATATATTAATGGCAATAGGCAGTACAGAAATATCATTGGCCTGTTACAGGATGGGTATGGTCATCTCACAAACAGGGACAGAGGCAGAGATTTTTAATATTTTCTTTGCCTCTGTCTTCAACACAAGTGACAGACCAAGGGGATCTCAGTGACCTGAGCTAGAGAACCATGACTGTGAGAATGATCAACTGCCAGGGAACCCCAAAAATTGTGTGGGATGTGCTATTCCAGCTGGATCCCCACAAATCTATGGGGCCTAATGGGATTCATCTCAGAATCCTCAAAGAGCTGGTTGATGGCATTACAAAACCTCTCTCAGTGATCTTTGAGCAGTCCTAGGAATCCAGAGCGCTCCCAGCTGACTGGAAGCTGGTTATTTGGAAGCTCCTGATTTGCAAGAAGGGCAAGAAGGACAAGAAGGAGGACCCTAGAAACCACAGGCCTGTCAGTCTCACTTTAGTACCTGGTAAAGTTATGAAGATTATTCTGGGAGATATTGAAAAACACCTGAAAGACAATGCAGTCACTGGTCACGAATTCATGAGAGGAAAGTCTTGCTTATCAAACATGATTTCCTTTTATGACAAGGTAACTCATCTAGTTGATCAAGGAAAGCCAGTTGATGTAATCCTTTTGGATTTCAGTAAAGCTTTTGATACTGTCTCTCTCAGGATCATTCTCGACAAAATGTCCATCACACAGCTGGATAAACACATCATGTGGTGGATGAGCAACTGGCTCATGGGTCGAGCATAGTGCATAGTAGTGAATGGGGTAAAATCAGACTGGCCACCTGTCATTAGTGGGGCTCCACAGGGTTCCATCTTAGGCCCTGTGCTCTTCAGCGTCTTCTTAAATGACTTGGATACAGGACTGGAAGGGATACTAAGCATGTCTGCAGATGACACAAAACCAGGAGGAGCTGTTGACACAAAACCAGGAGGAGCTGTTGACTTTCTTGACCTTGACAAATTAGAGAAATGGGCAATTACCAACAATAGGAAGTTCAACAAGGAAAAGTGCCAAATTCTGCACCTGAGATGGGGCAGCTCTGGATGTTCATACAGACTGGCAAATGAGATGCTGGAAAGCAGTGCCATGGAAAGGAACCGGGAGGCAAGTTGAATATGAGTCAGCAGTGCCCTGGCAGCCAGGAGGGCCAACCATGTCCTGGGGGGCATCAGGCACAGCTGGTCAGGGGAGGGGATTGTCCCGCTCTGCTCTGCACTGGGGTGGCCTCACCTTGAATATTGTGTGCAGTTTTGGGCACTGCAATATAAGAAAGTTATTAAGTAATTAGGAAACATCCAAAGGAGGGCAATGAAGATGTTGACGGGCCTTGAGGGGAAGCTGTATGAGGAGCGGCTGAGAGCGCTTGGTCTGTTCAGCCTGGAGAAGAGGAGACTGGGGGGAGACCTCATTGCAGCTACAGCTTTCTTGTGAGGGGAAGAGCAGGGACAGACACTGATCTCTTCTCTGTGGTGACCAGTGACAGGACCAGAGGGAATGGCCTGAAGTTGTGTCAGAGGAGGTTTAGGTTGGATATTAGAAAAAGGTTCTTCACCCAGAGGGTGGTTGGGCACTGGAACAGGCTCCCCAGGGAAGTGGTCACAGTAGCAAGCCTTACAGAGTTCAAGAGGTGTTTAAATGATACTTTCGGGACCATCCTCAAGAGTCATACCATGTGTGCATCACAAACTTTTTAATCTCTCACTTTTTGAGAATGTTTTTCCATAATACTCTGCATTAGTCCTTCCTATGTGGTTGCTTGCATTGTTCACTTCAGCAAAAAAGTTCATCTTATGAAATGACTATAGCTTCTTGAACTCTTGAAGAGAAGGTGAGTAACTTCTCGTATGGAAATATATATCTCTCAATAAGGAAAAAAAAAATTATTCCTATTCATGCTAAAACCTGATTAGCATATGTGCACAGCTACCCAGAAGCAGAGAAATGCAGTGCATTGTTTCTCCTGTATACGTTATTCTTTTCCACCACCCTGAGATCCTTATATTTTTTTCTTTTTCATTCTGAGTATACTTTTACCATCTGTATGTTCTTTGCTTAGCATATGCTTTCCATTTTCATGTCCCTTCTCCTTTCTTTGTCCACTAGCTAGGCACCCAGCAAGGATAGGCAGAAGGTCCCTCTACTGTATGTTGGCTGCAGTTAATAAATAAAGCACTTAGCAATTCTAAACGTTTTTTTGTTTTGGTTTGGTTTGTTGTTTTTTTTTTTTTAATTCTCTATAGTGATGGTTTGTATTCTCATACATCTAGATTTTATGGGTAAGCAAACTTTTAAAATTAATGGCTTTCAGACAACTGAAAATGCTTAAAATACATGACTATCCCATCCACCTGCTCCAAGCATTATGTGTGCAAGTGGAATTAAAATGGTGGAAGAATTGGTGCAGCAGGCACATGGTGTGACTCTTGGGGATGATCCTGTGAAGGGCTAGGAGTTGAACTAAATGATCCTTGTGGGGCCCTTCCAATTCAGCATATTCTGTGATTCTGTGACATTCCTGACACCCCCACTCCCATTTAGCTATAGGCTTCTTTGCAAACATTTGCTATCATCCAGTCCAGCTTCCCTGTCAGTTTCCTCACTAATGCAATTTCTCTATCCAGTCTCTCCACATGAAACAGGCTCATGGCATTAGTGCTTCTCCCAATGCAGAATCCTGCTTTTGATGCCATAATTGTATCACCTGAAGAGATGAATGAGAATGAGCTTTACCTGAGGAGTCATGTAAATGGCACTGATTCTGGTCCTAATTGCTTATGAATCAATTTTCATTGCAAAATTCAGAACGGAATGTTTTCAGTACATTCTCTGAAGTTTTGTCAAGTCTTATTTTACCTTATTTATAAAATTGTCCTGGGAAAATGATTTCATATGCTGGAATCTATGATACAATAGGTAACCACATGCTCTGTTAGTCAGGAGCTACATTCAATCTTCTTATAAGCTCTTATACTGTATGTTGAAACACTAGTGCAGTCGACATATTGCTTAATTGCTGTCTAAGTCCTAATAACCTCAAAGAGAATAAGAGCAGCTACTGGCAATTTAACAGCACTAACATCACAAGATGAATCTAGGTAATGGATATAACATGTGAGGGACCAGTGGGCTAATTTACTTAAAACAAAATGTGATTAAACGATCTGAATACAAAATATCTTCAGCAGGTCAGGTACTTCTATACCATGCGACAAACTGTTGGATGGATGCCCAAACCAGCTCTGGCATGCCAGTATTTCTAAACTGTCAGTTCAGAAACCAAATGTATTATAGTCTGTAGCAAACATTGCATTTTCTGAGGCAAAGGTGAGTCAGGAGTACTGCATTAAAAGTGCTGCTATGAAGGTCTGAGGAATATGATGAAAATAAGTTCTAAGTGGAAAGAAATAGGAAATACTGAAGTACGATTTGTCTGATGTATTTAGATGTCTAAGTGAGAAGAGATGGATTGTACCCTAGAGTGCCTATTTATTTCCTTGGAGTATGGGTGAACTTGTATGAAGATAAATCTGGCTTGATTCATTTGCATGCAGAAAGGACTTGCCAGCTGAGGCAAGTATCTGATACAACAGTTCACACACGTGGCACACTATCTAGAGGAGACATTTCTGTTCTGCTATGGTAGCCATGGGCCAAATGGAAGATCTAGAGCTTTTCAACTGGTATTACTAGCCTCTGTTGTAAGGTAAATTTAGCCCCACAGTGTATGTGGGAGAAAATGAGGTTGTAGACACCCATATCTCTGAATGTGAATGTCTACACGAGGACTCTATTTCTAAATGTTTATTGTGTTCTACTTCCCTGTAAGAGAAGGGATTTTTTTGGTCAGGGGTAGGCATTTTAATGTCATTTCTATCCTAGTTTAGTTTCAGCTGCTGCTGCTGAATGTGTACTCCTATGTGTTTTAATTGAGAGTTTAATTGAGAGTTGGGACTATCTATTAGCCTTTGCTCCAGGCTGCACTCTGCAGGCTGTACTGATTGTGCTGACTCCATGACTCTACCTCCATTGACTGTAGTGAGAGCCTGTTCCATAAGTCGTCACCACCATTTAGACGGCTGTATATAATAAACAAATCTGTTTACAATTTGAAAAGTCTTACCCTATAGTGTCACATAAATCCAGTGCCTTTTGCTAAGTCTTTCTTGACTCCTACATCCTGCAGTGATTTTGTGTCTGAAGTTTAGCTTCAGCATAGTTTGAATTTAACAGAGACAAGTCAGCCCTGAAACTGTATGAAAACTAATATGCCTTCTGGTACCTGTAGCACAGAGCAGCAGATGAAGAGAAGGCTGCCTTCTAGCTAGTCTTATTACCTCCAGCTTGGGACTGATCTCTGTTTTCTGCTAGATTTTACCTGGCACAATGGGTGTTTCTGAGTGATTTGATGGGATAATTTTTCAGACTAGCACACTATTAAGATTGAGTTAAAAGCCTTCTCAACTGAATAAAATACCCAGACTTTAAGTGTAAATGAACAGGTGTAAAAAAAAATAAAAAATGGCTCGACTCAGGTCTGGCATATGCAGAACTAATAAAACCGTGTGTAGAAATCTGGATTGTCTCTCCACTAAGTTCTTGTTTCTAGGAACGTTTTGCAGATGCTGGAAAGCAGGACAAAGGAGATGGACTGCAACACACAACTTTATATTATATCCGTCCACCTGTGTCCCAGAAATACACTTCCTGTACCTCTCTTTATTAAAACTGAAAAACCTCTGCAGTTCATAGACAACCAATAGTGAGGATAAGAGATTTTTATTTATAAACTCTGATTTAATTCTGTGTGAATACAGTCCATTTTATTTGATGTATGCAGCGACAGTGAGTTGGGCTGGGCAGGTGTCTCATCTCTGTGCTAGCAATATTATAAAGTGGTTTGTGAGTTGTTTTTGCCACTGTTTTCCATATTTGAAGTATACTTATTTCTCTTCCAAGTGAGAGGAAATTTGAGATAAAGATTAAATTTTGGATTTTGTTAAGCTAAAACAACTGGAAAATGCATGTACACATAAAAGATTTCCCTTTGAATATAAATGCACAATCCTTTCAGTTACTAGTAAATAATGAGGAAAACTTTTAAAAAAATATACAGAATATTAAAAAAAAATAAAAAATCACAACAGTTTTCTGGAGAAAATGATTCCATCAGTGTTCCTGCCACCTAGGAATGAAGTGGAATCATTACTTGTTTATGTCAATCTTAATGTTGGTTGTATGTTCACAATGCAGTATTTCAACCTCCTTATGTTTTAATTGCCACGTGAGAATACTGCGCAGGATTTTAACTCGAGATCTACTGTGTGTTGCCAACATTTCCTTAATTTACTAAGGCTTATAAAAGTAAGACATAGTTAGGTTGGCATGATTTCTCTGTGACTACTATATGGTTCCTACTTTTTATCACCTTGCTTTCCTCTAGGTACTTACACACTGACTGGTTTAATAAATGTTCTAGCAATTTACTAGCTATTGAATTTAAACTTGCTGTTCTGTAATTTCCTAGATTGATTCCTCTGCTGTTTTAGTGGAGGCTATCCAATATTTTAGTGAATCTATTTCCCAGAAAGGAAAATGTAATACTCTGAATGCTTTTCAACATCACCTTTTCTATCTCAGGCACACTCTCATAGTGTCGGTTTTAGAATGTCTGTGCATGGTGTGCAGCTCTGCTGTAGTTCTTGGTCCTTGGTCCAGTTTGAATTACATTTTCATACAGACAAATTCTATTGAAATGGCTTCAGTCAGTCTGAATTGCCTAAACACTCAAGAAGAAAATGAAGCCTCAGGAGCTTTGGGCATCAAATTCTTTGGGTAACTGAATACCGTGGCAACAAACTCTGAAATCTCACAGAATTTACCATTCTTTGTGATGAACTGCTTTTACACTGAATGGTGATTTTATTTTATTTTTTTTATAGAAAAGTTTTCTTTCTCATGGACACAGTATTTTTTTATAATTATTATCAGAGATAAAAGTTGTGGTGCAGTGAAATGCATCTATATTCCAGGTGACTGCCTTTTTTTATACCTGTACTCCAGGGAGCATAGTTTTGTACCAGCTGCTGGGTAACAGAAGGTGACAGAAGGTTTAACACCAATAAAATACTTGTGTAGGGACATAACCTTATAGAACAATCAAGTCAAAAGAAAAAAAAATAGTGATTTTAGGTACCTACTTATTTCTATATTCCATAACAGGTGTCAGTTGCTGGTTATTATCAGAACCTGCCAAACTTTACCATGTTTTTACACACTCAGTGAACACCAAGATCCTTAACTATGAACTTCCTTGAAATGCATCCCTGTCTGGTAAGTCCTGTAGAGCTATGTTTTTGTTTGGAAGTGGATTCAAGAGTTCAGCAGATAATGTAACCAAAATCATTCACTGCAAGAAAAGCTTCTTTCAGAAAATATTTCCTTTGCATAAAATCCTCCTTCGTATTATCAGCAAATTCAGAAATGTTCAGTCATGAAGATGAAAGCAGAACTTCCCAAAAATAACAAAGAATTATTTTGATATGTGGTATTACACTTCATCCAGTTCTATCTAATTTTTCCACCTCATACATGAGTATATATTTAAGCACATGTGCTTGTGGATACAATAGGGAATATGATACAGATTTATTGTGTCTAGGGCATATAATATTACAATGACCTGTCTTATGTGATTATTGTGTTTTAGGGGCAATTTTGCTGCCATACAAAATGCACAAAGCTAAAGATGCATGTGGAATATTTAGGGAGTGAAATCAGTGCAAGAATTCTATTTATTTATTACCTGATATTTTCATTGCAATTCACTTTTTTGAATATGCTATTGGCCTGTGTTTGAATATATAGTTGTAACCCTTATCTCTTATGTAAGAAGTTGGAGGTGGGAAGGGCAATAATATTCTCATATGTCACTGAAACTCTTCCCTATCAGAAGCAGCTGGAATATTATTTCCTCTCTCTGAGGAGCCTCTGTATGACAAAGTTTTGCAGCTGCTTTGACTGCAAGGGTATGTTAGAACAGAATAATTATGATTTTTAACAATGTCTAATTTGGAAATAAGAAAATCCCAGGGCCCATAGTATTAACTTACTTAGAAAATACCCACAAAGACTTTATTTTTTTCAGAATTTACAGACACATAGTTTGCATTCATCATAATTACAACTACAAGGGAAAAATAAGTATGTAATTAGTGACATATGTCATGTTTTCCTTTTTTTTTAATTTAAATATTCATGTTTTCTTGGGTTTTATGAAGAAAGAGGAAAATGAAAAAGAGACAGGCAAACGTGACAAAAAAAATTATTAATAAAATTTGGAAGGATATATTTCATTATAGTTTTTTTTTTTAAAACGAGGAAATCTGGCTAAAATAATGATCAGAAGAGTCTGATTTTTTTTTCTCTAATATTTTATTTATTTACCCAAATAAGGATGACAGAATAATGCAGACCCTGGGATAACTAGGAGTTTCTTGAAAGCAGTCACAGGAGCAAAACAGGTTCTATTTTCTTCAGTCTCTCTTTTAGAAATATATAAGACTGTTTTGAGCAGCCCTTCCTAGGCCATAAGTAACAAGTTCAAGCATACTTATATGAGAAACAAACAAAATTAAGATTGGGACCATGGGTTCAGATCATCTTAATTTGTGATTGTAATAATAGTACGGGAAAAAAAATGGGGCGGGGGGGTGGGAAAGAAAACAGGGAAAAAAAAAAAAAAAGAGGAAATGGAGGGGGGGTGGAAAGAAGGGAAAAAAAAGGAAAAGAAAGAAAAAGAGACATCAGGGAACTGCAAATCTAATCTGCATGCTAGTGCCAAAAGATACAGCCGCATCTCTCTCAACTTGCTAGGCTTGCCAAATTCACTGGAGTAATGTCCATTATAATAACATCTTCCAGCAAACAGCAGTGCAGGGTTGCTGCTGTCTGCCAAAACAAGACAGCAAGTCTTTAAAACAGTATGACTCATATCTAGATTCCTCCACAAACAGACAAAAAAATAATGTCCCACTCAAAAGTTACCATACAGAAAAGCAAAGAACTGCATGAAGTTTTTGTTTTCATTATCTATTTTCTGGTTTTTATCATGCAAGATGGTAGGTGATTTTGAAGTTCCCAGCCATATGTGAGCTGAGATTAGGAAAAAAAAAAAAAAAGAATTTTTCCCTCCCTAAAGTTTGTTTCCTAATTCGGACTTCAGAGACTAAAGGCAGTTCTTATGTAATACCTTGTCGTGTATGTCAAGTACAAAATCAGACCTTAGAGCCACTGATACCTTCTTCCACTTTCTGGCATTTATAAGAACCTGCGAAACTGCTGAAGTTTTTGAGAAGATCTCAAAAGTGCAGAGATAACTTGCTTCATTGTGTCCTAGAAGTTGTGCCTACATAAAATGTTTAATGAAAAATATGACCCTTGTAATGCATATAGTGGAGATACTCTACACAATACAGGACATTTTACTAAAAAAGATCTTCGCACTTTATCATATGCTTAGTGCATTTTGGTGCTACGTGGATCTAAAAGCTGACCTCTTAGTTAACTTGCTGTAATTACAATCAGTAATTAAATGAGCAATTGACTGGCTGTCACTGATACAAAGGACACTACATAAGGATGAGTGAGCACATGCTAATTGTAAGAAAGCAGTTGGCATAAAACACACCTATTCCATATGACAAGCAATTCTATTGTATCCCATTTGACCCAAAACTAGGGTTCTAAAATGACTCATGAGGATTCTCTCTTATTTACCTACTTTCTACAGATATCTCAGGTACCACAAAAGGATATCAGATACCTGAACAATACTTAAATTAGACTTAGGGAAGAGGAAATGTATATATTTATTTAAAGGTGGGTTAAATAGTTGTCCAAATCTTTTAGTACTTAGTGTAGTAAGTAGATCTGTGTTACCGCTCACAGACATTTGAACACCTTGTTCAGAGATGCAAATCTAGATTTAGGTATTTAAATTCAGCTGTCTCCAATCTGAAAGTGAGATCCACTCTACTCAAAAGAGTAATTTTTACTTCATCTCTCTGCAGCCGGAAAAAAAAGGAGAAAGCTCTTTCTTTAAGTAATTTGATAAAAAAGTGAGATATGGCTGATGTGATTGTATTTTTATGTTCTTCATTAGTCAAAAAAAACCAAACCCAAAAACCAAAGAAAGAGCACAATTTCTAATATGGTCAGTATTTACACTTCCTAGTATTAAACATATTTCTATTTCTTAATCACATGGCCTTTTCTGCTTTTGCTCTCAGATGAAGTATGATTTCAATCGTCATGTGAAAGTTAAAACAAGCTTAAAAATGTGTAACAAACTGTTTTGTTCAACCCAAACATGACAGTTTTTCTTGGTCCTTGGCATGAGCTTCTCACATGTATGCAAAATAAGTTAGAGATTATCAAGTCACAGAGGTATTAAATGAAGTCATCTTGTGCTTGTTTTACGTACATGGAAATATACATCATCAGATGAAAAAAGGGACAGTAAAATAGGTGAAGTGCCTGAAGAAGTACCCTGCTGTACCCCTGAAGTACCCTGCTCTAACTATTGATGTGTATTTTTAAAATTTTTTACTGCTATTTGAAAGCATCTTAAAAATGCAACTCACAAAGCTAGAATTCCTGCCCATTATACAGTAGTAATAACTTTCTAATTAGTGAATTCATTGTTACACTGCATAATCTTGTTGAAGGCATGCATTATAGTAAATAAAAAACAAAACAACTCGATAGTAACATAGTTGTCCTATTAAAGTCTTGATTAACTTTATAAAAAATAATGCAATATCATTATACTTTCATAAATTGGAAGACAAATTGGATATATATTAAGTAATGTTCTTGTATCTTTACAAAAGGGCGCATATTTAATTTAAAGTAAAATAACTCCAATTACATTAATTTCTGAAGTAAGGAGGTGACATATAGACTCTACACAAAAATATAAACTATTTCAACATCTCAACAGTGCTATGTAAAGTTTTCAAATAAAGCTGTAATACGTAATATATATGAGATGTATATATGTAATATAAATGACATACAGTAACACCAAAAGCAATTGATGTGAGCAATGGCAATTGAGCTTTTCTATAGCAGATAGGCTGACCCATCCAGGTTGAGTCCCACTGCTTCTGTTTGGTCAGCAGGCAACTTTTACCATCTGCTTTACTTACATTGTCTCAATCTTTTCTAGTATTATATAACAGAGATATGGCCAGATGGCAATTTGGATCCAAAATGCAGTCTGAGAATCACAGAATTTTCAAGCTCAGATTAAAAACTCAGATTAGGTTTATGAGACTAAAAGAGGACAGTATTGATAGCTAAATCTGCTGTTTGTATGAATATTCATAAGTAAGAAAACAAAGACTGCCTTCCATATGCCAGAATTTTATATCTCATACCAAAATAACTGAATGAAATGTTCATAGGCTAAATAGGACCAAGGAAAAAAGTCTTAAAGACAATCTTTAAAAGGGTCTATGTATCGCTGCTAGGAAGAAAGCTCCTTTCACCCCACAGGCAAAACCTACACCACCATTGCTCTGTAACTATTTCAATCATATTTTTGAGACTATGTTGCAAAGTATCATCTCAGAAATTGAGTGAATAACAAAGTATTTTTCTTAAAATTGTTAGCTAAAAATCAACCAGTCATTTAAAAGGCTGTACATTGAAGTTCAGGCTCAAAGAGGCATATGACCATAGAAAAAAGACTGTATATACAAAAGGAAGACTTTCCTTTTGTGTCAAAAGCCCAGTACATATTCATATCTCTACATGGTGGGCAATTTACTAAATAAAGTAGGTAATATGTTTTTGTCCACTCTTGCTTCTCTCCTTAAGAAGCTATACAGTTCTAAAATTTGATATGCTTTCTATTATATTTATATGGTACCTCATATGTAGGATATAAGGAGGATCCCAACTCTCATCTCATAAATAAAATGAATCCTGTTTAAGGAGAAAATAAAGCATTTTACCAATATTTTTTTCAAAAAGAAATTTATTATGCTGGAAATCTAAATGGCATTATAGTAATTAAAAAAATCTATTAGTTATTATACCTTTTTTGTCATCCTTTTCACAGTTTTTTCTGCAAAGCATCCATTCTGCCTTATCCTTGGAGAAATCATTTGGGTTTTTTCTCCCATTGCTTTCAGCTCATGCAGAAATCTTTGGGAGAAATTCTGTTGTTATTTAGATTTTTTTTGGAAGTGTTACAGAACAGAAACTATGAGTTAGGTAAAAGCAATGGGATTCTAGTGAATAAGATATCACATCAGTATCCTAATCATTTCACAGCCTAAAGACAACTGCAGTCAAGCCAACAAAAGAGCAAGTAGAGCCTGCCAATAAGCCAGATGCTACTGTTCAAAAAGAAATTTCTACAGTTTAACATCTGGGCACTGTGAATACCTTTCAGAAATGAAGGCAAGAACTATCGTACACTGAGATACGGAAGATGATTATTAACATATGTATCACTAGAAAATACTTTTATTTAAAAAGTATCAGTAGAAGGTGTCTACTTTGTAGTTGAATTAGTTAAAAAAGAGAAGGAATTTAGAAAAGTATCCTCGATATTTTAAAGTAGCCCTCGTGCTCATTTTGAGTTATCAGTAGTGGTTGATGGAAGCCTTGTAATCAATATGGCAGCTAATGTGTGGGTATCCCTTTGATTTTATTTGACTTTAAAGGAAGCCTTAATTGTAAGCACGGTTTTACTTGCAATATTATGCAGCTTCTACAGGTCATCTGAAGATGAATTTTTATCCTAGCAGTCCCGTTGGATGCAAGCTTTATCCATGCAAAGTTGTTGACTAAAACAGTGATTAAATGGATGCTGCACAAGGTAATTTCAATTCATCTTTCTCTAAAGACTGTAGCTTGAAGTTGTGGGAAGACAGAAAATGAGATTTTAGGCATAAAGATGGATGTTACATTGTACTGGCCATCTTCTCCATCACAAAGATGATTTTTTTTTTTAAAATAGGATGCTTGTATATTTCACAGTCTCCAGTGTATTAAAAGGACAGTTCAAGCGTATTGGCACAGGCTTTCCTTTACCACAGCACACACTATGAATAAAAGTTTTGTAGAAATATGTAATCCTAACAAACCACAAATTTGACCTCTTAGAGGAAAAGTTCTAACAAAAAGTCCTGAACTAACTTCTCATTCGCCATCAATTTTATGTGGGAAGCAGAGTAACGGCAATGGAAAACATTATGAAATCCTGCTATAGCTAAGAGACGTGTTGTATTCTCATTGTTATCACTGCATCAGCAGCGTCAACATGATGTCTTAGGGTACACAAACCTTGAGTTACATCTTTTATTACTCTAGTTTTATCTCTAGACTACTAATACCTATGTTCTATATCATTATCTAAAAATAAGAGTTCTTAAAATTATGCATTAATCTTTTCACATAAAGAGAGAGCCTGATGAAGCATACACTGCAACATTATCTTTTTCCAAATGACTAGCATTGTATCAAGAGTAAATGATGTCTAGTTTCCAAATAAGAGTTTTATAAAATACTGGCCAGGGAAAAGAAAACTTACCAGAGTTCAGGAATAATGCCCATAGCCTTTATTTTCAGATCATAACCATAGTTTCAGATCTCAGTAATTTTTTTTTCTCTCCCTTGGGTAATATTTCACAGCCATTGACCTTAGAACTAGTCACTATATATTTTTTTCTAGTGCAACATACACAATTTCATGGTTTTTTGTAGTATGTTTAAGAAGTATAAAATCAAATAGAAGAACAGCAAAATGGTTCCCAACTGCTGAAAGAAGCTGGATAAATTCAAAAGCTTCAAACCTTAAATGGGCTGCAGCAGCTGATGTATCTTTATCTCAGAAATTTGTGGTTTAGGTCACAAAGTCAAGTGTACTCCTTGCAAGACTATTACTAGATGTTCAATAATTGAGGAAAAAAAGAAGTTGAACAACTAGCTGTGCTACAAAACTACCTTTATTATGAAAAATACTTTAGGTCATTCAACCCTATGTCAGCCCATTGAATTACGCTTGGCTGTTAAGATGACAGAATCCAGTCCCATAATTCTTGACCTTGGTTACAAAACACCATTGGGGAGGAATCTAACTATCCCATAGGAGGCAATTGTCTATTAGTCAAATTTTAGACATGCTGTGTTTCTGGCTTTTAATTCAATTACAGATCTTCCCTAAAGCCTCTTGGAAGTACCTGTGGTAAAGTGTGGTAAAGTACAGGTGGAAAGACAAGGAAGAACCACAACATGCTACTTGTGCATTTATGGAAGAAAATGCAACCATTAAGATTTTATAATTTCTGTAAGACTTTTTGTTGCATGAAACAATGTTTTGGTGTACACTGTTTATTATATTTTAATTTCATAATTGATTGCACATGTGTTTAATGGAATTAAATTTTTATTCATTTACTTCTAAATGCTGCTTCCATTTTGTAGGCTCTGTCATTTGCAGCAGATGAGTAAATATACTTACATGACTTTGAAACTACCCTATTTCTGACTGCAGTTTTGTTACTACTATGAATGACTTTCACAACAGGAACGCAGGCCAATTTAAAGTCCAGGCACCAAGCAATTTGAGATCCACCAGCTTTATGCAGTAATATAATTATTCCCTCCGAGGCTCTTAATTGTATTCATCACACCATGATTTCTGCACAAATTAAGCATGCATTTACTGCTATATATAACTTGCTTTGCAGTTAACATCCTGGAAACAAATTTCAAGGAGATAGAATCTTGAACTTAGTCATCCCATGAAATCACTAGTTTCACTGCTTGGAAAAGTCACTTAGACTGTAAGGTCATTATATTTTTACATTGCCAAATCATACAGAGAAGCAGTGAAAAAAAAAAAAAAAGTGTGATGAAAAGATCAGCAAACTTATACAAATATTTTGTGCAGACTTTAAATGTTAAAACCCCTAGTAAAAATATCTTTAGATATATTTTTAAGACACAAAGCAAAAAGTTAACATTATCAAAAAACCTTGCAGTTTTCAGAAGACAAAATTTCTGAAATTAAGATACATAAAAATTGTGATTGATATCACATATAGATATGTGTGCGATTGATATCACATATAGATATGTGTGCGTATGGATATATGCACCTGTGTGTATACCATTATGACTTTTACTTTACTAATTTTATAACAAAACACATTTCTGCAGAGCATTTCAAATTAGAAAATGAAAACCAGCTTATAATGTTTTCCATAATTGTTCAAATAATAAATTGCAATCATTATATTATTTTTAGGAAAGAATTCAATGTAGAATACATTTGTATGTACCCTTGAGTTTTCTTGTATAGGGTTATATCTACTCTGCTAGCCAGGTAATTTTGAAATATGTAAGTTTTTGCAATTACATCACAGCAGTGTTGGTGTATGTGAAATCAGAATAACCCAGTGTATTTTTTTCCATGCTAAACAATTTTTTTTTTGGGGGTGGGATAGCGGGATGGAAAGGAAAACAAAGTCTGGTGCTATGCCTGTCTCAAAACCCAATAGATATGTGGGCTTAGACATCTCTTTTTTTTATTTCACTGTGAATTGTTTTCTTTCTGTGGACATTTTTCTGTACCTGCAATTGTAGAAAACAGTTATCTAGAAAAGGGGAAGAAGAAAGAAACAGGATACAGAGCTTATGATCCATCTCCACCTTTCCATACTCATTCTTCTGGGATTTTAAATTAGAGTACCATGTTGACATGTCTGTAACTTACTGTATAAATTGTCCTGTATCCCACAGAGTTAAGAATCAAGATTTATCAAGCTTCAAAGTGTGGATAGTAGAAATATTGAGAGTTAATGACAGTTAAGGGCTAGAAACAATAACAAAAGAAAAAAGAAAGTGATTTAAATTGACCTCTACATATTGAAGGTCTAACTAGACAACATCTATGAAGTGTGAGAGACTGGTGAGCATCAGTAAAACAATACTGACCTAGTAGGATCAAGATAGTGACTCTTACATCCTTACAATATTATTTTATCTTATTTCCATCTTTTCTCTCTATTTTTCCTTTGTTATGTGTAACATGTTTACTGAGTCGATAACCTCCCATAAACTCCTTCAGGGTTTATTCTAATTGTATTTAATGAAATTGTAAAGACTAGTGGTTAGAGTTTAATATTTATGTTCTATCTTATTTGTTTGAGGTGCCAGTAAAATAATGAAAATATCAAATGTGTTCATAATCAACATAGCTTTCAGTAAAGGCTTGGCTTGGCCTTGGTGTGTGATTAAACTCAAAATCTAAGGTCATAAGAATAATTTCTACTTCCAGGAAGAAGTCTTAACATCCAGATGTCAATGAAAAACATCTATTGACTAATAAAATTAAATTGGATATTGCCATGTGTAATGTCAGCAGAACTGCACTGATGTGCTGAGACCAGATACCTCACATGATATATGCATATATGATAATTTCTGCATTTGTTGCATATAAGAGGGATAACCTTTGTTAGAAAACTACCTGGGAAAATTCTGTTGAAGATCTATAAGACATTTGCCTGACTAAGGTCCTAAATTTGAAGTTTCAATAGCCTACAGGGAGCACCTCCCTCACAATTAATATACCTAAGAATTATAACATGGGAACAGCATGGAAGTGACTTGGAATGTTATATCATGGCCAAGGGACTCTTTAATTTAATGATCTCTTTTAGTTGCAGTTCACATGTGTGAATCCTCTACCCTTCAGTCTGATACAAGCTCAGAGCATTGCATAATGTGAATGAGCAGATAGTATTTTCATATCTACAGTGCAGAAATGGTCTTTCAAAATTCATGTAAGATATCAGGCTTCCTGTGACCAATTAATAAAAAAGCATAATCCCTAAGCATAGAGAAAAATCAGCAACAAATTTTAGCCAAAATATAACAACCAATCAGCAAAAGTCTGTTGGCAATGAAAACTGCCAGCCATTCCAGCTCCCAAAATGAAGACTCTTCCTCAACAAATCTCAGCCCTATGCATGCATCTGTTTGATATGACTAGCTTTGCAAAATTCTGAGAAGGGCAAGACTTTTACATTATTCTTGAAGAAGAAAGGAGAGAGCTACAGGAACATTATGGAAAATTAACTACTAGCATTCTCTCTGCTCCTGTAATAGGATTTGGAATTCTCTTCTGATTCATTGGAAGGATTGGTAGGATTGGGAAAAAACCCTATTCTGAGTGCATTGCTTGAAGCCGTTTTGAGCCTTAGAAGTCACAAGCATCCGCTTTGGAAGAAGAGATAGACAGTGAATTTGTAAACCAGTCTCTTTATATGCCCTTAAAAATATTATGTAAAATATAATGGAACTCATTTTTATTCCTCCCCCTCAGAACAACATCTTCCAAATAGATCCTGAGCTGATAATGAAGCACATTACAATAATCCAGTGGAGAAAATCTGAATATGGGCTATCAGATTCTGCTTCTAAGAAAGAACAGCAGACTTGGTTACTGATGCTGTTTGCTTTTGTAAAACAGGTAGAAGCATGTCTTGACACCAGAAGAGCAAGAACAGAAAGGACAAAAAGGTTTTTAGCTTAGCATCCTAACTTACAACAGTAAGACATGGATGCTTCCTAAATTCCAGTCTTTCCAGCTCTAATTACTTTCCTTGATTTCTACATTCCCTGCTGAAGGAGACTTTGTCCACAGTTTATTAACATGGTACAACTGAAATTCAAACATCCATACATATATATTTCTTGGTTTGTGAGATATGTAAATGTTACTTGATTACTTGGATTCTGAGCTTTCTAAGCAATTATTGTCCTGCTTAGGGTACTGCCACTTCTTGCCAGATCTTACAATTTGGATAAAGAGTTATGATCAACTCTGATAATTTAGAGTACCTCAAGCCTTATCACAGCCTTTTCACGTCACTGTTTAATATATGCTCATGTAGCAAAATGAAGACAAGATTGTAACGTGTTCAGTAAATCTGTTTTCCCAATCTAATAATAGCATTTCAGGCATGGTGCCCAAGCCTTGACATCTACTATTGGCCAAAATACAAGCTCCCTGTTCTATGTATGATGTTATCCAAGTTGCTGCTATGTGCTGAAGCAAATGCCCTTGTTTTAATTTATGTTGTTTCCCTTGTTAAATAGATAATACCAGAACACTGTTATTTTGCTCATTTGTCAATTTATATATGTGGAGAAAAATTAGACTTCTCTTAATTTTATACATCCTGAGTCCAAAAAGCCCTGCTAGATTGAAAGGACACTGTGTTTAATAAAACAGAAATTAAAATCTTAGTTTTACTAACATATATTAAAATCACTTTGGATCACATCTTTTGAAGAGTCCAGTCTGCTGCTCACCGAAGCTGGTAGATTTCAGTAGCCACTAAATCACAGAATTATTGGCTTTTTCACACACACCTATAAATGTAACTGTCCATTTTTCACTTGATCTGTGTAGATTTTATCTCAGTAATAATAGCAATTTAAAGCCAGTTACTTTAAATATAAAGTATGTGTGTATGGCAGAAGTTCTGAGCAATCAGACAAAGTGGCACAATTATTGTAGTAAAAAGCTTTAACAAGAAGACTGTTGTGTCTGTTTCCCTCTTAATCAACAGTAAAATTATAAAGGAATTATAGGCACTATTAAGTCATGTGACACATATGTCGCAGACATTTTGTTATTGAATGAAATTCCCTGTTTGTATGAGATAAAGTAATGTGGAAGACAAGTAATTTTTCAGGTGTTTCTGACTTTTTCAGTTTTGAGGATGAAAATCCAGCTTTCACGCTGCTGTTTTTCTCATACCTGCATTTTGACATTAAAATAATAGAATCAATGAAGTGAACATATTTCTAAATTTATGTCACACATATCACTCTGTCAGTTAGTAATTGACATAATGACAAAGTGGCCAGGGAAAATGCAGGTGGAAAAAAAGGGATTTGAACAAACAGGATGCGCAAAAGAAGCAGTCTGGAGAGTCTGCATACACTCAGTGGCATGACTAGCTGCATTACCATTGTATTGCTTAAAAAAAAAAAAAAAAGAGAAAAAAGAAAATCAAACATTCTAGGTCTTGTGGGTATGAGGTGAGTCTGATAAACAGAAACCTTCTAATTTTCTAGTTCCAAAGAAAGGTCTGTCAAGGTTAATGCTGAAGGTTCCTGAAGAATTTTGATTGGCACTGAGCAATAGTTTGAAAAGTATAACTGAAGAAAATGAAACAATACGCTATGGAAATATCAAGGGAACTGAGATTATTAGCAGTGTTCATACAGCATTGTACACCATGGCATCCTGGACATGAATATTCATGCTGCTACAGTTACATACGCACAAAAGCCTTAAAAAGTTCCCTGAGATATTATCATGCTGTAACTATTAATCCCAGTTAATATGTCCTGAAAAGAAGAAGGTCTGAGACTACACAAAAGGAAAGCTCTACTAGCAATACTTGGTTTATATAAGAAACTTGTTTATTTATACACACTGTTCTGAACCCTGACATGAAGGCATGAAAGGTGTTTGGTTTTGTCTTAGAGTAGTACTACATAATTCATACTCATATCGTAATCAGTGCTGTCCCTTTCCAAAACAATGATTCTGTCCATAATTCCTGCCAGAAACTGTACCAAACCCTGTTACAACCTGGATTGTAACTGGGCACTGGTTTAGATAAAAACATTCAACAACATATTAGAAGCCAAAAAGTACAAATAATTTTGTGATGGAGTCTGAGCTCTGGCCCTGCTTGATCTACAAATAAACAACAGGCATCTTCATAGTTCTAATGAAGATATGCATGGATATACACAGCTGTAATTGGTTATTAACTGGCTATTTGTTGTTTTTGTTGGTTTCTTTTTTTTTTTTTTTAATTAGCTGTTTGTTTGCTGTTGGTTTTATTTTATTTAATTTTTTGTTTGCTTGTTTTGGGTCACTCGCCTCAAAAAGAAACTGGTAGAGAAGCTAGCCATGAGCAATGTCAGCCTGTAGACCACTGATTGACCACTGATTCCTCTTTTATTTAAAAGCATAGTTACAGATAGAAACTACTGCTTGCTTAGAAACCTGTTTCATGAAAACAGTGGGAAATGGGGAAATGTAGCATAATCTTTAGAAAGCAGGGGAAGCTCAGAATTATCCCTGCACTTAGCAGTTCCTAATGGCTACTCTCTAGGTGGCTTCAGTAATGTGCTTCCTAGTTTACATTTTAGTAGACATTTTAAGCACATTGGTATATATAAAGAACATCACTGCTTAGTTTATATGTCTAACACTTTTGTTCATGATTGTGTGCAAAAATGAGTTTGGCATTTTTAATGATTATATATATCGACTCTTTTGCTGCATATATGAGAGTCCTATTACTCATGATTTCCAAATGCATTGCTAAGATGTATGACGTAAAATTATAAATCCTTATGAAGGTATTTTAGCCAATGCTGAAATATATCTCATAGAGACCTTCAGACCACTGAATTAAATAAAAAGGAGTTACTTAGAGGATGGAAAACTCTCCAGTTTCAGTTTCTTGTCTATATAAAACATAGAGCCCCCAAAATTTCCCATCTGAAGTGATATTCATGAATAGTATGTAGCTACTTTAAAAAGGCGTGTGTTTGCATAGTTGATATAATGCATATATATTTATAGTTAAAGAAGCCCAGAAATTCTTCATTATAAGATATTTATAATCTTATTTGCAATTTCATCCTGCCATTATTTGAAAGACATTTCAATAGAAAACACAATTTAGTTCTACACAATAATCCAAGTCCAGCAACACACACATGAAAGACCCATTACAATTTTCTCCTACTTGCCTCATTAGGTTCAATGTGCAAAAGAGATCAATGACTTCAAGGTGGATTGACAAAATGTGTGTTTTATCTTTTGCTGTGCCCTGCCTGAAACAGAGTAAAAGATTTAGTTTATATTTATTTTCTGAAGCATTTCTACTTTCATTTCTCTAAGTATTACCACATTCAGCTGCTTTTACACTCTGTTTCACTAGCAATCTGTTAGTGATCTTTTCCTTTCATCTCTCCACATACATATCCTAATGAAATCATTATGGCTGAACTGTTGGTTTTCATCCTCCTCTATTCCCACAGTATATGGTGGTAATGATCTCATTTCATTTTGATACACTGACATTACAACTGTCCTTTTCATCCCCCCCAATTTTTATTTTGTCAGTTTAAATAAATACATTTAATTATTCAAATCACACAACTGTACAACCTCACTTGATTAGGAAACATTTGATTATCAGATATGGGATACTGACACGGCTGCTAACATTTGTTTTGTTGTGTAAATTATAAGTTGTTAAACAACAATACCCTGAAATGCTGTATGATGAAGGGGAAAAAAAAGAAAAAAAGAGAGAGAAAAAGGAAAAAAATTTAAGGATGTCAGGTTTTGCTATCAAAGGGGAAGATGTGTCTCATTTTGCATATTCTTGCATCATAATCCGTTGTCAGCTGCATTTATCTTACATTTTTAACATAGAGGTCAGTAAGCATTCCACAATGAATTGATTTTACCTTTAGTCTGAGGACTTAAATGAAATAAGAAAGCCTTACAAAAGCAAGAATTGCAAAAATAGACAAATATTTCTTGGCTGACCACAGTGGAGCTTCACTAATTTCTATCTGTTTCAGGGGATGCATTTTCTGGAAATTGGCAACAAGTGCAGACTTTAATCGCCTTTGTGGCCATGCGCTTTGTCTGAAAGTGTTTTGTTACACCCGGAAGTACTGGTTTTGCTTTAGTTCATAATGCTGGTCAGCTTTTCATCATGAACTGCATGTAATGAGACCTAGGAAAAGTGGGGTTTATTTTTTTTGGTCTTCTCATTTTCTGTGGTACCCGAGGTACTGTTGAGAGGTTCCTTAAAAATGCACAAATTCCCTGAAGGTATGTGAAAAGGTAAGAGAGATTTTCTATCTCTTCCCTCTTTCCCTTCTGTATTTCTCTACGCTGGAAGATGGGAAGAGCCTGCCGCTTTAACAGGAAAATTGCATGGGTTGGCAAAATTGATGAGAGCAACCCTTCAGGTGTCATTAGCTGGAAACTATCCCTAACTGATTTGAAATAGCCTAACTCATAGTTTTGATCTGAAATATCTCATCTGAGTCAGAGAAAAACTAAACCAAACCATGTAGCTCTCCACATAATATCAATAAACAAGAATAAAAGGATCAAGACTTTTCCTTATTAATGTGTTTTTCCTTTCTTAGCTGTTAAAAACCTCCATCTCTCTGAGCTACTTCTGTGGCTCAGGAAAAGTTACTGTAAAATCCTGTATTTCTTTCCCCTCAAACCAAAAAAGAAACCAAGGAACTGGTCTTACCAAGTATTACAACCTGGCCCAATTTTATCAGGCGTACAATTTAATTTTTGGCTTCAAGAGATTTCGCTCACAAAAGCATTGCAACAGATTACTAGGACTAAGCATTGCTACAGAGAACCTTTGTTACACTCAGCAAACAGACTCCATGCCACTTAGGTGAGGTACAGAAAACAGGTATGTAGGTTACCCTGACAAGGAAGCAAAGAATAAAGGAAGAGAGACTAGGAGAAGAATGAATAAAGACAGGAAAAGAGAAGAGAAAAACATAATTATGTCTTAAAATGTCACATGTTGACAGCTTCAAAGAGAAGAGACCAAGGCCCAATGGAAACCATGTGTGTGCCTATTTATAGACTCTGGCTATTGTGGCCACTCCCTCCAGGTGGGACCTTTGGTTCAGTGCCCACTCCCTGTCCCCTCAGCCAAAGTGAGGGATGTCACAGCCTGTCAGGGCCTCCAGGGGTACGGTGTGGGCGGGTTACCAGGCAGACCTTATTGACTGCCAGCCCAGCCATGGCTCCCACAGCCATGTGGCTGCAGCCCATGTGGTCTGGGCAGGGCTTGTCATGGGTCTGCAGGGCCAGGACTGCCCTTCCTCCACACATACAGAGTCACAGGGTGTTCCAACCCAAGAATAACTGACCTGGTGTGTAACACCAAGGCAAGGACAATCTCTGCTCATATCCTTTCTGCTCAATTTGTAGACTACTAATAGACTCTGCTAAACAACCTCCTGCTAATCTTCACCCTCAGTGCCTCCATCATAGGTAAGTATGATTCAAATACTTTAGTATAAAAATCCCCAGGGAAGGCTGTGAGATACTGGATTATTTTACGGGCTCAGAACAATTCAGGTTCGTGTGGCAGGGGGGAGGGACAGGTGGAATTTCAGAGAGATGAGAGAACGCCTTGTCCCACATGCCAGCCTCTGCTAGACTCCTGAGGCAACCCTGGAGCAGTCACAGACATCCCAGGAACACTGCCCATCCCATGGCCCCTGGAGGCTCTAACCCAGCCTTAGATTGGTTGACACAGTGGGAACATCACCTCTCACCCCGCCCTGGAGCTCCAGAGTGGAGGGGTGGCCGCAGTGGGCCAGGGCACATAAAAGCAGCAACATGTGCTGTCTGTGTTGCTTGAGATTTTGGGTGATTTGGATGGGTTGGATGTTGCAAAGTTGCATGGGTTAGCATGTGCTGAGTCATAGCTTTGCAAAATGCTTTCTTCTGGTTATATGTTACCCTTTAAACTTTTGCCAAGATCTGTTTCCTAAAGTTTACAGGTAAAGTACCTCCTCAGAAAATGTGTGTTGTGTTTCACCTTTGTGTGCTCTCTTCAGGTGTTAAAAGAAGAAGAGGCTCTTCTAATATGTACGGAGGGTGGATATTGTTGGGGCATTGTATACTTTTTAAAGTAAAAAAACTCCCTTGCTGAACTTGTAGCTTGAGACTTGGGATCTTATAGTGGTTCATGGGACACTTTCACCTCATAAATGTACACAAATTTTCTCCTTACCTCATCTTTCATAAGAGTCAGAACTTGATGTCCTGAGGATAGAAAGTGCTCAAAGCTCACAGTTTGAACATCATTGACATGGGTCATTCTTACTTTCACATTTCAGCTGTCTTAACACAGACATTCTGTTCTTGGATTAGCTCAGTTTCTGATACCACATTTGCCCAATGGCATTCCTCTGGAAAATGACACAGTAAAAATAAATTTGAAACAATTTTCCTAACACATTTTGAAATAAACTATGTTTTTGTGCTTTCCTTAAGAGTTTATGCTTGAAGAAACTAAATATCAAGATATTTGTGATAAAATAGTAAGCTGTAGTTGAACTGAGAAGGTTTCATGAATTGCAAAGTGATAAAACAAATGTACAGGTGAGAATAAAGTATATGAACAGGAGAAGGTGCACTGGCAGCAACTCTCATTTCAGACTTCGTTTTCTCAAAATGTTGAGTACTACTGTATATAAGAAAGAGAATTAAATCAGTGTTTGCAATTCAAGGGTCTTACTTTCTCAGATTCATACTTTGTGTTAGAAATACCCATTTTCTGGAAAATGTTTGCCTAAGAATGATGTCTGTTTTATTCTGAAAGTGAGAAAAGGTTTCATCAGTACCTGAGTTTATGCTAGACTTCTACAAAGGAATAAAACTTATTCACTGAGTAGTACATTGTTGTAATTGAAATTGCTGCCTGAATAGATTACTATTCCATGTGAGTAAGTGGAACACAGCCAAGACTGTGTTATTTTACTATCAATCAGACAGACTCAGAAGCTTTGTAGGTTTGAAGCATCATATTTTAATAAGAGAAATCTGGTGAGAGGATTAGAAGAGAATGAGTAACAAAGGAAATACAGTGTGCATTGGAAAGAAAAGATGTTTGTGTTTGAACTTTACTAAGTATTTTATGTGTATGTCAAAAAAACCCCCAACCAAAGCAAGATTTTTCTCCTTTATGCAAACACTAGGATGGTATATCCTGTAAATAAACTGATCTCTGTTTTTGTTTGAGGTCAGAGATTTAAACATAATGGACATATGAATAACCTATACATATTATATATGGGGTTTTTTATATATATAGGCCAAGATAAACATATAGATGATATGTCTATTTTATTTCTGATTTAGGTATTGTTCTATGTCATCATCTAAGCAAAAGGTATTATATCATCTGAACTCTGGGAATGACATGATAAGTCCACTTTATACAGTTTATACAGAGTCCCTTTCAGATATATTTCTCCTAGATAAATTATTTCTTTCTATCTTTCCTGTTCTTATGCTTTCCCATTTAATCCTTACTTTGTTGTTTTACTCATATCTATGGAACCTTTGGAGTAGAGCCCTTTCTCACATCTGACATTTATTACATACATGAGAAGAGGTCAGTGTTTGAGAAAGTGCCTACTTAAATGAGTGGGTGGCAAGTGACTTTAAAAGTGTCCTAAATATCTGACCTTTATTTATTTATTTGACCTTTGTTAAAACAAATCATTGTCTTCAGCTCTTTTCTACCATTTCTATTTTGTACACACATATTTTTAATTCACTCCTGCATTTTCTGCATATTAATAATGTGCTTTATTTCTGGAATTTATGCTCAATTACAATGAATGCATACAACTAAACTCTTATTTCCAAAATTACACACCCACTTACTCCATTTCCACAATCCCTAAAAGTGTTCAAAAAGAGATGAGCTGAGTCCCTTTGGTAAAGGCCAGTCTGAATGGAACTCTTGCACATTCACAGGGAAGATGGAATTGAGATTCAAGAAATGTCAACTGCAGTTGCACAAATATTTTAATTTCTGAAAGCTCTCTTCTGTGCTCATCAATTTGTTCTCTCCCTATGCAGACATACAGTTTGCAGTCAGTTCATTTTTATTTTCTGTGAGTCTTTTAATCTGGCAGATGTTTGAACTTCTACCAAAAAAAGCTCATAGTTCTTTAAACCAACATGTTTTAAATTACTTGCAATCAATAGTGTAAAGTGATGAACACAGCGCTCTTTGCTCAATGGATTTCTTGAATTTTTAGTTACAGTATAGAACTCAGAAATGTAGTGATCTTGGAACCTTCCCCTTGATCTTAGAGCTTGCAGCCTTGAAGTCTCAACTGTTTTACACCAATAAATCGCTGTAATATTAGTTCTCTTCAACAGAGGTACTTCCAAGAGTATTCTTGAAATGTTTTGAGAAAAAGCGTGGTTCCATTGGTGAATACTATAATAGGCAATTCCTGCTGAACTAAGTTGCTAATGACCTGCCTTCAAGTCTCTCTGAAACTATTCAGTCTGAAATAACCTTAAATTACCTTTTTCTTTTACTTGCTAGTTAGGATATATTCTCCTTTTTCCTCTTTTCTCTTTCCCGTTTCCCTTTCCTTTGGAATTATGAGTTCAACTTGCTTGAATTAAAGGCATTAAAGTCCCTCACATGGCCAAGAAACAACGCTATTTGGGGGCTTTTTTGCTTGTTTGTTTTTCTGGTTTTTCTTTTGTTTTGTTTTTTTTTTTCCTAACTTAATTCTTGCATTCCCTCTTTTACTGCAAATTCCTGACTATTTTCCATACACCAAAGAAAAGGAGACTGATTTTTATTCCTTATATGTGCTAGAGTACATCAAAACTAGAATAACACTAGTATTTTCCTAATCCATGGGAATTGCTTTGGCCACACAAAAGTTGAATAACTTCAACTAAATCAGTACAAATTTAGTTTATGTAAATTGGCTTAATCCTGTAATGGGATACCCCTCAATTAATTTAGGATTTCCTTCTATCAGTTTAGATTGCAATTCTAAAGCTGCATATTAAATAAACTGTATATTTTTGTTACAGTTTGATGACTTTATTCTTACTCTTTCTGCTATTGCAGCCTTTGATCTCAGTGAACACTTGCTCATCCAGGTATATTTTTGTTCAAATATAGTCTGTTTTGAAACACTGATATCTTCTTGTATTGGCTCTAACACCTGAAATAAATTTGTAGAAGGTGGATATGTAAGTAAGTTTACAGTAAAAAAACTTTACAAAGAAAAATGCTTCACCTGATGCATAATGTCCTCTTCCATTCTAGTTACTGCTGTCTGCTTCAGCAGACAGAAGTTCCTAGAGAACTTTATTTTGTTTTTCTTAATCCATGTCTATTTTATATAAAAGAAAACACATACCTATGACTGTATGATGGAGTTTTTAAATAGACTTCACAGATTTTAATTTCTTCTCCTTTGATGTCAGGGCATTCTTGATAAGCTTCTTTATGTTTTGTAGCCCTTTCCTAAAGTGTACTGTCTAAACTTAGGTTGAGTCCCTTTCCTGAAGGTGTTGAATGTAGATGTACTGCTCTACTGTCCATGATATTCTCTTACTCCCCAAATTAAATACAGTTCAAAGACATCAGCTTTTTTTTTTTTGATAAAAGTAATTGTTTAGAAAATAAATTATTTATGTCAGCTTAGAAATGTGATCTTTTAAGTCTTGTTCCACTTGTGCATTTGACCAACTACTATGCAGACAGATGAAGCAATCCGACTTTTTTACATTCTATTGATAGTTCCATAATGGTCTTCATAGAACGGTCTTCAATGTCTCATCTGAGAAATTCATCCCTTTTTCCAATTAATGCCACATTCATTGGCAGAATTTTGGTGAGATCTTAAAGGACGAGTCAAAGGGTAAGGTCTGGAATTGATTTTCATTTTGGGCCATGGTCATAGAAATTACAAAAATTGCTACTTGGTAATAGTGTAAAATTATTTCCCACACTTTCATCAGTCATTTCATAGGGAATGACAGTCTTGTTAGAACTGTCAGCTGAACAATAGTTCAAAGTATGGGAAAGTCGAAGGAATAACAGGAGCAGTCTAGTGTTTTGCTTTATTTTTTCCATTTCTTTTATGGCTGTTAAGAGTCCATCTGGGCTTCTGATCTGGAAATGAGCAAGTGAAAAGTCTTTGCAAACTAGGCTCTCATAACCCTAATAACTCTAATGAGAACAGAGTCTCATTAACTATTCTTTACTTCCCTTTGGAAGTACACCTGAAAGGATGAAATACAAAAGTCTGGTGTGTTTGTGGTAGGACCTGTGGCTTGCTGTACTTCCAGTGCATTTTTATCCTAGTGTCCTTTTCATGGCAAACATGAAAATTATCAAAAATTATCAAAATCACAAATTATGTGTCTACTATATAAAATAAGTAACTTTAGGCCTAAACACATGGGGAAAAAAAATGCCTGTAACATTTGATCTGATATTATAGTTCTCTAGATTTTGCATTAGATCTCAATTCTTGAGTGTCTTACGATTTTTGGCTCAATTTTTATTTATAAATTGAATCTCAGTCCCTAGCATACCTGAGAATTCCAAGCAAATGATGTTACTCATCTAAGCTATAGAAAGCCTACAGGCCCTTCATATTTCTGAAACTAGTCATATCTTTTCAAAGGTTTAGAAATCAGTCACTACTATCTGGGCTATGGTCCCCAGACCCCTTCCCCTTTCAGGTTTTCTCTCTCCCTCCCCAGAAATCAGTTTTTCTTGTCCTGGACCCATGACTTCTCATAAATTCAGACTGTCTCTGAATTCCCTTCAGTCAGAAGTTTTCTATTTACATAAAAGGGCACTCATGTGACACTGGTGAAGCCTCGAACTCTTTCAGGCTGTGATCCAGCAATTCTCTTGGCTGTAAATTCACATCTTTCCCCTGTACACTGTAGGAGGAAGATATAGCATTACATTAATTAATTTTACTTGAATTAGGAAAAACTAATTAAATAAGCAATTGATTACTTTTCATTGTTAAAACTTTGAAGTTCTTCTTAAGGTCTAACTTTTATTGAGTGCATTGCTAAGATGATAGGTCTCCTGATGCTCACTTTAAGATGTAGGTTAAAAGACAAGAATAAGAATAAAATGCTGATAAAAGCCAAATGAAGGATATTAAAAAAATCAGCTTCTAATATGAATAAACAAATCCTCAGGGAACAAAAATCAGAACAAAAAGTCTTCTTTGATATAAACAAGCATAGTTTCAGTATAGAAGACTTTTTGGTAAATAGTTTGGGAAGAGAGTCATAGAACAGCTAGCCTTTTAAGTAATACTATTTAATGTCATTGTTAACAATGAATCTTTGATCTTCTAATTACTTTAAAGTAGGACAGATTAATTTGATTTAAATTCACTGATTTAAATGAACAATTTTAATCAGCAAGCTAAAAAATATGAATTAAAAAATGACTTCACTTTTTTTCTTTTTACTACTTAGCAAATTTACTAAAGAAAGACTGAGTCATTGTTTTCTGAAATTTCATATTTTTAATTGCCTTTTAGGATAAAAAATACCTACATATATTTAAAAATAACAAACTTGACAACAAAGAGACTACTGTCTTCAGATAGTCTGCTGAATTGATTGTTTCTGATCATTACATCCTTGAGGAATTTAAAACTAATATAGCTTGGTTTCTAACATATAGTTTTTTAATACACTGGAAAAGTCTTCTTGCTTTCTCAAATCAAATTTGCCTTTTACCAAGAACAGCAATGACAGGGCAAGAAATAAGGGTTGCAAATGAAAAGGGAGTAAGTTTAGATAGGACATAAGAAATAATTTTTTTCTTAATTTGGTGAGGCACTGGAACTGGTTGCTCAAAGAAGTTGTAGATTCCCCATCACTGCAAATGTCGAAGGTCAGGTTGGATGGGTCTTTGAGCATACTAGTCTAGTGGATGCTGTCTCTGCCCATGGTGTAGAGATTGAACTAGGTGAGCTTTATGGTTCCTTCCAACCCAAACAGTTCTGTGTTTCTATAATTATTATGCCCGTAAAAGTAAATTCTTTTTTAGAATTAAATGACCAGGATAAATTTGGAGTATCTTGTGACCAAATATAAACTCATTAAAAATACAAATTACCAATTTTAAAATGGGATTATTATTATGAAATATCTTTTTCATAGCACTGATATTTACTCACATATATATATATATATATATGTATGTATAAGTACAATTACACTAATGAAGTGCAAGGAGAAAAAAACACTTATATGAAACACCTTTTCCCTTTCTTCCAAATATTGAAGTATTTTATAAGGTCAGGAAATCCTAGCTGTTATGCAATAGACTAATTTCTTAGCTTTGCAAATAGCTTTTAAGTCCTCTAAAAAGATGTTTATCTGTATTTTAGATGTCACTACAGCTCAGCAAAGGATAAAGTGGTCTTATATGTCTCCTTCTAAATTTTTATTCTGGTTGAGGTAAAAGATGTGTTCACATACTTCAGAAGCATAATTATGCTACTTTCCCTGTAGAACTGTACTCTTCTGACTTTTCCAGCCTCTGTGCAAACACACACAGAAATCTGAGTCAATTAAAAGAAATAGTGGTTTTCAGTTGACATTAGTATTCTGGAAAAGGTGGTCCAATCTCTACGTTCAGTGTATGCTGTTCTATTGGTATACAGAGCAAAGAGGAAAGGGGTCTGATCATCTGGTAACTCAAATCTCTCCAACTGGATGCTGGGCACTTAATTGCTGAGGAAGTGCTGTTGATGAAACACAGTATCTATACCAGGATCTGGTGGGACTACCTGCATAGGAAGTGGAAAGTATGAATTCCAGATTGTGTCCCCATTTCACGGATATGAAGGCATGGAATAGACCATGCCTATTTGCGGAGAATTTTGTATTGCCTGGCTGTTAAAAATGGCCCATGATGCAGTCAGATACTGTTAATTTTTTTTTATTTTTTTTTTTTTCACTTTCAACTATATACCCATGGATTCTTGTTTCTTGCTGCTAAGATACGTTTAAATTGTTACTGTGGTTGTCATTCTTCTTGCCATTAAGAAAATTGATTGACCAATGTAAAGAACGTTCACTGGTCAGAGATATGAACTTTCCAGTTTGACTCCTCAGTGCTTCATGCTTGTGTCTTAGGCAGCCTGAATTACATCAATGCATAAAGACCAAACAGGGCAAGGTCAGCTGCTGAGCAGTGGGAAAACCATAGACTTTGAGAAATTACTTCTGTGACTGAGTAATGAGCCTTGGATTATGCAACCTGGCACCTGCCATGAGTACTATATTAATTGAAAAAGAAAACCCTAGGAGTTGTTATAGAGGCATAAAAGCTGGCATTAGGGAGAGGTGAATCAAGCAGTAGCCTTTATGAATAGATACTGCGGTGTTTTAAAATAATGATCAAAAGCACTATAGCTTGTAGCACTATTACAGCACTCTTTATGGATAAGAAGCATTACTCTGCTAAGAATTTTTTATCGTTCTGAATCTACCATGCTTTGTTGTAAGTGGCCTTCTGTAAAAGACTTTAAATTAATACCAGTATTTTAAGCAGTACTATCTTTGCTGTGAAGCCAATGTCTCCATTCTTTTCTATTTATTATATTTTGATATGTGTAACCACAGGGCTGGATCCAAGTGAAAGGATTTGAGTGAGCTTAAGGTGTTATGGTGGAAATTGTGATCTAGAAAATCCCCTACAAGATTTTAAAGTATTTGTTGTCAAAATTTGCTAGATGTCATTCCAATGAGTTCTCTATGATCCTCGAGTTCTTCTCCAAGGCATGCATATAGGCAGTATGACTTTGTCACCTAATGGTAAAATTGCTTAACTATGAGAATGGAGACCTACAATCTATTTTATGACTATTTTCATCCGTGAAATCTTAGTATAGAATGCATTTTGGCTGTTAGCAGGCAATCTGAATTTTATTACCTAAGATTTAAAAATTACTGTATCTAAACCTGCATTACTAGGATCTTCATTGGATCTGGTCTTCATTAAATTCATAGCTTTAGCAATTATTGCGAACATATCAATCATTGAAAAGATAATGTCATTGAATGTCGTGTAAAGTACACACCATTCAGATATTTCTTCTTTGAAATGTCTGTGGTTCTAGGGTATTTTTTCCTATAGAGAACCATTTTAAATGTAGCTAATATAAAGGAGGTTATGGCATATAGCCTTAGGAATGTGGCTATAGGAATATATATTTATATGGCTACAAGTGGCAGTGCGAAAGACTAGGTTTCTGCATTACGTTGGCACATAACCAGCCATTTTGTGCTCTTTCTTTTTTCCCAGTCTTAAGAGATTGAAAACCCTTTTAATTCAAGATCCTTCTGGTAATACTGCAGTGATACATGCAATTTAAAAGA
This sequence comes from Margarornis squamiger, assembly GCA_035222235.1. Lineage (NCBI taxonomy): Eukaryota > Metazoa > Chordata > Aves > Passeriformes > Furnariidae > Margarornis > Margarornis squamiger. The sequence goes on along the minus strand of JAWWTY010000001.1, from coordinate 66,226,912 downwards.
TAGATAGCTGTGGATTTGGCAACACGCTACCTTTACAGAGTAAATATATAATGTATTGAAGACTTCTGGAATTCTGCTGTCAGCAATGAACTCAAAGTCAAGAAATATAATATTAAATGAAGAACACCTCTTTTAAAATCTGTCTAATTGCCACAATGTAAGTAAATCTCAAGGATTCAAAAGGAGATGACAGGCTAACTTATTTTAAAATTTCATCTGTTTCAGGCAAGAAGACCATTTATGGATTTATATTCACCTTATCATGATTCTTTTAACTGATGCTTCCCTGTTGGTTGTGCTATCACTAAGAATTTCTGCTGAAGCATGTACAGGCTAATTTCTGCTGACAGGATTAACAAAACTCTACTTAATCTGGATCAAGCAGTGAATAGTTGAAGGTAACAATGTAATTTTCCCCACATCCTTTCCATCCTCAGATTCATGCAATTAACATCTCTGTGTTTTTTATACTCTAGGAAAACATAGTAAAATCAAAGACAAAATATAAGTCAATAAACACTTTCTGAGCTCACTTTATTAATTTCTTATGGCCATGGTGCTCATATTTCAATGCAACATGTATTTGCTACGTTAAACATGCCAGAAAATATGAGCAGTATACAAGTTTAAGATGGTTTTAGTACTATTTTGAAAAGGCTGTCTTTTTAGATATAAAATAACTTTTTCATAGATATATATATTTCCTTTAAAATACTTCAAAAATCCTGCATTTGCTGAAATAGTTCAAATGAATGTAACTAAATATACTGAATGTCACTCATGTCAATACAAACTTTTTGCTGAGAAATGATGCAAAATTTGTCTAGTATCATATCTCCGCAGGAAATTCAATACTGGCAATGCTGTTTTCTACATCCATTAAGACACTGCAGTAACTTTCAGTTTACAGGCCCATATGGTACAAATCACACAGTTCTCTGACTTTAGATGACTCTGATAGCAAGCAGAATGAGATATAAAATGTCAAACCTCTTTATCCAGTTCAAGTCAGTTTCAAGCGTAAAAAAGCTTGGGATACTGATTTTTGTATTGCTTGCAAATCTTGACGGTTCATTTTGACGAGCTGGAGATGTATCTTGAATTTCTAGTATAATCAACACAAATTTTCTATTCCTTATCTTTCTCTGTTCATACAACATACTTCAGGAACATTAGGAAGTATCATTTTGCCAGGTACCCTCAAAATAAAATTAATGGTGACAGTGATTGTAATGCACAATGCCAGACTTAACAAAGTTCTGAGAGTCTTCAAATTAAACCTTCGCCAAGATGCTTAATATTGCCAGCTATGGAGACATCTTAGAACCTCCCTTACTGTCCCCAGACGAGGCTCTTTTCTAAAGAGGTGGTCTAGAAAATGACTCAGTAAGCCATGGAAACGTGGTTTTGTACCATGGAATTCCATGAAAATATCTATGACAATATTTTATCTTGGAAAGGTGCTGTGACAGCATTTAGAGGTATTCTAACTGAGGGATGTTCCTCAGAAGGTAGAATCCTTACTCTTCCATGTAGATAAGGAATCCCTCTAGTTCTATTTGAACAGAAATATTATTTTAGGCTTTCTTATGACATAAATTTTCCACTATTTTTACGTAAAAAAGTAGATATTAAAAACGTGTTGGCACTACTGAAGCATCAAAAAGAAACATAATGTAATTAGGCAAGTGATGACAGTATATAGATACCAGACACAGCTTACTTAAGAAACACATTTTAATTTTTTTTTTTTACTTCAGTTAAATTTCAGTTTCAAAACTTCAGGAATCATACTCACTACAATTTCTAAATATCAGATTTCAAAGACAGAAATATACACCATTATCAAACCCATAAGTAAATATCCCTAAGATAAAACTAAAGAAAAACTGAAACACAGCATATTCAAAAACTTTTGTTTTTCAAGAATGTGCCTCTGTTTTATGGTTGCTTTTCAGTCTTGGAGCTGCCTCCTCTAACAATTTTCTATTTACATTAGAGGAGAGAATTGGTTTTGGAATGTTGTTTTTACAGTTATAAGATGGAAACAAAAGATTAGTGTCACAAAGATAAAAGTATTTACACAAATTTGTTTCATACTTGAGTTTTTACAGTCACAAATTCCCTTTTTTCATTCTTATATTGTGATCTGCATTGCTACAGAGTAATGCACAGCTTTTGACAAGGTATTTTTACTCACAGGAGAATGTTAAAAGCAAACACTGACTCGCAAGTCTTTATTATACAAGGAAAATGGTATTTAGAAACTATGGCATAAAACAAATTATCAAAACAAAACTGAGTATTTTCTTACACACATAACAAATTTAAGTTGCAGGTTCTGCAACAATTGCTGTGCACATACACAAAGTTATTCAAAACATTTAACATTAGATATTTAACTTCAGAAGCTCTATTAGAGAACTGAACTGCCTGCATGATGTACGAAACCTGGAAAGAGAAAATCCTAACATATATGCTAGGAACTGACTTGTCCCATTAACAAGAACTTAACGCTTTAACATGCTGCTCAAATACAAAGAGCGTATAACCCCTAGCAGTGTGAGGCTGCTTCTGTTTTGTGACTTGCCTCTGCGGAAAAGGTTTGCATTGATAACCTTTTCTTTTGGCTGTACTGCATGAGAACATGTAGTACACTGAATAGAGAAAAGCAATAGAAGAAAAGGTGTTAGGATATCTCACTCCTGTCTGGTTTGGGTGGCTTCAGAAGGAATAGCATGGTACTACAGTGAGAGCCCAAGTATATTGAGAGGACAAGTGAGACTGTTAACAGCGCATGTATTCAAAAGCAGAAATTGTCATGGGGTAGAATTAGGACAGCAATATCTGGAGATGCAGGAAAGAACAAGTTTCTAAGCTTCTAGGGTGTAATATAAGATCTTGTAATATAAACCCCATGTAACTAAGGAAAATGATTGCTATACCATTGAATATTTCATGGAGGCTTGTGGTCAGTTATATGTAACTGATTTTTCCTTCCTGTATTCTGAAGCCCTTCACTGAGTTCCCTACATTGTCCAAGGTGATAGATCTTATACAGAAGCTACCTGAGCTACTGAATTTACAGATTAATTGCATTAGAAGAACGGGTGTTTCCATAATCAGTTGCTCACTCCAGTTGACACAATTTCCAAGCATGAGGCATGGTTAGTTGGGCCAAACTAGGAAAATAAAAGAATTGCAGATTTTTTGGCTCTTAGTAGCTTAACCATGGCATGTGCCAAGTAAACACACAATGGTGTACGCACAGTTCAGATTCGTAGATCTCTTTTTCATATCTGAGGAAATCTGGACCATGTAATCACACCAAAAATACTATCCCTATGGTTTGTAAAAGTATTTCAGCGTGTTGGTCTTCTCCTGGGCAAATTTTTGTGAGGCTAGTGAGTGTTTGAGCTTCTGAAGTAAGATGAAGCATAAAAGAGCATTCAGATATTTGTGGGGTATTTGGTTCAAACAAGACATGTCACTAAAGATGTAGGCCACATGCCAGGCAGAATTAGGATCGCATGAATTCTGGAGGGAAATCAAAGGGCTGAATCCTTGCTGTATGTGGCTTATGTACGTGTGAGAGAGAAACAGATGAAATAGCACAAAAGTACTGAGAAAAAGCAGGCAAGGAAAGTCTAGAAAAATCCAGAGAAACAGGAATTATTCTGTAATTGAATAGTCTGGAGTAGTAGCCTGTATCCTTCATTCTGATTTATCACTTCTGTCTAAGTCTTTGCAGAAAATCGTGTGAGCCTTGTACAATAATACTCAGAGACTGTGGAAGAAGATTGCTTTTGAAAAGAGAGTGGTAAGCAGAAGAAGGCACTTGAGCATGGTGCCTAAGCAAAACTAAGTTCTTCCTTTGAGGATAGAAGATGATCTGTTTGGAAACAGCAGTTGAGGATGAGGAAAAATATCTCAGGACATCTCAGATGCCATTGCCCAGCAATATTTAGGTAGTGGGAAAATTCCTTTGGCCCTGTTGATTTAACTACATGAAACTAGAGAACAATTTGAAATAGTCTGTGTATCTGGAATTGTGGTCATGCCATTGACCTGCATGAAGCCTTGTTACAGTCTTGTAGCAAACAGAAGGAAAATGAACAATAAGACAGCTTCTGCAATATCCTCTGATCTGACAAAACTTTCTAAAAGATATAAGATGGGGAGAAATTACTAAGGGAGTTGGTCTAACAATTTCTGACGTATGTCCTTTTTAGACTCAGGGTAGGATGATGATACAGCTGAAATACTCAGTAAAATGAGTAACGCAGTAGAGTACACGACAGCACCATAGTCCAAAACCAGGAATTGGTTGTCAGCCAGCTGATGTTTTTCTGTGCTCATGCTTATGATTAGTGCACCCTGTTTCTCCTTGTTGGGCCCTTGTGCATTTAATGGAAGTTATTTTGCAGCATCATGTTCACATATTTAAAAATGTCATTACATATTATTAGCTGTATTGATTATATGCAGCCAGCTGCATTCAGATCTTTATTTTCCACTGATGTTTTCTACTATTTATCCATTAGTGAGTGCAAGTAGAACTCCTCCCCTGCCTTCATCAGCCTGAACTTTACTAGGTCAGAGCCCCAGGGCTTTGTGAGGAAACAGTCTGGGGGTTTTATAAACCAAATAACCTCAAGCTGTTCAATAAAATGTTTAAAATGTAAGTACTGTACCACTAGTGTCATTAGGACCTCAAATGTGCAGCTCTGTGGCTATCCTATTTCTAATACAATATGAAATTATAGATGTTTCTACATAATATTGATTTATGAGACCTAGCAATAAAATAACATATGCAGATGGTTTCTAGAATGCACTTGGAGCACCTCAGAAAGATTCTCACAGTAAGCGGCACCTTTGCATCGTGGGATAAACTCCAGAGACAAGTATGCTACATTAGTATCAGTGTCAAGCTGACATTTCAGGGTCAGTGAATAAATATCCTGAAGCCCAAGTGTTTGTTTTTGAGAAATTTCATATATAATGACCTTGACTTTACATTGTTTTTTAGGTATGCATATGACCTCTATTCAAATCACAGTTTGCTGTGATTTACTTCAGAAATGTTATTCCTGCACTATTAAAATGAATTAATCAAAGCTTGATACAGTGCTTTTTCTTTCCCATTTGTGCTTTTATTCTTTCTCTTGTGTTGAGGAAATAGAGAAAGGACTTTGAATTATTAAAGTACATGCACCCACACACATACACACGTAAATATTCATCTATATATATAGGATTTATTTCCCTGATCTCCAGTTTGTAACCATAGGATACATAAAAATGTATAAAAATAAGGAAGATCCAGTTCACTATCAAACCTGTTGGTAATTTTTCATGTATGCCCATCAAGGTTACTTTCCGTCTTACTCTTCAGTATGAAAGCAACTATACAAAGATTGTATTGTAGAATTTACCCTAGCAGAGTTGTCATGGAATATGTGTTTGGCCATAGAAGATACAGAGAAGTAGTCATCAAACCCTAGAGACCTACAGATTATGATGAACCTTTTCACCTTTAGGCTTGTAAGGAGAGTTTTCCGCAGCTTTCCTGAAAGCATAACCCATTCTTCAGTGACTGTGAAAAGTAATTTCTTCATTGGAACATTCTAACATACAACAAGTGATACATCAGGGTAATCCCTGACTGTATCAAGCTTAATGAGAGTAAATGCCATATGTTCCACCTGTGACAGGGCAATCCTGATTATACATATGTATTGGGGAACAAGGGGATGAGAAGCAGCCGTGCAGAGAGAAATGTGTGGGGCCCTAGTCGATGGCTAGTTGAGTATGAGCTCTGGCAGACAAAAGGGCCAGCTGTGTCCTGGGATGCATCAGGAGCAGCACTGACAGCTGGCTGAGGGAGGGCAATGTTCCAATGTACTCTGTCCTCATGCATTCTCACCTGGAGTGCAATTTTTGAACATCTTGGTATAAGATGGACATCAGGCTCTCACAGGTTGTCCAAAGGAGCACGATCAAGGTGATGAAAGGCCTCGAGAGCAAGACTTACAAGGAGTGGCTGAGGTCCCTTGGCTTGTTCAGCTTGGGTAAAAGAAGTCTAATGGCTGACTTCATGGTTGCCTACAGCTTCCTCAGGGGTGGCACCAGAGGGAGAGGTGATGATCTGTTCTCTGATCAGTAGCAACAGGACACAAGGAAATCAAGGAATGTTTATGTTGGACATTAGGAAAAGATTCTTCACCAAGACAGCGATCCGTCACTGGAACAAGGTCGCCAGAAACATGACCATCTCACTAAGCCTGTCAGGGTTCACAGGAAGTCTGGAGAAAGCTCTCAATGGTATGATTTACTTTCATGTGGTCTTTCAAGGAGCAGGGACTTGGTCTCAATGATCCTTAAGGGTCCCTTCCATCTTGATATATTCTATGATGCTATTCTATGATTCTAAGTCATATAAATTGAAGTTTTCGTTACAAAATTAAAGAACTAAAATCTACTTGCAGCTGTTACTGAAAGAAGATATGTGCCCAGCAAATGCAACGTCAGTAGCTGTGTACCAACCCTATTATTTAACAACACTTTTAAAATATGTGTTTTTGTGATGATTGGGGTAGGGGCTGGGTAAAGGGGGAACTGATAGATGATAATTATTAATTATTTACAGGAATATGGCTATTATTTTTTTAACTCTATAATGTGATTGAGAAAGTCAGCTTCCAATCTGAGTTGGGTTCTTTGTATTTTTATAAAGCTACTGTTAATACTGGTATTGACTGGTAGCTTAGAAAACATACTAGTGCTCATGAAAAAATGACAGACCAATCTTGTTATAAGATGAAAATATTTGTTTCTCCACTGAACAGAATGCATGGTATAATACAAACAGTAGCAGTTTCAGATATTCTATACTGTCTGTCCATTAGGAACATAGTCACATCTGATTATGAAGAACATGTTTGTAATGGATAATTTTTTTTTTAAATTATAGACAAAGATCTGGACCTATGCCCTCTATTGCTTATGCATCATATTAAAGTTACACTGTGTAGACTTTCCCCATATCTACCTGTATCAGGAACAGGAAGAAGGATGATTGGACTCTGCATTCCTCTGCTATCTTCTAATTCCTCTGAATGACTTCAGTAAAGGGGACAAGGCAGAGTTGCTCTGATGTATCCTGGAATCATTTGTCCAAAATGACTCAATGGACTGATTCAATAAGACATATACATAAGAGAGAATGCAGCCTCTTTGTATACACAATGACCTTGGCTCCTGCACTGACAGCAGTACAGCTGTGTTACTGCAGTGTCAGACAGGGATAGAAATATGTTTCTCAGTAGCTTTCCACTGGCTTGATGATTTCTTTACTATGTTCCATTTTGCAACACCAAATGTGCAATATAAAGACATTTTTGTGCTGCGTCATAAATTATCTTACTGATTTAACATCTAGGCTGAAACCTTGGGCCTTTAAAATCTGTGGTATTTTCCCAGGATCTCAGCTGATCTGCAGTTTCATTTTGATATCTATTTAAGATGTGACATTTATGCTTCATTGCCAGTTTTTCTTTTGTTTGTTATGGATTAATGACGCATGGAATTTTTGAGTTGGAATTTAATAGATTTAAAGATTCTGCTATTTCATGCTCTGATTTGTTGTAGTGATTGTTTTCAGATAATATCTTGCAAAACTGATTTTTTAATTTCAACTTGCATTTTAATTTATTACATAGTAGAAATTTGGGTTCTGTGAGACTGATAAAGACTAAAGAATTTCCAAGAAGAGAAAGTTACACATATTATCTATTACTTTCCTTCCTTATTTTTTTTTCCTTTCTATGTATGCAGAACCATAAAAATATCTCTGAGAATGTCCTCAAGTAATTTACTGGTTCTACTTTTCAGCATTTGAGTCCAATATAGGATAAAGGTTTTCCAACTGGAAGTTCAATGTTAAACATGAGAGCAAAGAGCAAGTTTTAAATAGGTTCATCTACCTGTTTTTTATTATAGTTGATATTTTAAACATCAAAAGCTTGAATAAGAACATTAGCTCCCTGCATAACTGCTTTTATTTGCTTCAGGTATCAAATTCTCCATCTTATGAGTCTATCCGCTTTCTCAGTGATGGTTACTAGAGAACAGAAACAAAATATTTGGCTCTCAACTACCTTTTAAACATTGGTAAATAGTTACTTCACAAAACCTCTCTTATTTATCCATCTTTTCAGATGGGAAAACACTTTTCTCAGAATTGATGACTACTTTTTTTTTTTCAGCTAAAGTAAATACAGATCTATATCTCTTTTCATTTGTGCAAGAAGCTGACACATTCTGTCACAACATAGCATGAGTAAATGGGAAAGTGACAGCTTCCTGGCAAAATTTTAAAGAGATAAACATCTATTTTTGTTTAAACAGCTACTAAAAAAATGGATAGAAGCTTTCCAAGCTGAAAGGCTGTGGAATATATGAATGTTGTGAACTGGCAAATGAATGCACAAGATCCTGATACTTGTTATTACCCCTACAATTTTCGCTGTATTTGTCCATTACCTAGAATGAAAAGTTTAAGTAATGTACAAGCATTATTAGCTTAGATATGTAAAACCATACAGCAAACACCGCATTTTCTTATTTTTCTAAAGAATAAATAAACAAATTAAAAAACCTCAAACACCCTTTTCTAAGCAGAAATGTATCTTTGCCTAGCTGCACACTGTATAGGGTTTATATGGAAAGGTTTTGGTGCTGGGAGGAGGGGTGTAGATGTTTGCTTTCTGAGAGAATAGACCAGGAGCTGCCTCTATGTTGGGCAGGGCCAACTTCAACCAGCTCCAAAGTGAAAATGCTGTTGCCCAAAACAGCCAATCAATGATGCTAATGGTGCCTCTGGGACATTTTTTAAAGGGTAAAAATTGCAGCATGGCAGCTGTGAGAGAGGAATAAGAATACATGAGAGAAACAGCCCTGCAGACACCCAGGTCAGTACAGAAGCAGAGGAAGGAGATGCTCCAGGCACAAGAGCAGAGTTTTCCCAGCAGCCTGTCGTAAAGACCATGGTGAGGCAGGCTGTGCCTCTGCAGCCCGTGGACATCCACAGTGGAGCAGAGATACTGAAGCCCCCAAGCTGAAGCAGGTGTATATGCCCTGAAGAAAGTCCACGCTGGAGCAGGCTCCTGCAGAAGCTGTGGTCTCTGGAGAGGAAGCCATGCAGGAGCAGGTTTTCTGGCATGAGCTGTAGTCGGTGGGGCACCTGTGCTGGTATAGTCCATTCCTGAAGGACTGCAGCCCATGGGAAGGACCCACATTGCAGCAATCTGTGAATGACTGTCTCCCGTGGGAGGGACCCCACACTGAATTAGGGGAAGAGTGTAAAAAGGGAGTAGCAGAGAGGAAGTGTTATTGACTTAGGGCAACCCCATTCCCCCTCCCCTTGTGTGGAATGGGCCCCTTGTGTGTGCCTCTCCTCTGGGGGAGGAGGCAGAAGGGTCAGGGGTGAAGGTGAGAGTGGGAAGAAGAGAGAGTAGAGATAAGGTGAAGATAAGATTACAGATTCTAATACCCATGAATTCAAAATAATTTGGACAGCTATTGGATTCTTTTTTCTTAAAATTAACAGGATGATATCAAGAGTTCTTTTAGTGTATTTCTGAATGTAGAATTCAGAAACTGTAAGGAGAAAAAAAGACAAAGAAATAAATGAAAAGGAAATCTCACAAGGAAGATAACTATGTGTCCAGGAGAATGAATGTAAATGTGGGACTGGGTAAAAGATAAGTTTGGCTAAGATGTACAGCTGCTGAGAAAAAGTTAGAGAAAAGATGGAAAATTTATACTGTTGCATGAAAGGAAAGCAGGAAAGACATTTGTTGAGGAAAGGAAAACAGAAATTGAAAGGTTCACAGGTAAGGGAGAACAAGAACAGTGAGATGCTTGTAGTGGAGGAAAAGACTGTAAAATCAAAAGAAATATAAGGTAAAGATCTGAATAAGGAAAGAAGAATCATGGAATAATCTTTAAGGTCCCTTCCAACCCAAACCTTTCTATGATTCTATAGTGAAAGATCACAGAATTGCATGGTGCAAGAAAACAATGAGATAAAACAAAGTTGTTTTTGTTTATGCTGCTGGCTTCATACATTTCTTAGTCTTTATCTTTAGCCTTACAAAGTGGAAAGAAGAATGTTTACAGTTATTATTGTCCAGGACTTGTGTACATTTTTCTTCATTTAGAACACTAGATGTCTCTGAGGTTGACACGCTTTTGTTTAGCTGTTGGCCAACACCTCTAAACATGAAAGTGATTTTATTAGCTCAGTTTCGCAAATTAAAGTAGGGACTAATGTTTTTCTTGGTGCTTCAGTGCAATCACAGTGATAAAGCCAGGATAACCATATTCTAAACCTAACCCTGAAATTTTAGACTCAACCTGCTTTCATTTTACTTGTACGGTTGTTGAAATATTTTCCATTTATACTTGTTGAGATGAGTGTAGAAGCTCACTGAAGGAGAGTTGGGCTTGGATTTAACTATGGTATATCTTCAATTTCCATCAGTGTTTCTCACTTAACAGTAGAGGACAACTCTTCAGCAAGCATCTGCAGTGTCAGTAATTCCATTAACAAAGAAGCCACTGTATTATCAACATACTGTAGCTTCATTTTAATGTGTCATTTGCACTTCAAAGTCACATAACTTTTATTATGGTAAATCAATTAAAACTATTTCTCATGATAATTTATCTTCTACAGAGTTTATCATCTCAGAGAATGCAATATTTCCCAATTTAACTTCCAAGACAAAAGTGATGTAATTTGAATGCCTTTTACTGAGCTTATTAAGCATAAAGATCACAGAAATTTCAAACCCTGAAAGATAACTGTTTCATCTACGTGATAAAATGGAAGTCACATTTTAGTAGCTTACTGGAGGTAGTAGGAGACAGTATGCTAATTAGTAATATAACCTCATTTACTCATTTGGTATGTCTCTTGTTTTAAATGATAGTCTGTCTAGAATAGATATCCAGCTTGATACAAATATGAAAAGGAAATCAAGTGAAGCTACTGTATATTCAATAAAGCTGCATGTAGCATTCATTTGATTATGCTTTTCTTTGTGTATTTATAATTCAGGAATCACCTTGAAATAAAGTAAACATTTTCAAAGATCTTGCAGTGAAGAACTGAGGTCCGTATAGAAAAATTCCCATTCAGAAGGAAGAGATGGGTCAGATCCTCAATTAACAAAAATTGTCACAGTTCCAGGAAAGTCAGGAGAAAAATGTCAATGTGCATACAGGAGCTGAAAATCTGATGATGTACAAGTGTTAAAAAACCCATGAAAACTTGGAAAAAAACCCCACCAGAAACCATGAAAAACTCAACCAGTGTACAACCACAATCCCCTTGAAATCTTGAAGAACACATATGAGATGAAAATTTCTTCTGTATCTTTAGTGAATGTATTTGAATATGACTGTTTCTTTAGTAGCAGAAAGCTTGATTTTCTCATGCATTCCCCCCCCCCCGCTCCCCCCCCAAATATGCTTCGGGCACCTGTCCTCTGACTTGTACTCTGTTTTGTGCTCTTGGCTATTCAAAACGTTTTGAAAATGCTGACAGTCTCTAATTGCTGCGTCTTCTCCCTCTGAAAATGCTGGCTTCACACATTACATTATAATGTGAGTGAAACTAACAAATAAGAAAATAATAACCCTAGACTCTCTTAAAATTAGACCATACAAGTGTACACAGAGCAACACCAAAAATGGTCCCAACAGCCAGTCAGGCCTCCGGTCCCTTTTTTGACTCTGCACTATCAGTAAATAATTGCAGAACTTAAGCCCTAGACTTTGCTCAGCAGGGAAAGGGAAAGCTGTTACTGGGCAGTGCGTGCCATTTCTTGGCCTGTGGCTCATGGTTCACACACATTGGTGCGTGGCAGCTCTCAGCTAGAGTATGTGTTTTTCGCCGCAGTAAGATAACTGGGAACACTGGGCTGCCCTTTGAGCTAAAGCACAGTACAGAGGAACTATTTAGAAGTTTCACATAAATTAAAACCCCTTGACTTGGCTTCTTTTTTATCTTTGTTTCTGAAACTGGAGTGTAAGGAGGTGTTTCTACCATAGATGGAGTTTATGCTTATGTTTCATGTGACGAGGATGCTCCTCTGATGTTAACATTTATGTACTCTGGAAGACTAAAATGCTGAAGGTAATCTGTCTTAGTTACTCTACAGTACTTATGCTGGGGAAAAAAAATAATTCTGTGTCTTACTACGCTGCCTTGCTCATAAAAGTACGGCAATGTCTTATCAATTCACTCTTTTGACTGTAAGATCTGGAGATCTGGAGGTCCAACTACATGAAAGGGATGATGAATATATGTATGTAAAAAGGAAATTCGGACTGAAGATCTGCCTTAATGGTGTGATTTATTGGACTACATTATAGTCTCCCAAGACAGGGGGTAGAAGTCCCATTAAATAATGAAAAAACACATCTCCTGAGGGCTAGAACATATGGGAACTAAACATAGGAAAACTGAACAGATTTTATCTAAGCTAGAACTGACCAGTTTCTCCTGTCATTACCGTATTCTCAAAGGAGCAGCAGAACAGATATATAACATTTTCCTACCATTTGTGTTTGTATGGCATAAATAGTATGAAGTATGTTCTAAAATAATTTCCCTTGATGATGATTATTTGTTACTATGCAAAGTAACTGCTTTAACAGTAGGAATATTCTCCTTAAATTAATAATATCATGTTATTGCCATTTAAGGAAGCAAAAAAATGAGCCATTCTTTTATATAATTGGCCTGGACAGTGCTTGCTTAAGAATCATATATTTAAGACTTGTATTTGCACAAATTGAAGGGAGCTTTTCTATTGACTTCGCTTGCAACAGTCAAAGTCTCGTTTTCTCAGGATATGCTGAGGCCATTTTGGGACTGGTTGTATTTGACTTTGCTCAATATACAGAAGAAAATGCTTAGTATTTCATTGACAAAATCCATTTGGTCTAGGCCTACTCACTGCTGAAGTCATTGCTTTCCTACTAACATTTAGAGAACAGAATTACATTTTTAAGGACCCAAATATCCCTTGCTTTGTATTTGGTTTAGTCATCTGCACTTTTGAAAATGAGTATAAAATCCTTCTCTATCACTGCTTTTGGGCTTACAATGCAGTGGTTCTTCCTTTGCTTTGATAACACAGTAGTCTCATCAACATTCTATATTTCAGCTCCTGGAGAAGCAAAGACCCACTTATGGAAGGTTGCTTATAAGAATTCTTTCTTCATACACTAGAATTATGCATCAAGACATTTGGACTATAATGCAAAAAGCCGCCTATCTATTATATTACCACCTGAATGTGTTATTAAGATGTTACTGGAGTGCTGCACTTTGATGGTTTCATGCAGTCAGAATCCAACGAAGAGCATTTTAGAATCCCATCTTTGCATTACTATTTTTAAGGGTATTGATTTTTTCTAATAGCCTTTCTGAACAGTTTCTTGGGTTCAATGAGGTTTCTTTATTCCCTAATTACAGAAACCTTACTGAAGATAATACTTTTCTGAAAGACCCTTTTTTTTCAGTTTAGTTTTGCTTTGATATGCTCACGGTTATGTAAATAAAGATCTGTTTACTCAGTTTCAATATACAGTAGTCTTAAATCAGAGAAAGCTCATAATAAATATGAAACTAGAACATTCCTTTTTGTAAACACATCTGCAAGCCTGACTGCATCTCACTAAGCATTTTATAGGTTCATTACACTACTTGGCTCACATTGAAGTCACCTCAAATTTTATTTTTATTTTTTTCTAACCATCATATGAATAAACTTTGGCTTCTGTTTAGACTGGAAAAGATCCAGTATCTGCTTATAATCTAAAGATTCAGGAAAATATAATGGTTATTACTGGTAGTAAGGCATTTCTCTAGACCTGTGTGTGACATTCTAAACTTTAGTGGGGTCAGGAGAGGTGCCACTTACTAAAACTGCATCATGTATTTTATGTAGAGACCTGAAGCTTAAAAGAATTACCTTTCACTTGTGTAAATGTGAAAAGTTTGAAACAAAATTAACTGACAGGCATAAATATGTAACCAGGTGGTTATATACATAAATACATACATCCATGTATATATATATATATATATATATATATATATATATGCACACACACACACACACACACGTATATAAAACCAACCCACAAGGGATGGTTTCAGAACATCCTGTTGCTATAGTTTGACCAAGGGTCCAGATAACAATTATAACAATTGCTTGTTTGTTTCAGTTCGTTTCTTCCTCCTTTAGCACCAAAAGCGTGGGTGCTTTTGAAGAGGTTAATCATTAGCTGCCTAAGAACTGTTTTAACAAGCTGTTTAGAACAGCCTAGATGATCTTTAAGGTCCCTTCCAAACCAAACCATTCTATGAATCCATGATTCTGTATGACATTTAAGAGTACATGAAGGCATTCTTGATGAAGGCATGATCAATATAATAAGACATATATACTGTATGCTGAAGGATGCTATACTTTGCAAACCCATTGTCTTCTGTGTAAACTCACCATTTGCAACAATTGCAATGCCGAGTCCATCGGTGACAATACCTGTATAGTAGCTCACAAGATTTCTTTCATGCATAAAAACCAATTAATACCTTGCCAGCATGAACAGAATGTTACTGGTGTTATTTAAATTACTAATATATTTATAATAGTAATATTGATAGTTATAAGTTTTTATCTGCAGGTAGCTAACTTAGAAATTTTTGAAGGACAGTGTAATAAGAATTGCATTTTGCAAGACTAATATTGGAACTCAGCTACTTGGTCAGCTGGATTGGAAAATTTTAATTCATCAGTGTGGAGTGTTGTAAAATGTCAATATACTTAAGATCAATCATGTCCCACTTTTGTTTGGTTATATGTAGAACTGTCTAAAAGCTTGAAAAAAGATACACAAATAATTTACTTAATCTTGGCACTGCTTGTAAATCTTCAAGTAATAATTATTTATTAAATATTTACTTGAGGTGAAAATTAGACTTCAGCAACTGAAAAAAAGATTCAAAGATGCTTGGATCTGTAAGGCTTTTCTTCTTTAAATCTAAACTTTAAACCAGTCTCTTGAGATTCATCTTGTTTCTGTGAGCCCTAGGGAATAGCAGGAAATTCATACATATTTAATATTAGTCAAATCAACCAATGCAGTAACCATGCTAAAAGAACAATTATGCAGACTATTTGTGTAAATATGGAATAGAACTTGCATGTTTTTATTTAGAACATTGGAAAGACTTGTAAATTATTTAATTTAAGAAGACATGCTTTGGAGTGATTTTGAGCAATTTATTTACAATATATATATCATAGAAAAATATTTTAATATATTTGTATTTTCATATTAATTTCAACTATAACTAGGTTAAGATTAGTATAATCTTCAGCGAAATGAATTGCTTTGTCTTTTATGGAAAATACACACAAATGTGTTTGTGCCAGAAAAAAAAACCAAACAACATTTTATTTAAACGGTTTTTTTAACTGAAGAAGTGTCGAAAAATTATTTAAATCTGTGTTTTTAATAATAATACCATTTTTAATGCATATAAGAATTTTTAAAATCTGGAAATATGTTTTATATTTTCCTGATCTAATCCAATGGTGGACAATGATGCATATTTTAATGAGACTGGAAACCAGTCTCCAGTTATCTTCCATCTCCTTGATATGCTTCTAGAGTAAAAGCAAAAGGTATTTACAAAAAGCCACAAATTCAACCTTTCAGAAACTACTTTCTTATTTTAGTGTCATAGTTAATCCTCAATTATTCGTGTTTCTTGTGAAGTCTGTTATTAGTTGAAGAAACTCTTGTCTTCAGAGACATTTTCACTAAAACATGGTGAAGAAACAATGTCAAGAATTAAGGTCACTGAAAGACCTTTGGAATCTCTGTGCTATTCAAAAACTTAATTCTGAGAAGGGTCAGAGAATTCTTGTTAATTTAGGTCAGTTCAGAAATTCACAGCTATTCTATCTGTTGCTCTCCTGGAGAAAGGAGATAACTGACTTGTCAGTAAACAGGTCTTCTATGTCAAAATGTGGGAGGTTTTTATTATCAGTTGATTTGACAAAGCCATTTTGGGCATTTGTTCAGGCCAGATATAGTTGATGGTCAAAAGCATAGACATCTAGATTCTTTTACAGTCACTTTTCAGACTCATTTGATATGTATGTTAAGTATAAGATGTATTTTGCACTACACATGAAAGCTTTTCGTTGACTGTAAAGTGAACCCAGGATGACTAGCTCACCTAGTCACTCAAATAACTTCAATGGAAGTATCTGCAATGTAGATTTTACTCCTGGTGGCTGAACACCACAGTGTCAACTAGAGCATGGCACTCAGTGCCACATCCAGCCTCTTCTTAAATACCTCCAGGGACAGTGACTCCACTGCCGTTCTGGGCAGCCCATTCCAATGTCCTATCACTCTCTCTGAAAAGAACTTCTTCCTAATGTCTAACCTAAACCTCCCTCCCCTGGCTCAGCTTAAGGGCTGTTATTTCTTTTAAGAGATGTATACACGTGGCTGAAATCCTACCAGATTTCAGAAACTAGTCCTTTTCCCATGTAATCAGAAGCATTTCAACTACTAAGGCTTTGTAGAGAAACTCCATGTGCAGTTAAGTAGAATAGAGTTTACTAAACAATGCATAGCTGCATAGCTGCTTTCATTTAAGAGATCAGAAGAAAAGAATCAACCTTTATTTTCATATAAAAGCTTGGTGATCAGAATATTTACTTGAGTTTCAATCCCTCTCTGTCAAGGAAGATTTTGTCCAACTTCCACTTTTACGGTACTGCAAAACTAACATGAGGACAAGGGAAACAAAAAAATGGCAGGAAGTAATTCTCGTGTTCTTTTAAGAAATTATCTTTTAGCATATCCGGTTGGGAAGGCACACATAGACATAAGACGCTGTTCCCAAAATTAAGAAGCATACCTGCATTGATCTTTTTCTGTATGTGATGCCTAAAATTGGCTCTTAAAAGAAACCCCTAAGATGCAGTTTGTGAGTTTTACCAGGCAGCTTTCTTTTTATTCTGACGTCAGATGCACAAGAATCTAGTTTCTTCAAAAGTGTGTATACAGAGTTAGAAAAGTCTCTTGCTTTTATTTAGTTGCCTAAATAACAATTCAAAGCATTACCTAATACTGTTATACCCACTTCCAAAACTGTCTCTCCCTTAGTGCCACTGTCAACACACCTCCAGGAATTGAGTCAGAGGTCTCAATGACCCTTTATTTTCATCCTGTATTCCTCTTCCTCATCACCTCTGTCCTTCTTGAAATAATTTCAAGGTTTCTGGCCTTCTGAATAGTTTTGACTACAGTTATATTAAACAATGTGCCGATTATATTTTTCTGGGTACATCCTATATAATAGATGTTGTTAAAATCTTTATCCACTGAAATCCTTGATGAGGAACATTAAACAGTATTTTGGGAATCTAATACAGAGGTAATTAGTTAAGGTACTACTAAAGGTGCTAAAAGAGTTATACTAAAATCTATATAACCTAGATCTTAAGGCATCATATCCAGCACAGACAAGCATTTGTATAGTGTGGCAGTAATGAATAGGATAAATTTGAATATAGGGATGAAGAGATGTACCTTGAAATTTTTCTTCAGTACTTTTTTATCAGTGGCAATTTTTGGTTGTTTATAAGATGAGTAAAAAAAAAAAAAATAAGATAAAAAGCAGTCTTAGGGACAAGGCCAGAATTTAGGAACCATCTTTCTGAGATCAGTTTAGCATTTAGCCTCTCAGGTCCAGCTCCTGGATTGTATTCATAAACTTCTGGTGTTTGAGAATTAAATTAACAAGTAGCTAATTTCCTCTGTAATTTCAGTGTTTCTCTTAATTCCTACAAACATAAATAACCATTTTTTTTCATTTATTTCACATAGAATTTGGACAAAAAATTGTCCTAACACCTTTTAGCTTTGCCTTTGTCTTTTCAAGGAAAACAAAAAGATGTATTTGTACCTGACAGGCATGGTGTTATGAGCCTTGCAGCTAATATCCCTTCCTTTAGTGCTGTTTTCTGCTTCGGTTCTGTTTCACATTCGAGAAAAGCCTACAGTGTTAAAGTAAAACTGGAGAGCAGTACTAATTGAAGATCAGCTGGAAGAAATCAATAAAGACATTACTGTATATTAACTGTTACTGTTATCCTAAAAGAAGTATTGGTTCACCATTCATTCCAGAAAGAATAAAAAAAAAAAAAAAATAAAAAAAATTGATGTGATACATTCCTGAGCAAAACAATGTAAAATATGAATCTTCAGTAACCACAAAGAGATACAAGAACAATTTTACCCGCTGTGAACAAATGCTTCATATTGTAAACCTGAGAAAGTCACGCAGCAATCCAGACTGGCAATTGCAATGATCTGAATTTCCAAACATAATTTAATTATTTCACAACCAGTAAATTGGCATTCATTTTTACATGAATACACATGGGATTAGTACTTTTAAAAACATTATGTCACTGTTTTCATTGTTTACTTTCCAATACTTTAATTTGTTAATTATTAACTGAGCTACTCAGCTACTGAGTTCATACCATTGGATATTTTGATTCTTGATGTTTCTTTGACTGGAATTATATTATTCCATCTTACCTGAACTTAATAAAGGGAGTTTTTTCATTGTTCTGTTAGTAGGGTAATAGATACTCTTCAAATGTCTATCTTTTCTCTTCTTTAATTTCTAACAACATAAACTTTGTGTCAGACCCCCATCTAGAAAAAAATGAGTTCTAGTCTATTCAAGTCTACAGAGTTATACTGATTTATGTGGGAATCTGCCCCAAATAATTATATTTACTAGATATATTTAATAATATTTTAATTATGTTTTAAATTGATGTAGGGAAAACAATCCTTAAATCTTTTCTGATTGGAAGACATTATTCATTAGAAAACTCTAAGAAACACTGTAGGATTGTCAGGGTATTACTACACAACTTTAGTCTAATAATAATTCAGTTTGGTTTTACAACAAATAAAAAACCCCAGCATCATTACAGTAGCTTTTAACATTAACTAAAATGATACTATCTTGGTAACTGCATTATAGACAGCAATTATTTTGGTGTGTTTTTTTTTTTCTTGGTTTTAATATAAATTATTAATCATGTACCTAAACTGGTGTGTGCATGTAGGCATAGGTGATTTGATCTCGGCAGGCTGCCAGATGCTGACTCAGCTTCTCTTGCACTTCTCCTCAACAGGACAGAGTGGGTGGAGAGGATGAGTCAAGATACTGACTGAGGATCACTTACCAATGTCTGTCACAGGCAAAATGACCTTAATTTGGGAAAAAATAATTTAAATTACTGCCATTTTATTAATAATATATTTGGATGGAGAAAAACAAAGATAAAAATTAAAATACCTTTGGCTCTGCTCCTTTTTCCCGGATTCAACTTCAGTCCTTCATTTCCAGTTCCTTGACTTTCCTACCTTCCAGTGTGATGCAGTGTGATGGGGTATGGGGGATGTAGTCAGTCCATAACAGTTCCTGTCTGCTGATCCTCTATCCTCATAAAGGCCTTCTTCCCAAGACCAGGCTGGATGGACTTTTGAGCAACTTGGTCTAGCAGAAGATGTCCCTGGCAGAGGGATTGGAACTAGATGGCCTTTCAGGTCCCTTCCAACCCAAACTGTTCTGCGATTCTGTTTTTCCTCTGCTCCAGCTTGGGGCCTTCTATGGACTGCAGTCTTTCAGGATGAACCGGCTCCACTACAGTCTCTCCCATGTACTTCAGGGGAATTTCTCTATCTTGTGGAACACTATGTCTCCTCCTTCCTCTTTGACCTTGATGTTTGCAGGGCTGTTTTTCACGTTTCCCTATTTCTCCTCTGCTATTCAGCATTTTGCCATTTCTTAAATATGTTTTCCCTGAGGCGCCACAACCTTGGCTGCAGGGCTCAGCTGTGCCCTGAGGTGGGTCCACTGGAACCATCTGGAACTGGTTCGCATAGGCCCTTGCAGCACCTGGACACCTACACCAAATACAGTACATAAATACAAATATACCTCAAGATATGCAGGATTTTTCTGATTTTCCCATTTATTAACCAATAACAGGCTCCACAACAGGCCATCGGTTTATGACCAATCAAACCAATCTCCTCTGGCTTCACCTGTAGCTGTAGTGTTCATTTCTCCAGTCACTGCTGAAAGACCAACATCCGAAGCAATTAAAAACTAATGGTCTAGATAGCCACCTTATCTTGCCTTTACACTGGGTATCTGTACTGTATTCAGTGTACTGAAAGAGTAGACCACGAGAATATGATCTGCAAGTGTTATTGGCAGATTGAGTTCCTTTCTTTCAGTGGAAGAAACCTCATATTAAAGGTTTCAGGTTCAATCTCTACAGGTGATCTCTGTTTAGGTATATTACATGTGAGAGTAATAGAATGGAATGAAAGGTGATATAAAGAATTTTATTAAAAATTCTCTTGCATATTTATGCAATGTGAATACAGGACTTTTTAATATACACATTCATCATAGATTCTACCACAGAATGAGAAGCTAATTCTGCAAACACAATAGGACTATTGAAATACAAATGTTACACTGATGACTAAAGTTTGTGACATCAAACTTCTAATCATGTATCTTAAATCAGTGTAGTTATATTTTTCAATTAAGTTGTTATATTGGCTTTATTAGCCTCTATGAACAAATACATAATGATTTTCTGCTTTAAAAGCAAACTGCAAAGAGGGCAGCAGAACATATTGCCTATACAAGTTATCAAAGAGGTTCTTGTTAACTTTTGGGGCTATGTTTGTTTATATATCTAGATTATGCAACAAAAGTACAAGGGAAAATTAGGATGCAGAAATCTGAAATAGGTTAGCAATGACACAAGACATGCAGATTTTCCAGTAGCATCTAGATGAAAATTGAATTATCTAAAAATTTGAAGGAGGTTACTGAGAACAGAAAATCTCAGAGATAGGAACATAACTCTGCACTGATGGCAATGACAGATTTATCACAGAATTTCCCATGATCATCAACCTCTGTGTATTTGGTAGCCAACATCCCCTGCAATATGACTACTGAAGCTTCTAAAACTGTTTATTTTTCTCTTGACTACTGAAGAGTTTTGTATGTGCATTTATCCTTGGAAAGAATATATAGCCTTCTTTTTGCAATACAATGGACTCCATTGATCTTTTAAAAATGAAAAGGTGTTTTAATGATACAGATACACCAGCAGTTTCTTATGGAACTTGACTCACTCTAGGTCTCTGTCAGACTGGGTTTTAGTTACATGGAAATGCAGAATGACTTGGGCATCAATGCAAATTTTAGTGGCCAAATGTTCAAATGTCTCCACAGAGAGCGTTAAGCTTTCTGGTGACCTAGAACGAGTTTTAAGACAAAGATGAAGTGTTAGATTTAGGAATAAGATCTATAAGACTTTGGCAGCTTGGTTTCTTTCTTTTGTTTGTTTTGTTTTGGTTTTGTTGCTTGCTTTTGTTTATTTGTTCATTTGTTGTGTTTGGGTGGGGGGGTTGTGGTTTTGTTTTGTTTTGTTTGTTTGTTTGTTTTAAACAAGCTTATTATAGATAGATAACTATTAATATATAGATATTTAAAGTCAAAATAGATTTCTCTTAGGGATCTGCTTTAAAGTAAAAATGAAAACAAATGAACAAAATGAAACCAGAGAGAAATTACTTAGACCAGAAATTTGCACAGCTGAATTCCAGCATTTTTATGGATTTAAATTTCTGTACTGTTTTTCTCAAAATCAAAAGCATGTGTACATTAGTTTATAGTGGCCCACAACATGCAGAGACACAGCCACATCCCAGCAAACAACCAAACTGTGTAATCTGTATACAGTACACATGCAGGCTAATGATGAGACTGAGGTCAGAAGATCGAGGATAGAGGGATGTTACAAGTAGGAAAAAAAAAAGTGTGATGCAAGGGAATCCATTCTCAGATCTCAGAAGCTGTAATAGCTCTCCTGACTTGTTTAACTAAGTCTTTAAATTACAGCTAATTGGATAATAAATTAATTAGAGGTGGATCCAACAGTTTTCAGCATCTTCCAACCTCTACTGCCAGCCATCTACATAAAACAAAAATCAACAGAAATCCCACATGAGAAAACAAAGGGAAAATCAGGATGAGATCACTCTCCTTCTTAGTTCTGTGGTTCCTCAGAGAACTTAAAATTTGTTTTCCTGTACTTCAAAAATTATTCAGATAATGCTGATTTTCTCTGCCTTTTTGCTAAAAAAAAAAAAAAGGTTAAGACTGGCATATAGAGTTAGAAACTCAGCTTTCCTCATCTATTTTTTTCATGCACCAATGTCATAAAGCGAATGATAAAATTCTTATTTAAATTTCTGATGATTACTGAAAGTTGATAATGGGAAAATGCAGGCTAAAATACGGATTGGAGCGTTCAATGTAGTATGCAAATTATAAATGGTAGTTTGGGCTGAATGATTAGATTCTAGTATGCAAAATAGTTTGAGAAATGATGCCTGTCACCTGAGCTTTTTGACAAGTCTCAAGTAAACTTTTTTTTTTTCTTTAATGGGATACCTTTAAACTGAAATAGAATTCTTTAGGAATGCTTTTTATTCTGTTTCCATGGTCCAGTTATCAGATTGGTGAATTCCAGAATAAAGTGTATCTACTTCTTTCCTTTATTTCCATCCACCATTCCTGAGTTAGAATTGTTTGATATTTTATTTCAAAGAAAGGAAAGAAGGAATTCGGAAGGAAGGAATTTGGAAGGAAGGAAGGAAGGAAGGAAGGAAGGAAGGAAGGAAGGAAGGAAGGAAGGAAGGAAGG
>JAWWTY010000001.1:66185901-66200340 GCA_035222235.1 Margarornis squamiger | reverse complement strand
TCCTTCCTTCCTTCCTTCCTTCCTTCCTTCCTTCCTTCCTTCCTTTCCTTTCCTTTCCTTTCCTTTCCTTTCCTTTCTTTCCTTTCTTTGTCCCTCCCTCCCTCCCTATTTTCACTCCATTTCTGTCCTCTCTCCTTCTCCTCCTTCTCTCTCTCCTCTCTCCCTTCTCCTAGCTCTTGTTCTCTCTTATGTCTCTTTTCTCTCTTTTTAAAAGAGTTTTCTTTTGTGAGGCAAAGTACAGAGGACTTGGAGAGCAGCTTGAACGGAAATTTTGTTGTGATTTGTAGAACCTGAGTCTATGCAGACTGCAATTCTCACTTGGTGGAGAACTTTGCTGAATAGACAAGCTTATATATTTTCCAGTAAAGGGGATAAACAGTTAATTTTCCCATGGATGGGGGTGGAAACTGCAATAGATATCACAAAGTTAGCAACAAAATATTCTGATTTTATGTTTCAAAGGTTATTGTATAGTTATTACAATCTGGTTTTAGCATATTTGAAATCCTACCAAGATTTCTGGAATTTGACATTTTTTCCAAATGGGCATTAATGATGTACATATTGTGACTTTTAAATTACTGCGTTCAATAATGAATAGTTCATTGACTGCTGGTTCAATGAATTGTGTGGAAATTCATGGACCATGCAGGCAAAGAGAAAAGGTAACTGTTATTATTTCAAACGAAGATTTTATGTCTTAGTGGCATTGTGAAAGATTGACCTTCACATGAGATATTGCTGTTCTTGCATTACCACCCTGATATCAATAGAAAACTGCTTTTAATCTACACAAAGGGTCCTGTTATCCTCTCAATGCATGGGGGATTATCATGCTTAACTCTCCGGAACATCGAGAGGCAAATAGACCCCACAATCTCTATTGCTGTGAAGCAGTTTCTTGAACATATTTCACATGAGTTTAAATGGTGGTTTTGAAAAGTTCTGTGGTTTGGTTTTTTGTGTGTGTGCATGTGTGTATGTTTTGCTTTGTTTTAAACTAGGAAGTTGCCTTTTTGTTGTGAACTTGTACAGTAGCACTACTGTATTTGATAAGTATGTATATTTAATGGTAAGTAAGGATTTACTGAGTTCTCAATATTAACAAATAGATTGAAATATTCATGATCATCTCAGTTAACCATATGATCTCTTCTCAGTAATGCTCACTGTAGAAGCTAAGTACTTTGTGTTGTAATGGAACTGTAAATGTGATATTTATATAGGAATCTGGCAGAGGTTACATCTCATTTACAAAGAAAAATAGGGAACTATGACAAAATATTTGTTTATCAGCATTTATTTTCATAACCTGCAATTGTGACGATACTCTTCATTGCTTACATTACATTGCATATTTGTCTTTTAGGTTCCCAGATCAATAAGATAACCATGGGTTACCGTGTTCCTATATCTATAAACACACACACAGGCATATATGTATATATATGCCTGTGTGTGTGCACACTGTGTCCACTCAGTGAAAACTTTTAAATATTAAAAAGAAGTATTGCAGCCCATATTTCATCTATTCTTACAAGACAAGAATGACAGTATTAAGATGCACATTTAGGATAGCACTCTTTCTACTTTGAACGCTGTCAAGAACAAAGTGCTTTACAGACTTAAAATAAATCTAGGTACTAATCCATTGAATTTCTGACAACAGGAGCCCAAGGTTTCCATGCACTTAGCTGAGTACTGCATAAGAGCTTGTGCATTATTTATGTCCACTAATGGTGTTGCAATGCTCTTTGTGTGAAGCAGTGACAGTGCAATCTACTAAGATAGCTGCTGCTGTGGACAAAGCCATACATTTTCCTAGGCTTGTATTTTTGACAGAATACTCTATTAATGCCAATTCTGCTTAAGTAAATGCTGAACAGGGGTCAGTTCCTCCCCCCCATTCCCCTTATTATTTAAGAAAACAGAGCCATAAAACTGAAAATAATGTTCTGGGCTTTGCTGAATTTTGCAACACAATAGTAGCTGATAAAGGTCAGTCTGCTTTTTTGTCTACTTTTATGATTTTGTGTGATGGTCCACAGACTAAATAGGAAAGCTCTTAGCATTGGAGAAGGGAGGTGCTATTAATTCCAGTTTCATTGCCATTATACTCTTCAGTGGATCAATAGAATTAAATGAGCTGAGATATTAGGAAAATATTGTGAAGAGAAGTAGGGTGTTATTATTTGACCAAGGTTAGGATGAATAGAAAATAAAGAACCATTTATACTGGGATGTCAATAAATCATAGAACCCATATATAAAATGGAATAGGGCATAACAATCATAAGCATTCAAATGACTATAATATCTTTCTTTTTTTAAAAAATACGTTAATGTTTGTCTGGCAGTTTAAAGGGACAGTGCGAGTAATTTTTTTAACTGGATGATTTTTTTATGAAAAGAAAATTCTGTTTGTATTTAAAGAGTCTGCTTAAATTGAGTAGTATTAATTTTATAATAATTCTTCCAAAATAACTGTCTTCCTTACTTCCTTCTTAACCATTAGGATCTGGAAGTTCTAAGGGATAGGGCTGAACCATAGGTATGTTTTCCCCTGTGCTTTCCTGTTTGTACTGCCTGCTGCCCTTGCAATTTCCATTTCAGCCTT
The DNA here is from genome assembly GCA_035222235.1 of Margarornis squamiger. Lineage (NCBI taxonomy): Eukaryota > Metazoa > Chordata > Aves > Passeriformes > Furnariidae > Margarornis > Margarornis squamiger. The sequence goes on along the minus strand of JAWWTY010000001.1, from coordinate 66,197,723 downwards.
GCTGTTGCTGCTCCTAGGAAATGCTTTTCTTGAGAGCTTGTAAAACATTGCGTACATCAAATAAATCTGTAGAAATGACTAACCCAAAGGACATGAAGTAGTTCCTTTAGAGTCAACATACACAGATGCCTGTGGGAGATAGACAAAGGACTTTCAGATATTTGAGGAGGGGAAAAAAAAAGAAGAATGGAGATTAACATATTTGTCTTTATTCCCTCAGAATCTACAGTATTAACAGCAACAATTCTCACTGTCTGAAGAACTCAGTGACTGTAAAGCAAGCTTTTTTCATTGTTTCCCCTCTACAGATAGGAGAACTGAGGTTATATACAGGTGAAGTTTTCTTGAAGTAATAGACCTAATGGCAGAGGCAGTCTTGTCACTAGCCTAATGGTTATTCGTAAGTAAAGTATTTCAACTAGAATTGAATTCAAAATTATTTAATTAAAAAGAAATCAACAACAAATCAGGTTAATGTGCAATAATGTGAGTTAAAACTGACAAATTACAGAACCAGAGTTTTTGTTGAGCACTAGAATGATTCTATTTACATGAGACTAGTTTGATAAACTTAATCACCCTTCAAACTCTTGAAACTGAAAAAGATCTTCTAAAATTCTTCATAACCATGATTCCCCCTCCCTCCCCCCCAATACTATTCAGTTAATTTCTCACTCTTTCTGCCTGTCCTGCCTCTGCCTTGTAATATGATATTTTGTTAAGGATGAACAAATGCACCTCTCAGCCTGTTATCTTGGCCTCTTATCTTGGCTTACTCTGCAAACTCCAAAATTGGTGTTGTAAACCAGTTGTGTTGGATTCATCAGCAATGTCCTCCGGTCAGTGCTCTTCTTCCAGGAGTTTAACAAATTCAAGAAAGAAATTCCAAGAAGAAATCTTAGTTTCTCTCAGCTTGCATATTCTGTCCTCCACCAGTGTTCTTCCTGCCTACCCAGTTATTACTTTAGAGCTTTCTTTGGGGAAACAAAAATATCAGCAATATAACTTTTTGTGGCCTTTCTACAGAGCTATATTTGAGATCTGTTACTTTTTTCACTTTTATTTGGATGAAGTTATATCCTCCACCTTTAGACCTCTCCAGGGAGAAGATTTTCACCTGAGATTATTGTATAGGCTATTTTCGTTGGCATTTATAACATGTGACTCATCTACTTTTACTGATTCATGAGGTAGCTTGGGTGGTTTTTTTTCCTCCCCACTGGCTGCCGTAATGGAGGACTGTAGCTAAGTCTTCAGTTTTATACAAGATAAACACTGTCTGCTGAGAATATTTCGAAATACTGACTATGCTTTCCCCCCCTTTTTTCTGCTGTTTAGCCTGCCTCTTTTAATACCTCATTTTTCTCCTTCGCAGTCTTTTACCTCTGCCATGATGTTAGCATCACTATCATGCTTGTGAGTGGGGTAATGTCTTATTTGCTTCCAGGATGTATCTAAATTTGCAGGCTCTTCTTGCACATCAACTCTGATCCGTGGTCCGTGGTATGTCTTCACAGAACTAGAACACTTTTCAGAATCTCTTAACTTTGTTTCTCCATAAAATTTTAGATCTTTGCTAGTCTTGCCCTTTCTATCACATTAAATACCATCTCTTAACTTCTCTTATCAAGACCATTCTTAAGATACCCCTGACCTATATTCACTTCACATTAAGCACAGTTTAAAGCACTAATCTTTGAGCAGTGTGTGACATGTGCCATCACTGTCCATTTGTCTTTTTTTTTTGAATCATAAATCATTTTAAGGCACGCATTTTATGCACATATAGAAACATCTGTAAGTTTACCTGCAGTCTTTACTTCTCTACCTTAAAACTTGGATGTAATTTCTTTGGGGAGTGGGAGGTGGAAAGGCAAAGCAAACAAGCACCATAACCAGCACCTATGTCAAATATATATTTGGTACCTTTAGCTAATCTCTCATCACTTTCCTGTTCTTAGCTTTTTGTTTCTTAACTGTTATGGCAGCCTTATACAGAGATCAGACATTGTGTATTTGTTTCCCATTTGTGTGAAATCTAGCCTTTCCTTGACTACCAGCTCTGAATGCATATAGTGAAATTCATCTCATCTGAGACTGACGATGGAGATATCTAGATCTAAACAAATCAGTTTAAGATACCTGCAATCAATGGGAAAAAATAAACATGATTCATCTGATGTGGTTTTGTTATCTGTATTTTGATGGAATGCACTGCACTATTTATTTAAGTGGTCTGTGTTTGGTACAATTCTGTGTCTGTCTGTCTGAGTGAGTGGATATAAAATACTGTTGAGATAGAGTCTTGAAACAGACAATTATGATCACACTGAGTAGTGAGAAAAGTGTAGAAGTCGCACAAAATTCTCAAATAGCATAGAAACAGGTCATACTTCCTGTAAAATAACAAGTTCAAAGGTGACTCTTGAAAGATTAAATCATCTCTCTATTTAAGCGTTTATATAATTTAGTTTGCAATCTATATTCTGAACTATGGCACTGAAAATCTGAATTAGTTCAACAGCCTTGCAAGGAGAATTTGTGAATTTCTATATATTTTCCTGATTTCAGTGATCAATTTGCATGGGTTGAGAGGCTGATCTCTTTTATGTAGAATAAAAGGAAATAAAAGCAAGCTTATTCAGTGTTACTCGATAGCACTTTCTTTATCTGTACCAGAAAGTCTGACATGAACACTGATTTTCAGTGGTTTACTCCAGACATTAAATAAAAAAACAAAACTAAAAATAACAAAAAAAAGAAAATCTGTTTATAAGCTGATGCAATTTTGGTGGGGTTTTTTGTTGTTTGTTTGTTTTGAATTGAATTTGTAAAGTTGGTTTAGCTGATTTTAGTTATAGAAGTATCAAGAGGAGCTACTAATGGTTTCAAATAGTTGTACTCTAACAGCTAAAGTACTTCAAAACTTTAAGAACTCTATTCAGTTATAGATATTTTTAATTTCTGCAGAAAATAACCTGTGGAAATTTGCTCTGTAACCAGGTGATTGAGCAGGAAAGAAGCTATAAACAGTAGAAGTGTAAGTTACCATCAACAGCATTTGTTTATTTCTACTAGAAAACTTGTATAGCTGTAACTTTTATGATTATGCATCTCTGTCTGCTGTGGTTGAGAAATGGTATAGGAGCTACCAAATCTTTTTGGAGGGACTTTGTTGCTTCTGTCACTACCAAAGAGCAAAGTTCTTTCCTACTCATACTTGTGTAGCACAACCTTGTATGGCAGCACCTGAATTCACAGAACATCTGTGCCCATAACATTGGGTATAACAGCTCAGGAGGAAGGAGACCAGTGGCAGCTTGCTACAACTTGGTGCACACTTGAATCACAGAATATTCTGAGTTGGATCATCAAGTCCAGCTCTTAAGTGAACGGCCCATATAGGGATCAAACCCATCACCCTGGTGTTATTAGAACCATGCTCTAACCATCTGAGCCAATCACACTATTTAACATGTCTCTCTGTCATCTTTCATAGTTGAATATGCTCCTCCTTGTTATGAAACCTGTGGAGTCAAATGCATGCCATGGCATGCCACAGATTGTATTCCTGTGACTAGGTCTGTGCCAGTATACTTGTAAATAAAGTGTCCTGTGCAAGGGTTCAGTGTACTAGGATTTTCTGGTGGTTAATCGTGATTGTGTCTCCTGACACCTTTTTAGGTCTACACCAACTAACACCTTATAGGCGACTTTCACATCACTTTTGTTTGGTAATATAGGTGCAGTCTTGAGTGCCAATCTAATGAGAACTAATTCTTATTGTACATATCATAAGGAAGAATATAAAGACACTGTTCTGGATAAGGGCACGTCATTGAAGCCATGTAATAAATGTATAAAAACTATATAGAACATTTTCCAAGGCCTTTCTTTTAAAAGTTATCTTGAGCAAAAGTTAGGCAGAAAATACCAGCCCCCAAAAATAATTTTAAGCAGTTTGTTAATAAGTGTCTCTGTTTAGGTATTGAGTCACTGTGTCAAGAATCAACCATTTATCCTATTTCATAATCCATGTGCTGCTATAATTTGACTGTGATTTTAAGCAGATAAGAGCTATATTTGTCATGAAAATCACCTTTGATATGTTTTGAACCATTTAAAATTTTTCAGGAAAAAACAAATAAAGTCATTTAAATAGTACATCATATAGAAAGTGGTCAGTGTATTTCGTTCACAAATATTGTGTTCTATCTATATGCTGTGTTTACAGTAGTTTAAAAAAGATGCCTAAAACTATCTTCTGGCACTTTCTGACTTCCCAGAATTGTCTCCTGATCACCAGTCTACTGGGTGAACTACTGGCATTCCTAATCATCCTGCTGAAGTGAATGAACAACCAGAAATGCAAGAGCCAGAGTCACAAGGAGAGAAGGGAGAACAAAACCCAGTTTTGCTGCCTCTGGAAAAGTTATGGGATGAGAGTAGGAACAGTAAAGGCAGAGCACGTGTGGTTAATTTTAGATACGATGTGTTTGCTAGACTCAAAAAACTGTCACAAAAGATCACATTATGTTTAGGAAATACCAGTTTAACTTTGTAGATGCAAGAGTTAATTGTTCTAAGAATAAGGAGGAGAACATGAGAAATACCTTACTGAATCTCTGTCTGTCCAGATCTAGTCTAATCTAATCCAGCTTCATATCTAGTCCAGACTAGTCCATCTATAGCACGCTAATGCTAGATGCTGTGTAGGAACAACACACTAGACTCAGCCCTTTCAGCTATTAATTTTCCTTCCAGAGCACCCACATTTTATATCTTAAAGGTATTAGAAGGTTTTTTCCTGCTTGGATCACTATAGTAGTTTAACTTTTGGCCACTTCTAAATACCTGCTTTTTCATAACATAGCTCTTCATAAAATGATTAGTATCCACTGGTTTGCATAAGCCTTTCTATTGGTTCAGTAGTAAGTTAACAAGCTGATAAAAAAGAAACATAGAGAACAACCACATAGAAAGTAAAAGGAACAGTGATGTCTGATTATAATGTGACACTTTTTATATTGAAATCTTGGCATGTCTTCCTAACTCTCCCCTCCCTATGTTTCTGATGCAGCATAATGAGTCTATAAGCACACAACTTCCTTATGTTATTGAATGTTTGTTGTACTATTAGATTAATTAGTTTAAGACTCCAGACACAGAAAACAGAAAAAAGAAAGCTGTTGAATATATCTTTAAGGTATATAAATTCAGATTTGCATTCTTTTAAAATTTCTGGCAGAAATCAACACTGCTGGTAAATATATAACAGATGTACCAATGCGCCTTGAGATGAATACGTTATGAACAAGAAAATCATATTTATTCCCATCACAATAACAGTTTGTTTGGATCACCTGCTCTTTCTGGTTGCACCTGTGGCTTGTTCATTTTGTTGCAACATGGGAAAATGCCAAGATCAATACAAGCTGTGGATTCTTTCTCCCTTGTGTGGGTGTTTCTTTTAGTTATTCCCCAAATGTTTTTTGTGTACAGTCTTTAGGTATAGCGAAGAAAAAAGATTTAAAAAAAAAAGCACTAGTGCAATGTTAATACTTGAGAAAAAACAGGGAATTCTGAACTCCACAGTAGTTTTTAAACTTTATCTCAATTTTCCCTTTAAAAAATGGTGATGTCTCCTGAATTACTTTTGCCTGTATGTCTGATCAAATTTATTGCTGCATACACATGTAGCTTATACTGTACAGCCTTTATTCACAAAGAGCTCTTCTCTACGCAAAGTTCTATTGACTTAAGTATCATGTTTTGAAGAAGGAAGGTAAAACCTATACTGTTCGATAGCCTGCTGTGACAGGTAGCATAACCTTGTGTTTTCACTTTCAAAGAATTGTCTTATGAAGTTTAAGCTATGCTCCCTGAAAAACTTGTGTTTTCTCATGAATTCTGGAGTACTGACTATGTGTGTTAGAATCATAGAATCATAAAAGTTGGAGAAGACCTCTAGGATCACCAAGTCCATCCATCAATCTAGCACCATCATTATTTTTGCTACTAACCATTATCCTTGGGTGCCACACCCACACATTTTGTTTGGACAAGGAATCCACCACTTCCCTAAGCAGCCTATTCCAATGCTTGACAACCCTTCTCATGAAGAAACTTTTCATAATATCTAATCTAAACCTCCCTTGTCACAACTTGAGACCATCTCTAATCCTGTCACTTGTTACTCTCGCCTCACTACAACCTCTTTTCAGGTAATTGTATAGAGTAATAAGGTGTCCCCTCAGCCTCCTTATCTCCAGGCTGTTCAAGAGGGATCTGACCTACAGCACACCAGCAAAAGGCATTCATGTAAGAGCATCATCATCTGAGACTTTAGGGAAAACATTGCAAAGTAGTGGGCACTTTCTCAGGATGAAGTGCCTTCAAAGGGACGTATCTCTAATTATTCAGCATAGCAGTAGCATACAGTTGTTATGTTTCTGAGTTACTTTAGTTAAGTTTCTAATGTCAGTGAAGACTAAGCCCAACTTAATGTTTCCAGACATCCTGAGAGATCTGTACAGACTCAGATTCAATGTAGTTATTTGAGTTATAACTTCTTATGAGTTTTGCTCTATTGAATACATGAAAAAACATTGTTACGTTTTTCTAGAGAATCCAAATGTACCTGTAAAATATCCAAAACCAGTTAACAATATACATTAGGAATTATATGTGAACTCATGCACAATATACTTTGAAAAGATAAATTCTTTGAACAGATTTATTTTAACATGTTTATATAATGCACTTCAACACATTTGTCTCCAGGGGTTTTTCTTCTTCGGGTATGGTGGGAAAGGAGTAAGCAGTGAATAGTAAGCAACCATTTCTGTTTTCTTATTTTAAATTGGAATTGCTTTGCAATAAAATTACACCTGAAAGTGATTTTTGTATGTTTAAATGTTTTAGTTTATCAGTGTTTGAAATGTCCTGTGCATTAACAAACTCAGGAATTTCGGGGTTGTGTAATGATGTCTGCAGTCATAAAAACATCAAATGTGAATCAGGATGTTTCTGAAAAAGTTATCAGTTCAGGTGAAGTACTATTCTAGTGACCATTTTATGCCAACATTATGCCAGAGCTTTATTCCTATAAACTTCACTCCAGAGCTGACTCTGATCTATGAAAATGATGGTTCAGCCAGTGCATAAATATTCTACCCTTCTATGTAACAAACACTAACAGTGTTGCTATAACATTTTCAAACTGTGGACTGTATCCAAACACATTACTCAGAGCCAATTTCTTATTTATCAGACATTATACTTCTAAAACAGAGGAACACAATTCTTATTGATTAGAATAAACGGAATGCCTGAAATGGAGTCTGAAACACTGAGCCTGTTTGCATCTGGTATTACTGAACAAAAGAACATGTCCTCTGTTTAGTAAAACACATGGATTTGTGCCCAGTAAAGATAACTGCTATCAGAAAGCTCTTCAGGAAGATAAGCTTAGTTTCCTGTGCTGACATACTTTGTTCTCTGAATAAATAGTGAAAGGGGATAGCAGTCCTTTCTGCATGCTACTGAACTTTAATGTTCACAGAAAGAGTTGAAGGACTGCACTAATGGTATAGCACTGTTCATGCACCAGAAATGCTTCTGTGATAGCATAAACTCATAACAAATCCTTCAACCAGAACAACTGTACAGTATGAGGTGATATAGTCTGAATATGGACAAACAGCATAACCCTCTCTTGTAAGAGCCTCTTGGAGATTTACTAATGACTGGAACTTTTTCATGGGTATGCTTCTCCTTTAATCTGTTACTATTTACTCAAAAACCATGAGCCATTAATTAACAGCAATATTTTTCAATGCAAGATCTTCAGTCAAGTTCAAAGGCCAAGGCATTCCAACCCCCCAAAAAGAAGCATGAGCTTTTACACAGCTTTCAGTGAATTTCCAGATTTATTCACCTTAAATAAAAACCATAGCCAAAAAAAAAAAAATAAAAGGTAGATAAAACCTAATACTGGAAGCTAGAACAGATAAATACACAGACAAACTTAAGTTGAACAAACAGAGGTTTTTTGCTGGTTTTTTTCATTGTTGAAAGAAGGAGTAATTTTTTCTCGAGTTTCACAAGAAGTCAGTTCAATTTTTAATTTTGTTGTTCAAATTCACATGAAACTGTATGAAATCCAAAGCTCAAAAAAGATGTTGAAGAGTCAAAAATAAGGATTAATTATTTTTTTTGGCAGATCTCTCCCTGATATTCTTGCATTTGTTCACAAATGATATCCCAGAAGAGTGCGCATGATTTTTTAGTCATTTACCATAATCCATAATTTCATTGCTTTTACCAGCAGAAAGTTTATGTTTGATTTTGACAGCTCCAGACCTACTGAACCTTGCTTTAAATGACAGATTACAAGCTACTAAATAATATTTCCTGGACTGCAGTTTTCACATTTCTAATCTTTTTTTATTGCCTTGAATATTTTTCTGTTGACTAAGAAGAATCTAAAAATATAATTATGTGTCTATAGAAAAAAAAAGAAAATTATTCTTATCAAGTTTACAATGAGGAAGAAGTTACTGTTACAGAAAGCCCTCTGCTACAGATTGCTCATTGATAATGCAACAAAGGGGGAATGCATTTTAATAATTTGCTTGTATCATTAGAAAGATTACACTCTAAAGGTAGCATATCTACCAGGTCATCTGAGTTAGTTTTTTATTTATTTCAGGTAAATATCTAAATAACTACTACTTGTAGTTGACTTATTTTTTCCAGAACACTCTGACTTCTGTATAAAGGACCTAATAATTCCCACAAGTATAGTATTTAATGCTTCTTACAATATCCTGCCTATAACTTTACTTAATCCATCTTGATAGACTTACTTTGGCAGCAGCTTTGTTAGAAGTGGTCATATGTTTACTACACTGCTGTTTCATGAGGCTTCCAAGAAGGAATTGCAAATTTGACTGAATCACAACTACTAGAAGTTTATTTCCATTCTTTTCTGTAGTTTTAACCAATACGTATCCTGCAGGGATGGATAATAAAATGCAGGTCCTTGTTTATTCTGTTTTCTTAGTTTTCTAAGGTTGGCAAGTTTTAAACCTAAGTAGTAGTAAATCAAGTCATGAAGAATAATATGACAAATGCCATTTTGAAGCCCTGATTTCTCTTCCCTCTCTTCAGTCATTAAGTGATGTCTTTTGACTTATACAGATGGGTTATTGGACTCCAAAATAAACCGTTAATTTAATAATGAAGATATTACTGGGTACAATAGATAGCTACATTGTGGTGCTTTCCTTCTCAGTGCCTTACAGGATTCTCAGTTTTACAAAGAAAATATAATTCATAGGAAATGACTGCCCATTTTTCTGCCATTAATTTGCAAGTATTGCTCATCCCAGTCAAGGATAAATATGTAAGGATATATATGTATGTAAGTGGGAGGTTATTTCTTTTTAAAACATAATTGCAGATTTTAACTCTTTTAAAACTTTTTTTTTTTTTCTTTATCTCTGTCCTGTTCACTGGAAAATACTCTAATTTAGCTTTGAGGTCTTTTTTTCCTTCTGTAAGTGCATGTCTTAAGACTAATAATTGCTTCCAGACAGAGCATTGAAATATTTATCAGCTGAAAATATTTACAGCTTATCATGCCAAATTCAGGGGAAAGCTATAATATAGAAAAGGATAGCACTGATTTATCCTAGATTTCTTCAGATGGCAGAAGTATCTCCACTATTCAACCACTGCATTTTTTTGTATGAGAATATTGTGCAAATGACATATAAAATATTTTCCACTTTTCTAAGAAAATAGAGTAATGACTACTCTTCTAGCCACCAGTGGAACTGCAACAGCTATTAGAGACTTGACAAGTGGAAGTTAGGTGATAGGTATTAGCTAATTGATTACTTGTTAATAGTTAAATGTTTAAAAGTAAATTTATTTAATATTCAGCAGTAAAATTCTGCATATTGGGAAGTCTAAAGTCAACTTCAGTGCCAAGCCTGATTAAAATTAAAGTTATCTACTGGGTCTCTTCTTCTTCATGTTCTTTACATAGGTTTGTATCCATTTTTCACTGTTGTATATACACCTATAGAGCTCTGGGTGCTCATCTTGCCTAGTATGAACAAACAACAAGACATTGTTTTTTATGTCTTTTTACATTTAGAAGCTTAAGAAGTTTAATTCTTTCATAAATTGTTCTTGAGACAATAAAATAAGTGCAGGCTTCAAAGAGCCTTAGGTGTCATGCAGATGATAAATAATGCCTTCCATTGGAAAGTTCTTTGGGGCAAGCATAGCTGGAAATAATGGTAACGTGGATATGGTTAGCAAGTGTCCCTCCAGATTCCACTGCCTATGTTGAGTAGATTTTTGATGCAGTTTCCCACACTGAGCCTCTAGTGTTGTCTAAAGATTCCTGACACTTTGCATCACCAAACAACGTAAAGAAACCTTAGGATGCATGAGAATAGAGTGTTTATGTTCCTATGCAGAAAATAGGGAATATTTTATTTCTTAAAGGTAGATTATTCCTATCCTTTTCAAGCTTTAGCACAAGTTGATTCTAGCATATTTGGCAACACTGTAGAATATAGGAAGAATCTATCAAATTCAGACATGTTGAGATCAGGAGAAATCTGTGCATGTTATATGATAAGAAATTAGTAATACAATGCTTCCTTTGCCTGATAAAACTAGACTATTTGCCAGTTGTTACCCTGCTGGAATTACATGCTCAAGTAAAGCCACATGATGGACAAAAGGGGAATTAGAGAAATTCCCTAGAAAAATCCCTTTACCAGTTTTGTCTGCTGTACGTCACACCCTTCATATATAGTCAAAAATCAATGAACAAGGTTGCAATTGTTATCTTATAAATATATAATACAAACTCCAAAGCTGTATAAGGGAAAGTGTTTCAATCCAAATGATCATGTTTGCTGCTTTTAGTTTTAATTAAGGAATCATTCCAATACACAGTAGCAGCCAGGAGATAAAGAAAAATCAACAAAACTTCTTACAAGAAAATATAATATAACATAGAATAAATGAAGAAGCTTCTGATCACCCTACACACATCCGGGTTAATACCTCCAGCAGCTGTCCTGATTTCTTGGTTTAAGCTTTTAACTGACTTTAATTAAATAGAGTCTTTGGTGTACCAGGACATATATGACTGGGATATGAATAAAAGAAATAATCAGCAGAGACTGGCATATGGTTGATGGCACATGCATCATATGATTTTTGTGATACCATTTTTTTAACCTATTTCCACATTCATGAGCAGTAAAAACCTTAAAACAGAGATAGAATTGTCTCACTGGATTTGGAACTTTGACTGTTAGTGAAGGTTCTCTTTTCTATTATTATTATTTTATTTTTTTTTAATATTGCAGAATGTATATTAAAAAACCCCCACCACTATAGGCCTTAATTGTCATATGCTCAATCAGCAATGTTTAAGTGGACCCTGTGGATTTTGGTCCAAACCCAAACCAATCAGTTACAAGGTGTTTTTCTTTTTTGTTAGATGTTCTCTTGCAATATTTGCATAAATGTAACCATGCTGTCCGTCTTTTAACTTTCACTCAATTAATTATGCTCCCAGCCCCCTGCTGATGGACAAAAATGAGGCTTCATCTGCAAATAGCTTCAGCAGTTTACAGCTTATTAAATGCCAAAATCTAGTTAAGACAGTTTGAGAATTCTCATGTCAGGCATTTCAACATGCCAGTTTTAACACAAAACTCTTATTAAAGGGAAAAAAGTGAGCCCACTACCCCAAGACTGGAAGGAGGGGGAGGAGTGGGGGGGGG
>JAWWTY010000001.1:66081673-66181425 GCA_035222235.1 Margarornis squamiger | reverse complement strand
TCCTCTAAGGTGTGCACGGACTGGGATCCCCACAGGCATCCCCGGCGCTCCCGTTCGGGTTCAAGGCAGGCCGGGCCCAATGAGCCGTCCCATCCCGGGCCCGAAAGGGGAAGGGGAAGGGGAAGGGGAAGAGGAAGGGGAAGAGGAAGGGGAAGGGGAAGGGGAAGGGGAAGGGGAAGGGGAAGGGAGAGGGAAACAAGAGCAAAACTAAAGATGAAAGTGAAGGTGAAGACAAAGGAAAGGAAAGAATGATCAAAGAAAGATGTTGGTAGAATTCAAGGAAGAGAGCGTATGAGAGCCTGGTAAGGAAAAATGTGAACAAATTATGAAGAAAAGAGTGGGAAAAGTTTTTAGCAAAGGTAGAGAAAATCTGGTCAAAATGCTGATATACTCTGATGCAAGGATTCCTCTACCTGAGCTTTAGCCAATGTAGTGAAGTGATCTTATGTGTGGTTCTTCTGATCTATGTTACATGAGGTTCCTTGATAAAAATATATGGAAAATGTACTTGTTGCCACATCACTTGTCTTTCTGAATCAACAGCTTTTCTTAAAACAAGAGATTTCGCAACTTTACGCTTACACAGCTTTTTTAATTCAGACCTATTAAACTGTGCAGTGGCGACCTGGACTGAGTCTCTCACAGTGGTCTTCACATATATTTACTCTAAAACTCTTCAGAAATGAGTTTGCAGATTTAATGCTTTCAGTCATTTGCAAATAAGTCTGCAGGAAAATACAGTTCATGCTTCTGAATTTCTAGAATGCCTTCATTGAATGGTCCTGTATTAAGAGTTGTGAATGTGTAATACCCATTTGAAGACACTGCTTTCTCAGAAAATCAATAACAAGTCTAAAAATGCTCCATTTCTTAGCTCAAACTAACTCTTCCCCACTGTACTACTGTTACTGTATCATGAGCCATACATCAGAAACTCCTAACTTTGGACATTAGATTCTGCTTGAGATTTTCTTATAGAATCAAATCCTGTTTGGATTTTTGTATCAACCACCAGTTTTGGCAAATTCAAAATCTCTAGTATCAAATTTCTCAGAAATAGACTTTGTTGGTGAATTTTGTACTTTTTCTTATTCTGTTGAAATGTAACTGCTCAAACACATATTCTGAAGCGAGGTATTTTAAGAGTCATATTTTTACCCTCTCTTGCCCATAGTATTACTTCAAGCCATCTAAAAATTAGAGACATACAATTCATATCTTTCAAATTCAGCTGACTGAAAGTAAATCATGAACATAACCTAATATCTTTGGAAACTCAGTGGAATCTACAGCTGGCAACCCAGAACATCTTGAAAGAAATGTCTAAAATACTTGGATTTTCCCCTCTGGTGACACTTAGTTCTTTTCTTTGTTGTTTAAGAGTCAAAGTTAGACTATAGAAGCTTAAGTAAAACACTGATACTGGGGACTTAATTTTTAGAAGTGAATATCGTCCCTAACTCTGTAGCTACAAATACTGCTATTTCAATTTAGTATAATTTAAACTCATTTTGTACAGATAAAGAGATCAGATGAGTAAGGCAGAAGACAAGCAGGCCCAAAGCAAAGCTGAAAGAATTATAATTTGGTTTCAAGTTAACATTAATGTTTTTTCTGTCTTTATTCTTTCCAAACAGTCTTTTCTGTTTTCTCTGATCTTCTTACTTGCTTGTTAGGTACTAAGATGACTTCAGTGTCGTATGACAATTGCAGCTGCAAAAAAGCCTAGTGAAGCATATGTGAATGCAAATAGTCATCCCAGTGACATTAATAATGGAATATAATGCTAGTGGAGCCAAACATGTATTACACAATTTTATAATACACTTTGATTTTACATAGGTGAATTAAGGACAATGTGTATAATGAATGTACTGAACACTTTACAATTTCTCTCTCTTTTTTCTTTTTTTTTTTTTGTACTCAAAATGTTTCAGCTGCTGAAATCTGAAATAGTGTCGGGTGCTCACTGTTCTACTAAGCTTTCAATGAACTATTTTCAACATAACATTAAGACAAGAATAGTACTAGAATAAAAACTGGTGGAGTTTTTTTTATTGTTTTATTTTAGATCCCCTCTGTGACACCTGAGGCTAATAACAGAGAGTATTCACATTTATTTTCTCTCTCAGAAGTAAAATTATTTGAATATTATTTTTATTCAATGTTTTATGATAGTGATTTCAATATAGAAAAATGGATCAAGAGGTAGCCCAGAAAAAGGAACGTTCCTGAGCAGTTCAAATGGTAATAACTCACAGAGCACAATCTGTGTTCAGTGACTGTTTTCATAACTCCTGTATCTGTTTCTCGTGTTTATGGGAAAGCGAATCTCTTGCATTCTTTCTAGAGCATGCCATTTGGGAAAAGTCCTCTAGGCTTGATCAAACATGTTTGAGCAGCATGCACAAGTATTTTCTGCATTATGAACGAGCATCAGGATCCTCTAAAACAGAAATTCCTTTATAGGATAGTTCCTTTTAGGTAGTTGCACAACTAACTGAAATGTTAAACTTGAGCAAGCTCACTGAACTGAATAATAACTAACTAAAATTAGTGAAAGCATGCCTAGGGCAAAGTGTAGCTTTTTACATATATTTTAACTTTCAGTTTGGCTTTTTCTCTGAGAATTATGAGACCAAGAAAGTCCTAATAAAACCACATTTGCAAGCCTATGTAAAATACAGACTTGTAAGATTGCTTTTCCTCAGTGATGTTATTCTTTTTCAACACCCTTTCCTGATACTTATTATGGATTAGTTACTGAGTTTTCTGGGAATCGGTAGCTGTGCTGTTTTATGTGTATGGAAAATCTCCCACTTTAAAACATATATAGCTACACCCTGTAAAGAAATTGTTGTAACAGTAGCTTATGATGTACATAGGTTAAGAAAAACAGAAAAAAGCATATGTTGTAAGCAATTATCAGCAATTACAGTTGTAAGTATTTATTCTCAACTGCAGCTCCAAATACACTGATTTTGTGTCTGTGTCTTAAGAGCTGGTATAGATAGCTGATGATCAGGGGAAGAAAAATTAAGAAATGTAAAAAAAAAAAAATGTTATAGCTACTAAAGTAAAGGGAAAACAGTATCCTAGAATTTACAGCTGAACCTAAACCAGTCCTTAGGAAAAATTTCAGCATCCAGTGTAGGTGGGTATAGATATTTCAGTGAAACTGAAGTCTAAAGATTAACCTTCTTTCCTACTTCCTTGAGTGATTTTCAAGTGCAGAATGCATGCAGTAGTAGTGGTGGTTTTTAATCTCAGAGTTCCAGTGATGATTAGTTGGAGAATGCCTAGAAATCTGATCCTCACTAGAATATTGTTGTTTGAGACATAAAGTCATAGAGCAGTATGAGGTGGAAGGAACCTTTAAAGGTTATCTAGTCCTGCAGTGAACAGAGACATCTTCAATGAGATCGGGTTACTCAGAGTCCCCTCCAACCTGACACTGAATATTTCCAGGGATGGGGCATCTACTGTGTTTCTGGGAAACCTGTTCCAGGATTTACCATGTGAGTTTGGGAGACACTGAGTAGACTAGTGAGTATGGTCAGAATAAATTAATCCAACAATATTGAAGGGAATTAAATAGATCAAGTCAAAATGCCTAATTTTCTGTATAGGCTTGATAGGAGATGCCTGTGTGGCAAAGTAAGAGGTTTAAAACATGCACCTTCATGAAAAAATATCTGAAGATGAAGAATCTGATTAAATCTAGTCTTCAAAATGGCATGCTATAGTTCAAATTGTAATCAAGTGTTTGAAGTCCGAACACAGCAATGCATGTTTTTGCATGTGCATTCAAGTCACATTGAGTAATTTCTCTACCTTATACTGCTAGTGGGCTTCGTTTTGTCTACAGTATCAAAGGAAAGGAAGAAGGGAAATTGAGTTATTTCCAAATATTCTAATGAATTTTGCTATACAGTTTTAAAGGAAGGTTATGTACTTGTTTAATTGTTAAAAAAAAAAAAAAAGAAAAAAAGAAAAAAAAAAGAAATCTGATTTTTCTAACAACTTTAGTGAGCCGTGAGATCAAAATGAGTAGTAGATGCTGCTGACTTTCTACACCATTCTGTATTGATCCTTCATTAATTGTTACAGCCATACTCCAGTATGGATAAGCCTGCAGTGGAAGGCATCACAGTTGTGCATAAGTGGCACTATGTGGGAATTGCTTAAAGAAATCATAGATACTTCTCATGCAAAACAGAAAGCAGACATATTTTCACAGGATTTTATTTGTGTGGGCAATGTCTTTCTCCTTCAATGTTGTTTGCTCAAGTATGAAAATGTCTTGAGCTTCAATGCTCCAGGAGTTTGTTTCATTCTCCAGTTTAACCCTGTGTTCAGAGCAACATCAAAAGTTTTTATCTTGGGAGATTTTAAAGTTTTATTTTTCTAACCATTTGTTTGCCTATTGGGTAAGACAACTTAGATGTAAAATTACTATATTTTAATTAGTAAAATGTAATATCTCTGTACTGGAGATGCAGGATGCCCTTATTCTACTTACTTTCATCAAAAATTGTAGTTATTCAAGAACACATAATTAGCTTGTTTTAATCTTATCATTTTCAGAGGCATACTACAGTAATTGGCTTTCTTTCCTCTCCTTTTTAGTTAGAAGATTGCTAAAGGATCAATGGAGAATACATTTTTCTATTCTACAGCATCAATTACGGTGACCCTGGGTGTAAATTTATTGATTTTTCTTATTAGAAGATTATCACCAGTTATTCACAGCATGGTGTTTATTAATTAGTAAGGAAAATAAAGATTAATTTGTGAAAAATCTTCCTTTTAAGTTCAGTACCTAGTGCATTCATAGCTATATGAGATCTCCTAATTGTATTCTGCCTCCATGAATTACCATGAAGTATTTCATACCCTATTATGCTTTTCCTGTCATTCTGGAAAAAAAAAAAAAAAAAAAAAGTTACACAATTATGTCAGCTACAGTTCTGAGGTATAAAAATTGTCCATTTGGGCTTTTGACCTAGAGAAGCTGTACAAGTCTCCTGCATTTTATTGTCACGATGTAGGCATTATTCTGACAGGAAACAAATTGGATGGAATGGAATGTTAAAACTGAAAGCATGAAAACCCAACCAACCAACCAAAAAACCAACAAAAAACAAAGTAGGAAACAGCCACTTAATGAGTTCCCTCTTAGGCACAGCTCAACCTTCCTGTTATCCCTGCAGAAGCCATGCCAGGTAGATAGAGGGAAACTAGCTTTATACTTAAGTCTTACTGATCAGAATTATAGAAGGTTCCGGAAGAAGAGAGGAAAAACAGTAGATTAATCATCTGTTCTATTTTTTTTCCCCATGAATTTGATTCCCCCTCGGTAGGTATTTTTAAAAAAAAATCAAATGAGGAGTTAGCCCAGCTAAGATCTGCAATCTGCCTGTGGGCGGGGAATGTTGACACTCTAGTCCATGACACAGTAATTAGTGGGTGAATGGAAGTAGATTAAATATTTAAAAGAACACACAATAATATTTTTTTTTTTCCTGTGGAGTACATGACTAATAACACATTCAAGATGTGTGAATAGTATTTGTATTAAAATTTAATACCTCATTTGTATAACCTTGTTAAGTTAAAACAATTTTGTTTATCAAGACAAAATGTGTTGAGTATTTATCAATTTATAAAAATTACAACAGAAATTATTTCTGGGTTCAAGAAGAGAGCACAAAAATCTACTCATTGATTAGGCTTTGTCTTTCAATTTTCACGTATCAGGAGAAATATATTTTATAAAAGAAGAAATTAATTACATTTTGAATAAAATACACATAAAATCTAGATATTCAAGAATTTATCAATAACCTTTGGGGTTTGGGGGGGTTTTTGAGTCAAGAGTCTTTATCCAGGTTTTTCACAATGTGAATTCTAATAATAATGTGAAGAAATCATTTCAGTTTCAACAATTCAGCCTTTCCACCAAAGATGCAGTATCTTTCTGCAGTTTTGCTTGAATAAAAGTCCAGCACAAAGGACATATAAGTATAGAAAATATTTAATATAAACCAGTAAATTACTATTCAGTTGAGTAATTGTATGCGAGATGCAGTAAAAGATAGTTTTTACAAGTGATTTATAATGAAACTAAAATTCAGTCTTGAAGTAGAAACATAGGATCTTACATTCAGCAGCAACAGAGTATATTGCTGCAATAAATTTTTATTCTTTTTATCAAGTAAGATGGTAATTCAGTCCTGAAGACTGTACATGGTTTCAGCAGAACCTTCTGATAGAATCAAAGTCCATGTTATTGGATAAGTTAACATTAGGGTTACCATTGTCTATGTATTTTCCACATTGTATTTTGCTTGGTTTACTAATTTGAATGAGGTGCTGAGCAGAGCTCTGAAGGTCAAAGCTAGTCATATTCTATTACATACATCATTACTAACATAATTGACTCTTGAAGTGGATTTTTACTTTCTGTTTAAATACATTATTATTATTGATGATTATGTGAAAAGCAAAAGGTAGATGTTGATTTCTGACTAGCTTTATTCATGCAATATAGTCAGTAGAGTTCGCATTAAAATCTCCATTAACCTCAGTGGTATTAATATTGATGGTTTTATAGAATATAACGATAGATGATTCACGAAGTACAAGTTTGTTTTTATAAAACACACATGGAAACATTACCATATTTAAATCTTCATAACTTATCATAGGACCATTAAAGTTGGAAAAGACCCCCAGGATCATTGAATCCAACATTTGATGAAACATTACCATGCCAACTAAACCACAGCACTAAGTGCCATGCTCACTTGTTTCTTGAACACTTCCAGGGATCGTGATTCCACCACCTCCCTGGGCAGCCCATTCTAATGCTTAACCATCTTTTCAGTGAAAAAATTCTTCCTGATGTCTAACCTGGACCTGCCTGGCACAGCTTAAGGCTATGTGCTCTTGTTCTGCTGGTAGTTGCCTGGGAGAAGAGACCAACCCCCACTTCACTACTACCTCCTTTCAGGTTGTTGTAGAGAATGATAAGGTTCTGCCAGCAGTTGACCAGCACCCCCCAGGTCCTTTTCCACCAAACAGCTGTCCAGCCACTCATCCCACTCAATCACTTCAGTGCTCTGTGTATTGTTATGATCCAAGGGTAGTATCCAGCATTTTGCCTTGTTGAAATTCATGCCGTTGATCTTGGTCCATTGATCCAGCCTGTCCAGATACCTCTACAGAGCCTTCCTACTCTCCAGAAGACTGACACTCCTGTCCAGGTTGGTGTACTTGATCCCCTCTTCCAGATCATTGATAAAGTTGTTAAACTGGACTGGCCCCAATACTGAGCTCTGGGGAACATCATTAGTGACCAGTGACCAACTGGATGTAACTCTGTTCACTACCATACTTTGGGCCCAGCTGTCCAGACAGTGAGCATATAGCTGCATGTTCTGAAAGAGTAATGTCCTAAAGTGTAAGGGATAGTCAAACACTGGAACAAGACAATTAGAAAGAGTGAAATATCTTTTACAGGAGGAATGAGTTAAAAAAAAAATCAGTGTACATGTATTCTTGCTTCAGTTAAGAAAGATGAATTTGATGACTTTATAAATCTCGGGGACCATTCCAATCCTACATCACTGGGAACTGACATATGCTTCAGAGAAATCACTTTCTAAATCCTCATTAATTCAGTAGTGCTAATAAAGCCTTTAATCCACTTGTCTGTCCTTCCATTTATGAATAGCCTAGACTTATGAAACTCTTACTCTTAATCTAGAAAATAACAAATTCAAAATGAATTGTAAATTGTACCTGGACAGTAGTCTATCTGGAACCATTACATCAAGATGAACGGATGGCATATTTTACAAATCCATTTATTAGTAATAAAGATCAAGAAATATTATTTTCTAAGGTGTAGATGAAAAACATAGTATAAATGGTAACCAGAATTGGTAATGCTTGCATGGAATACATGTTTAAAAATTGTTGTATAAGAAATACTTTATTTCAAATAAGCATAAAAAGGTCCTCAATTTACTGTAAATATACATGTTTTCTGAAGAGTTTTCTCACTGACATGAAAGTCTGATGCCCAGACAGGATGTTCAGAATTACTTCAAATTGGCTTCAAAGAGAATAAGAATGGAAAGAAAGGAATTTTTTTCCTAACCTCCTAACCAGAAGGTCTTATACACTTACTTTTATATAAAAGCAAAAGCATCCCTAATATGAAGACGATATCCACTAAAAATAAAAATGAAAATTTGCCTTCTTCCTGTGCAAAGATCAATGCTGTAATACCCCAATATTTGGTAGAATATTGTGGTACGCAAACCACTTTTATTCAATATTAACAATTTTGTATTAGTTTGGTAGCTTTTCCAAACACACAGGCTTCTAGAAAGTACCAAGTGTCTAAGAATACATGCAGATATTAAATGTATTGCTCTTCTTTCTTTATAAATGACATGAAGATTACTTTGGAAAGCAGAAAAATAGGAAAACAGAAGGAGATATGAGAAAAGATTCTTCACTTGATCCTTGTCCTTAGAAATATAGATGTAATATTTTATTGTTTCATGTGCAGTAAGTGATTGCAATTAATGCTTTCCTAAAGATGACTGCAGTGTAGATTACACTTACAAGCATACAGAACTTCTCATCTCACTTGAAATTAGGAAGCTCATAAAATCAATGACCATAAACTAAAAATACAGATAGTCTGCAAAAAGAGATAATAAAATTGCGCACACACACACACACAAAATCTATAAAATTGGGTGGTCTTGAAGAGAGTATTTTTGTTAAAAATCAGTTGAAATATTGAAATATTTTATACTCTTTTCCACCTACAAATTTCACTATTTTAAGTCAAATCCCACTGAATTTAAGAAGGTTGGGCATACTGTGAGGCAAAAGGAAAGGCAAGTAAATCTGCAATTAATCATTTTGTGAACAAAGATATTTAATATATATTTAATGTATATATATATATATGTATTTATGATGGTTTTCACCCACTAAGTCTCCATCTAAGGATGGAAGATTACTACAGAACTACTTAAAAATACTATTAGAGGTATATAGGCACTAACTCATTATTGTCAACTACAACAGTGGACTTAAATACCTGTGAGAATCTAGTCTGAAGTGGTAAGTTCCTATCACATCTAGAAAAGGAAACAAACCTCATTATTTACACTGGCTTGTGTTCAGGAAGAACTGATGTGTTCTTCATCTGATAGCATTTTGCCCCTTTTTAAATAATTTTTTCCCTGAGGTGCCACCATCTAGACCAGCCTCCAACCTAAAGTATGATTATTACCAACACTGCATCAGTTTGCTGGCTGGCTCAAAGGGTGGAGATGCCACAGCTGCTCTAGGTAATGTCTGCACTAAGTTAATTGAGAAACTTTTCCCAGACAATTGGGCATTTGGCCAAGATTCCCAATCTGACTGCACGGCGTGGAAAAAATCAATTAACTCTCTTCTTTGTCTTTCTCCTCTGTCCCAGCAGCTTCCAAAGGATTTGAAGTCTGTCCTTGTTAAGTTCAGAGTTATCTTTCTAGCTTTTGCTTAAAGGGGATAGACCAGCTAAAAGCCAGCACAGCCCTAGTTGCTGTCTCTTGAGAGTATCTGTCACTTCTCTGAGAGCAGTGGATCAGAAGGAACATTATCCCTCTTTGGTCCCTCTAGTAATAGAAGTTTGGGAAGTTGTCACCCACACATCCTAGAGACTTCCATGACCACTGACATGAGTGTGTGCTGCTCTCTGAGAGCTAGCACGGGTCAGGCACAGTTCAAAACAGCTGCTTTAGATATTTGGCTGATGTGGTTTAGAACGTAAGAGAATTTAACAGTGAGGATGTCAACAATTTCAATCAAGTGTCATTGTAGCCAAAACCCAAATGCATCTGGGCAGTTCTTTATTAGAAACAGACTACTAAGCTATTGTGGTTTTAGAGCAAATTGTATTGATTTTTGAACAAAAGCAATAAATACCATTCAAAAGTTTAAAAATTTCTACATTTTCTTTCTCTCCTGAAAAGCTGTCTAATGAAGGATTAATACATACACTGTTTCTAAAGATTAAATTGGCACTTAGACAAGAAAAGTATTTTCAGCTAAACTGAGTTCATAGAAACACATTTCAATATTAAAATAGGTACTATTTTTACTGGTGCCGTCAAATTTTGTAAAACGATAATGGCCAATGTTTTCACCATTAGTGATTGTTTAGCAAATTGGAGCATAGATCTAGGAAATGTGCGGGATTTGTATTTTTGTAAAGTCTTTTATAATTTAAATAACTGAAAAAAAAAGTCTATGAAGACAACATTAATGCCTGAGTTTTTGGACAAAAATATTCAACAGCAGATGCTCCCAGGCATCATCCTCAGACTGTTGACGAGGTCAGTTCCAGTTTGGATTATCTACTGTACATGTGTCTGTAATTCAGCATATTTTCATGGAGGGATTGCTCTAACATGCACATTAGCCAGCTCAGAAAAGGATGATTGCTCTTGAATCAGTGGTCTTTGCTCTGAGCATTCATTTATGAATTGCTAACTTCTAATGGGATACATATTGTGATTGAGAATTATTATTTGCTGAACTTTCCAGTAGGTATTGAAAAATAATGATCAAATAAAAAATTAAATTAAAAAAATATAATATTTTTCATGTACTGTCTGTACAAGTATCTGGAAAACTGGAGACAAAGTAAGAAGGTTTGGGGGAGGAGAAATACCGAAAGACTTTTTTCATCCTTCATATTCAGGACCAAGGACTTTATATGGCTGATTTCCAGTATTGGAACAAAGGTTTGCTTGACACTTGGGTTTTCCCGTTTACATTCAAAACCAAGCGGGAATGGAAGAAACAAAGTAACAAGGGATAGGTACCTTTTCCTAAATTAGTGCTTTATCCTTAAATTCCAGAAGTAACTTTTTCTTTCTCTGGAAGCATCCTCTGTAACAACTGCAGCTTATGCAAGGTGTGAAGAGAAGTGTACTGAACTTTAAAAAGTAAATGATGATTTAGCAGAAATTAGATGGTATGAAATACCATCATGGGTGTCATGTTGCAAAGATCATTCTTTACTCCTGGAAAATTACTGAAATACACTCTGGGGTTTACACTGATAACATTCCTGTTTAGTTTATCCTTTAAAAAAAAACTTTGTTGTTTAAGACGATTGAGACTGAGATGATACATATGCAATGATCATGATCAATGAGATGATGCAATTTTTAGTAATACTTTAAAAAGTAGGTAAGTTTAGGTGAGTCATTCATGGTTTGGTTTCCTTCTCACATTTTGTTAATCAGTGCATTACCAATAACACAACAGAAACTGTGATTTTAGAGCAGAAATTGCTCTGTGCTAAATACCGCTCTGATAAATGCCTGCTCTTTTGACAAAAGTAATGCCTTCAGCTGGCATACAAACTGACATTCCCAGAAAAAATGGGTAAAATTGGTTGGTTTGCTGTATAGGAAGTGCAGAATCTTTCCTTATTTTCCTGCCAAAAGTATAGTTTGTAAGAATCTTCATTTTGCCATCCTCTGGGTCTATTCAGACCTTGCATAAATGGAAAAATAGGAGTTAAGCTAATGTAATGAATAAACTGAAGGTAATTACTGAATTAATGAGGTAGTTGCAAATTAATTAGCTCAATAGAGTTAGACCACTTAAACTAGGTGTGAATTTAGCTGATTTTGTTTAGATAAATCTTATAAATAAATTAAATCCAAAAGAAAAAAAAAAGAAAACCAAAAAACCAACTCTAATAAATAAATAAACTAACTAAAGAACTTTGATGATAATAGATATCCATGAAAAGGTCCACATGTTTCCTTAATGATTAACTTCTTGGCATTAATGTTTAAGGATTTAGGGTTTTTTAATTGACCTAATTTATTTTCAGTTTCTGTACTTTACATAGTATCATTTTGAGAATGAATCTGCTTGAATTGATCCAGGATGTCTCTGAGCTTATTTACAGCATTCAGTTGAAAAACAGGAGAGTAAAACTTTGTCTTTTACTCACTCAAAATATCTGAATTTTAACAAACCAAAACAAATGTTTAAAGTAGGATATGTACATTCCCTTAGAGGGAAATAACATATAAAAGGACACAGAAACTGAGGCACAAATGAGAAAAACAATTTATGAATACATGCAAGAGCTTTTCCTTCTTCAAGTAAATTTCATAATATTTAAATGTGCCTTTCAGCACTAGCAGTAGACTAATTCCATTATCATAATTTATTAACCAGATCTTTTGTTCTACGTAGTAATACACTGTGTTTCCATGCTGTGTATTTTTTATCCTGTGACCTAATTTGCGTAAAAGGAAACTCTTATAACTCCCTTGTTGTAATGAATAAAATGTTAATGAAGAACTACAGAGAAATCCCCTTTGCATTAGTTCCTTATTCCCAAGAACATCATCATAAATTTGTTTGCCTGGTTCTGACAATGGTAGTGATGTTCAAGCTGTGGAGAAGCAATAGTTATACTAAACGGTTCTGATGGAAAAGTTAAAGATATTCAAGGCACTGTCATCAGGGATGGACTATTGGAATTTATCTTTTGGAAAAGGAACCTGATGGATTTGGCCACAATCCAGTTGGTTTTTTTTACAAACATTTGTTATCTGCATTGATAACTGCACTATGAGATGTCTTTTCAGAAAATGTAAATTAAAAAAAGAGTTGTGAAGAAAGGTTTTTTCTTCAGTACATGAAAAATTGTAGATTAGGGCACTTCTCTGCTGCATATTGCTTATATTATTCAATAATTTCTGGCAATGACAGCGTGGTAGATGTATTAAAATATTAGTTGAAGAATATAAACCATTATGTGTTTGCAGTGATTATAGATCACCTATTAGTAAGTATAATATTTTTTTCATTAGAAATTGACAGGTTCTGTTTGCCTTTACAGACTTTAAGGCTATATGGAACGTTAAATCATATAGGATGATAATATTCATAATTGTATTTCAGTTAAATAGTTTAACTTTTGTTAAGAAACAAAATATAAATCAGCTATAAGTTGTATTCTGACTATCAACATTAGTACAGAAATTTGAAAGTATGTGTATTCATTATAAATTTTACTAATTTATGACCTCATTGTCTGACACTTCTGGGTTTGCTTCAGACAGCTCTTTGGAACTGAGGCATACTCCAGTCCTGAAGCACTCATATCCCTAAATGTCAGAGAATTTGTCACTTACCCTTCCTTGTAGATTAACAAACTCATTTTAGCACCAAAAGGTTCTGACAAAGATCTGGCTTACAGGTCATGTCATCTGCGTTGCTGACGTAATCATAAGAATACATGTGTAATTGTCTTAACACATTCTAATTTTTTTTCTTTTTAAATAAATATTCCTTAGGTTTCTCCAAGATGGAGGATTATAGCCATTAACAGTTCAGACAGATATAAAAGCTTCTATGAGAAAAACTGTGTACAAACCTCTATCAGTTTTTGTACGGTAATATTTCATGTTCGTGGTCTTTGTGTTAGATGAGAAAATACTTCAAACATAATAAGCACAATAAGTGACAAAATGGATCAGCTTGCAGGCAGCTGTTTGCCTGCTTCTGTTCTTCCCAGTACAGCATGACTTCAGTGGGTCATGGGTTTGCTTACTCAGCACAAGTGACTTGTCCTGTTCTACTTAAATAGCTGTGTTGACACTCTCTCCAGGAAAAATGGTAGGGGAATTTCAGCTTTTACTCTGTATAACCTTTTGTTCATGGATCTCTCTTTTCATTATGTCAGAGTCAAACAACAAATACACAAAACATCAGACTTTTAAAATACAAATATATTTGAAATTTATAATAAATTAAATACTAAAATAAGCATATCATTTTTATGCTGTCATGAACTCTTCCTTTAACTGCATATGCTTATAGAACTAAATTATATTCCATGCTTTCTCCCACTTTTCTGATGATTTTTTTCCTCAGATCAGAATCACAATGTGTACAAAACATAGGTGGGTTATGGTTTAACCCCAGCTGGCAACTAAGTACCATGCAGATGTTTACTCGCTCCCTACAATAGTGTTGAGGAGGACAATTGGAAAGAAAAGGTAAACCTGGTGATAAGGATTTAATTTAGTAATCAAAATAATAACAACAACAACAATAGTAATGATAGGGAGAGGAAGAGAGAGTAGCACAGCCCAAGAATAAATAACTGATAGACGATACAATTGCTCATCACCCACTGATCAGCCCATCTGCAAACAGCAGTCAGCACCTACAAGCCAACTCTCCCCAGTTTGTTTACTGGGCATGATGTCATATGGTACGGAATATCTCTTTGGCTAATTCAGGTCAACTGTCCTGGCCATGTTCCCTCACATCTTCTTGTGCACCTCCTCACCTGCAGAGCAAGAGACACTGAAAAATCCTTGAATTTGGGTAAGCACTATTGAGCAACAGCCAAGACATTGATGTGTTATCAACATTGTTCTCTTACTAAATCAAAAAAATGCAGCACTGTAGCAGCTACTAAGAAGAATATAAACTCTGTCCCAGATGAAACCAGGACAAGGTGTGGTATGAGAATGTTTAAAAAATAATTCTTGTCATCTGCCTGTGAAATCCAAACACTCTTGTTGATTCAGTATCTGTTATAAACCTCTGCTGGATCAAGTGTTCATCACACCATCAAAGAAGAGATATCACAACAGTGATATGTATTCAAAATCTGTTTGTCCAGTCATACCACCCCTTCCATAGCTGCTTAGATATTCCCTTAATAAAAGTACTTAGATTGGACTGATACGTTAGAAAAATAATTTAGATTCTTAGCTAGTGATTTACACTGAGGTCGGCAAAAATTGTAGAACAAAGCTCAAATGCAAAAATTGAATGAGGCTTCATTTCAGCAAAATTGTGGTCCTCAGGCCTTAACTAGCCTTTTATTTTATTCACCTGAAAGACGAAAGCACTTTGAAAAACACTTCAGAAGACTTCTGGGTTTTCTCTGCTGATTTTGAGAGCTCAGCGACTTGAGCTTAGCCCTGGTTTCTTCTTGCTGGATCATAGACTCAGTTTGATAAATACTGTCAGCCCAGAAGTTTGGCTTCCACAATGCGGAGCAGCAATTTCTACTTTCTTTTTGATATAGAATAACTAAGGGAAGTCCACCTCTTATCAGTAGTTTTGTATAGGAACATTCACTTGGATCTGGGGAGTTATAGAACCAATTCACTTCCCTGTTTGGAGGGTTCCGACCCTTATCTTGTGCCTCCTTGCAGACTGTCTTTTGTCCAGGCTGCTCTGGAATAGCTGACAGGTTCACTATGAAGGCCATGTGAAAGACTAATTTTTAACTAAATATAAGCAGTGAAACAATCTAAGAGTCAGGAAGGGTAGAGTTTGCGTTGTGATCCAGTTTTCAAAATCTGCAATGCAGTAGAAACTGATAGTTTATGGTGCTTAAGTACATGAAGATTAAATCTTTTAGAATTGTGGGTTTTTTTTTTTTGTTGTTTTTTTTTTTTTTTTTTTTTTTTGTTGTTTTTTTTTTTTGTTTGTTTGTTTTTTTTTGTTTTTGTTTTTGTTTTGTTTTGTTTTGTTTTTTTTACTGTCCGTATTAATTCAGGTTTGTTTAAGAGAGAGCAGAGAATTTTGAGTTCTGATCTTGATGGAGTTCAGATTGTACATCAGGTAAAGATTCTTCACTGAGAGGGTAGTAAGCCACTAAAACAGCCTCCCCAGGGAAATGGTCATGGCACCAAGACTGCCAGAGTTCACAGTGTCCGAATGATGCTTTTAGTCATATGGTTTAGTTTTACTTAGTCATGTGGGGAGCAGGGAGTTGCACTCAATGATCCTTTCAGGTCCCTTCCAACTCAACATATTCTATGATGTCGCTGAAAAATTAATACTGAATTAATAGAATTTGAGTTCTGTTAATGTTATTACTATGAAATTACTGATGTGATACCAACTAGTAGAAGGCAAAAATAAACACTAAAAAAAATAATTACTATGGCATAAATTTTGATTAACTTCTATGTAACTGCAGATAGAGAAATTATGTGGGATGCCAATAGCTTTTCATCTTTTCTGAACTGACAAGTCAGTCAGATCCTTCCAACTCAAGCCATTGTATAAGCTGATGCAACTTTTTCTAAAAATTATTTGGTGCTTTGCTTCTATCCACCGCTGCTGGAAGACTCTATCACTTTTGATGGCTAAAAGTCCTTACCTAATTTTCAAAACAGCTTTTTGTGGTGGATTGATCCTGGTTGCATGCCACGTGACAACCAAGTCTCTTTATTACTCTCTGTCCTCAGCTGGATGGGGTAGAGAAAAATGTAACTAATGGCTCACGGGTGATACCAAAACTTTGTCATGCAAACCCAATACACCCAGTTTAAAATTCATGCATATTCACTAATTCTTGTGGCAAGAACAGGCTTTATCACAAACAACTTCCCCCTCCTGATTTTTGTGTTCATTTCCATTATCCTGCATATACAAAATTAGCATATACATTTTTCTGCATACACTTTCTCTGGACTATGCAAACCAAACTCAGTATTTTCTTGTAGTAGTTTTATGGTTAGGCCAATAATAATTCAGTTGCATTGCTTTTAAAGAAAGTGGGTTACACAAATATCCCAGAAAAATCCTCACTAGTATCATACATGAATAAATTATTCTCTGTCTTCTTTGGAAAATTTTTCTTGGTGTCTTCTGACTTTAGATAGTACACCTAGATCCCTATGACTATGTCTCCAGCATTAAAAATACGTCTTTCAAGAAATAAGCCCTTGTGCGCAGACTAAGGCTAATCCATTCTATGCTGGATTTCATATGTCCACATTGAACATTCTTTAATGCACAGTGTGTGTCTTTATTCTTTCCTTGTTTGGAGGTGGGGTGATGGTGCACATTTTTCAGCCAAAAGCACTTGGGTATTATGGTTATGTCATTGTCAACAAGATTAATGCTTTGAAAAAGGAATATTGAAGAAAGACATGTCACATGCCACAAGAATTGATATGAAGGCACATAAAGTGCTTGATAGTGCTGTTGTGACAGAAAGGAGGAGAATACATAACATGAGCTGAAGTAAACTTGGTGGTCTTATTCTGTAACAGTTCCAGAGAATAACCTCTGGAGCAAGCTGAAAATATCTTAGCTCTTCATTGTCCAGACTCACTTCTTTTTGAGACAACCCAACTATTTTATACCAAGCCATAAGCCGTGCATTTTGTGATGTAGGTGAGCTTTATCAGCTGATGAACTTACTGCTTATAGCAGTCATCCTTGCTATTAGTCTCTAAGTACTTTGAACTCTTCTGTTCCATTTCTATTACTCCAATCTGATTTGTCATTATTTCCTGCCATATGATAGTCTGATCCTATATCAGCAATATTTCTCAGCTTATACCATTGGCACATTTCATTAGGAAGCTCTTAGTTTATATTGCAATGAAATGTATGTCAAAGTATATGTCAGCCTGTCTGCAACCTGGTACTTTAAAAGCTCACTGTATCTCATCACAGGAAGGATGTTCTCTTTCATTGTTGTTTCAAATGCCTTGCTGACTACTGTAGTATTTCTGGCTTGAAAGCGTAACAAAGCCTCATGCAGACATTTACTGTGCTGGAATGTGTCCAGAGAGATTTGGCATAGTTACATACCCACCTTCAACATTATCAGTTAATCCTTTACCTCCACGTTACACATCACTACCATTTCTCTAAGCTGAGGTAATGCATTTGTCCTTGCACCATACCTAACTTTAACTTCTCACTCACGTTTTCTACAAAGCGACGAGCTTCTCTGATTTCCTGATTTTCTGATTTCATGCAATGTTGGTGATTTTTTCCTCCCAAAGGTTTAATTCAGTTTGCCTTTTAAAATATCTTTTTATCCTTTTATATCTTATTCTCTGAAACAGTTCATTCTCAGTAGTCAGTTCTGCTTTCTTTTCTGCATAAGCTGTCCAAGGATCCACTCATTAAATTTCCTTTTATAGATGGTTTATCATCCGCTTATATCTGAAAGCCTTCACTGAAAACTTTCTCTCATGGTTTGGAGCCACATCCACCTTTAAATATTTTGCTATTATGTCTGACTGATTATAGTCCTACAAGGTTTTCTGTTTTTCATTTTTGGAAATGAGGATATTAATCACAGTTCTGCATTCATTCAGCCTTCTAATTTAAGCAAAGCTAATACCTGACTAAGTATGAATGCAAGGTTTTATAGACAGTTTCTCTGTAATGTCCTTTCTTCTTGTAAAAGCAAGTTTAAAATAGTACCAGTGTCTGTTGGTTTAGCGATTATTTACTGAAGAAGTGTTGACTCTCGTGTCCAGATTACCTTAACCCTACCGTCATTCATAGCATGTATTTTAGTTCTCTCTTCAGACTTTCAGTGTTCATTATACCATTAATATTTACTGCTACCTCAGTAGCATTACTTTATTGCTCCCTGATGTGGACACAGCAGATTTTTGATAGCTGTGTTTCAGTTCTGCCTAATATTTCACCAATTTTTGGTTTTGCTATAATCAAGATGGTTCTGTAGCATTAATTTTGCTGCAATACTGTGTAAATAATAAGTTTAGGAAAGATAAGGTAATGGATGTGAGCAGGAAGGCTGCAATTTTTTACATTTAGTATTTGTAAATTTCATTTTTCTATTTAGAAATGTATATAGTCTCCTAGTTGCCTTGTTCATTTTACATTAATAGGCTTTTCTTCCCCTACATTTTAATCAAAAAATAAAATAAGCTTCTTCCTCCTGAAAGCTTTTCGACTATTAGAACTTCCATGGAGCAATTAAGGATTTTCTTTCCCTTTAACAGAAACTTTACTTTCCAAACCATGTATGTGTTAGTTTAACCTTGGTACATATGCTTAGCTAGAGGCTAAGAAAAAAAGGTACACTATTAAATGACTCATTAATCAGCTTTAAATCTGATGAATAATACTTTACAACCTCTTTGACATATGGTAGGGTCTGCAGCAAGTTTGGCGTAATGGTTTCACTTAATAAACACCTGATTAGCATTGTTTAACAGGTTTGGATTGCATGAAAACAGTAAAATGGCCACAGTCTATCTAGTTAATTCCTCATTAACAGCCTTACATTCACCATGTTTGACAGACTGTATACCAGCTTTGACACAAGGTGACCTCTTGCATCGGCCCGTTCATCACCTTCAGTCTGTCATAAATGGAGTCAGTATAAATGTCAATATGAATGTGCCATCACCAGAGATTTTTGAGAATTAGAATCCATCTGGTATCATAAAGGTTATTTTTTCCAACCTTATCATTACAGACATGATGAAATTATATTGAGTAACAGGTAAAAATGTAAGGAGATAAAGCCGCTGTAAAATGTCTGGGTGGAGACTTTTATTAAGTATGGAATTCATTTCAGAATGTAGAGAAAACATATCATAGCTTATAAATGCATTGTTCTCAAATTTTAAACCAATATGAAAATATTTATTTAATCAAAAGCTTTAGGGAATTGTTCACTAGTTTAATTTGGATAAATGCATTTCTAAAATATATTCTTTTATTATATTATATTTTATTGTTATAGTAATTCTATATTTTTTTTTCTTTGAAGAGTGATTAGAGTTTGACAGCTCATTCACTTTATTTCCTCCTCTGGGAGTTATCCAGGAGCTAATCACATTGAGTTCTGGTATGGGGACAAGAAGACACTTTTAACTCAAATGAGTGGAGAATCTGACCTAGTCAAGTTATTCTCCAGTATGACTTCACCCCAGCTTCTTCCCTGGTGTGTCCTCCATCTGACAAAGTATAATGTGATATCAGGCAGTGCAGTGGTCATAGAAGATTAATCACCATCACATGACACAAATTACATCTACAAGGTAGAAAATATCCCCTGCAGATCTTCTACCGATTGAAAGTCCTGTGAATGTGGCAAATGAGAAAGTCTTTCCCAGTACTTGTTTTTATTATGAAAACTCTGATTAAAAAGTCTGTTATCCTGTAGAAGTTATTTCAGAACTAAACACCGTTTTCAAATGTCTGTGTAGAAACCTCGAACAGATGTTCATCAACTAAAATAGGGAGAAGAAAATATCCAGTGCAGGGAGTAAAGATGAATTCCACATTGTGTTATGAGGATTTCTTGTGTTCTTGGATGAGATGCTGTGTGCTCCAAAAAAAAGATCTGGAGATTCAGTACAGAAGATCATGTTGTTCAAACTTAGAGTACACAATTTTCTTACACAGCAGTGATTGCTTCAGCCCCGAGGAGCTTCAGTATCATCAATAATCTTCAGGAATTCTGCCTAACTAAAAGAGACAGTGTCAAGAATGGTCACTAAATCCTGCTTATCTTTGTCTACATGATTATTTTAATTCATTTGACTGAGATTAATTATCTTAGTAGGGTCGTTATCTTCTCCCTCTACTCTGCTCTGGTTAGGCAGCATTTGGAATGTTGTCCCACTTCAGGAAAATCAAGGAACTACTGGACAGGGTCCAGTGGAGGGCTACAAAGATGATTAGGGGACTGAAGCATCTCTCTTATTAGAAGAGACTGAGAGAGCTGGCCTGTTTAGCCTGGAGAAGAGATGACTGAGAAGGGATCTTATAAATCCATACAAATATCTTAAGGGGGTGCATCAAGAGGACGGGACTAGTCTCTTTTTTGTGGTGCCCACCGAAGGGATAATGGAAGATGGGCACAAACTGAAACTAAGGTAGTTCTGTCTGAATATGAATGAGCGTTGGGATAGGCTGCCCAGAGAGTTTTTGGAGTTTCCTTCTCTGGAGATCTGTCTGAACACAATCCTGTGCAACCCTTCTCTAGCTGAACTTCCTTTACCAGGGGTTTTGGACAAGATGCTGTCCAGACATTCCTTACAATCCCATCCATTCTGTAATTCTGTGATTCTTCACAGTGCTGACCATGCACTTTAGCATTTTAAATTTGGGATTTATTACTATTTGGCAATTACAGTGGAATTATTCAAAAACTCAAATATAAGTTCCTAAAAATCCATTAAAATATTCAGAACAAAATAATGTGGAGCACTCAGACTTTTATGACTTTGGAAGTACTCCCGAAGACAACTTTCCTGCAGTGATAACAAGAGTGCAAAGAGTTGCTGTGCCTGTAGAAACATTATTGTTGAACACAGCCTTATAATTTAAGCAATTGTTTTTGACAGGTCATAGTAATGTAGAAGTCACTTGAGGCATAAGTTCATTTTGTCATGTCCAGTTTATATACATCAGACAAGAAGCTGACCTACAAACCCCACATTTCAATGGGACTTTGCTGATTTCCACCAGCTGAGGACTGGAACACAGATTTTTAAGGTTTGTTTGTGTTTACATTTAGAAATTACAAAGATTTATTAAATTCTGTAATTGTAAGGGCAGAGATTTGATCTGACCTAGTAAAAGTTATATATAAAAGAGATGTGCTGCTTATCACACTTAACTCTATCACAATTGGTGGAGTCCAAGGTCCTTTTTAGTACACTTCTTAGTGATAGTAAAGATGTAAGCTCACAATGGAGTATTCAAATTGGCCTTTAGGTAGAGAGAGATGGAGCAATTGAAACTCCCTTACTGGACTATTTGTGCAGTTGGCAAAAGAAGGTGGTTAGTGCTCATCATTCAGAATTCAAACTTGCTCAAAACCTAACTATTTTATTCAAAATTATTTTTATGCAGTTACTGCTTTTAGATTTTTTTCAATTTAATTTTTCACCAGCCAATAAAATTGTAATGAAAACCTTTAAAACACTAGTTTTCATAAGTGTATGAATTTTAATATACATATATTACTAATATAATGTTTTTACATTATTTTTACAAGTAAATATATTTACATTATTATTACAAGTAAATTTAGAAATGGAAGTTTTTAATTTTAGTCTGACTGTTGCTCACATTCCTATTTTCATTTCCTCTTCTTTTTCCCATGCTAGTGTAGAAAACTAACTAAAGAATCAAACCAGACCAAACTGAATATCCAGTTTGGATTTTGGACTACATATCTAAAATTCAGTCATTTTAAATAGTTCAAGAAGAATTTCTTAAATTATGTTTTATTTTCATTTTTTCATACTCCATGTTTTTCATGGTCTGCTCATCAATATGAGAAACCACCATCACATTATTATACTTGAAACTAATTACATTCACAAGTAACTGTCACTACCAACGATAATATTTGCATATCTGATTAAATCATATCTATCTAAATTAGTAAATCACACAGTTAGTTAGCAATATGTTCCCATTTACTTCCTACCATTGGTTGTAGGACTAGCTCTGCTTTTTTTTGCTGCAGGCTATATGTAGGCTACTGTGGATAAATGTATAATCTTAAAAACACCTGTTAAAGGGAAATAGAAAATCAACTATTGTCTAAAGCTTAGACCAGGGACTGTTAACTTTTGAAGCAGAAAGGCATAAAATAACTTTTTTTGGACATTTATTCAGCATGATTTTTCCTACAAAATTTAAATGTGATTTTTATATCCATATTTTCTTTCTTAATATCAGTTCTCTGGTATTTTTCCAAAATAGAGAGGAATAGCAGAAAAGTAATTAAAATCTTTGGGCCAGATAAATTTAACATTTTAACTGTCATTTTGGCTTCCCTGAGATGTGTTTGTTTTATGCAAACATATTCATAAAAAGGGAAATCCTAATGGTCTGCTGTTTCTTCAATCAGGCATGAATAGAATGGAAAGAAAGTATAAGCAAACACTAATATGAACAAGAACACTTGTTTATTTTAGTATTCCTGTTAATCAAGAAGTATGAAAATTCTTCACATATATAAAATAATTTTTCCATCCTGATATTCCTTTACATCAAGTATTTTCATATCATTAGCATTTGTGATTCACTCCTTCCAGATTAGCCAAGGCATAAGCCTGTTGCACAAGTCTAGCTGTGCAGTTTTTCTTTTATGTATCTACAGGGTATTCTTCCATGTGTTTTGAGTTTGGACGTTCCTTTTCTTTAGTTTGGGTAGTTTATTTTTTTATGTCTTTCTCTGTCATGGCTCGTTTCCTCTTCTAGTCCTTCATCTAACCAACTTTTCTTGTAAAAGTTCTTGTTTTAACCAGTCTTCAATGGAGACAACTTAGTAAACATTGCGTAACCACTGTCCCAGCACCTATCAAAAACAGTTTTAAAAGTGTTTGTATTTTTTAATTTTTTTGGTGCCTCAATATACTGTGAAAGTGCATGACATGAAATAACTTTTAAGATACAGTCTTTTTAAGTAAAAGGATATTGTTGTGATATTAAACTTCAACAACAGAATAATACTCATCAATCTATTGCTTAAAGAAAATATGGATAGTTAAGCATACAAAATTTATGTCTTGTCAGTTTCTAAGTACCAGCAGTAACGTCCCGTGCAGAAATAGGTTTTGAAAGTGTTCAAAACTTTTTGCATTTTTAATTTCCACACCATTTCTTTATAATTGATTCATCAGTTTTGCAAGAATTCAGCTTTACAGAATACTTATATATAATATAATCCACATTTAATAAAAATAGAATTCAGGTTCCTACTGATGTGACACCTTTTCTTTCCATGAAGTCCATAGTCATCCATATTGAACCCAAAACATGTAGGAAGACATAGGTAGAAATATATTAAATCTGACAAATGACCTCCCTTGTGCAAAGGAGGAAATAAAGATTCATTCTCCATGTTTGTGAGATCATTTTGATGAAGGGAAGGCTAATTGAGAATGACATATATTCTAAATCTAATTCGAATCAGCATTTTTACATGAAGACTCATCACATTTCTAATGCAACACTCTACCATAAAACAGCTTAGTAAAGACATTTTGAGTTTGATTCTGTACTTTTTAAAAATGCTTCAACTGAACTGACACTTTTAGTAGAAATGAATTTCCAATCATAGTTTAGTACGAGAAAGGTACCTGTGGTATTTCACATCTCCTATAAGAAGATCCTATTGAAGTGAATCCAGAGGACTGCCATGAAGATCACCAGAGAGGTGGAGCATCTCCCTTATGAAGACAGGCTGCGAGAGCTGGA
This sequence comes from Margarornis squamiger, assembly GCA_035222235.1. NCBI lineage: Eukaryota > Metazoa > Chordata > Aves > Passeriformes > Furnariidae > Margarornis > Margarornis squamiger. The sequence continues at coordinate 66,157,335 of JAWWTY010000001.1, read as the reverse complement.
GTTATTCAGGCTGCAGAAGTAAGGGTTCCAGTAAGACCTCATTGCAGCCTTCCAGTACCTAAAGCAGCCTACACGAAAGCTGGAGAGGGACTGTTGACCAGGGCACGTAGTGATAGGACAAAGGTTAATGGATTTAAACTCAAAGAGAGTAGGTTTAGATTAGATATTAGGAAGAAATTTTTAACTGTGAGGGTTATGAGGTACTTTATCAGGTTGCTCAGAAAAGTTGTGGATGTCCCATGCCTGGAAGTGTTCAAGGCCAGGCAGAATTGGGTTCTGAGCAACCTGCTCTAGTGATAGGTGTCTTCCCTTTGAACCTAAACCATTCCATGACTTTCTGATTTATTCTTCATACAATTAAGTCTCACATTTCAGAGAAAATTACAACTAATAAATGATTATATTTAGCAAACACATGGGAAAAGTACAAGTGCAGGAGTTCTTCCTGTAAAAACAAATTAAAACCATTATAATGATAAATTATAGATGTTTTATTTGGTATTCAAGAAGTAATCATATTTAAGAACAAATGGTATTATTTTTTTCTTTAAAAATGAGAAAGAGTAGCATTAAGTCCTACTGCTTCTCAATTTAAATGGTTAAAAATCTTCTTTGAGATCATTATTAACCTAACACTAACTAGTAATTCAGCTCCATCAGAAGATTCACATCATCTTACACTATTAATTTTGTTTTGTTAATACCACAGATTACACCTGGTGGATGTAATACATACTATGAAAAATCACGACCATTTCTCACAGAGACATGAAATTGCATTTTGAAGACATATGAAATTATGGTATAAAACTCTGTGTAACTTTGTGCAGTGAGTGATCAGGACAAAACATTTAGGAGTTTTGCTTCCTGAATACAAGGGTAATCCTTCTTAAGCATTTTAATTAAATTTACATGCATTTTTATGCAATAAAGGCTGGTGTAAACATAGCTGATAATAAGATATCTTTATTTCTAATAACTGATTTCTACTCACACAATGGTCATTCACCCTTCTCTCCATCATGAAAAAAAGAAACAAAACACTAAAATTCATGTTTCTCTAACACAGGGATGTTTTAGAGGTAGATGAGTACCAACATGCAGAAAGTTTGTTTATTTCCTTGCTGAATTTTGAAAATTCTAGTACTTTAAAACTGCACCATAACATATGGGAAATTTACCATTCATACACTGACAATAAAGCCAACAGTAGCAATTAGAAGTCCTGATTTACAATTTCAAACACTGGAAAGCACCACAGAAAAAGTACTACTTAAATGTTAAAGGAAGATTGCTTTTCATGAAATGGCCTCCTCAAAATTGTGGAAATTATATGTGACTGTAGCCTTAGCACAATTATTCAGAAAAAAAATCCAAAATAGGAATGAGACAGACAAATTCAAAATAATTAAAAAAAAAAAAAAAAGTAGAAAGATGGGCAATTAGATCTACTTTTTTTCCAGCAGTGAACGATTACTATAATGGGGCTGTTGGGCAGAAAAAGGGGCTACAAGCCTTAGTGAAACAAGAATCTCCTCAGTCAACAACCATGAAGACTCCAGGGAGATGAAGTAGTATTGAAATATGTCATCATCCGTTTGCATGTGAAAAGATGATCTCCATCTGGTGGGTGCTTAGCAACTACTGTGAAATATTGCTTTTACATTGGAATCCCAATTACATAAATGTTATATGCTATAGAATTATATATATGTTACCTGTCGTGAAGATCTGATATTACACTTTTGGGTCTGTAAACAGTGTTATTTTCTTCATTTTTTAATTGTGCTTATTCTTTACACAGGGGTACTCTTTAAACAAAATAAATAAATAAAAGGCACCTTTATTCCCTAAAAATGGAAAAAGAGCACAGATATGGCTGTCAGACAAGCATGTTTAAAAAAAAAAAAAAAAAAAAACCACAAGATTTTTTCCTTAAATGAACAGTAGTATTTGCTTAAAAAATCGTGTTGCTTGACTTCTGGATCTCATCCTCTCTTAGCCTCAGCTTAGCCTCTACAATGTGCTTCCACTCATGCTGAACAAATTAAATTAAAAGAAACACCATTTAGTGGATAGTAACTGAAAAAAAAAATAAATCAAATTGCACCAAGGTAGTTTACTCATGTAAATATTTTCCTGCATAATAACTTACAACTTCTGTCACCTTCCCAATCTACTATTAGTAACTTTGGATAAAAGAAGAGTAAAATGAACACTGTAGTGTATAACTCAGGCTCTGTTGCTTGTAATGATTGTGTTCTTCTTTTAAGGCTTCATTTATTCTTGACAGAAACAATTATGTGGAATTATGTGGAATAATTATATCAAAGGCAGGTGGTATGCAGCGTTCAAATCAGAACATTTTTTGACTGCTACCTAGAATATCCCTAATGTTGAATAAAACTTTATATCAACAGGTAACAATATTACGCCTTTGAAATTTATTATTTAATTCAAATATCACAGTATTCACAGCTTAACTAGACAATATGCAGAAGTAATCCAAGCATAACTTCAAAGCTAGGGGTACTTTGGACTGAGATGTGTGCTCTTACCTGTAGAAAAATAATTAAATTAATATAATAAATAATTGGCATGTATATATACAAGTGTACTAGGGAAGTGGTTTATTTTGGAATAAAAAAGAAAAAAAAAAAAAAAAAGAAAAATTGTTCAATGTACCAGTGCATTTTTACCCAATGTTATTTCACAATTTTTCATGTTTTAATTCTAACAATGGTAGCTGGAATAATTGAAATGTAAAAAAAAGAACTGGCCTAGAAGTAATGCTAGTGGGAAGTACTTCAGTAAAATCATAGAATGGCTTAATTTAAAAGGTTAAACATCATATAACTCCAATGCCCCTGCCATGAGCAGGGACACCTCTCAGGTTCTAAGGAACCCCTTTCAACCTGGCCTTGAAGACTTCCAGGGATGAGGCATCCACAACTTCTCTGAGCAATCTGTTAAAGTGCCTCATGACCCTCACAGCCAAAATTTTTTTCCCTAATATCTAATATACCCTACTCTCTTTCAGTTTAAAGTCATTAACCTTTGTCCTATCACTACTTGCCCTCGTTAAAAGTCCCTTCCAGCTTTCGTGGCTTGAGACCTGGTGCATTACAGATGTATTTTTTGAATGATGTACTTTTCTAACATGATGCAGGGTATCATTTCAATTGTTACTGTTTTCTCCAAATTTATGGTTAAAACACAAATATACTATGCTTATTAGACATGCAAAAAGAAGTGCTTTAGAGTCTGAAGTATTGCACAGTCAGTGAATGATGTTAACAAGTAAATCTGATGTCACTTAATTTAAACATTTTACCAGTTTTACATTTCACTGTATGTGGGTCTACAAAAATTAAATTGGTTTATTCTTCAACATCTCACTGAATAACACCAATTTCTTTCCACTTTATTAGAGGAAAAACATAGCATCCATAAGCATTGGACATGTTTTGCAGGATAAAATTTATAAGATCAATTTCCCTTAAAATATCTTTCTAACAATAATAATTCATCATATCCTAAGTCGGAAGCAATCTACAATGATCAACTGCAACTCCTGACTCCACACAGGGGAACCTAAGAGTTCAATCATATATATATATATTTATATATATATATAAAAGAGGGTTGTCCAAATCTTTCTCAAACACCAACAGACATGGGGCCATGACCAGTTCCTTATATTCTTGAAACTTTCTTCCATTGCTGAACCATTTTTTTGAGAAATCTATTTTTATTTTAAGTCATTACAGCTAGACTCAAAGACACAATAATAAAGACTACAAAATGTAGGAAATTAAATTCATAATGAAGTGTTTTCCCAGCAGTACAGTCCCTTTTTGTGACTGAAATCTTAACCGATCTGTTTTGAATCAAAAATTGAATGTTGCTTGTACTTCAAATATACTTCTGTGTGCATGTGTGTGTAGTGTTCCACTTTCATCCCACATGTTCTCCACCTACATGTTTGTCATCCTATTCCAGGCAGCATTAAAGCCTTTTTTTAAAAAATTGAACTCACAAACATGTGATTATATTTTAATGTGATGCCTCACACAACATAAAAAAGTCTGTAAGTAGTTCCTCCCAGAAAGAGTGAAACAATATGAGGGAAATGAATTGCAGCACTATGGAAGTGTTGCTATAGTTCAGATGTGTGTGTTTCCAGCATTAAGATCTTTGACTCCCCACTCTCATTACACAATGTCAGGTCTTTTAACATCTTTCATCATTTTCTCATAGCTTTTGGTTTCATTACCCTGTCTGTACTTTTGTTTGGCCATTTCCCCACTAAATACTGCAGTTAGCAGCTTTGTTATACTTTTCTGTAGTCTTGCCTCTCTTGCTTTTTTCATTACTTTTTCAGGAAAGTGGACAAAAGACCAAAAAGGAAAACCACAGAATTTTAGAATGTATGAAGTGTTGAATAGTACCACTATTTTGCAGATGTGCTTTGAATTGTAAGAATAACATTAAGGAATGCATACTTTCAATTTGTTGTTTTCTTTAGAGGTTACTAGAAGATCACATCTACTTCACATCTTCTACCTGTTTGCACAGGGCTAGGAATATACTAAGAAGACCTGAAATACTGGGGATAAAAATAGCTTAGTTTCATATTAATAGCAGAATATTTAATTTAAGTAAATTGTATTGAGTGATATATCTGACCATATCTATTTTAATTTTACAATATGTTTCATTTTTAAAATCCATGAAATGTTTTCTTGAATAACAGAATTTATTACAGGAAATTACAACTATATAGTTCAACTGAGCTACTGAAATATTATGCCCATCCTGTTTTGAACAAGACTGATCTTTTTAAGCTTCTGCTTCTCTAACTACCTTTTTATCATAACTATTTATATTGTAGTGGCATTTAAAATGTGCTATTCACTGTGTAAACAATTAAATATTCACCTCTTATTTAATAACATATTCTGCCATCATTACATGTGCAGACCAGATCAATGTCAGGATATAGTTTCACAGTACTATGGGGAAATATGTTACAGTATGCAAAGTGCTAATTTCCTAACATTGTAATTAAAGTTTCTGAGTGACAAACTTTGGAAATTAGATGTAAGTCTCCAGTGTTTAAGAATGTCTGAATCATTTGCCATCATGCCTGAGTACCTTTTCTCCTCAAAGTATTCACTAAACTGACTCGGGGAGTAAGGGAGGGAGGGAAATTGCTTGTTTATATTTCTTGGCTTTTCCTTTGGTGACTTAGAAGTACTTACATGACATGTCTCAAAGGCAACAAATTTGCTGCCATCTCCTGTGAATGCTACTGAAGGTACATCTACATGTGCTTTAAAGACAGAAAGAAATGGGGAAGATCACTATGAGAACAGAAGTATTTTTTGATGCTTTCCCCCACAACATTTGCATGGAAGTGCTGCCAGCTATATTATTCCTAAGATGCTTAAGGTTTTTGAAATTTTAAAATTCAATCTGAAATGTCATGAAAACAAATTTACTTCTCTGGTTCGAACAGTTTTCAGTGGGGCAGAGAATTGAAGATTTCAGATTTTTTCTCCCTACCTTCTTATTTATGTATTTATTCATTTATTTGCTAGTTTGTTTGTTTCACAATCACAAGAACTAGTGATACCAGAGAATTTATTTGAAACTTGAGTATATATTCTTTCCTAGAATAACTTACCCGGAGTTTTCGAGCATGATGCTAATTCTGCAAAACTTGCATGCCAACCAACTAGTCAGTTCTCTGATAGCTAGGACAATCAATGTTTTGCCTAGAAAAGGAAATACTTTAAGTATTAGCACTTTTTAATATTGTAGGAAGTAAATTATCTTTACATACTTCTGTTGTCAGGGCCATCAAAAACATTCATATCCCAGAATGAAAATATGGCCTATAATTTTTTGACTAGTATTACAAGATTTATTGCTGTTACATAATCTTTTGACTAGTATTACAAGAATTATTGCTGTTACAGAGTTCTTCCATATACTTTAATGAGGTCAGAATCTCTAGCATCTATTTACAGATAGCAAAATTTATATCTGACTTGTAATGATTTATAAGGGTTAGAGGAGGAAGCTTCGACAGTGGAAGCTATGTATGCTGACCTTGGCCAGGGGCCTGCTACTTGCTATAGTGTCCCTTTGGTAAAGCCCTAGGAAATCTGAAATTCCCTTCTATTTTAGTAATGCCTTAGACTTCAGCATACAAAATGTACGTTGCTGTAAAAAGCTCTCTTAAAGAACTGAATTACAAAAAAGAGTTGTGCTCGTTCTCCAGGAACTATTAACCCAGAAACCCTTCAAGTTTTCGGGTTGACTTCTGCAAAGTAAAAACTTTAATCTTACTTTTCTAAATGTTTTACGTCATTAGTTACTTTACATTAGGAATAGGGACCATCCTTATACAAGAAAAGCATTATTTTTACTTGATTTGGAGAATTTCATATGTTCTGAATACAGAACTTTAAAAAAAATTCTTTTAAAGCCTAAAGGGACAGAGAAACCATTTCTTTGCTGTGCAGTGGTTTTTTTATGTTTGTTGTGTGAAGAAAAGAATCGAGAATAGTGAATAAGGCACACATTCACACGAGAACTTTCAATTTGCAGTCTAAAAATTAGGTATATATAATCAGATGGACTTTCACCTCTTTCTAACATAGGTAAATGTCTTACCATTCACAAGTCCTTACAATATATATTTGAATAACTGAATGCCTAACTTGGGGCAGGTGACCCTACAGTTTATGGTGGAAAGGAATAAATTCTGTCTAGCTGACTAATGTTTCATCTATTTCTCTCTCTTCCCTTTCTAATTTAACCATCAGCTTGAGATACTTTCCCTCGTTTGTCTGATATCAACTTAAAACATTTGTTCTTAAATTACATTTACTTTGAAGTGTTCTTCTTTTAAAAATGTTTTTGAGTACTCAGAGCTTTTTCAAAGTTTCAAAAGAAGGTCTTGCATACCTGAAATTTGTTCAAACTTCTACATCTGCCACTCCAAAAACATTGGCTGTCCCTAAAAAACCTTGCTTCACTAGATAAAATCCAAAATGTGGTAGGAATGTAAAGAAACATGATTGGAGATATTAATTCAAGCTAAAAGTCTATACAGCCTACTGTCTTGCTTCTAACCCAAAAAAAGTACCCAAGCAAACAACTAAGGAGAAGTAAAGAGAACAAGCAGATTAAAACTTCTAGTGCTTCTCTTCCTGAGCCATAAACCAGCTTGTGTCCAGTCGCCCATTTAACTCTCCTCACTTTTTGGTAGAAAATGAAGCCCAAATATTTTGAGCGCTAATTAATACATTCAGCATCATGAAATTAATTTGACTTTTTCGTTGTTTGTTTTGTCATAGATGTGCAAAATGTAGATTTGAGGTACCATAAAGTTTGGGGAATACGTAGATTTAATCATCAACAGTCTGAGGACTCTCCAGGAAAATATAAGGAAAAAAACATTAGACAGTTATAACTTTTTTTTCCCATTCAAGCCCTAGAACAGCCTCTTAACACATTTTTAATCTTTAAAATTTCCTGGTAGGATTAACGGTGTTTGTTAGATGAGTAACTCTGTCAGAATGCTACACCTGCAGATAGCTGTAGTGCCTAAGTACTTCTAACATTTATTTTAATTTATAGAAAGTGTTTTGTAAATTAAATTTCTTGGTGTGCTTTTATCTATTGTGAGGCTTTAGTCTTTCACATACTTCAGTACCAATTTAGCAAGACCTTCATTGTGGAAATTAGTTCCGTATTGCCTAAGAGAAAACTCAAATATTTTCTCATAATGCTAAGTTATATGACATTGGAATTTTTAGTTATAGCTTTTTGGTTTTTTTCACATGGTGGAATTACACTGAGGTGAAAAGATATGTTAAGCTACAAAACAGCAATGCTTTTAATTTAAAAGGCTTTCCTGTTTCATTACTTTTTTACTCTTCTGTGGAGCTACAGAAGACTGGAAATGAAGCTGTAGGAACTGAGTGTTAACTTTATGCATTGTATATTTAGAGTCTTACCATATTTCCATAAAGACCATCTGTAGGGGAAAAAAAAAACAAAAAACAAAACAGCCAACGAACCAAAACCATACAGCCTGTACAATAAAAGATCTATATTCCACACTAAACAGTGGTTTTCACAAAAAGACATTTCATTTTGCATTAGAAGCTCTTATTTCGATCTTTTAGAAGTCTATGAATGTGTTTTGGATTTTGCCATTCACTTTTTGCCATTCTGTCACATGAAATACACAGTCAGGTGATGTGAAGCAGGTATAGTGCTAAATTTATTTTCAAAATGTGTAACAGGGAAAATAGACATTGTTATACAGGCTACTTCTAATCTGGTATAAACTGCTAAATTATTTTAAACTTTGGCTCAATAAAACCTAATTTATTTTCTCTGGTTTTTATTTTTATTTTATTTTTGGTAAGAATTATGCAATGATCAATAGTTTGAACAATGAAATAAGCACAGTTTATCTTAGATAATGCATAAAAAAAAAAGAAAAAATAGCTTTTCCTTTTCTTCAGATATCTTGAATATAGTCTTTTTCCATAATTATCTATGTTTGTGAAGTACTTCTGCACAAATAAAAAGCATGCATACTTTGGGTTATATATGATAAATATGTACTTTAGGTTATGCTTTTAAACAATGACAAATACATAAAAATTATGGTCACATTGAGTAATACAGTTTTAATTAATTAAAAATAAAACACTGACAAATTAATTAACAAAAATATTTTATCTTCATTTTCTTTATATTTTCAAGTCATCATCTAGATAAATTTAATTCTTCAAGAAGAATAACCTTAAAAACAAACTAATAAAACCAGCCTTTTCATGGAAAATAATGTCAACTTTCTCCTTTTTTACATATAAATTACCAAATAATTTTTAATTATATTGACATTGAATTGCATTTAGAATGCTAAAGAGTTTGCTGTGATCTTGCTGTGACTCAAAGCCTTACTGTTGCAGCAGTTGCACTTCAGAGACAGATTTTTGGCTAGTTTTCATTTGTCCTAAATTTAGTATCTCCAGTTTGGAATGACAATGAGAGCTCTTTTTTCTCATAGCTGCTTCCCATGTAACTGCATGTAGAGTAATGAATGTAGATCATATTTTTGCTGCTATAGACATTCATAATAGGAACAGATGAAAAAATCCCTCCAGACCTCTCTAGGCTGTTTATGAGAAGAAGACTGGTCATACATATACATTTAAAGTTGGATGAGAAAAATTCCATTCTTGCTGCTTCAGTGGACGGGCCCATATAAAATAAAGACTGGCTGAAACAAATCATTTTGATTTGGAGAGTTTACATAGGGGTGTTTCCTGAAGGACATGGTGCAAATAGTTGAAGAAGCACTACATCAATTTAAAGATAAGGATCTGCAGTTCTGATTCGTCTGCTTTGGACATTTTATTAAATGAACATGTAAACAGAATTTACAATAGCTCAAGACTGAACTTAGGACTAAGCTAACAACCAATACACAGCAAATTAACAAAGACAAGTTACATGCATTGGGAAGAAAAGGAAGATCAATGACACACTCCATTGAAGAGAATGACAATTAAGATAAATCATATGCTATGCTATTTAGCATATTTTCAACAAAGTACATTATACACAAACTTACATAATTTTTTTTTCACTTTGACAGTTTGTGGCTGAGTGCTTTGTGAAGCCATGAACGCTGTTGGCACAGATTCTCTGGATCTCCCCTGGGTTATTCTTAGGGTTTTTTTTATCACATTGCTACTAGAGCACTGACACTAAGTGCTGAATATATAACTTGTTTCTAATTAGATACCCTCTGTTTGCAAAATCTGTGACAAAAAAAAAAAAAGTGTTTTTCTAAATCTAATCTGGATAAAGGCAACTCATTATGAGTAGCATGTGATATGTCTAAAGGTTCTATCAAACAAAAGGAGGTGTTTTCATGCATTCCCCTGGAGCCCTGCTACCCTGATGGTAATTTTAAATTTGAAATATATTATCATTTAAAGAGCCTGAAAGATGTAAAGAATTAATTCTCTCTACTAAAGTCAACAAATAATTATGAGTGCAGGATTAGATTGATAGATTAGTGGCATGGTAAATTAAAAGTAAAACAGGAAGGGATATATTAAATCAATCTAGCTACTTTGAATTTCTTTATTAATACTCTATTTGGGAATTTTAAAAGGCTGATATTGAAGATGCAGTCACAGCGTCTGTGGGGATTCAAGTTCAAGAGATTTAAAAACACAGGTTTTTGTTTTCCCCTTGCTGTGTGCACTTTCTAGCCTTTTGAATACTATGGGTGTGCCTTCATCAGCTTTTCACTTTTGTTCAGGAGTGCATTTCTGAAAAGAATATTACACTCACATGTTTAGTTCAATCCACAATCATCCTATAAGATTGTCTTCCTTTAGGATGAAAGTAAACCAAGGACTGCATGCTAGAGATTAGCCTAACCTGATCCAAACACTAGTGAGTATTGTGCCTGCAGGGCTATTCTAGAGCTAACCAGAAGTAAATCCTCCCAAGATGCGTACAGAGTGGACACCAGACCCTCAGCATGCTCTATTTTGCTTAGTGATACAGTCTTGTTGTGCCACACAGTGGCTTAGGTTCCTGGCACAACTGGGGACCTCAGGGAAGGAAGTATGAAACCTACTCCTGGATGCTGATGACCTCTGTTATCCTTGTGGCTAAAACAATACTTCAGTTGAGGTGCATTTCTGTACATCTTATGCTAGCATTTAAGTGTTATTTGACACAATAGAAGCAAAATTACGTGGTACAAAAACATGATTGGCATCAATGATCAGGATTTCATATAGATTCACTGACCCTTAGTTACCTTTGCATATTGCTGATGTTGAGTGCATCTGCCCTGCCTCTCATCACTTCTTGACTGAAACAATGGGGAAAAAAGCTCCCAAATACACACATTCTGACACAGGCACCATGTTTCCCATTTTATGAGTTATGAACTTCTGCAAGAACCAAATCTGTGTCCATAACTTTGTTTTTAGGCTACTAGATTTATGTTTTTTTCCAGTTTGAATAAGCCGTGGAACTGAAAAAGCTGTCCCTCATTTTACTCAGTCAAATGGAAGTCTTATTCATTCCCATAATGTGCTGCTGGCAGCTGTTAAAAGAGACATAATCATTTTACCCTTTTAGTAGTTTGAGGTAAACTGCAGCAAGGGTATGGTGTGGATTAGCAAAATATGTGGGATGAAATACAGCACTACTCAACCAAAGGCTTTCTTCTAAGCTCTCGGATGCTAGGAAAGGGCTGTGACAAAGAGAGGGTGCGTCTGAAAGGGTTGCTGAATGCTTGAGTGGCAGCTCTCTGTATGACAAGTCTTAGGGGATTGGGTACTTAAATCTTAATTACAAAAAACAATCATCATCAGGTATTAAAGCCCTGTAGGGAAATTGAAAGACTCAGAGAAGAGAATCCCAATAGCGGAGATCTGCTCTACACAAATTTAATTGACTCATATTATACAAATAAACCTGATAAATTAAAAAAAAAAAAAAAAAAAGGTATCTGTAAAAAAATGTTGAGTGATTCTACTATAGACCAGATGCTGTGAAAAAGACGGGGTGGGATTTTCAACCTGAAGAAACTCAGTGACTGCTTAATGAAGAGCTAAACGCCACAGCTGACCAACTTTCTTAGAACAATCTGTAATGCAGCTGAAAGCAGAAAATTTTTTAGATCATTCAGTGTCAAGCATTTGCAAAATATAAATTGATACATGTTATTTAGGTTTTGTCATGTTTCTATGATGCAAACGTAATAAAAACATTTTGAAAAAACTATATTGGTGGAAATGAAAGTGTCTCTGAAAATGAAAGCTTTACTGCAGAGGTGTAATAAAAAGAATGGGTTATGCTATCATTCGCTGGAACTCAAGGAGAGTGGCAGTCACTGTCAGTGATAGATTTTGTGGCAGCAGTGAGCAGGAGTGTAAGGCAGGACTCAGTTTGGAGGAAATGATTTTCTAGTTAAACAGTGGCCAATTTTAGATCTTTTCAGAAACAATAAGATAGTTCTGTCACACTCAATTCACAGTATAATTAACAATGGCAATTTTTTACTTTCATATTTACTAACCACTTTTGTTATTGTACATGACTGACCTAGCAGGAAAAATAAAGTTTATAGAATAGCCACATAAAAATTTTTGCTTAGAGTATAATGCATTTGTTCTGTACTTTATTAACCCTATTGACAACCACAACAGTCATAGTGACAAAAAAACAGGTGGCCGTTTCTTCAGTCTTTGAAGAGAAAAAAAATTAAAATAAATTTATTTGGCACGGACAGACATAAAACTGATAAAACTGCATACTTCACATGTATCAAGTAATGGTTCAACACTATGTTTTCTCTAGTGACAAAGGCAGCTTGGACTGCCCTGGCATTTCTACCATGATTCATAGCTTCAGCTGAATTAACTGTTTGTCTGACCATGATGTAAGATGGACTAGGAATGATGAAAGTTATAAATAAAAGCAAACCCTCCTTGGGAGTCCTGCCCTAAAAGCTTAAACAGAATTCTGAGAACTATAAATGACTACGTGGAGCCAGGAAAAAGCATATGAGAATGAGCTAGCTTTGACATTAGTAAAACAAAATAGCACGGAGCTACACTCTCAGTCTTTATTATTATGCTAGCTTTTCTAAAGTCATTTTAGAAGGGGGTCAGTCTGTCTCTGGAGTTTTGGTATTTTGATCTTTCCCCAAGCAGAAGAGATTTAAATGAGAAGTTTAGACTAGATGGCAAACATTTGGACATTTAGAGGCAGGAATGATGAACAACCATGAACTTTGAAATACTCAGTATTTAATGTATGCCATGTTTCCTTTAAAATACTGGTTACTGTTGTCTTCCCACCTTTTATGTATCACAGGCTTCAGGAGTGTATGACTTAATTCCTTTTAAACTCAGTGAGAACTCAGATAATGCCAGTCTGTCAGATCAAATCGTTTATTCTCTGGAAGTGCAAAAAGATGTGACTGAATAGGGAGTAAGGTACTATATTGTCAGTCCAACAAGATTTCTGGGTTTTTTTCCTAACATTTAGCTTATTTACAATGGTTATGATGCTTGTAATGACATTTAAAAAAACAAAAAAACAAAAAAAAAAAAAAAAAAAAAAAAAAAAAAAAAAAAAAAAACAAAAACAAAAAAACAAACCTCCCTTACCCTATTTTTGGCTAAAGCAAAATAATTAATTTTTCACAAGCTGTTGTGTAAATCTATAGGTTGTTTAGACTTTCTCACCTTCAAATATCCAAAAGAAAAAGCAACAAAAAAGTCTTAACACTAGGAAAAGTGTTGATAAATGAAGTTGCTGACATTAGATGCTGGAAAACTATAGTCATTAAAAAGCCACCCACTGACAAAAATTCTGTTAAAAAAGTTGGAATTTCACTCTTCAGAGCGTCTTTAAAAACACATTCTAACTATTTACTTAAAATTATAATGATCACATAAGGTATTATAAAGTAAGCTTGGCCAAAATTTGTAAATAGTGGAAGCAGTTTGGAAGAACAAGTAAGCAAATAAAATACTTTTTTTTTTTTTTTTTTGGTGCATTTTATTCTCTTCTTTCAAAATGCAGAGGTAATTCTTAGTTACAGTGATTACTAAGCCTTTATTTCCTCATACACCTTTCCTTAAATATACTTAGGTGAAATTCCTGGAAAGAGTCCCTAGATTTTTGTAAAATAAATCATTGCAATTTCTTTCATAAAATTATTAGGGATGGATAGTGAATTTAGACATAGTTCTGGTCAGTGTATTATTTTCTGCAAAACTGTCCCATCAACTTTTAGTGATGAACAATACATATGCTTTAACTGTCATGTGTTCTCCATCAGTGCAAAGATAGCTCTGTAGTATTACTGGGTGAAAACTAAGAAGGTGTAGGTGATATTTCTCTGAAAAAACACATAAGCATTTGTTTATAACTTTACCATGCATTCGTTATTAAGTACTGCCCTGATAAATACTAAAAGACATGAATATTTTCATTGTCTTTTCAAATCACAGTATCTCAGTATTCAGCTGACCATACTAAGGATTCTAAATGTGATCCAATTAAAAATTACCTTATTTAACAGATGTTTTTCCTACTATGATTCATGTAAGAAATGGAAAATCAAAATTCTGTTCTTGCTGAACTAGAGTGCATAAGCATTAAAGTTGCTTAAAGAGAAGGGTATACTACAGAAATATCTCAGTCACACTGTTGTTAGCTTGCTCTTGTTCTGCCTGAGCCAGCTAAGAGAGCAGTCCATAGCTCTCTGTCACTCTTAGCCATGCTGTATATGGCACCTTCAACCTAACACTAAAAAGTTCCACTAAGCACTTGATTGACCTCATAGTGCTGCCTCATTGCCAACTTAATAACTTTGCCTACTTGGTAATGTTTTTGATGGAAATCTTCCATCAAGAAACTCAGTTTCAATGTGATCTGAATAATCTGCAGGGGGTTGTTAGTTTAGAGGAATTTTTGCAATGCAAAGTCAAAATATGATGCTTTGATCAAACCAAAATGCTTCATTTTGACAGTTCCATTTTTATTTATTTCATAATGATGATGTATGTGCACATTATGCTTGATATTACGCTCCTAAAATCTAATACTAGTTATACTACTATAATATTAGAACTTCAGTTAGATATAAAACTGTATGAATTTAAATTATAAGATTGAAAGTAAATGCTTTACTGACTCAAACTAAACCAAAAATGTTGAGTTTCCCTTCAGAAAAGTATGTTCCTCATCTGAACTAGAAAATTAGAAGGAAAATGATCTTCCAATATTAAAATTTTGCATAGAATGGAAATGAATAGTTTCTGAATCCTATTATTCTAGGTTAAACCAGAATACTCAAATGCTCAGTTTTACTCAAACACATTCTACCCTAATTGAGAAACTTTTAACATAAATTCTACTACTGCTACACCTTCTGGTACTGCCATCCAACAGAAGAGAGGATTATGTTACAGAGAGCCTTGTGCTATATAGGGACGGGGGATGCTGAAAAATCTAAAGAGAGGCAAAAATAGAAATACTGATACAAGGAACAGGAATATCATAAGAATCCACTTACTACTTACAAAGCATCATTTCATCTGTGCTTAGGATGGCCACCATTATTCTTTAATATTATCCCAGCTCTGAATTTACCCAGGAGGAGGAATGCCATTTACTGAATCATTGTTAATGTAGTTTACAGCTGATTCTAATTCAAACATGGTTTTTAGCTTTGAAATGAACTGATAAAATGTTCTAAAGTGACTTTGAAAGAGAAACAGAGATTTGTTCTGTCGTTGGATTTCCTTTTTTATAGATTTCTTCCTTAGAGCCTTTTTACAATGAGAGTTACAAGAGAAAGGTTTTGTTCTGTGAATTTCTATTATTATTTTGCTAATTCTAAAGTCTTGTTCTTTTGGGGTTTTTTGGAGGAAGGGCTCTTTTAAAAATCTGTTTGCAGTCATAATTAAGAAAATGGTTAAACCTGCTATCAATTAACTTAATTGATTTAAAAAAGTTGATGGGCCCCTGGACTGGAAGTATTTTGCCTGCAGCTGAGCTGAATGCAAGAGCAATTTATTTTAATAATGAATGGTGAAGGAAAAATTGAGCAGAAATACTGTGTGGGAAACCCTCAGAGGGTTAAAATAAACATGTACCGTGGTTGGTGGGAATGTTTCTGATAGAGGACTGAGAATTATTAAACCTTTTAATATTAACACCATAGAAAGAGTTTAAAAAATATTTGGGCAAATACGTTTTACAGTAAGAGAGATCATCTTCCTTAGAACTGAGTCAAGTTTAGTGGTGATGTGAAGTGTGGGAGTTTGTGCAGTGAGTGCCTGTTGCTAAGTAAAATGCTATTTAATATAGGAAACATCACTTAATTGGCATAGATATGACATTTTGTTAGTGGGCAAATTCTAATATGAATATAATTCACTTGACTTGAATCTATGGGGCTGTAGTCAGGGCAATTCTTCCAGTTCCCACAGCCTGTAGAAATGATTTGAGATAAATTGTGTTTTGAATATCTAGGGGCTCATGTTTCGTTCAGCTGGGAACAGAAAAGTAAGAGTTGTTTTTAACTGGAGGTGAACTAGGAGGAACAGGATTCTATGGGTTACCCTAAATTTCTAATGAATGTTGAATTATTGTAATTTGGACCTTTTTTCTGAACAGTTTAATCAAGTTGCCATTTTTTATCCACTAAATATTACAATATCTTTTATTTATTTTTTTTTTTCTTCACAAATAAACAAACCATTTGGTAAAGGGAACAGCCTGTGTTTGGCTGTAATGTCAGGCTGACAATAAAGTCTAAGAACCAGTTAATGAAGGAAGAATTTGAACTCAAATGGGGAAGAGAATATCAATCCCAAATAAGCTGTGATTGAATTTTGTCTCTAGTTTAAAAGACTCCAAACTCTTTTGAAAAATAGTGTTTCATAAAAGAAAGGACTATGGATCAAGAATTAAAGCTGTTTGCTTGTCTGAAAATGTGAAAAGAGAAGGCTCATGATGATGTGTTATGAAAGTTCAAGTAATTTTTGGTGAAGTAAATAGTATAGACTCTTACTAACAGAAAATTTCCCTATATATTATGAAAGATAAGGAAAGAGTGAGCTCAATTAAAAAGTGTATAGTAATACCCTAGAAGTACATCGTTACTCTGTTTCTCTGTTCTAGTACTCTGAAAGTATCTGTGTTTTCCTACGCGTAATGTTATCTACAATATTTTGTTCAATTTTGTTCTGGTAACTACAACTACAGATTAATATGCTCAGATTAATATGCTTCACACTTGTGAAGCAAAGTGTTGGGCACTCAGCACTTTTGAAATACATTAGTTGGTTATATTCAAGATGTGAAGCTTACTGTTGCTAATATACTAGAAAGTCTTCAATGCAAATTCCGCCGTGAATTTGATGATAATACAGTCAGTCACTGAAATAAAAGTATATTTAACTAGTATTTAACTGCTTTAAAGAGTGCAAGGTATGATTTTCTATGTTTTGGGCATCGCTTTACATTTTTCACTTGCATCACCCTTGCATGTTTTAGAAATAGTAAGGAGTTCCTTTCCACAGCAAGTCATGTCTTTTTACAGTTCATTTCTATTCAGTTATTTGAGATATTAACCCACATAAAAACCCAGTGAGACTTTGATTGTTAGATATTTCACCTATCATTTAATATTTTAAACATTTATTCATATATTTCCTTTCACAGTTAGGATATTTTATCTCAGGCATCCAAAGTTACCATGTGTTCAAGAGCAAAAACAAACCAAGGAATTTTAAAGAACTGTGATATTACCAGGGCAATATGTATTTCTTGAATAAAAAAGCAACATGTTTTGAGCCTTTTAACAATACCAAACAGGACCATTGTGAAAAGTATTTTAGCCAAACCATCTCTTAGTATAACAATACAAAATGCACTGAGAGAAGGAAGCATTACCAGGCCAAATGGATTGGCTTAAACATTTTCGACACATGCCACAAGTTCACATAATCAGCCTGAGGCAGTAGGAAACTTAAAAGCTAGTCTGATGGTGTTTCTTACAAATATTCTTTGCATTTTATTACTTGTCTCCCACATGAGGCGTAATAGTTTCAATGTTCTAATTAGTACTTGTGTATATTGCTATTACTTTGTCTCTTTAATCA
Organism: Margarornis squamiger; assembly: GCA_035222235.1. Lineage (NCBI taxonomy): Eukaryota > Metazoa > Chordata > Aves > Passeriformes > Furnariidae > Margarornis > Margarornis squamiger. The sequence goes on along the minus strand of JAWWTY010000001.1, from coordinate 66,139,582 downwards.
GGTTATTAAGTCTGTTATGGAGATTCCTTATAGAATCACACTTTATAATAGTGTTTCTAATTTGAATATGTCCTTTTTTATGTTGTCTGAATCTGAAACATCATAAAATCTTTTTATGGGTCCTTTGATAGTAGTCACTTTCCTGTTTTATGCTTGATTAGAACATACAGTATTAAGTAATAAAGAAACTTCCTGAAGCTTTGGAGTTTTAGTACCAGAAAACATTTCAACTTCCGCAGGCTTTTTTTTCTTTCTCTGACTTTAGGTCAAATAAATACATCCTTCTGTCTGTATTAAAGTATTGAGCAGGAAAGAAAGAAAGCCCTTTTGTTAGACTAGAACAGGTTTTATAAAATGTCAGAGATTGATTTTCAGTCTTGTTTTAAATAAGATATATAATAAGAAATTATCATTATCTAAAACCAGAAAAGAATTCTGATAATTTTCTCAAATTATCTATATAGATGCATGTAATTATAAACCTCAATTTAATATCTAAATTTATGTTTAAATGCCAGTGAGAAGAAAGAAATAACACAGAAATCTGTTTTCCTCACTCTTTCTCTCACTCACCCTTTCTTAAGAGATAAACACGCCATCAAATTCAGGGAAAATTGTTCAGTTTTAAGGAATTTCATTATAATAACTCACCTTATCCTGCAACCAAATTTGATAAAAACGGAAGTTGTAGGATTTTTATAAAAAAAATACAGAAATTAATACTCTGGGTAAAACATAAAAGCAGTTGTACTTGGAAATTAGAAATTGTAAGAGCGATACACAATGTCAAAAAAGGATTAGAAATTACCTAAAAGGCTTCGTATGAGTGAACAAGGAAGAAATAAGGTAAATCTGGTTTACATAACAAGAAATATAATTTAATAAAGCTTAAGAAAACAATAGGCCCATTTGGTGTCCTCACTGGAAGCCTCTGAATTCATAGTGAATAATTTTCAGCTGCAGTGGGGTTTGGATCAGAACCCAGTTGTCCACAGACTTCAGGAACACTACTGTCAGCTCTTGTAAGCATCCTTTGGCTCAAGAATGTAAGGAAGTTGGTGAAACTCAAAGAACAGCATATCTAAATAAGGATTTATCAGTGGAGATTAAAACATTAAAAATATCTATTTTCTGAACAACTTATGAAGGTGGGGGATATATGCAAGAATTTATATTGCCAACAATCAACAGCAATTTAGAAATAGGAGTATTACCCCAATTCAAAACTAAAACCTGTTTAAAGTTTAAAGAAAAATAGTAGGAAACGATCCATTCTATCAGATCTTTTACTTTCTCCAATTTGCTTTTCAAGTGGAGTAGTACAAACAGTTTGTAAACATGCACAAAATTCCTTCTCCAACACAAACAGAAATTATTGGTAATTATTTATATGCAAGGTCTAAGTGACCAGAAGTTAACATTCACACATATTGAAACTCCATGCCTTAAAACTTCTAGTGGAACTTCATATATTCAAGTTCACTGGTAACATTTAGTACTTATTGTATTTGTTACTGTGTTTTCCAGTTTAATTTGGCTTTTTTTTCTCTTTACTATTATCAGTAACACCACAAAGAAAAGTAAGTCAGTTGTCAGCAATTGCTGACTAACAGAGTTCAAACTACATAAAACTTCCTACTTCCACCTCATCCTCTCACAAAGTAATTCTTTTGCCTGAGAGGACAAAAAAAAAAAGAAAAAAAAATTGAAAAGATATTCTATCTTTTACAGTAGTCAGAAAATGCTGGCATTTTCAAGCAATCTTTGGGGATTTTCTCAGCTTTTCCTAAAACAGAAAAGCTTGGGGAAAAAAAAAAAAGAGTGGGTAAAACAGAGGAGGAACTGTTCTGAGGTTTCCCCTCTCTTTCTGCCTGGTTTTTGAATGTTTTCTGAAGAAAACATGTATAAATTAAAATAAGACTGTCTTGTTCTGCAACTTTCTTCTGATTTCCTCTGTTAACTGGAAACATGGAGCTTCAACTGGAGCATTTCAGATCAGCAGTTCTGTTGGAGTGAATACATACAAAACATTTCATGCTACATCCTCCTACCCAGAAAAAAATACAATTGTCTTTGGGATTCTTTTTCTGTTTTTCCAGTGTAGAAACTTTAGCAATGCAAATATGGATTTAAATGTGAGAAAATATTTTGACATACACCTACAAGGACTAAAAAATTAAATTTAATCCTTATGTGTTTTCTAAGGTGTGCTTGTAAGGGAAAAAGTAAGTTAATTGACAGTCTAGAAAGTGTAATTTGTTCACACTTTTTCTTCTTTGTGTTGTAGTAAACACAGTAGCTAAATTATAAACTTGCAAGTTTCAAGAAATATGAGACTGAAAATACTTTAAGTATTTTTATGAATTCTGACTTTCAATACTGTCATTGCCATTTAATGTCTATGGAATATATGCATTCTGATGATAATTTACCAAAACATAAACAACACCATAACAAATGATGGTAGTTTTGGTAATCTCGGTAGAGAGAAGTGAATAAATAGAGGATGGTTTAGCTTCTCTGCTAAACAGAGGACATTTCAGGAATTGACTGAAGTCTTGTACGTGCAAACTATTACTGCTTGTGCTTTAGTTTTTCTACTGCTTGGAAGTAATTTCCTGGCTTATCAGTCCTGAGAGTCTCCTTACAAAAATCAGTAATCTTTAGAACAATCAATATTTCTTATTTGGAGTTGTTTCAGAAGCCTAAGCACTCAAACATAATGCTCAGACATTCTCATCTAGAATATTCTTATGTCTATCTCTCCTAAAAAAGGTGTATCTCTCTCATGTGTTTCAACTATAAAGTTTCTTACTGTAATCAAATGTGGAATAGTTTGATTTGCATGCACAACTGTAATTGAGAAAACCTTAGAATTGTTCAGTTTTTAGCTGTGCTACTAGGATAAGGCATTTTATGAAATTATTTTGAAAAATGGAAGTGGGACAGAGGTCTTGATTTTAGAATTTTTCTCTCACTCTGTGCAGTTCACATTGAATGGAAATATACTTGCCAGTTTCACATAGCATTAGAATCTTTCACAGCTATTACTGTGTTTGTGTACAAGACAGAAAAGCCTGATAAACTGTGAAGCCACTAGCATCTATTATAGTTCAACGGCAGAAGCAGAAAGATTAACATGTGCATAAATAATCTGAAGTAAGAACACACTACATATAAAGAGAAAGTAAAATATTCTTCAGTTTGTCCATAGGAAAAAAAAAAGAGGAACTTGACAGTATACTTACTCTAAGGTGTAGCAGCTAAAAGGAAGGCTTCTGCTAAGAAACTGACTATTTTGTTGCGAATTACTTTTTAACTAATAAAAAAAGCCCAAAGAAACCTAACCCAAATCAAGCATTAAAATAATCATGGAAATAAGATGCTGTCTTATGCTGAGTGTTTAAGATCTCTCTGCTTTCACACTGCAAATTATGATTAATCAAGTAAGAAGTCACCTTATCTTTAGGACTACAGTGATGGAGAAATCATATCAGATTCAAGTATTGTAAAAAAAAAAAAAAAAGGAAAAAAGGAACTGTTTCAACTATATTATGTCTTCCATAAGTACTGTCTTAAAGCAAGTATAAGAACACAAATCTATCTAAGCAACTATTTCGATTCAAATTTTAGAGAATAAATTCAGGCCATGATATAGCTCCAAAGTATAAACACCTAAATTTAGATAGCAACATATGACGTTGGTGTGCAAGTTCCCATGACAGAAAATAGAGAACTAGGTTTCAATTCACTAATTAAAAAAAACTTCCAATCACAGTTGGGATGTCCAGAATATGGAGGATATTCACATACGACTCCAAATAGTATAATGAAGTTTCTCTTAAGGTATTTTCTTGGTTTACATTGGGCAGATGACATGGAGATCTAGCTGTATATATAATATAATGATATGAAGAATCAGGTGAAATGAAGTATTCCTTTAGTGTATCTGCAGCAAATAGTATCAGCTGGGAAATGACAAATCACTGGGAGAAAAACATTCTAAGGGAAACTAGAGGTTCTGGATGAAATACAGCTACCACCAGAACTATTTGAACGACCTACAAGATGATTTACGTACTCATTCTATGCCTCCATACTGCTCATGTCTGGAACACCAGAATGAAGAAGAAAAACTCTGAAGATCAAAATGAGCTTTTCAGGATTTAAAATTTAAAATAATGGGACACCCCACCCCACCCCCCCCCATAAAAGAGCACTTATGCTCTAGTTATTTAATTGTTGATTGTCAATCATTTTCCATTGCAGAAGCTGATGAATTCCAACTTTATTGAAATATGTTGGCCCAACAAACTATTCTGTCTGATGGGATATGATTTTTAGAACTGTTACTCTACAAGTGGGTTTATTTCCTTTGAGACATCAGAAAAAAAATCTGGGAGATTAAAAGAATATGTGTTCATGTCACCATGTCTGTGACTACCAAGGAAGGTTATTCACACTTAGCAGCTTATAGGGCATCTCTCTAATACCAATAGGTGACAGAAATAAAGTAGTTCCTGTTTTGGCTAATAATCAAGATTTGTAACAGCAGATCATTTTGTTGCAATGTCTCTATGAATAAAGGACTACTGCACTGGAGTTATTTGTGTATTTATAGTTATTTCATTCCACTGACTGTTTTTCTTGTTGGGGCTTTTGTTGGGTTTTTTCTTTATTTATTTGTTGGTTGTTTTATGTTGTTTTTGTTTGGGTTGTTTTTGTATGTAAGTAATCTTTTGTTTCAACCTCCACCAAAGTTTATATTCTGGTTAAGGAATGCAGTCAGGGAAAATAAAACTGTAGATAGTGTTCACAGTAGCTAGTGTTCAAAAGAGGCAGCAATCAAAGAGTGAGAAAGCCTAGACACTGCAAGATCTAGACAATGACCAGGAAAAAAAAAGATGAAAGGAAAGTGAAGAAAGGAAGAAATTGGAGCAGCTATTCCAAAAGTAATGTATACTTCAAGTAAAATGAGGAGCTTGGAAGCTATAAGCAAAGTGATATAAAGATTGTGTTTACACCTCCAGTAAGCACATTTTCACACTGGATTCAATTGGCATGTCAGACAGAAGCAGAAAACAGACTCTGAAGGTTGGTCTGATTAAACAGTTCATGTTAGCTGAGATGTACCTTTGGTGTGACATAATGTAATGATTATTCTACCATGTCCTATTGACTTTTGCACTTTTTTATCTTTGGGAAATAGATGGCCTGAATCTGAGCTGAATTACTGATAATCTAGACTGAAGAGTAATTTCATATGAAAAAGAATTAGCGTCCTAGAAAAGCAAATGAGTCTGGCCGAGGATTTATGTCTGAGAAATTGTTATAATGATAAAATGGCTTACTTCAAACTTACAAAACTTTGGAATGATAAAAGGGAATGAGTATGAACTTCACTCTTGTACAAACTGCACTTCCATCCTTGGGTTAAATGTGTATCTTAAGATTTCAATTTAAATCTAAATTTATCTCTGTGAAAAACGTACTCTACATACTATGAGAGTAAGAGAAGTTGCTGTTTTACCAAACCAGATTGCCATCAGAGATTTTTTTCCCCTATGTCTCATCAGAGAGGAAATACTTTATAAACCCGCCTTCAAAATACTTCTTGGTATTCTGTTTCCAATCAGTATTTCAGTATGCTTTATTTCAGTGAACATATATTATAATCTAATGTTTGACAGTGTTAGCACTGAATTAAAAATACAAATACAAATACAAAAATAAAAATACAAATAACATAAAGCATTCAGTGCTTCTCACCTAACATTAATTCTAAATTCTGTATCAATTTAGTTGTCATGGTTCCCATGTCAATTTATTTTCATATCCTGGATACCTCATGACTGGGGAATGGATCTGTTGCCTTACCCCTTTTAGATTTAATATATTTAACTTTAGTCAAATAAGCAAAAGCTACAGGAGCTGATGTTTAACTGCAGCAGAGAAGGAGTAAAAGCACAGGAGAATGGTGGTGGTGGGACAGTGCTTGTTTCTTGGAAGTTTGCAGAATCTGGGGTGAATTCAGCCACCACTCCTCTTTTCACTGCAGAAACAGCATTCAGCATTGGTAGTCCAGTTGGCTCGGACTCTGCTTAGGAATGGAGAGTGGCGGGAGATGGCTGTCAGACTGAATAGTCCTGTTATTACTGACAGCTGAACTATGATTTCTGTGTTCTCCCTTATTCCCTCTGGCAAAAAAAGATACCTGGGAGTAACTCAGTGGAGATGGGAGTGAATAGGAGGGTTCAAAATGCAGTGTGGATATACTCCCAGAAGCACAGCTTTCCACATGCATTCTTGAGACATGCTAGCACCAGTTCTTGAAATTTTGGCACTAACATCTCCTGAAGTGCAAGTATGGACTTTGCCATTATAAGGCAACTTGCGTAGGACTCATTTAGCATTGTAGTTTATGTAGTTGAATTGGATTTATCTAGTGTTTAGGCTCCACAATGACTCTTTTCCTGTGGAATAATTCTCTTCAAGAGCCAAGACAGAGCTGATCAATGCATGGGCCAGACCTTGGGAGATTCTAGAAGCAGTAGCTCTTCTATAAGTATTTCTTCATTAGAGCAGCCATGATTTGGCCATGAGGATTTATTTATGTAGCTTTTGTTTGTGTGTTCACCTTATTGAACATGTAAAACATTGGATTAAGCCATAACAGGGCTAAATTATTAGAACATGAGCTAGCCGCAGAGGTTAATGAAAATATAATTAGTACTGGTTGTGCTACATGCAGCCGAAAAGAGGGTCATAAATCCTATTAATCCTTCTTAGTTCAGGAATTATTGACCTGAAATACCATAGTGGGTATGGTCTGTAGTGTCAGTGAAGCTGAAGTACAAGCAGATGATATGTTAGTGATCTTCATCTATTTCATTTTGAAAATCAGGAGGGGAAATCTGAAGTAGTTTTGCATCATTGTGATGCAGAATAAGGAAAGGAAATGGTGAACAATGAATGTTTGGTGATCATTCTGCAGTGTCATGCATTTGATTCATAAACAGAGCTGTAGATAAATACCATATATATTATTCATGATAGGCATCCATTTTTAAGATATCTTACGCCATTCTGTAGTGTAATATAATGTTAATAATACCATTATAATAACTTACCCCCCAAAAAAATAAAAAAAATAAAACGACAAACACAAACCTCAGTAGTTCATGTCATGAGATATGAGTCTGATAGATATATCTAAAGACGTCTCCCATAACTAGTTGTGGCATTAGAAATGGAAAAAAAAATAGTGCTTAACTAAAAAGGTTCCAAATAAAAAAGAAAATTTGTAAATTAAAAAAAAAGGCAAAAACTTCACAAAACACAAAAACCTAAGCCACATCTAAATAGCTTTGTCTTTAATTACACATGAATTAATAGTTATATATGTGTTTGCAGGCTTTCTGAATTGCGATTTCTCTTTCTTTAGATTTTTTTCTGATTGCTTGCACCTATTTCTATCCATTGTCTCCCTCCTTTATTGTTCAGTACCAGATAATTTGAGAAAGCTAATACATTGTAAAGGCTAATTTAGACACTACACTAGTATTCATTAGAAACAATTATTAAGACAGTCAAGTGTAACTGAAAATAATTTTTTTGAGTCCACACTCTTTCTGCAACTATGCAAGGCAGGAATAATTCTTTTTACTTCACTCCTGAAGACAAGAAAAATATTACTAACATGAAGCAATGACCCCCATTGGAATTTCATGCCTTTTTAAAAGGATTTCAGGTTTACTTGGGTCATCTGTTCTAGCTATTTTACACGATTTATGAAACTTTGCCCCATTCCTAGAGACAACTGTCTCCTGAAAAGCATCAGCTAAGTTTTTTAAGATACCAAAAATCATGATGTCATTAATGGATTTACAGGAGTTACGTTCAGAAATGCCTTAGATAATGCATTCAACTAACACAATGAAATACTAGGTATTGGATTTGTGACTTTAAGGGTATTTGGTTGTTGTGGTCAGCCCTAGGGAGGAGTAAATAGTTGGTGCATAAAACCAACCCTGTGGAATTTAATAAAATGTTAAATATATCCCCAGACAGTAATGAAATGTTAAGCTAAAAGTTAATGTCCTGCTGTATTGCACTGCTCAGTAGGACACTAGCAATACTGTGGTATGACAATCTGTGGCAAAATAGAGCACCATATACACTAGAAACTTCTCCCTTTCCCAGAGCCCTATTCTTTGCTTTGCTTGGAATCAGCAATGAAATAATAAAATTAAATCATTCTCTTTCACAAGTAGATCATATGAAATTGATATGATGAGCAAGACAAATGCATTCATTCCTTTTCCTGCCTGCATCCTTACTTGAGGTGAGAATTATCAGGAGTGTACATTTCAGTAAACCAAATAGAAATTGGTCTGTGCAATTTAAAATCAAACATAAGATTTCTCTTGTTATGAAGAATCAGTTTTATCGTCTTGCAACAACAGACAAGAGGATTCTTGCATTCTCTGTGCAGCCTTGGTTGACTGGACTGGATAGGAACAAGTGTTTTACGTAGAGTTTTAGAGGTGTGAACATTGACTCTACTGGGGACAACTGGATGATCCTAATCTGCAAACATATTAACTAGTGCTTTCATTCTTGGCCTTACAGCTGTTTTTCTAAAGAAGAATGATGCTCAGTCATGTTTGAAAGCTGGACTCTTTTTCAGCCAAAAATTGAAATTTGCTAGTGGTCTCTTGAAAAGAAAAAAGTTAGTGTGTTTTTAAGCCACTAAAAATAAACAAATTTAACAAACAGAAACAAAGAAGTGTTGTGGTGAAAGAGAGGATACAGGATTTTCTCTTGAGAGAAAAGTTGGGCAACTATGTTGAAGCTTTGAGTGAGTCCCACTCATTCCAGCAGACTTTCAAGTTCCAAGGGAGCAGAGGACCTGCACATATGAATGCAATTGCAGGACTGAGCTTGTCTCATGGGAAGTTTGTCCTCATTCCTACTGTAGCTCAGCACAGTCCCACCATGTTTAAAGAAAATGACATAGGTAAGATATAGAAAAAGGAAAGTTATGAACCTGGCATAACATGGCATAATGCTTGTCAAACACAAAACTCTCAACTTAATTAAACTTGTTCTTGGTGTAAAATCATTGTAAGCTTAAAAGAATCTAAGTGTAAGAAAATCAAGTATCTCATGTTTTATTAAAATTTCAGTAGAATTAGATGTTTCTAATTCCTCTTTTCCTTCTATTTTTCCTTCTAATTCTAATAATAAAGTTGTAAAAATTATCTTCTAAAGGGAATTGAATATTCAATATCTGTCATCTTAAGCAGTCTTTTCTCTAACAAATGATAATAATATTTTTTATGCCTATATATTATAAACTTATGATTTTTTTTATTGCTGTGATATTATAGTTAAAAAAGGAAAAGAAGGAGAGGGAATTAATTCCTTCAGAACTGAATGAGCTTCTAAAATTTTGAAGACAACTTTAATGATCTTGTTAAATGATCTCTGGCCAAAATAAATCCTAGGTGAGTTCACAGTATTTCTCATTGTCAGAGAACAGTTTCGATAGATAGTAAAATATAATTAACTCTCTTAATAAAAAAAAATACGCTAAGATCCACTTTACAATACAGATGGTTTAGGACTTCTGAAAAAAAAACCAAAACACAGAGTAAGAGGTGGCAACATTCTAAATTTTGGCAAGGTGTGAGGGGTTGAATGCATGTAATTTTTTTTTTTTCCCCTGGATTTTCTCCCTCTGGTCCATGTCTTTCCTGTGCTGAGGATTCCAGAGCTGGATGCAGAATACTCTAGGTGGAGCAGAATCACTTCCCTCAACCTCCTTGTCACACTTCTTTTGATGCAGCCCAGAACATGGTTGCATTTCTGGGCTCCGAGCACACGTTGCTAACCCTTGTCCAGTCTTTCATTCACCAGCACTCCAAGTCCTTCTTGGCAGGTTTCCTCTCAATCCCTTCATCCCCCAGCTTCTGTCGAAGCTGAGGGCTGTCCTGACCCAGGTGTGACACCTTTCATTTGGCTTTCTTGAACCTCATGAGTGTCCCATGGGCCCACTTCTCAAGCTTGTCCAGGTCACTATGGACAGCATCCTGTCTGTCAGGCATGTCAGCTGCATCACACAGCTTCATGTTGTCATCTGCAAACCTCCTGACAGTGCACTTGATCTCACTGTCTATGTCATTGAAGAAGGTATTTAACATTACTGTTCTCAGTACGGACACCTGAGGGACACCACTTGTCATGAGTGTCCATTGGGACGTCGAGTCCTTGATCACTACTCTCTGATGTAACCATCTGGAGCTCTGTCCAAGTGTTCTGAGTCACCACTGATGAGCCAATGGTAGGTTCTTTTTACAGATGTAACACAGAAGAGGCAACCGCGAACAGAGACAAACACTGCAGTATATATAAACTGCCATTTACAATCCCCAGGCAGCTAGATACAGCATTCTATTACTTCCCTATGCTCACTACAGGAACAGTTTTCTGAGCTGGGAGAAAGGTGGGGAAAGAGCTGCTGATTAAAATTGAGCCAGAATTATTTCCAGTCTTGTGGTTGGTTTGTTTTCTTTAGGGTCTTTTTGTTTGTTTTCTTGCTTTTGTGTTTTTTTTTTTTTTTCCTTTCTTATTTTAAATCATTTTAATTATAAACTAAAGACTAGTTCTTAAAGACATATTGTAATTGATCCTTGAAGTGTTTATATACATGTATATACACAGTGAGTTGTATATATAGGCATATGTGAAATAAATATATATCTATGTATGAGATACATGTGATAACACGTTACACTGTTAACTGGTTGCTTATTACTAACAGATTCTATGAAGGATTATTATGACATGCTTTGAGTAATTCCCATATTTGATACATCTCTGAATTGGATAGACAATAATTTATAGCATAAGAGAAGTGTTAATATTCTTTGGTTAAACTTAAGGTTTCAGTGGCTGCAAGTTGCAAGTTGCAACCTAAACATATTTTGTTCTTAGTCCATACTAAATGCCTGAGCAGGCAATTTTGTGTGTATATAGTTTTCTCAATAGTGTTTAAAAAGTTTACCCAGCCTGTGTGGAATCCTCAAAAGTATGATCAGCAGATTCTGCAGTCACTTCTTTCTCAATACATTATGCAAACACTTTGGAAAGGAGATTAGTTTCTTCCCAAATAGCAATGAGATATTGTTTCATTAAAACAAGTTAATGAATTACTGAAGCAGCATTTTGCGGGCAAAGTTCAAGAAGATTTTTTTCATACTATTAGTGATTACAGACTAATATCTAAAGAAGCTTCTCAGTTATGAAATGCTGACTTTACACATTTCTTCCACAATCTATTAAAATAACACAGATCTAAGTCATAGAAATGTCACCCAAATAGTAGCATTTCCAGAAAGTGGAGTTGAGTTTGGATTATACTCTGAACATATGAAATAGAAGCCTAGACCTTAAACATATTCTAGTTTTCAGGTTTTTGCTCCATACAATTCTAGAAACTATATTCAGCCTAATTCAGAATAGGACAGAATAATTGTATTCACCCATTCTTATAATATTCCATTCAATTACCTTTTTTTTTTCTTTTGACAGTATTATCATATGTTTCTTTAGCTATCCAAGCTATGGTACTTAGTATTACTGAGAACAGAATCTGTGTTTGGGCCTTCCAAATGAAATCATTAATAGTGAAGTTATGCCATGAGCTGATCCTAAAGGCTGATTGCACCCAGGGATGCAATGAATGCAAGATAGAGGTAGATAGTGCTTGGAATTCTTTGGTCCTCCTCAAATGAAGTTGATTTGATACATCAATATTTAGGCTTTCCTGTGAGAATGGACACAAATCTTTAGGGTTAGGGCAAGATTTTACCTTGAAGAATAGACTACATACTGTGTAGGATTGAAATTTGCTGTGCCCTAGCAGGCTGCTTTTTTATTTTAAGGATCAATTGCATTTCAATTGCATTCTCTTGTTTGTCCTAGTATCTTATATAACCTACATACCAGACTTTTTATCTCTCCTCTATTAATTAATTGCATCAACTGGCTTTTATCTTCTAACTCCAGACATAAGAAAGAACACATTCAATTTTCATTGTAAGCAAACCTTCATTCTTTCTGTAATTCTCAGTTAGAAAGTGCTATAACGACACACTATGAGAAACCGGATATTACATTAAATATACATCAGACAGACTAAATAGTTTCTTTTCTTTTAGTATCTACAGCAGTTTGGATTATGTTTTGATAAAACATGTAGAGAACAGACTTGCAGTTGGTAATTTACCAGGAAAATATTTGGAGAAATAGAAGTTTTTAACTAACTTCTCCATTAGACTGATAAGACCTCCTTACACTCTCAATGGGCTTATATCTTCTTTACAGAATACAACAGACTTTTGTACCATGATATATATATATATATATAAATTACATCTCTGCCTTAATTGGACCCCTTGACAATTAGAACCCAATGCTTATATATACCCATATAATCAATATGAAACATATTGACATATATGATTATTGAGGAAAAAAGGACTTGCTTAAAAACTAAAAATATACTTGCAATAATAAACTCTATTATAACTGAGCATATCTCTTTATCCCTTTAATTCAGTTGAGATTTGAAGAGTACTGTCACAAGTTTGTGCATGTCCCAGGATGAATTTTCAAAAGACCTGGCATGACAAAGTCTTGAGACCAATGCAGGATTCAGTGTGCTGATGCAGAACTGCAATTTAGAGCAGTAGCAAGGTCATTAAGGGTTATTCGTCAATCTTCCCTAATGAGCTGCTCAGCCTTTTCAGCATTCATGTGTGTTGCTGCTGACACAGGTCTCCCAGATCATGGTTTGTCACAATTGCTATTCTCACCTGACTTGAAATGTTTCAACCATCTGTACACATATCTCAGTTTCATGGCTTCCACCTTGTACAGTTTGCATATCCTTATGAGTCTGTTTACTGCTTGAACTTCCATTCTGCAAAATTTCTTTCCTTACACATTGCTATATGTGGTGTCTGTAATGCCTCTTACAACGTTCAGTTCACTGGCACTCGACTGCTTTAGAAACCCTCAAGAGCTGAGAAAATGTGCATGCAGGGTCCTGAAAAGACTTAACTTTAAACACATTGAGAAGATTTTTTTGGTCTCATTTTAATGTTAAAAGGCTTATGACACTAACGAAATTTTAATAGATCTGTTGGCAATTAAGTACCACAGAGCCACTTGCTCGCTGCCTCACTTCTCCCTGTGCCTCAGGTTGGGGGGAGGAGAATTGAAAAAGAAAAAACTCCTGGGTTGATATACGAAAAATGTAATATTTGAAATAAAGTAAATATAATAATAATAGTAATAGTTGTAATGAAAAGGAGGTCAGAGAGAGAAAGACAAAATACAAAGAGAAACAAGTGATGTGCAATACAATTTCTCACCACCCACTGACCAATATTCAGTCTGTCCCCAAGCCACGACTCCACGGCAACTTCCCCAAGTTTATTTACTGGGCATGATGTCCTGTAGTATGGAATATCCCTTTGGCCAGTTCAGGTCAGCTGCCTTGGCTATGCTCCCTCACAGCTTCTTGTGCACCTGCACACTGGCAGGGAACTGAAAAGTCTTTGGGTTAGGGTAAGCACTACTTAGCAACAACTGAAACATCAGTGTGTTATCAATGCTAATCTCCTGTTGAATCCAAAACTCAGCACTGTACCAGCTACAAAGAAGAAAAATTAACTCTATCCCAGTCCAAACTAGGACAAGTGTCTGAGCTAAGTAACCCATAATGCAGTTGCTGCATATTTACCGTGTTCCTATAAATTTATTTTATGCAAATTGACCACTACAACCACTCTGAATTAAAATCAATATGAAAAAGAAACACATGCTGAATTGTTAATCAACTTTTTGTGGATAGGCAAAGGGATTGAGGACACTAGAAATAAAGTAAAAAAACAAAATAATAAAATAGTCCTTCTGACAGCACACAAATTAAAATTAAATAGATTAATGAAAACATCCGCAATATACAGACAAATAAATAAAGTGAAAATCAAACAAAAATACCCCAATTGTTGCCTTGAGAAGAGAAAAAATCATATTCAAGAGAAAGTTTTCTGGATCTTGATTTGTTTCAAATTTTAACTCAGAGGGAAGTTAAGAGAGAGAGGAGGGAGAAAACATCCAAAGGATGCTGGAGAGAGTCAGAGGCACTGATGTTACACATGCACCTCAGCTCATATGTTTTCTTTTTTCCATTTTACAATTGGTCGTATACATGAAGACTAACATAATTTTGACTTGGTTAGTGAAAATAGAACAGATTTTGTATTTCCCTGGTGAAATGCATTATCAATTTTTTTTTCAAAAAGGAAAATAAAGAACTTAAATCCCAACATTCTTCATCCAGCTCCAGCTGTTAAAAGCCTGTGACCAGGGTACCAGAAATACAGGTATTTGTATATGCTTCCATAACTGTATACTGGTTTTATTTGTATGCAATCCCTTAATAGTATAATCTAAATGCATTTTACTTGATAAGTTTTTATGCAGATCTTACAACACATTTTTCTACCACATGTTGGAACATTTGTGCAAAAAAAAAATCCCATCTTTATGTTTGAAATTTATGGGAACACAATTAAAATGAGAGGGGTCCAAAGGTATCAAGATAATTACATTTTTCTAATCTTACTAAACAAGATAAATTACCTGCAGGCCCTCTTATAAAAGATGAAATCTTCATAATAAGTGAATTAATCAAGCAGCAGCTTGCTACTGCACATGCATTTATAACAGGAATGATTCAAAGACTTATTTTATGGGGAAATTAATGGAAACAGGCTTTTCATTCTTCTGCACCAATTGAAAACCTCAGCAACCAGCTGCCCACTTGTCAAGAAAACAGAAAGAAGCTGGAAACAAAGATAAATAAAAACACCTTTTTCCTGGCACTTTTGAAGAGAAAAAGCAGCTCTCATTTACAGCAGCCATCTGTTTGTTATTTAATATGGGTGAATTACATGCTGTAATGAGTTTGTTTCTGCATCACTCAGTGCAATGGAACACAAGTTCACTCTCATAATGTGCAGCAGTTTTTAAAAGCTAATCATTTAATTGGACACAATAGTCAATGACAAATGGAGATGTAAAAACTCAGCCAGCTGTAGAGTGAATATGTAATCATTGTGAAATCATATTATTTTACATGCATGAAGACTCTTTAATAGTGGCTGATGTTGGTCAGCACTGCAGACTCTGAAGAATGGAAGAAACATGATGAAAAGCAGCATTTCGAACCCATTCTTAATATAATTGGGCTGTATTGAGGCACATGTTGTATCTGCCATTAAGTTTAGGTGCTTTATCATCTCCAAATTGTTTAGTGGCCTCTCCCGTTTTTTGTTTACATTTGCTTTCAACATTTGTGGTTCAGTAGGCATGATCTACAGTTTGTTGGGAGTCATCTGATTAGTTTTTCATTGAGACTGCCTTATAGTTCCTACTGACTTGTTTTATTTATAATGCTACATTAAAATAAACACAGAAAAGTGAAAGGAGTGAATCTCAGGGACAAAAATGGATTCAGGGAATCTAAACTTTTGTTTACATGTTTTTTATCTTGTGGTAAAGGATTAATCTGTTTTCAGAACTTCTTAAGGAAGCAAAGATATATTTTTTCTTTAGACATGTCATAGATTCAGCCAGTCTGTGAGCTTTAGCCGAATTCAGAAGACTGTAACCTTTTTCTGATGTACTAAATTTATGAAGTTTGGAAGACTGACTAAGCAGAGAATTTTTCTTCAAAATAAAGCAAGAAAAGCAGGTTTAATGGTGATATGTATCTCTGGATAATGCAGGGCAGATCTGCTCTTTTATTTTTTTTTTTTTTTCTTAATTATTAAAAGAAGCCAGCTTGAACCAGGATTCAATTTATGTTAAAAGATTCAAAGATGTAAGGAGATTTAGATGGAGCACAACAGCTTTCTGATAGCATGTTTGAATGCGTATTTCCATCCAGTGTCTCATTGTTGCATAAGGGCCTGTGAACTCCAAGGTAATATAGACAGATATATCCAATAAGTTTTAAAATATGAAGAGGTAAGAAGTGAGAAACCTTACTCCTACATAATGCTGAAGCAATTCGGTTTATTTCCTCCCTCAAAATTTTAAGGAATTCAAGACAGAGGAAAAACCCCTCAAAGAATGAAAAGCATATTACCTCAGCAGATTTGGGAGAGGGTACTGAAACTCCCAACAGGGCTTAAGTACCTAGAAAACGAGGGCGAAAGTGAAGCTACAGAGTGGAAGAGTGACAGACAGATTATCTCCTTAGACATAAAGAGAAAATGTGGAAAACCTATGTTTTGGTTTTAATACTAGATTCCAAATTTTGAGGAAATTGATGATTAAATGTATGGAATTCGTAGTCACTGTTCCATTTTTATTTTTTTCCCTGCAAGAGGAATAAATTGTCACAGTGTTATTTGAGCTGGTGTTTTCAATCACTCTACACTGATATGAAATCTATGTATTACTTCAGAAGGTTTACCTGAAGGTTGAAATGAGCAGAATGGACCTTCATGTTTCATGGGTACGTCATTTCAGGAAAAAAATAACACCGATCACAGTAGAAAAATAATAAGAGAAATATTAGTAATTCTATTAGAATTACCCATTTTAATTATAAGAATTATTGTTAACTGAAGAATATATAAAGAATCACTGTTCATCAAAGAGGGAAGTGAACTTCTACCGGCAAGCAATCTACATATGATTAATAAGTGTAAACAGTGGTAGATACCATATATTGACAGAACCTAAATGTAACTGAAACTATATGATTTTTCAAATTAAACTGGCAGTAATAACATTGCGTTACTCTTAGGTGCTAAGAAAAGACTTTTTATCATTTTATCATTTTCATATTATTTTATCCTTACCTTGGTTTTTTTAGATAATCATGTAACACTATTAAAACAATGGTATTTCTCAAAGAGAAATATAGTTCAACAGACTGAAGTAGACTATATCAGATTAATTTAATCTTTGAACTGTTTCTGAGAATTTAATGCTGAAGAAAATATCTTATATAACCAGATTCCTATGTCAAATTAAAAATTATATCCATTAATTTCCCCATTTCTTTTAAAATCATTTTAAAATCAAAACACATACTTTAGATAATTGAACTTTTAAAATTTTCATCTTTTCATTTCTCCATTTTCCCCTCTTTTTTCTGTCACTTCTGTATGGACAAGAAGTCAGTAACAAAGTGTTTTACTCCCACATGCTTCCTAACTACTGCTGGGAGCAATCATATTTGATATCAAAGAATGTGAAAAAAAGGTTATCTCCCTTGAAGTTCTATCTTAGAACACCAAGATGTACAAAATCTTTGTAAGTTGGAAAGAGCTGTGCAGCAATGAGATATTTCAACACTCTCCATCATAAAACTAAATAGGTTCTCTTGAGGCAATATAAGGCATTAAGATTCCCTCACAAATCCTCATGGAAATCTTGTATATTAACAAAAGAGATTCTTCTATTTTTTTGATCATATAAACTTTAGAACAATCTGCCGTGGCTTTCAGTCACTTCCTGAAGTTACTTGTAGATAGCACAGCAGACAGGAACGTATGGTCAAAGCTGTGCGTACGATCAGAGCAAAGCTGTGAGAGACTGGATTCCTGCCTCACCAGGTTGCTGAGTTATTGTCAGATGTGTGTCTGTCAGGGGAGGGGAGGGGCCATGGTTGGGCCTGCAGCCTTGTGGCTCAGGAGGCACAAGGTCTGCAGCCAGCACAGCCGAGTCCCTGGGGCACACATGGCATGCAAGTCACCTGGCTGAGCTGCCAACCAAATAAGGCTGGCCTGGCAGCCCACCCACACCACACCCCCTGGAGCCTCTGACTGGCTGTGGCACCTCTCACTCTGGCTTGGAGGACAGTGAGCGATCAGTGAACCAGATGTCCTGACTGGGAGGAATGGCTGTGGTAGTCAAACCACATAAATAGAGGTGCAGAGGGCCTCCATCTGGTCCTGCCTTTTCTCCTGGAAGCTGCCATCGTGCGACCTATTGGCAGTAAATATTTTTCTTTCCTCTTCTCTTTCTCTTTTCTTTTGTTTCTTAATCTCTATTTTCTTCCTTTACTCTTTTTTTTCTTCTTGTGGGTAGCTTAAAACCTATGGGTGGTTGAACGAAGTCTCTTGGAGTCTTAAATAAAAGTAAAACTCCCGGAAAATCTTGACGTTTCAGGACTGGTGCTTTGCCGATGCTCAGGAGCCTCTGGCCTCATTGAAATGGACTTGAATATACCAATATCTAAGTAAAGATTTTACTTTCTGCCTCTGTCACTCAACCTTAGCAGAGAGAGAGAATGATAAGACTTCAAAGATGTACAAAGACTTCCTTTTTGTGAAACTTCAGATATGGGTCAATGGTGAGTAGTACGGCCTCTGTATGGAAATCAAATCAGACCATTATATTCCTGAATGCAATTCAATGCTATTCTAAGAAGTGGTGAGATATGAGCTCGTCTTGCTACTCATTCTGACACTCCATAGTGTTTAAGTGGCTTCATTTATACTCATGTCAAATATATCTTTAAAACTTAACAAAATGTTGAAGCACACACTTGTGTGTTCTTGAGTATCATCAACATTTACAGGCAAATCTTTATCTTATGTTTTCTGCAATCAAGAAAGAAGAAAAAAGAGTAAACTAAATGTCACACCAACTCTGATCTTTTTAGCTTTAAAAGGCAAAAAAAGGACAGACTTACAGTCAAATTCTAAATACTTTGGTCTATAGGAAAAAAAAAAAAAACAACCAAAGAAACCACAAAACTAAAACAATAAAGGAAATGTCATAGATAAAAAAAATTAGAAGAAGAAAATGTTTTCACTTCCAGAATAAGTATGGGCCACAGAACAACATCACACTTGTCAGATAATTACAGGCTAATGTTACATCTTGTCATCCCAGAGATGAGGTTTAAAAATAAATTTATTCACTTGCAATATTTGCAATAATGTTATAATGGCATTTAGTTAGTAGTCTCTAGAAAATAAAAGAAGAATTGTTTCTTAAAGAGATATTACTACAACAGTGAACTCCTGCTCATGTTGACATTTCCACCTGCAGGGGAAAGGAAAATCTCACTTCCTTTCTCAGTGTGTTAGAAAGTCTCACCCAGCTGATAGCAATTCTAAACTGAAGGCTATAGAAAGATTCCACGTGGTTTTGTTTGTTTGTTTGTCTGTTTGTTTGTAGTTTTTTTTCTGATAGGATTGTTCACATAAAATTTCTATTTTTAATGTATTTCACAAATTAATTTTATTAATATAATATAATTAACTGTATTACTAGAGCAATATTTTTAGTAAAGTTCTTGAAAGAATTTTTAAAAATATTTTATTATTCTGAGATTGTTATCTTGAACTTGGTTGTTGCTTTTTTTCCTTCTAATTTCTTCCTGTTGGTCAGAACTTTTTGCATGACCTTTTTTTTTTCTCGAAGTAAAATAGATTTTCAACATTATCTTTTGCATTATTAAATGTTTGCATGAGGGCCCTCTCTAAGATCTAGACTGAACTTCGAAAGGTACATAGAAGATACTTGTAAGAACACTGAAACAGAATAATTGCCTAACTTCTACTCAAAATGAAAGTTTTAATCAGTTGAGTGCCCAACCTTCTCAGACATCTTTCTGAATCATGCCAAAACCTGCCACTCTGCTTAAATGCCAGCATGAAAACCTAAACCCGGTTGACTGTGATGATGAGCGCTTTAACAGGGAAAGACACAAGAGGAGTTGTCTGCAATTTTGCATTTCAAAGAATTTAAAATAATAAGTGAAGTTGCTATTTCACTAGACGAAGCAAAACCCTCAGATTACATAAAGAACTGCACCATAAATCTAGAGGTGTCCAAGAGACTCAAAACCTCAAATTTGTTTGCAAAGATTAGTATTTCATTCTACACATTCATGCATTTACCTTTTACTAAGAAAAGAAAGATTAGATAATGTGACATAAATCTAACATCAAAATTAGAGCATTGTACCTGAAATTTAAAAGAAATCTTAACAAAATGTGGTTTAGTATGTTCAACTGTATAGGACCAGTTCAGAACAAAAGAAATTACTAGAGACAAGTTCATACAACTCATTCCATTTAATCCAAATAGTTCTGGGTTTACTTTCCTTTTGCTACCACATAGAAAGAGCAAAAAGAATCGAAGGAGTTGGCCGAACAAGAAAGAAGCACAAGTTGATACACTGGGAAGAGAAAGACAAAACCAAAACCAAAATGCAGTCTTCAAAAGAAGAAACTTCAATTGAATACTAAAATATTGAGCTATTTTTCCTCTAGGCAGTTTAACCATGAATCCGAGTATTGAAAATGATCCACTGTATTCTTTTTTAAAACTTCTGGAATTTAGTTATTTTGACTAAATGTTGACATTGGCAATACAGACACTGGCATCATAACCAGTTTTGTTTTATAGTCAGTGAGTGATTAGTGCTCATCATTAGTCTTTGCTCTTTAAGAACTGTCCAAATATTCTAGCTTAAAAAAAAATGGAGGCTTTTAAAGTGGATGTTATAGATAAAAATGAGAAAACCCTTCTTCCTGAGTGCCTGAAAGCCAATAAAAAAGCTCCTAAAATAAGATAAAATAAAAGAGAGGCAACTCTCCATATTTTTTTTTTTATTAGTCTGAGACTGGGACTGAACCCAAAACCTCTCGCAGCCAAGTCATACTCCTGAAAATGGGCACAGACTCATCTATTCCAAGACCTGTTGAGGTAGGTTTTATCCACTAAAGTTGGAAGTTAAACCTCAAGGCACCAACATATCAACTATTTATGTTGTCTTCTTTTTGTAGTCAGTAAAGAGGAATACATACTGCTAATGAGTGATTTATCTCAAACCAATGTAAACATCTAAAATGTGTCAGCTGAATTGACCCAAGAAGTGTCTTTTTCTGTTGTCTATCTATAAAACCAGTTTACACCAACATAGAAGCATATGCGTCTCCTGTACATGTCTAAAACTATATTAGAGAAATTCACACCATAGAAATTATATACCCCAGCTTTTAGCTTTGCAGCAGTGTTAAAATCACTCTAAAAATCTATTAAAGTGACAAACAAGTGCAATTGTTTTCCTAATCAGGGCAGTTAAGTTCAAATCAGAATTCTTCAAAAATAATGTGTTGTCTGACAATCTAGAAGCAGAGGCTAGTTGAATTAAATGCAAGGAACTTTCTCCACATTTTCCGCTTTTCTTTTACCAGCTATGTAGCTGTGAATATTCAATCTACCAACAGCAAGGAGATAGAGCAAGTAAGCTTTTTAGCTTAGTTAGGAGGACATTATGGTAAAAGAATCAGAAGCCTGGGTCTTGATCTGAAAATCCTATCATAGTTCTAATATTGTTCTAATATTGTCCCAGTGACATAAGGAATGCAAAATACATAGCCAGTCTCTTTATGGATCTGGGCCTTACAATCAAAAACAGAACAAGATCTGACAGGCAGTTCTGAACACAGGAGTGACAAAGGCAAAGACGACAGTGATGGGAAGCTTTTGTAGTCTCCAAAGGTTTATTGCTGTTATTTTATTTTTTTTTCAGATTAGAGAAAATGAGATACTGATGAATCACCAACAGGCCACTTGCCTAGAAAGACTGATGCTTCTTAAGACTTGTTTGAGCAAAAAAATTCAGTAGAGAGTTTTATGTATGTATTGAAAGACATAATGTTATATTACATTTGATGTTACTCCATACTATGAACCTATAAAAAACAGAGCAAGCCTGTTCTAGATAAGTCAACAGTAATGTTTTATGGTCTTTGAACTGATATTCTGCAGGCACCACAGATTCAATTAGGTTAGCTATTTCAGTATCTTTTGAAAATTGTAAACATTCCCCCAAAATGTTCTTTATATATTGTGCATTATATGACATGATGTTCCTTTTTAAATTCTGGTGAAATGCCAAACAAAAGTGATCCTTTGTTTAGACACAAGTATGTGTTGCCTGTAAACTCTCATGCCACCTGCATGAATCTGAGAGCAGAATTCATAATGACACAGACACTGCCTAATCTAGGGTAAATCTTTCACCCCCTTCTAGTGGGACCTTTATCAGCAATGACCCAGAATGACAACCAATCACTGGAACAAAATGGATATGTACAGAGACTGAAACATTCAGCAGGTCTGTCCTCCTCACACTCAATGGCTACGTCTCTATTCTCAAAATGTTTCCAACTGAGTGTTTGGACACATTATGCCTGAGTCTTAGACAGATGCAGAGAAAAGGGAGTCATTGTATTTTCATTCTCTTTATCTTTCTCTCCTTAGAATTACATGGACAAATTCTTAGCTAGTGTGAATCTCTGCAGCCCTAAACAGCCCATTGTAAAGCATCTTTCTCGCTGTTATCTGCACAGAAGAATGCTTTTGGCTGAGAGTTTTTTGCATCCCAATTATTTTTTTAGCAGAAGAATTATCTTTTTTTTTTTTCTCCATAAACCAGACTGCTGTATAAATACATCTAGTTGTGTTCTTATCTATCTTGACAAAGCATCTTCTATAAAACCCTGTCAGTATTGTAGCAGAAAATTGTCATGAGGTCACCTCACGGTATTTTATTTCAAAGTAATTTATACCTCTGTTCTCTGCCTTCAAATAGTGTCCATCTATTATGAATTTGGCTTAGGATCTTTGTCTTTTAGTGTGTTGTTAAAACATCCTGAAATACATTGTCATGATTTGTTTTCTGTCTTGTAATTGTTATGTTACAGGTGAAACTGTGGCTGACCTTAATTGAAACCGCAGGAATGAATGAAGAACTATATACCCTCTGTCCTTCAGTGCCAGCATAATGAACCTTAAAACATGGAGAAGAACAAGGAGTGGCAAATGTTATATTTCCCCCTGGGGTGAGTAATTCTAGGGGGTATTGAAAGGACATGCATAAGACATATACAGAACCTTAATTCTGCTTTCTATAATATGCCAAACAGGGCAATTCACAAGGGGGAAGATAAACCATGTATTATAAAAGGCAGCAGTAAAATGACTTCCCCCTACAGCAAAGCAAAAAAAAGAATTGTTGCTCTCTGTTCCTGGGCTCATTCTAGTACAGGACTGAGTTTTAAAGCTTGGTCTCACTCTCTGTGAGCAGTGTTTTTAATCTGTTTTAGCTGCTCTGCCCTTGGAGTGAATTAATAAATTTTGCTGATGGAAATAGGATGACCAAGATTCTGTCTGACTGATGTGATTACTATAAACAGTGGTGGGATTTTGTCTTAATTGTTGTTTACAACAAATAAAAAATAAATTAGGCAAAAAAAAAAAAAGAATAAAATTATCAGAAGAATACAGAAGTTAAAGGAAAGCAGGAATAACAAATGAAAATTAAACCCAAAAAAACAGCTGAAACAATAGATATGCTGATCTATTCAGTTTAATGATAGAACATTGGGGTTTGGGCTGAATTTTGGCTGTTTAATATGTCTCTAGTTATAACAGAGAGATGATATAGACTACAGTAACTTATGGGGTTTATCTCATACCTGTGAGTACTTCATAAGTTATTAGTACCAGAAGCCATAATGAGTTATTTAACACTTCTCTAGCGTAGCCTCCAAAGCTTGTAACTCACTGCAAGTCATGAGCGATATCATTAATTCAGCACTTTTTCAGTCTTAGAGACTGTGTCCAGATATTTGAGAACTTCTTATGCATCACTAGTGATGCATGAAAACTAGCAATGAATATGAGAAAGTAAAGCTGATGCAAATACTCTGACCTACAGTTCTCTGCATAAACCAAGGACTAAGAAACTCCAGTAGTTTACAAGATGTATTCTTAAAAGTGTAATGCTTCCAAGATGCAAGGTATCCACTGTTTCTTGGTGGCTTTTGTAAGACCTAGGTGGTGTTCTGAAACTCAGAAATTGTCTTACTTCTTTCAGCAGCATGAAGTTATGATCCAGAAACTCTGAAATCTAAAAACCTTTGATCCCAGTGTACTGTACCTCTGGGTGGCCTTTTCTTTTCTATTTATTCTGCCTATAATATTTTTTAGGCTACAGTTTAAGATCAAACTGACATATTATTAAAGTTTTTATGTGGAGATAACACTGTACATTTAAATATAGTGATTTTAGAATACTTATAAAGAAAGTGGGTTGACTCGATTTTCATTAGCAGTCACTCTACACTACTGTACTTAGCTTCATCAATTGCTAAAGTATAAACTCAATGAAATAATTCATGCTTTACAAAGAAGTAAATAAGAAAAAGAATGATAAGTGGTATTTTCAGCTTTTCCTCACAGCTGTGAGGGAGAGTCTATTGCCCAGACTTTACATGGGCAATGGAGTTACCAGTTACTAGTTATCCTTTGTTGGGGTTTTTTTGTTTGGTTGTCTTTTAGTTCAGTAGTGTAATTTAGAAATAAAATGAGGTGTGCCAAATTATGTAACTAAATCTGAAAAAAAACTCTCTAATACTTGCAAAAATCCTTCTTTTGTTATTTGAAACTTCCTGCCCTTCTTGTTTTTATTATATGTCTGGATGTGGTCATTTGCCATACATTTCAAAGACCAAGAGCTTATTATTGGTTTCTGGCACTGTTATTGGGTACATTTCAAAGTATTTACATGATTTGGTAGTATGTATTGACACAGGAATAAAGAAGTTGGATTTCAGCTCCCCTTCTGAAAAAGGAATACATGACCAAGACAACACAATGTACATCTCAGAAATGGGCTCTTAATTTTTAGGATATCTTGCTGAGAGACCAGACTGCCAATCTAGTAATTGGCAGTCTTGCTCAAGTAGCTCCACTTAATCAATGATAGATGTTCTCTTAAGAGTTGCAGAATGCCGTTGTGCATGTATGCAGTGTAGATGTAACTTATACAGGTGCATTCTGCATCCATTACAATTTCATCCCAAGAAAGTCTATGTTCAAAGATCAAAAACAATGTACTTTTAAGTAATCTTCAGATGTAAGTGAAACATAAAACAAAAGCTGCTCCTAATGAATAAACTCATGAGGTAGATTGCAGATTGCTTGATTAGCCTTAATTTTGGTATTCCTAGCTTTTAAGTGTTTGACTTTGAAACTTTAAGTTATAATGTCTTAATCTAATTTCTATGGGATTTTTAGTAGATCCATTGGTATTTTATCATACAATTCAATCAAACAATTATTTGATTAGTGACAGTCTTGAACACTGCTCTCCTGGCACTTCAGCACAAGCTCCTTGAACTAAACCAGTTGATGGCTAAGGGCAAAGTAGTTGTGTTCTGTGAATTTAGAGAGGGATCATGTTACATTCTAAAAGACTGGGTATTATTCACAGAGAGTCTAAACAGGACTAAATATAATTTAGTAAATCAAGTACCAAGTATGGGCCATTTCTATCCAACCTGCCATATTTTCTCCAGAAGAGGGAACTCATCTAGGTTGAACTGCTGTGTCTTCTTGGCTCAGAATAATCCTTCAAGCTGCTCTTGCTCCAACTGAAGACTAGGTGAGGTCCCATCCTTCAGGACACAACAATAATATTACATGTTTTTACTGAGAAACCAGGGACAAAAAGTCCAAAAATTTGGTCTGCTCTAATCAAGATTTGGATTGCATTGTTAGTTTCTATAACTTCTTAGGGAGGGAGGATATTTCAGAAAAGATTATATAGAGGAAAAAGGGGGAAAAAAAGAAACTTAGTAATAACACTAGCTAGAAGACAATCTAGCATGCAGCACTCTCAATTCAATAGACTAGTTTAATGCATGGTACTAACTGACATTCTCATCAATGAGAGTATTTTCCAAGAATCTTCCAGAAGTTTTGTACAGTGTAATCTAAAGCAAATGAGATGAGAAAGTAAAGTTCATGCTTACAGTGCATAGGTAAATTAGTAATTAGTTCATGAGGTAAAATAGAAATCCTTAGGAACCTGGAAAACCCAAGGACCAACCAGTTTCACCCCTTCTTTTTTTTTCTTTTTTTTTTTTTTTTTTATTTTTTTTATTTTTTTTATTTTTTTTTTTTACCAAAATACAATGTTTCTGACACCTTTAATTGATTGATGTGTAAATAAATTTAACTATGGATAAGAATGTGAAAAGAAAAAAATGTCAGGGACGGGTGAAGTAGGTACATGTGAAAGGGTGCACTCTACTGTTGCCTAACACTTTCAGGGAAGAATTAGACTTTTAATTCAGACTAAGTTTAAAAAAAAATAATTTGAATACGCAGAATCTAGTTTCATCTAATTTATGTTTACACACAGCATATTATCTCTGTTAAAAAAAAAAATATATAAAAAATTAACTTTCCATGATGAAAACAATAAATATAAATCAATCCATTTATCCCATTTTTCTTGTTGTTAACTCTCTTATGCAAAAAATGAATGGAAGTAACAGAATTTATTTTATAGAGTTAGCAAACTTGGGTCATTTTGCTGGGTGAGCTGATATATATATACATGTGAAGCTTGCCAAACCTGTGAGCCGTGATGAAGGAGCTTAATTAAAGTTCATGGATAAATTAAAAGTGAAAAAAAATAGAATAGCAAGAAATACATTAATTAAGAAAACCTGTATCTCAAAAAGAGCAGACCCAAGGGTATCAGTACAGTAATAAGTAACAGCAGGGGTGACCATCAGGCAGAAGATAAAATGGAGTAATATGGGGTAAGAGAGCAAGCTGTCCAGGTGTAAAGTTGTTATGACATCCATGACACTATGTCTCAAGAGTAGCATTGAAGAGCTCCAACTGAGTTGCCTGGGAAATGCTATTCTTTACCTGTGTCAAAGAAAGGTCCCATGAAAGTATTTGTTTGAAATCAGAATAATTTTTGGTTTTCTTTGTCACAGCAGTACTATAATTTGGTGGTTTTGCATGCCTTTTCTTAGACTTTCAGATCTGTTCAATAAATACAAGACAAGGTGCATACTTAATGCAAAATAGACAGTATTCTGTGAAGAGAATAGGTTTCTGAAACTCCATGAGATTTTTCTTTAGTGTTCAAAAGGCTTTGAAGGATACTTTTACATTTTGGTCTTCACAAAAACTTCTCTGATTTGTATTTTCTATATTTCCTAAATTTTCTTAAGAACTTTTTGAAGATTTTCTCATTTTCCTAAGGGTTGGTGAGGTTTTTCCTACTTCCCCTCCAGCCATCTCCCCCGTGATCCCCAGCCCTGACAGGTTCATAGAATCATAGAATTGTTTAGATTGGAAAAGACCTTTGAGATCATCAAGTTCAAACATCAATCTACTACTGCCAACTCCACCCCTAAACCATGTCCCTAAGTGCCACATCTACACATCTCTTAAGCACCTCTAGGGATGGCGGCTAACCCACTTCACTGAGAAACCTATACTAATGCTTGATAACTCTTTCTTCCAGTAAAGAAATTTTCCCTCATAGACAATCTAAACCTCTCCTGACACAAATAGAGGCTATTTCTTTTTGTCTTATCCATCAACATGACCCAAGTTTGTTAACTCTATAAAAATTCTATTCCCTGGGAGAAGAGGTCAATCCCAGCTCACTACAACCTCCTTTCAGGTAGTTGTAGAGAGCAATAACTCTTGAGCCTCCTTTTCTCCAGGCTAAGCAACTGCAGCTCCCTCGCCACTCCTGCTATTACTGGTGTTCCAGACCCTTCACCAGCTTTGTTGCCCTTCTCTGGACACGTTCCAGTACCTCAATGTCATTGTTATAGTGAGGGGCCCAAAACTGGACAGAGGAATTGAGATGTGGCCTCACCAGTGTCAAACAAAGTGAGGCAATCACTGCCCTGGTCCTGCTGGCCACACTCTCTCGGCTACAAGTCAGGATGCCATTGGCACACTCCTGGTATTGACTAGCAGCCCCAGGTCCTTTTCTGGTGGGCAGCTTTCCAGACACTGTTCTCTGAGCTTGTAGTGCTCCATGGGGTTGTTGCGACATAAGTGCAGGACCTGGCACTGGTCATGAGTGCATGACCTTACTATATTAATCCATTTCTGGGGGTAAAATCCACATATACTCACCGTAATTGCTCTCAAGTGGAGAAATATACACTGCTAGAGTTTGGTTCATTTAATTTTCTTATATACATACTTCTATTTGTAATAGGTGGTTCATTAGAGATGTTTACACTGTGCCTGATGCTCGTTGAGAGGAATCTCATGCTGTTTCATGCTAATGGAAAGCTGATGAAACTTGCTGTTCCAAGCAATTAATATTAACAATTTTTATCACAACTATAGCTGTCATTCTGTTCCGTGGTGACAGCAGCTGTGGTGAGGCTGTGGTAAAGGCAAAATAGGCAGTGGATCAGAGACCATTTTGTACTCCTTATTAATTTCCTGCCCTGAATACAACTGCTGTGTTTATGTACAGAGATGTCTATGATTTAATACATTATATAGAAATTTTTGGAAATCACTTGAAACAGTAATTATTTATCAAATCAGGACAAGAATTCAATTTTAATTGTGGTACTTTTAATAAGGTGTTTGATTTTAGACAACTAGCCCTATATCTAGTTGAAATTAATTGTTAGGCTGATTTATTTAAAAATTATATTAAGCATGTATCACTTGTTTCTTTTCCTCACTCTTCCATGAGAGAGACAGGATTGGACAAGAGGGTAAATGCCCCTCAGTACCAGCTATGGACTGCTCTACTTTTTCTTTCCCTTCATTTTTCACTATTTTGTCTGATTCTGCTTTCACTTTTTGCCAATTCTGAAACAGATGAAAATCCAGCTGTTAAGACAGAGTAAATATGATATCCTTGTCAGGTCATCACAATGTCCAAGAACTTAATGTGTTATTTAACATTTTACTTCATTATTTAGCTACAATGAACAACACTAACACTGCAGATCTAAGATAGCTTATTTACTGGAGTTTTATTTTCTCTTGGAGAGCACAAGAAATAATCTCATTTTTTGAAGGTCATGTGACATTTATGCCAAATAGTTATAACCATAATTGATTTCTTTTTCAATTTGTTTCTAAACATTTTCCCCTCCTCCCTTAAATCCAATATTTATTTTAACCTTGAGCTTCTTAAGACCTGAAGCAGAAAGCTTCAAAGTCTTGTAAAAACCATATCCTTTTTAAATCTTACTCATTTGAATGCAAGTGCCTTACAAGCTCAAACAGTGTTGGTTGTTCTCATTGAAGTTTATAATGCTTTAGATATTCAAATCAGCTTTATGCCTTCCATTTGTTATGCAGATTTGCAAACTTCATATATCACATGGTTTATCTACATTAATACAGCTTTCACTAACAGGACTTAGAGGAATAGATGTGTACTCTAAAGATGCACATTTTTAGTACCTTGAATTATCATAAAAACATAAAAATAGTGTGTATTGCTCTACTCTAATCAGACTCATTTTTATGTGGTTGTTGAAAGCCCTTTTACATTCCACTCTGTCTGGAGGTCTATGTATAAAACCAATTCAGAAAAAAAACCAAAGTGAAGACACCTGCTGGCTTATAACACAAATACTAAAATATCTTAGAGCCTGCTGAAAGGAGAATTGGAACAATATGTCATTACTGAAGGCTCACTTGCAAGTTCTAATGTATTATAATGAAAACAGTATGACAAACCTAATGAGACAGTGAAGATTTGGGTAATTGTTCCTACAATGTATGGTAACTTTTCCAGCCGTTATTGGCAAACATAAAACCTAATGAGATTTTATTAATTTAAATGCAGTACATCTGCAAAACATTTCCTTAGTTGCAGTCTCCTCTGCTAATCTCCCTTCCCACACGTACTTGATCCTTTTAAGTTAATTGTTCTGCATAGTACACTTTCTAAACAAAACATACAAAGCACTTACCATAAATGTGCATTAACTTATTTTGCCAGGCTTACTTTTTGTGGGTGCACTTTCATATTGGTTGGATAGACTACAGCTTCTTTCCTCTTTGTGAAAATGTATATAACGAAACTTGTATTTTTACTGAGAATTTGATTAAGGCAGTGTCTTCACATACAGCCCAGTTTTGTCACTGTTCTTCACATTACTCTTCCAGGAGTCCTATGGAAGCAATTCACATTTTGAAAGAGTAATATTTACTATGACTGAATAAGGTCAATATAGTCATACTTTAGAACTTCAATTATTTTTTCTATACAAGCTTGTTGATAACTAAAACATACATCATGTTTATTATCTGGCTTTTTATTTCCTCAGCTTAATAAAGTCAAAAAGTTTTAAGAAAGATTTCATAAATAACCTATCATCTGATGTAAAGTTTAATTGTGTACTTAACATTTCTAGCTCTAACCAAGCATGAAAACATCAATAACTAAATTTTGCTATTATCATTTCTTCAAGTAACTACTGATTAAACTGTGTATGTAACTGTGATTTCCATCAGTGTTTTCACTGAAATGCTGATCTTGGATAATTCTGTAAGTTTTGGATTTAGAATTTTGGTGTCTTCTCATGACAACCCCTTCAGCAGCTCAGGTTCAAAGTTTCTGGAAGACAGGTCTTGTTCTTTTGTTCCACATTGCCCTTCTGCTCCATTTGAGCTATCAAAAAGTTTCAGGTCCACAAACTGAATGCTGTCTTTGACCTGAACTTCTTTACAGATGCTTATATTTGGTCTGTCCATAATCTTTCTGCTTATTAGTTCTGAGACAATACCATTTTTAGGCAGCCACATGTCTGAATTAATTGGTGAAATGTTCAGATAATCTTTCTTAATGTGTGCTTTGATACTTTAAAACACCTGCAAACTTACACCACTAACTTCCTGGAAATCTCTTCTATTAGAATTACATAAGGCTTCAGTGAAGCTGTTCTATGCTTACTATGTGATGACAATCACCTGGGATGATACTACTCTTTGATGGGGTTTTTTGCTTTTTTGGTTATTTCAGGAGAGTTTGGGGTTGGAGTTTTTCATTTGCGGTGGGATTTTTGTGGAGTTTTTTTTGTTTGTTTGTGGTTTGTGGTTGGGGTTGGTTTTTTTTTAATACTTCTGTCATCTTTTATCTAATTTTGAAGTTTCAGTTTCCTTGGGGGGGTAGAAGCTGTCTTCCTGTCTCATGTTTGTGTTATGCATGTACTTAAGTGATACAGGTGAATTTATCTGTCATAAATAACTGTGACAGTTATATAAATCTAGGTGAGTTTTCTTATGCTGTGTACTCAATAGAAAGCAATAGGCCCCTCACTAGAGAGGTGTCTAGCAAAGATCAGATGCCTTCTGAAACATTATTTCTCTCCACTAGTATAAAACCACTCAATAGTAGCTAGACCTCAATGTTCCATCTCTCTCTCATTTTCTCTCTCTCTCTCTCTCTCTCTCTCTCTCTCTTTTAGGTGTGATGAATCCCAAATATAACACTGCAGAAAGTTTCTCTCTCTTCCTTCTCTTTGTAATTGTATACACAATCTATTTCTGCAACCTAAGAAATATCTTTCAAATAATTAATTTTTAATATACAATTTTTCCTTTCAAAAGTGTAAAATACTGTTTGTAATTATTTTCATGAAAAACAAATATATATGAAAGTGTTGCCCTTTTCATAATGACTAATTTGTTACTCAGTCACTCAGAATTAAATGCATTTCAGATAGTGCAGATTTCTGGTCCATTTTCTCTGTTGTATTTAGTGCTGGATCTTTTTCAAGTTACAATGTCATAAAAGGATGACAAGAAAAGTCTTGACTTTGCAGTCTTGGATGAAAGAGCATTTCTGGATTAAGGTACCCATAATACACTGCCAAATCATGGCACAAAAAGCAATAGAGCTGTCATGAAGTTCAAAAATTATATTGTCTCTGCTAGAATAACTGGGAAGATATCATATTCACTTTTCCCCTGAGTTTTGCTGGTCATTTTGGATTTATAGCATAGCTTTTTATTACAGTTTCTAAAACTTTTAGGGAATGTAGTCACTTTTATCAATTATTCTTGCACTTGGTCAGATAGTCCTCCACGAGGCTATCACTAAATGTGTCAAAATTAATTAAATAATTTCTCTTAATTGTGCACCAGGCTTTTTCATGTTTTTGACACCTATTCTAGGAGACAGGATACACTCAGGACACATGCAAGACTCAAAGCCAGGGTGAACTGCAGACTTAGAAGCACACAGCACCTGGGTCTGCAGGAGGCATTACCAGCAGAAGATATCTTTCTTGTAAGCCTAATTCTTGTTGGCACCATATATGACCAGAGCTAGACTCTGACTGGAACCCTTCACTCATCTGGTAAAACTATGGAAAGTAAACTGTTCTGGCTAATTTATGCTTTCTCTTAGCTTACATGAAAGTCAAAATTTCTCCAAAATGTCTGACTTTCTTAACTAGGAATAATTCGAACTCTGCAGTTGGAATTGGGAGTATTTGGGGATATGACAAAGGTGAAACCAAGGATTGTCTGCCCATGGTACTGGTAGCCATAATTGCTAAGGATTATACAGACAAGTAATTTACTGGTGTCATGAACTTCCTAAAAGAGATGAGAGCATCCAAAGACAGATGCAGCATTACATAAACTCTCTCAATCAATGTGCAGTGGCATACCAATGCTACCCTTTTTTTTGGTAGCAATTTTTTTCAATTTTTTTTTCACTCCTGTGTAAAACAAAATGCTGAATATTTTTACAATAATTAGAGAAATGCATTTTTGTTACAATGATTCTCCTTAGTTCTAGCACCACTGCATATATCTGAAAAGGCATCTTTAGAACCAAAGCTTCAGTAGAAGTTCCTGTGTATAACTTCCCAGCAAACTGTTCTGGATAACTCTGTAAACTTGCACCATTTGTATGACTGCATATAGCCAGAGGCAGGGAGAGGAGTGTCTGCCTTTAGTAAGCCCCAGTAGACTAATTGTAGAGTAAAGTATATTAAATAACCGGTAGGAAAAAAAAATAAAAAAAAATGATAGTCTGTCAGGCAGGACAACAGCCAAGGGAGACTTTAATCAGCAACTGGCAGCCTCCTTTTTACCCCAAAGACTGTATAAATGAGAAAGCTTTTGGAGGCCTGCCAGGGAAAAGGAGCACTGAGGTTAGTAGAAACATGAAAATTTTCATTTTTCTCAATCCTGCCCCCCTGCATAGATTCACAAGACTTCCCTCCTATATTATGCAGCATTTATTATTATTGCTGTTGTTGTTATTATTATTATTGCTATTATTATTGTCATCATCATCATCAAATATCTGGAGTTAGAAGGGAAGGATCATCAAACAAACTATTATTATTATTAATAACAATTATTATTATTTTATTACATAAAGGACAGTAGTTGTCAATCACACTGAAATGTTTGGCTCCCAAAATCTAAAAGAATTGAAAACAGAAGAGCTTCCCAGGAAAAGGGATTCTTGCTGGAATCTGTGGAAAATATTATTACATGTTACTTCCAGAGCATCATTCTAGTTTATGCTAGGAGAGATTTCTGGGGGTCTCAAAGCAAGATGAAATTAGTTTTTAGACTTTGAGATTATTTTTTAGATTCAAGGCCTTTTTTGCCAATATACCACTCTCATTTCTGCTTTCATTTTAAAATGCAACTTCCACAGTCCCCTTCACCTGGAGATGAATTTTATTTTCCTATGCTTCTTCTTGTGCCTTGACTGTACTTTTTGTTATATAAATATTTAGTATTTTTATAATAGTGAGTGTACTTATGCTTTTGCATGATTGCATGTTAACATCTAGTTAATACTGGCCTTAGCCTTAGTGCAGCCCCTCTTCATTGCATTCTTCATGACTGCAAACATGGGCTCCAGTCTGTTCTAACTCACCAGTTTTCAAAGACTAGGAGTAGGTGATATATAATGTCCCATACCTATATATAGGCTAGATGTGAACAGACAGCCTTATTTTTCCTCTTCAACAGCTATGCCAAGCCAGCTGTCCAGCAGTGGCAAGTGTTCTCTGCTACCCCTATGCAAATCAGGCTACATAAGGCCATTGTCTGACTTCACCTATTTCCATCTAAAAGTAGCAAAAGTAGTCCCAGTGACAATCAATTAGAAAAGAGGTTGCAGGTGAGATGTTACAAAGTGCATAATAAATGCAATTTGTCTCTAAGCTCTTTAATTTATCACATAGGTATCACCATCACTTACATAACGTATAGATGATAATATCAATCTTATTGGAACCTTATTTGAAATATTAGGGACGCAATGATTCTACTGATTTTTGAGTGTATTTCTAGTAGAGAAATCAGATGTATTTAATAGCTGATCTGGTTAGGTTTTTTCTTTCCTTCCAAGACTTTAGTAAACATTTTGATCAAGACACTGTCACCTGGTTCTTACTAAAATCGTCATTCATGTTCATGTCATGTTATAAACTACTGAATAAAGGGGACCAGTCTGTCTAAAATTCTGAGTGTTACATGTATGCCTTTCTAGATGTTTCCCTATTCTGTGTCATCTAATTAAATTATCTATGTATATTTTACCCTGTGTTGTAATATCACCCAAAACTGGTTTACCTTTCATGCAAAATCCCCATTGGCAAAACCAGTAAAATATAACCTTATGTATAAATGTACCATATGTACCATATATGTACCATATATTCATTTTGACAGTTGAAATTTTGTACCTCTTATTACTTAAAAAAATCTGACCTTTATTAGAAAGTAATTTATTGCTATACTTAACAGGAGTGACCTACCAAATGAGGAGCAGATGATCACATGCTTGATCACAAGACTTCAAAAGGGAAACTAAATTTTCTGTCCCTTTTCTATGAGACATGTCATACCTAATTCACATGGTGTTTTTATAGTTGTAGAATAATGTGCAATAAATTAATAATTAAACACCACTCTATTCCAGAATAATCAATCAAAAAATGACAGCTGATTGATTTCTTCTTTTAAAAGAGAATTTACTCATTGTTTAATTGATCTTAATATTCTTCAAAAGGTGATTTGAAAGTCATATGTTTAAAGAAAGCTAATTTGCAAAACTGGTATATTTTTTAAAGTACATGCAGAAGGATGACTGATTTTGACTGCTACTGTCTCTTCCCTTCTTCCTAGGGTAATGGGAGAAAATCAGCAATTTCAAATTCACAGCCAGCAAATATGCCAATTCAATTAGGGAACTTCTCAAGAAGTTTCAGTGTTAAAAGTTTGCAAACATTTTCTTGTTGACTACAGCTTCTGAACTTCAGTTGACATATTTCTTTTGAATGAAGTAGTGAATGTCTGCTATAGCATGAAGAAAAATAGGTGAAAATCTCCCTTGGGTCCTATGATTGTAGAACTCAGGTACAATAACTAGCAGGAACCAGATGGCTCCACAGCACAGAAGCATTTTAAAATAAACATTAATACAAGTTGGGATAAAATTCTTATTAGGACTGCAGTTTTAATCATGTTAACTGTTGTTGACATTGGTACTTAAAACTGTTTCATAGATCCTAACAGAATGAAAAAAAAATCTAATTAATGTGAGATATGATGAATGCATGCCATTAACTGTATTATTTACAGTAAATAGTCATCTCCTGAAAAAATGAGTATTATTTTGGTTTCATGAAACATAGTCTATAAATATTTTTAATTGCTTTCATGATATTTTCAGTCTGCTTGTTACTAATGTCTAGTCATTTACTTGTTCTAAAATATATTTGCTGATTTATAGATCATACTAAACTCAAGTATCTTCCGTAAAGAAAGCTGTGATTCTTGGGCTATGTGATCATAAGTGTTTAATTGACCATTAAAAAAGGCAGCCATTTCTTTATAGTCAACCTGACTAGACAGAGAAAACCAGAATTTGTTTATATGAGATACACTAATAACTACGCTACAACACTGAACTGTAGTACTATAAGGGATGCCATTGGTGCACCACACAGAAGGTCAGCTTTGAACTAATCTTTCAGTCAGCTGTTTGCTCTGGGTGAGCAGCTTTGTAAAGAATGCACAAACACCATAGGAAATATTCAGCAGTCTCTTTTCGTAGGCTATGAAACATATAAGATTATGGTTTGGAGTACAGAAATAACATCTAACCTGTTTGTATCACTGAGATGATATTTCAATTCTCAAGTACTATTTTCAAATCCGTATTTTAGTTTAGAAAGAACCCATAGAACAATGGCAAATAATAAAAAAAATATCCAGACCCACTGGTTTAAAAAATAAATAAATTTATTTAATAAATATGGGTAAACTCATCAGTTTGAAATTCAGAGCTGGACAATAAGAAGTGAGTAATTTTTATCTTCCCAATGGAAGATAGTAGTGTATTTGTGTGTTTCATGTTCCAGGAAGGGTTTGGATTTGCTATTTGGAGAAAATGTCTTCATGGAAAATGTTGTAAAGCATTGGAACAGACTGGCCAGGAAAGTGGTGGAGTCACCACACCTGAAAGTGTTCAAAAATGTGTGTATATGGCACTTGACAACACGGTTTAGTGTTGAACATGGTGGTGATGCTGAGTTGACAGTTGGACATGATAATCTTAATGGTCTTTTCCAACCTTAACAATTCTGTGATTCCATGATTCGTTTACCTCCATTTAACTCCTGTTACACCTTTTCACATACTATTCAGTCATGGTTTGTTTTATCCTATATTGAGTCACATATACTTGAATTCAGTGAACACCTGTTAACAAGGAAGGTATTGGTTTGTGTTGACAATCAGTTCAGTATCCAGAGCTTAAGAGCAATCCTTCTGTGATAATTCCATACTGAGAGGAAGATTGATTGAGTCTGAATGACCCTTCAGTGTGTCGGACTTCAGTGTAGCTGCATTCTTCAGTTTGGGAAAGTGTAGTTGCATGGGCTGTCACCACACCCATGAGTTTGAAACTGCAAGGTAGTCAATAGGGAGCTTAACTTTGAGCTGTGGGATTTGAAAACCCAGACCACCAGAAGCCAATGTGCCAAACTCAAAAAGATAATTAGGTATTTCAGTGTTAGAGAATAATCATCATCTGGCAGACTCATTTAGACAGAAAATTCCTTCACTTCTGCTGACATGAGTCCTATTCATCTGAGTACATGCTGATGTCTACAATATAGATGTCCAAATCTCAGCTAATCATGTTAGGTACCTTTATATTTAAAATATACCTTTAGGGTATGGTTCATCTCATCCTAGAGGAGACATAGACATTCACTCAGATAAATTAGGCTCTTGAAGTACTTATTGCTCTCCATTGAGTAGAAAATGACCCTATAATGACTAGCTGGAATGTAAAAGTCTGTGTTGCAGGTGTCTACATTTAGATGAAATTAATTTCTTCCCAAGGATGGCTTTCAGCTGCCTCATCATAGTGCCATGTGTGAAGTCTTTTTTTTTTTTTTTTTGCTGAGACACCACATGGTGCTGTCAGATATGAAACATGATGACCTAAAAAAATGGTGTTATGGAACCTCTGTAAAAGCAACTGAATACCTTCACAAACTCTTGAATCATCTACTTAAACCTCTAGATGGGTTTATAGTCTATAAGAAATAAAAGGAAATAGAATTTTACACAACAATTCACAAATTGGAACAATTCTGAATAATAGAAAAATTCAAACATAAAAGAGATCTTTGTCATCTGGAAAATGACATCATTTTTTACAAACCCAAGCAACTTTCTGGATCTACCTTTTAGTCTACAGAAAAAGAAATATATATATCATCTCAAGTCAGTTGAGAATTTATAGTAAGTCTACTGCCAAGTTTTTCTCAAATCTTGCATAGAAAAAAAATCTTTTCAGTGTACCTGTTCCTCTGAAAGTTGAAAGTTATGCTTCCGATTTCTACCTTGGCACCCAAAAAACATTTCAAGCCACTTTACAGGACACAGAGGTCACAGAATATGCTGAGTTGGAAGAGTGCCGCAAGGATCATCAAGTCCAGTCCTTAGGCCTGCACAGGACCATCCACAGGAGTCACACCATATATCTGAGAGTATCTTTCAAATTCTTCTTGAACTCTGGCAGGCTTGGTACTGTGACCATTTTCCAGAGGAGCCTGTTCCAGTGCTCAGCCATCCTCTGCGTGAAGAAACTTTTTCTAATATCCAATCTAAACCTCCCCTGACACAACTTCAGGCCATTCCCTCAAGTCCTATCACTGGTCACCACAGAGAGATCAGTGCCTGTCCATCCTCTTTTCCCCTCACAAGAAAGTTGTAGCTGCAATGAAGTCTCCCCTCAGTCTCCCCTTCTCCAGGCTGAACAGACCAAGTGCCCTCAGCTGCTTCTCATATGGCTTCCCCTCAAGGCCCTTCACAATTTTTGTTGCCCTCCTTCAGATGCCCTCTAATAGCTTAATAACTTTCTTATATTGCAGTGCCCAAAACTGCCCACAATATTCAAGGTGAGGCCACCCCAGTGCAGAGCAGAGCAGACAATCCCCTCCTTCGACCAGCTGGTGATGCTGTGCCTGATGCCCCCCAGGACAGAGTTGGCCCTCCTGGCTGCCAGGGCACTGCTGACTCATATTCAACTTGCCATTGACCAGAACCCTCAGATCCCTTTCCGTGGCACTGCTTTCCAGCATCTCATTCCCCAGTCTGTATGTACAATTGGGGCCGCCCCAGGTGCAGAATTTGGCACTTCCCCTTGTAATGTAACTTCATATAGTTGGTGATTGCCCATCTCTCTAATTTTTCAAGGTCTCTCTGTAGGGCCTCTCTGCCTTCAAGAAGGACAACAGCTCATCCTGGTTTTGTGTCATCTGCAAACTTGTTTAGTATTGCATCCAAGTTATTTATGAAGATGTTGGAAGAGCACAGGGCCCAGGATGGAACCTTGTGGAACCCCACTAGTGACAGATCACCAGTCTGATTTACCCCATTCACTGTTACCCTCTGTGCTTGATCTGTGAGCCAATTGCTCACCCACCACATGATCTGTTCATCCAGCTGTGCTGGACAGTTTGTCCAGAAGGATCCTGAGAGAGACAGTATTGAAACCTTTACTGAAATCCAAAAAGATTACATCAACTGGATTCCCTTGATCAACTAGGTGAGTTACCTTGTCATAAAAAGAAATCAGGTAAATCCATAAGCAGGACTTTCCTCTCCTGAAGCCGTGCTGGCTGTGACCACAACTGAGTTGACTTTCAGGGGTCTCAGTGCCCTGAGCTGGAGGACCATGACTGTGAGAATGATCTGTCAGTCGATCCTGGAATTGTGCGAGATGCGCTCCTCAGGCTGGTTCCCTACAAAGCTATGGGGCCTGATGGGATCAATCCCAGAATACTCAAAGAGCTGGCTGATGTAATTGCAAAACCTCTCTCAATTTTTGAGTGGATTTGAATATCCATAGAGAGATCCCAGCTGATTGGAAACTGGCAAACATTGTCCCAGTTTTCAATAAGAGTAAGAAGGAGGACCCTGGAAACTACAGGCCTCTCAGTCTCACTCCAATGCCTGGTAAAGTTATGAAGAAGATTATTCTGGGAGTCCTATTACAACAACCCTTCTTTTTCCTGTTAACAGAGGAGGTCTTGATGCAGAGTAGAGGTGGTGTTGTTTTAGGAGGCCCCACTACCTCAGAGGGAACTTTGCCCATCTCATCAGTTGCCTGGGCTTCTACTGCCAGAGCCTCATTACCTGTTGTAGAAGGCACCAGTCCTACCTGTCAAATTCTGAGAAAGAAGAGGAACCTTCCTCCTGGTACATGCAGTGACCTGCTTCCAATCTTCGTTTTTAACAGACCCTTGACCAACAGTCCTTTGACTAATTACCCTGTCCACCTGTTTCTCCACTACAGTGGAGGTTTGAGACTCCTAAGAGTCTTGAGGCTGTACCATCTCTGAATATAGTCGGTCTCTCTCTTGCTCATTCTCTCAAATACTACAAAGCCTGTTCACTTCTTGCCATAACTCCTTCACGTGGTGACACAGCTCTTCAGCCACAGCATACTTTCTGCAGAATAATTGTTTGTCAGCTTCAGCCTCATGAAGAAGCATCAGGCACTCCTGGCGAGCCATGTCTGCCATCAGCAGCTCTGGCTGGCTGGAAGCCTCTGACATGGCTGGTTCAGTGACTCCCATAGCTACAGAGGATTGAGTCTTATGGCATGTTGACACCTTAACTGAGGAAGCTTAATATGGTAATAAGACTTGAGCTGAAAGGATTTCTTTACTCTTCCTTTCCAGTTACTGAGTCTGTTTGCTGCATCTATTGGCTGCTCCTGGATGGTTAGAGTGGCATCCTTCCTGCTCACGCTGCCTGTGTGAACTGCCATGCCAAGTGCTGTGCCGTGCCCTCGCTGACATGCTACGCCCATTTGCCCAAACTGCCATGCCATGCCCTCATTTGCCTGTTCCTGTTCATCTCACTCCAGGTTACTCGTGCTCCCTGAAATGTTTGAAAGTCTCATGGTTCTCCTGGCACTGTTCCCTCCTCACCTGATTGGCTGCCGAGGATCCCCATGTCCTCACAAGGTTGCTGCTGAAGTGCTTGTGGTCAGGGGAAGCCCTGACCACACCCCAGAATCCTCTTTCAGTCACCACTGGTGCTGCCTCACTGAGTGAACACCCTAGGCCTCTAGTGTTATAGAATCATGCAATCATATAATGGTTTGGGTTAGAAGAGACCTTAAAAATAATCTCTTTCCAACCCTCCTGTCACAGGTAGGGGACACCTTCCACTAGACCAGATTGCTCAAAGGCCCATCCAACTTGTCCTTGAATACCAGGGATTGGGCATCCAGAGCTTCTCTGAGCATAACCCTTATAGTAAAGAATATCCTCCTAACATCTAACTTGTCCTTTTTTTTTTTTTTTCCCCTAATATGTCCCCTTTTTCATTTTAAAACCATTCCCCCTTGTCCTATCATTACCTACCTATGTAAAAAGTCCTTCTACAGCCTTCCTCTAGCCCCCTTTATGTACTAGAAGGCTGCTGGAAGATCTCTCTGGAGCTTTCTCTCCTGCAGATTGAAGAGCTTGAATCTCAACCCATCTTTATAGGAGAGGTGTTCCAGCCCTCTGATCATCTTTGTGGCCCAGAGCTGGACACAGAACTCCATATGGGGTCTCACATAGGCAGAGTAGAGGGGAAGAATCGTCTCCTTCAACCTGCTATCTGTACATCTTTTGATGCAGCCCAGGATGTGGTTGGCCTTCAGGGCTGTGAGATCACGCCATTGAATCATCCTAAGAATGCCAGGTCCTTCTCCATTGTGCTGCTCTCAGTAAGTTATCCCAGTCTGCACTCCTGTCTGGGATTGACACAACTCAGGTAGTGCACCTTGCACTTGGCCTTGCTGAACCTCATTAGGTTCCCATTCTTAAGCTTGTCTCGGTCCCTCTGGATGGCATCCTCTCCTTCTGTTCTATCAACCACAGTGCCATGGCTTCATGCCATCTGCAAAATTGCTGAGGGCACACTCTATCTCTTTGTCGGTGTCACTGATAAAGATATTAAAGAACACTGGTCCCAAAACAGAGCCCTGAGGGACACCACTTGACACTGGTTTCCACCTAGACAAAGAGCCATTAAGCACAGCTCTTGGGTTGCATCCTGCCAGCCAACTCCAGTCCACCCTTCCAAATCATGCCACTCCAATTTTGAGATAAGTATGTTGTTGAGGACCACGTTGAAGGCCCTGTAGAAGCCTAGGTAGATGACATTTGTCACTTTTCCCTTTGACTGTGGATGAGTGTTGGAAAGGAAGAAGTACATGGGCAAACATAGGTTGAAAAGGCAAGTACAAGAAGTTATTTAGTTGGAAAACTGAGATCAAAATTAGGAATCAAATGAGAAAAACTTTTCTGAAGAGTATAATGCTAAATTTGAAAAAAAAAGGTACTCCAACTAATAAAATAAAATTAAAAAAAACCACAAAAACTTGAGGGGGAAAAAAGCCAGGTAAGGAGAAACTTCAGCAGATGTAGAGCAGATGAGAAGCTGTTGTGAAATAAGAAAAGCTGGGACTGCCTAGGAAACATAACTAAGAGAAGAGCAAGGGTATTGCAGACATGAGGGTCAACTAACTAAAATCTTCTGCTTTTGTGGAGAAACAAATAAAATTAATATGAATCCAGGTGCTAGAATTTCAAAATCAAAGTGAGCTTGTTTTTTAACTAAGAAAATAACACACAGAAGCCCATCTGTCTTACAAGAACATTATTACATTTGCAAAGTTGAACAGTAAAATTTAAGGAAATGCCATAACTAACATGCTTACTAATTTAACACAGCTGTCTTCCTACAGCCATAATGAGCAATACTTCTAACTACATGAAGCAGTTTAAATGCTACTATACCCATTACTATTGAAAACTTTTGTTAGATTCAATGACATAGGTGGAAAAGCAGACAAAACATTGGATATGCGAATACAAAATTGGTTCTTCTGCTTACATGAACACATCCTAATTTTTTCATTGTAGATTCACTGAAGAAACACAAAGGTGTTCTCACAGTCCAAACAAATACTACTCTTCAAAATTGGATCCATTCACTCTGATTCACATCTTCTGAGTTATAAAGGCAAATAATTTTTATTAATATCCTAATGTTTTACCACTAATTATATAATCCCTCTTTCCA
Organism: Margarornis squamiger; assembly: GCA_035222235.1. NCBI lineage: Eukaryota > Metazoa > Chordata > Aves > Passeriformes > Furnariidae > Margarornis > Margarornis squamiger. Next base: position 66,097,009 of record JAWWTY010000001.1, on the reverse strand, counting down.
GAGTGCTGAGTGCTGGACTTCTGAGTTGGCATTTGTCTTTTTTATGTAAGTGTAGATGGCCTAGAATTTTGACTGAGACTATAGGTAATGGACTTTAAATACATCATGTCCCACATGGTGTTCAAAACATGGCATTTAAGGTGAAAAATTCAGTAAAAAGGTAAATATTTAAAAATTTTTGTATGTGCTTCGGTTTTCATTCACATGGTGTGAAAGCAAACATATCAATATTTTAGAAGCACCATCATTACACCCTCACAGTAAAGCTTAGATGAAAATTTATAGTACTGTCTTCAGAGCAAAATATGCATCAAGAAATTCCTAGGTCTTAGGACCACATTCTGAATGATGTAGAGAAAGAAAATGTTGACTAGGTGCTAATGAATGTCTGTCATCTGTTATATATATTAAATGAGGAAAGGCTCAATTAAAAAGTAGTAGATGATCACATAATTAAGGTCTGTTGCAGGTTATGAAAGGGAAAAGATTTAAGAGATATGCTAGACTTACTGCTGGCATTTCTTAATTTTTAGGTGTTCAACTTCACAATATCAATACTATGCTATAAACAAAGTCTCTGTGTGTAATGATATAGATGTTTTTCTTTCATCTGAATTAGTGACATAAATGAAAATCATCATATTGAATATTTTACAGATGTATTTGGTAGAAACTACTGCTATGACATGTCCTTGAATTGGGAAAAATATATTGCTAGAAAAAGCTGTGTTCTTGGAATAATTTTATATATGTGTGTGTATGCATACGCTACATACACACATACACACACACACACACACATATATATAATTTAAACCTTTGAATCATATAGCAAAACCCTTGTGTATGAGTGCCATATTCCCCAGAAAATATTAGTAGAACTATCTGGTTCTTCCAAAATTCAATACCTATTTTGACTCAGCTCAGTTGTTGACAACTAGATATCCAAATTTAGATGTTTAAACTTCAGTACAATAATCAACTGGGAAAGCAATTACACACTTCATATCTGGAATTACTTTGAAAATAATTAAAAGTAGAATACTCATATCAGAATATATTTTATTTTCTCAGCATATTGTCCTAATATGATTATATAGTAAAATTTATTCCAAAATATCATAGTGTAATATGTTATATATCTATATTTGCTTATGTAGAATGGCAAAACATTGACTGACCTTCTAACTTGCAAGTAGTCAGACATCTATTTGGTAACTGATAATCCTTGCTTGTGAGTCTTCCATTTCTAGTGCTGCAGGTGTTCAGGTTACATGACTTCAAAATGATGATGACACATTATATTTAAAAATTAAATAATTTTAAATAGTTTTCTGTTAGTTGTAGCACCTTTTTGTTTCTTCATTATTCAATTAAATATATTAATTTATGGTATATATTTAACTAGACTGGAAACTGTACACAGTCTTTGCCACAGTATCAATTACAACTTTTTAAAGTGACACATTTCCTGCATTTTACAAGAGAATTAAAGACACTAGGAAAGAAACTGTGTTCAGCTATTATTTGTAATAATTTGGGCATGTAGTCATTACATTGCCTCTGAGTGGTTTTTCCCCATCATTTGCTGAAGACCAGTCTTGAAAGTGATTACATCTAGGTAAAATATCCAAGGAAAACATAAGATCATTTCAAGATATCAGTCAACCTCAGTAGAGAGAGGAATACATAAGTTGGAGTGGGAAAATCACCAATGACAAACTGTTGTAATCCTATAGTATCAAGAAGAAACAGAAAATAAAGATGATGTTTTTCAATCATTTTTAATGACTAAAAAGGAAATTTTATATAAAAATATTCACACAAAGTTTTCATGTGCTTTTCTAAAGAGCTTTGACCCAGCAAAACTGATACAGGATTTGGTATATTTTTCTGATAGCGCTTTGGGAATATAGAAGAACATATAATATACTTTCCCTTTGTATGTTTGCTAAACAGCCTGTCCCCACACTACCAACTGTCCAGCCTCCTTGTCTTGTCTCCTTTCACTGACTCACCCAGAAAACCTTTTAGAAAAGTTATGTTACAAAGAAACTATGGCTTGTTTTTGTTTCTTTTTTTTAAAAAAAAAAAAAAAAAAAAAATTACATGATTAGTCAAATGTCAGATTGAATATTTACAGTTGCTAGAATCGAAAAATATGGGGTGAGTTTTAATTATTTCATTAAGTTCCCACAGATTATTTCTGCAGATAATAAGAATCAACATAAACCACATGTGAAGAGAAAAGGAATGGTGAGATTACCCACCTCCTTCATTCATCCTGACTGCAGCAATAAAATTCTGGAACATCTTTACCAGCCCCAAACCCTACAAAATTCATTGCGTGACAAGGATGGAGGAATGGATGAGCAGTTAGGTGCACTATTTAGCTTGTACTCTTAAGAACATGATTTTTGACATAGCCCAGTTTAACAACAAAGTACTGAATGGAAATGGAAGCATGTGAATGCAATCCTGTGCAATGTGCTCTAGGATGACCCTGCTTGAGCAGGGAGGTTGAAGCAGATGACCAACTGTGGTCCCTTCCAACTGTACCGATTCTGTGATTCTGTGAAGTACTTAAAACTGCAACACTTTTTCACCTTCCACTTTTAGGTGGCTATCACGTGCCTATCTGGAAAAATGCAAAAGCTATTTCTCCTTTGCACCATAGAGTGAAACATACAATTGAAGAAGAAGGGGGGAAAAAAAAGTTTCCTGAAAACTGCTGTTTCAAACCTTTCTGTTTTGCAGAGCTGAAAATGTAAGTATAGTTTCAATTTAGGATAGACTAATCTGACATCTTTTAAATAAACAGTTAATCTGTTGCCTATTTGCTAGAGTATTGCTTGTAAATGTTTCTTTCACTGCCTAAGAGGAGACACGCATTTGTTTAAAAGATGTTTACTAATTAATTATTTATGTTGAATGAACAATGCATGTTATCACTTGAAATGTTCTTTTCAGTTTTTCAGAAACAATAAAGAATAAAGGAAACCAGAAGGAATAGTCAGGAAGTATAATTTCTTGCATCTCTATGTTTATTCCCTTTAGTCCTCAAACTGTTCATAATGACCAAAGCTTTGAAGAGGACTTTGTGGTGCAGGGATATTTATTTTGTTCCACTATATTCATTATATCCTTATGGGACAATGATAAAATTTGAGTTTTCAACAATATTGTAATGTGTTTTACAATATTGAGATGCATGCTAGATTTTACTTAAATATTTTTATGAAAAGTGGGCTTTATGCAAAGCACATCAAATATTGCAGAATCCCATTTTGTATAAGATCATGAAATACAATAAATCAAGCAGTTTTTGTGCAAATAAGTTGACTTGTATCAGAGGTAAATCAGACAACTGAACTCTTGTGTCATCCTGGTTGTATAGAATTTCTTCACAAAAGACATACTAGCAAATATCTACTACCAAAGTTCTAAATACCATATATGTGGGATGGTTTTGGAGCATACATTAGAAAATTTGATCTTTCATTTTGATGAAAGGTCAAATCCTCAGCTGGTATACAGTAATGTTGGTTTTAATTGCTTTTAATTTATAGAAAAAATATATGGGTTTGCAGATATACAGGTTGGCTAATACAGCTTTGTTCTGTTAGTGTGTTTCTGCTAGTCCTATGTTTTTGAAGTTAATTCCCACTTCTAATGCAATTTTCTGCTTCCTTCTGTTTATAAATAGTGAATAAAATATTTTGTGTCACTACATGAAGAAAGTAAATATCCAAGTGGGTTTTTTTTCTGTAGGCTTTTAAACACACTATAAGAAGTCAGTAAGTCAGTACGGGTTAGCTGTTCACATTAAGAGGTTTGTCATCAACAGTTTCTGTAAATTTATAGTAGGTGTACTTAGTACATGTTTAATACTGAACACAAAACGAAGTGAGACAACAAACCTAGGCCACGAGAGTTATATGAAAATAGTTTCTGATTATCTGTTTCTTTGAGCTATGAGATTAAGATTACAATCTTCATGACATATTGGAGGCTCTTTTAGTCATTTTTGGACAGTGGAGAGTTAAAAATAGGCACTTCCTTGCATTTAAAAAAAATTCTGTATACATCTCAGGGTGACAGATATGCTTATATTCTGCAGAAATGTGCTTCTGAGTGACAGGAGCCTTGAAATGTTGTTTATGTGTTTAGCTCTGAATATCAAGGACATGATTTAGTAGGAAGCCATCATGTTAACACCATTAATAGCATTTTCACCGACATTTATAATCCTATACTGAATAAGACCATTTACTTCTAAAACATTGCTTCCACATCTGAGTCACTTTTTCATATGCTAACAAAAGTTGAAACTTTCTTATTAAAACAGTCATCTTCAAGTAAAGAAATGCATTAATTGATGAGAATTCTGCATCGTAAACATGAAAGCATATACTTTTTGTTGTTGTTGTCATAGCCAGAAATTCTGCTTGCTTTCTCTATTATTAAAATGAATGTCAACACAGAGGAAAGTATGTTCCTGCTGTCACAGGGTGTATGCTTAGACTACATCTGAACATTGTTTTTCAGGGAGAAGTGTTCGATGATTTGATCACCTGTCAGATGTGTCTCTGTGAAATGTCTTGCAGAGCCTTCAGTTCTTTTTCTCCTACCATCTGTGTAGCAAAGAACAAAGCCTCTTTCCCTATAAGCTATGCTGGCATAGAAAAAAATCACAGGCATCCATTTGGAGCTTTTGTTGTCCAGGTGGAATTCTTGTTTCTTCCACAGAAACAGAAAATCAGTGTCATTTTTTTGCTGTTTGTTTGCAAGCCAATATGTATTTTTATAATCTGCCATGTATATCCTCTCTAGTATTTTTGATTTCTCCACAGTTTCCAGAATTCTTGGCACAGATATATCACTACAATGACATATAATACACGTTTCCATAATGGAATGTTTTATCTTAAATCACTAAAGTTGAAATATCCTAATAGTTCTTAAAATAATGGTTACCAGTTGAATTCTTTCAGCAGAGTAGGGGTTTTCGTTTTAAAACTAGCAATGACATTCATTCATGTTTAGTCAAGGCATAATATTCTACTGTTAGTCACCCTGATGCTCCATACACCCATATCATATTGTAGCTTTTCCAGCTTCCTGGCCAGAAGAATGTACTTCAACTGTTTCCACTTATAGTTTACAAAGTTGTCTCATATTCTCTCTATCAAGAGAAAAGAAACATATAAACATATTATTGCCAACCCAGCGAAAATTCTATGAGGTTGTCAAGTTCTACACTTGCTGTTTTAGTACTAAAGGCTATCTTGTTACTTTGTTTATATTAATCATGGGATCATTTTAAATTAGTTTCAAATCAGACACAAAATGGATATACCTCCTGACCAGAACATTATCCAAAGCAGTATGTAAAGGATAACAAGTTCTTTTTGCGGAAATTCTTCTATACAATGCGTGACTTAATAAGCTTATTCTGAAGATTTTAGTGACTGGTGCATAGGCAAGACAACTTGACCATCAAGGACTTTTACAACCAACAGTGTCTCATTTTCAGAACCTTGACCAGTCTTAACAAGGTAGGTTGATGTTGCCAAGTATCAGAGGTATTGTGAGACTGGATTCAAATATCACTAGATTATGTAATTATTTGTTGAATCAACCAACTGGTGTGTGTTGGAGGAGTCAGGTGGGAATCCACATGGTCAGCTGTACCACGTAGTGCACATGGCCTGCATCCTCCTGGCAGCACAGCATTCCCATGGCTGGGCGGGAGCCCGCAGGGGGCAGCTGTTAATCCCTGGAGCCCCTTTTTGGCTGCACCGCCCGTCACTCTGGCCTGAAGGGCTCTGACTGGTCAGTGATGTTCCACTTGGAAGGGGTGGCCACAGTAGGCACACCATATAAATACAGGGGCACAGAGTCTTCTTTCTTCCCAGGCCATCACCATGTGAAGGACTTGGGTGGTGACTATTGTTCACTTATTCTAATCTCTTTCTTTACTCTTCTTCTCTCTCTTTTCTCCTGTTTCTTCTCTTAATCTCTTTTTATTCTCTCCTCTTTCCTTAGTCTCTTTTGAGTAACTTAAAACCAACAGGTTGTATTTTACTAAGGGTTGTGAGGGTTGTCATGTGCTGGGTACTTTAGTGAAATGCTTCTCCTTGGTTGTATGTTATTCCTGTGTACCTTTTGCCAGAATGCCTATTTTCTCATAAATTAAAAAAAATCTCTTGGGAAAACATGTCAGTGTTTTCTCATTAGTGACCGCAAGATATTAAAGGACTTACAGACTTTGCAAAAATTTTGTGACAGGTTATTTTAGAGCCTTAAACATAAGTAAAACACCTGTGCAGCTCATGACTTTGACCCAGGCATTACATGTTGTTGTTGTTTTTTTTTGGTTTGGTTTGGTTTGGTTTTTGTTTGTTGTTGTTGTTGTTGTTGTTGTTGTTGTTGTTTCATTAGCCATAGACATACAGATGTTAAGAGATCTTTCTGTGGAATTTCTCAATTTTTAACAAGGGATGTTACACCAAATACTACAGACCTACATTTTCTTAATAGAGAAACCTTCAGGATTTTCAAGTGTAAAATCAACATTCCAGTAGACTTCTCTTTATTTAAATAGACTTATTAGAAATTTAAAAGAGATGAAGATAGTTTCAACGAAATGAATAAATAATTAAGGCAAATCTGTATGCTTGTCAGAAACTCCATATTAAGAATTAAGAGAAAGTAGACAGCTTTCTGACATATCTGTCCTTTTTTTATAGCTAAAGGTAAAGTTATTTTTTTATGCTTGATATTCTTTTCAAGTTTACCTGATCAAACCACAAAATAAAAAGTATTGCCAGGTAACTTACACTGGTAATAATCATAACCTTTAATCACAGATAAAAAGAATGATACAATGATATTGTTTTGTTGTTTGTTTTTTTTTTTGCGTTTTTTTTTTTTTAAACACTGGGCTTGCTAGAAGAAGCAAGTTATCATGCTTCAAGCAATTTTAAACATTGATTTGACTGTGAAACACAATAACAGATTGCACTTTGAAAACTGGTCACTAGCAGTGCATTGTCAGCAGGCCTAGACAGTAATCCCTGAATGTTGTAGGACTGCTGCCGTTAATAACTGAGCTTGTTAGTTGAAAGCTGGCAAAGACTTGAGTATTTAAGAGGATTACTGCTATAAATCATATTAATTTTTTTTTCTTTTTTTAAACATTCAAGGTCTTATTCATTAAGGGCTTTTGCAAGAGAAAGAGCTACATCAGGATATGATTCTGTTTTGATAAATGACTAGGATCTTGATTTTTCAAATCCTTGTAGGGGGCTCTTTGAAAAGTACCTAAGGGAATCAGTTATCCAACTTCTGTGTATAATGTACATTTTCTTTGTAAAGACTCAATGAGGAAATCGCATGGATTGAGATTCTGTGGGTTAGAGATCTTGGCAAGAGGCACGTTTCAAGTGCCATGCTTATTAGGTACCAGTATATCTAGTTCTACATTAGGCTGTGTACTTTAATCAACAGCAGCAGCATTACTTTAGATATGGCCTTAACAAAGTAAGACCACGAGCAGCCAGAAAGATGATAAAAAGGGCTTATGAGGAAAGATTGAGGAATCATGGAATTATATAATGGTTTGGATTGGAAGAGACCTTCAAGATGATCTAGTTCCAACCTTCCCCTGCCATGGGCTTGAACACCTTTCACTAGACAAGGTCCACAGCTTCTCTGGGAAGCCTGTTCAGGTGGTGCACCATGCTCACAGTAAAAAATTTCTTCTGACTATCGAGTCAATTTAAAGCCATTAAATGTCTTTTCTCTCCAGAGAAGAGAAGGCACAGATACATAAAGTATGTACATATGTACATAAAGTACATAAAGGCTAGCTACAAAGAAGACGCAGGCTCTTCACAAAGAATCACATGGAGAAGAAAAGACAGGTACAAGTTGCACTGAGACAGATTTTATCTCAATACAAGAAAAAAATTTTACAGTGAAAACAATCAGTGAGGACCTTATTATTTTTTTTTATGTTTGGTTTTGGTCACTTTTTGTTTTCCCTGAAAAATGAGATCATAAACAACAATATTGTCTCATTTCTTCTCTGGCTCTACAGGATCAAAGATGCACATATTTTCTTAATAAATTTTCAATCATCACAAAAGCAAAGACCATTGAAAGCTTCCCAGTCATTCTGTCGTATTCTCTAGGTGTAGATTCTGACCTTAATGTTGCTTGCACATTGTACCGTGAGTATTTTTGGGCATGTGTTTTTCAAGGTGAGAAGAAAATATTTTTATGACCTTTCTGTATTTAATGTCTACCCACAGACTGAATAGAATGAAGAGAACTAGAAACAATGTTTTAGGCACTCCCCACCAGTGCTTAATGTTGAGCTGTTGGAATTCTATGTGATCTTCTAATAAGAGTATAAGAGAAATTTAGTCTAGATACCTCACTCATCCAAGACAGATGACCAATGGATAGTGACATGTAATTGCTTGATTTGACCATTCCTACACTGCATATCACCAAGACAAATGGAGGATATTTTAATCTGGAAATGAATTAAATATGAAATGAAGAAGCAATGAAATGCAATTGATAAATGAGACCTAATAGCTAGGGTATCTAAACAGAAGAAATTCTGAATTTTATTCTGTCTTGAGTGTGAGCTTCAGTCTTTGACCTTCAGGGCTTCTGTAATCCAGAAGATGTTTTATCCTGTACTGCATTTGTCTCTACGTGCCTTATGCCTATGTCCATATGTAAATCAATTGAGAAGATGTTTTCCTAAAAAAAGCCCCAAACTCTATGAACCCCCAGCAAAGCTTTATATATGCATACAATCACATAAGCATTCTCAGTTATGATTTGGTAATAATTGTAAAATGGCACCATATTTAGCTTTTTAGTCAAACATTTCTCAGAAGAAAGAAGCTCTAATTGCTGCTTAGGTGCAGTGGAAGTCATGGTCAGAGAAAACTTCTCTTAGTTTGTATCTTTTCCTCTTGGTGTTACTTGCTGCTTATCAGTAAGCATGTCAGAAGTGAAAGTACATCAGCATCTGCAGCATGTTCATTCATCCTCAGAAGGATGTTGATTCTTCTTGCTAGGGCATCAAATTATCTATCAACTTCTCTATCACTATACCTTTTCCTTTCCCTATCTTCTGTTTTCTGCTCCAAGAATACAATATTAGGAAATGAAACACTGATGTTACATTATGAACCAGCTGAAGTAACAGTAAAGTTGCAAGACTGGCAGCATTTTAAAGTCTTGTCTTCCAGCTTTATGGGTGTTTTCTGACAAAGTAATCATAAGAATTTATAACTGACCTTTGTATGACCATCTAAGTGCTACAAGAACTGAAAGACATATTACATAAATGTTCCACATAATTTAACATCTTGAACCTGATAGAAAAAAAAAGGTAGAAATGCCTAATTATATGTCATCACAACAAATCAACAGGACAAATTAAATATTTATTATATATTGATTACATCTAGTTTTGATGGTAATTACAATGAGAATTTTGCGCCTACATTATACAAAAAAAATTGGCACTAAACATAAAAGGATCACAGAATCATGGCATCACAGAATCACAGAATATGCTGAGTTGGAAGGGATCCAAAAGGACCATCAAATCCAGCCTTGGCCCTGCACAGGACCATCCACAAGAGTCACAACATGTCTCTGAGAGTATTGTTCAAAGGTTTCTTGAACTCTGTCAGGCTTGGTGCTGTGATCCTTTCCCTGGGGAGCCCAACCACCCTCCGGCTGAAGAATCTTTTTCTAATATCCAACCTAAACCTCCCCTGACACAACTTCAGGCCATTCCCTTGGGTCCTGTCACCACGGAGTAGAGATCAGTGCCTGCTCCACTTCGTCCTTTTAAGAGGAAGTTGTAACTGCACTGAGGTCTCCCCTCAATCTCCTTTTCTCCAGGCTGAACACACCAAGTGACCTCAGCTGCTCCTTATACAGCTTCCCCTCAAGGTGAGGCCACCCCAGTGCAGAGCAGAGTGGGACAATCCCCTCCGTCGACCAGTGTTGATGCTTTGCCTGATGCCCCCCAGGACACAGATGGCCCTCCTGGCTGTCAGGGCACTGCTGACTCATATTCTGTAACACTCCTGTTATACATGATAAATGGAATAGGAAAGACAATAAACTTCCTCTTTTTTTTTTTCCCTAGTGAAGTGCCTCTGCAATTATAAACAATTCAAACAAGTGAGACTGTGTTTACATTCAAATAAAATAAATACTATTTTACAAGTATGTATATACATTTATATATTCTATATGATTTTTATATAACTGCATATACATTTTAAATTTCTTTCATGTTTTGACTGTGATATATTTCAGTCCAATATATAGTAATAACAATTATTATAAACAAAAATAAGATAAAATAATTTTTAGTTACCTGGACCGGGAAGAATTCAAAAAATGAAACAAAAAATAGATTTAATGTAAAATCATAAATGTGAATTTGCTTTAAAATCTTCAGAAACATTAGCTATCTTTCATCAGTATGACTTCATGGGATTTCATTAATGAATTGCAGGTAATGAGAGATCAGCTTGGCTGGAGTTACCTTAAAGACTTGGATCAGATTGGTGAGTCTTTAATATGTGAAGTCAGTCTAAGACTGCATACATTCAACTGTTGAGTAAACAAAATATACAGAAAAAACTCTCTGAGACCTAAGAAACATTTTCAGAATTGAGAATGTTTTAAAAAGTGCTTTAAATGTAATAGCTTGATTAAGTTTGAAATCTCATTTACGTAATTAAAAAAAAAAAAAAAAAAAAAAAAAGAAGAAAGTAATAAATACTCAATGAGGCAAGAAAAAACATAAGTAAAATGAAAAAAAAATAAAATTATATGCAGTGGTAATGCTAATTTTGGTTTACGATTTCATTTTCTACTACACTTCAATATTTGATTTTTTTTTATTGGCAGAATTTTCAGGTCAATCTTCATGACAAATATAATGAGTAAATATCAGACAGAGATGTTTGTGATACTTTTAAGACACTGAGGTGCTCACTGAGTTTCTAATCTTTTTTTCTGAAGATTCTTCAAATCAATCTTCATTCATAGCAATGTGATAGAAAGGTTCATAAAGCTCTTTTTTCTTTCACCTGCAAAATCAAATCTATCACAGTATATTGATAAATATATTTGGATACACATTGCAAATGCAACTGGATATTTTGTTCCAAAATCTAATTTCAAAACTCATTGATACCTCAATTTAAAATAATTTGGTATTCAACTGGAGCCAAAAAAAGGGTGAACAGTGTGAATAGAGAGAAATTGTGCATTAATAATGTGATCTTTCACTCCTTTGTCTGAGATCAAAACTGATTGAGGCAATGCTTGAATATGGCTACAATCCATTTTAATCTAAAATGTTAAGTTTTACTATTTGTAATGACAGAAACAGTGATGTCTATGTGATTGTCTCCTCTTCCTGCAATGGTACAAGAGTGAGTTTTGTTTTATTAGAGTGAAACCATATTGTTTGCAAATCTATTCCCAAAGAAATCACATGGATGTGTCCTGAGAAGATATAAATTACAGGCAACCAGACTAATGAGGCTGTATATCCTTGCTTCTATGAAATGATTGCACAGTATTTAGAAAGACCCCACAGAAGAATCCAGAAGACACAGTTTGCTGTTTGAATCACCACACCTTTTTTTGATCTTTTTGTTTGATTTTTTGTTTAAATACTCCTCTTTGGGTATATATTCAAGACTTTATGCTATGCTGACTCATAGATTAGAGGGACACTGGGTGACATAGTTCACATGCATTTTTATAAGTGAACAAATTTTCTTCTTCCTGCATTGTGGGAGTAAACAAAACAAAACAAGAAATAATTTTCTTGGTTGCTTTATATGAGTCAATCTCTTTATACAAAATTTTTTGATCACAGGAAAAAATGCTCAAAAGATATTTGCGTAGATAGTACCCTATTATGTCTACCAGACTGACTAGAAGACAGCTCATTCTTCTTGTTTCAGGGGGGACATCAGTGTCTTTTATTACATGAATGACCTTCCAAGAAACAGAAAATTGAGTTGTAAAAGTGACTTCTGATGGTAAGTTTCACATGATTAGTATGGTTAAGGAAACTCATTTATTCCATCTCAGTGTCTGGTACATGAGCCTTGATTTTTTAGTCAAATTGTAAAACTTGTTGGTATGTACACATGCACATCCTACTTCAGCTTTTAGCTCCGTTATACATTTTCAAAAGGTACAGGCCTCCTGAACAAAAGTAGAACAGTAGATTTGATCGTATATGTACAAGGAATATTGATTGTATTTTACACATGCATGAAATCAGGAACCTGTTAGCAGTAGATGGTTGGCAGCAGTTAGTAGAACATAGCAGCTTGTTGGTGTGTTACACCTTTCTACACAAAAATCTAGTTATATATTAAGCCTGTATAAATGGAACCTTATAAAATATCAAGTGTGATCTGAAAATTTCAGAATATACATATACAGAAAATTTCAGAATATACATTTCCATTTAGAAAATCGTAACTCATAAGATTAACATACCACTGACATAGGAGAGAATTAAAAAGTACTTACACTGCAATGAAATTGTGTGTTTAATTTTTAATTCAGCACGAAAACAAATACTGATTATAACTGGGAGAAAAGTAATCTAAAAGCCTTCTCAGATCCTTAAAGTTCATAAATAGATGGAATCCTGAATTAACATGTTCTTTGACAGGACGCACCTTAATCAGCAATTTTCTCTAACAACTGATCTGAAACAAAAGTCATTGAAGGCCTTTTTTTTTATTCCCTTCATTTTATTTTCTCATTGATTTAAATTGGATGGCTGCCAAGGTGTAGAATCAGCATGGTAAAATCCAGCAGGACAGGAAGATGAATTAAACTTAAAACAGGCCCACTGTGCTGAGTCAGTTCTGACTCAGAAGGAATAGTACTTAGTCACCAGAATCACAGTGTGTTATAGGAAGTTTCCCATTTTAGATATTGGCAAAATTCAACCTTGCACAGAGTTTAAAACATGACAAAATTGAAGAGCTATGTAATGCTGCTGCAATTCAAAAAAGATTAATGTATATTAATAGAAAGTGAGAAAAGACAACAATCTGGAAACGTAGGCAACATGTAGGACTTCAGAGGGGTTTGGAATAGCTGATATCTAAAAAATTTAACCTTCAAGGAGGTGACTAATTTCTTGCATTACGCATAGGAAAATTATTTCCTAGTTTCAGAATATATTAATAAACTTCAGTGTTCCTTCTTCAGTCTTCTGTACAGTTTTTTTTTAGGACTTGATGCTGTTGTTTCACTGATGGGCCTACACCAGACAGATCTGCAAACATACATGCTCTCTCTCTCAAAGACCCACAAGTAAAAGCCAGTAATCTACAGTGACCACAAAATCACAGAATCAATTAGGTTGGAAAAGACCTCTGAGATCATTGAGTCCAACCTATGATTTAACACTACCACGTCAACTAGCCCATGGCATTGGATGACATGTCCAGTCTTTTCTTAAACACCTCCAGGAATGGTGACTCCACCACTCTCCTGGGCAGCCCATTCTAATGTCTAATCATTCCTTCTGTGAAGAAATTCTTCCTGATGTCCAACTTAAACCTCCCCTGGCACAGCTTGAGGCTATCTCTTCTTGTCCTGCCACTAGTTGTCTGGGAGAAGAGGTCAATTCCCACCTGAGTACAACCTCTTTTCAAGTAGTTGTAGAGAGCAATAAGGTCACCCCGAGTCTCTTTTACACCAGGTAAACCACTCCAGCTCCCTCAACGACTCCTCAAAGAATCTATGCTCCAGTGCTTTCACCAGCTCTGTTGCACTCCTCTGGACACACTCCAACCCCTCAATGTCCTTCCTGAATTGAGGTGCCCAGAACTGGACACCGTACTCGAAGTGCAGCCTAACCAGTGTCAAGTGCAGGGGAAGAATAGTCCTGCTGGCCACGCTCTCTCTGACACAGGCCAGAATGCCACTGATTTCTTGGCCACCTTGGCACACTGCTGGTTCATGTTCAGTTCCTGTCAACCACCCCCCCCAGGTCCTTCTTCACTCGGCAGCTCTGAGCTTGTAGTGCTGCATGGGGTTATTGTGACCCAAGTGCAGGACCTGGTACCATTCAGGTATCTGATGGGTTAGCATCAATGAAAAAAAAAAAAAAAAACAAACAAAAAAACCCCCATGCAATATTTGTCTCATATATTTACTTTCAAATAGTTCTAGTTAACTATAAGGTAATAGGTCACAATGTCCGCTATCAAGACACTCCCACAAACATCAGAAATTTTTTTTTTGTTCTCATTCTTTAGAAATATGTAAGAAATGTATATAGTAAAAAATCTACTGCAGAAGGTAGAGACAGATCAGGAAACTGGAACAATATAAAAAAGAAAACTGACTCCTCATTAAAAGTGAAGCATTAGTGGATGGTATAGAAAAAGACTTTGGGAAAGAAAGAAGAAATACTAAATCAGGAATATTTTCACTCTGGAACAGGGTAAAAAACAACAAGAGCATCTGGTATGATCAAAAAACAATCAAGAAGAAGTGGCATATGTTTCGTAATCCTGGATTGCACAAGACAAGTTCATATGAAATGTTTTCCTTTATGATTGACCAGGTAACTTGCCCTATAGTGCTTTTGCATTCTTTGCTACTGAAACTTTTTCTTTCCCATTTGTGGGCTTGGAGGATTGAGTATTGCACATAATTAGTAAGTGTTGTCAAGCCAGAGCAAAGCAGTGCAGTAGCTGGCTGACTGCCCAGAAGTAGAAACAGAATAGTAAAATCTTGCAAACAGGACATGAAGAGAAGTTAAACAAGAGACAAATCCTCTATTTTTGGCACATACTCGGCTTGGCACACTGGGAAATTACAGATGGAAAGTGAAAGAAAAAAAAAAGAGAAAGTTATGAAAAATAAAAGAAAAACATGCAGTAGGATAATTTTGCAAAATTCATCATTCCATCAAGCTTTGGATAGCAGATACAGTATATGACATAGAATATACTAATGAAAATGAATTCCTTCAGACTGGAAATCCATGAGGTATCTAAGCCAAACAGATCAGGGAAGACATTACCTGATACGTTCATACTAATTCAACCTATTCAGAGAGAAACAGGAGTCAATTTGGTTCTAGGCTGATTGAGCAGCAAAAGAAGAAATAGAGTATGCCAGCTTAAAGATATAATTGTACAAATTTTGTTTTTTAACAAATTCTGTAAAGAAATGAATCATTTTGAATATGATTTTGCCTTCCGCGGCGGGGGGGGGGGGGGG
>JAWWTY010000001.1:66056652-66081663 GCA_035222235.1 Margarornis squamiger | reverse complement strand
ACCCCCCCCCCACCCCCCCCAGACAGTGGTATGGAGATTAACATTCATATTAGGAGTGAAAACTTTGAAAAAAGGAATCTCATTTTGTCAGTTTTTGTCACCTTCTTGATTTTCTCCCTCTTCTCTAAGGCTGTGAACTCTTTTTCTTTCACTTCTGATAAGAAACTACTTTGTAGGTCTACAACTTTGTTGTGATTCAACCCCAGTTGGGGCAACTAAGCCCCACCAGTGGGGTGGGAGAGATTCAAGAAAAAAGTGAGAAAATTATTGAGTGGTGATAAAGACAGTTTAATAGGTAAAGCAAAAGTTGTACACAAAAGCAGAACAAGGAATTCATTTCCCATTTCCCATGGGCAGACAGGTGTTTAGCAGTCTCCCAGAAAGCGGGGCTGCATGATGTGTAACAATGACTTGGGAAGACAAACAGTCACTCCAAATGTCTCCCACATCCTCCTTCTTCCCCCAGCTTTATATGCTGAACATGACAGCATGTGGGCTGGGATATCCCTTTGGTTAGTTGGGGTCAGCTGCCCCAGCTGTGTCCTCTTCCTGTGCACCCCCAGCCTCCTCACTGGTGGGGTGGGCTGAGAAGCAGAAAAGTCTTGATGTTGTATAAGCACTACCCAGCAATAGCTAAAACATCCCTGTGTTATGCACACTGTTTTCACCATAAATTCATAACATGGCCCCATGCTAGCCACTGTGAAGAAAATTAACTCTACTCCAGTAAAAACCAGCAGGAGCTTTATTTTGCAGATCACAGTGTCACAGAATAGTTAGGGTTGGAAGGGACCTCTGGAGATCATACTTAAAATTTTAAGGATCAGATTCTTGCCCTTACTGTATTTTATCTGAATATTCTAGAAACCTAGGGATAAACATGAACTGTAACAGCTCTGAAAGGTGTTTTCTTAATGCAAAGACAGTGTAGGACCAAAGCACATTTTAATAGCCTAATTTATATATTCCAAACAGGAATATGTCAGAGGTAAGAGCCAGTGTGTTGATAATAAAAGTGTTCTTAATTCATAACCTGTGATGCTACTGCGAATGTCATCAATAAAGCTTTAAATTTGCCATTTGCCATGCAAGACATGAACAAAGCTAGAACCTCCTCTCCTATTTTCTCCCCATGTTGTTTAACTTTCCAATGAAGATATCATACAAAAGTCACATGTACTTGACCCAGTAACACTCTACATTCATGCTGGATTATTCAGGCTAGGCCTGCATGCAGGTCACTTCCATAAATATACTTCATATTACTAGATAAACTTACCTATGTTATATACTTTAAAAGATTATAAATAAAAGAAAATAATTAAAAAACTAACAACATGTTTATGAATTACTGATCACCAGTGAGTGTATATGGTCCAGAACTCAGGCTTGTGTGACCTTTTCTGTGCCTGCTTGTGATATAAATGATCTTTGTGTGAATGCTTTGTTTTAATCATCTCAGAAGTTTTTGGTAGCTACTTTTGTAAATCTACAGATTACATCAGGCTGGAACACAAATGCTCCTATGAATAAATTCATTTTATTCAGATGTTATCCAAAACACCTGACAATTTATTGAAAAACTCCATCTGTGTCTCAAATTTGTGATTGAATTAAATCATCCATATTGTAACCTTACAGCCTCCTGTGCTGTGAGGTGTACATTATCTGATTAGACAAACAATGAGCAATATAGCATGAGAAGGGCCACTCATATTGTCCCCTAAATTGCTTAACAGCTACTATAAATTGTGAAAATATTTCTTTTTTACCTACTTTTTATAATTAAAAAACTCCAAGATTGTCATGAACTTTAGAGAAAGGCATTTCTGAAACACTTGCAGAATCTTGGCATATGTTTTGATTCTACTCTGTCTGGTTACATTAGACTGTGTAATAGGGTGAAGGTTTTACCTACTATCACACTCAGGAGATTAAGCACAATATGGTCCTTCCATATGGTATTTGTGCCTAAAAACCAATGAGATTAGAATGCCTATGCTGAACATCACTCCATATGTTCATCAGAATAGACCATAGGTCTTGATAGAACTAGGGATTTTTTAAAGATTTAAATTAATATCTTTAACAATGCCTCAGAAACATCTCAAGCACTACCAATAATTACTGTGTTTCATCTTCTCCCCCTTCCCAATTATGCTGTTATGTGTTATTCTAATGGCTATTTTATTTGTTTCCAGGAAGTATTTTCTTCTGTTAAATTCTCATAATTATTTAACTTCTGTACTGAAAAATTTATACTCTATTTAAGAAGAGTCTGGTTTGCACTTTAACATACAGTGCAACCTAAAGCAGAAAAAAAAAAAAAAAAAAGATGAAGTATGTCAACACTGGTTTCTTTTCTAGGTATTTCAGTGATTAGTAAATTGAATCTTTGCAGTCACATCTAATTTCCTGATTAATATTTTTCATATTTAATCTGGAGACTGAGGTCACATGACAACATCAATTCTATCCCTATAATTTATGGAATTAGGAAGCAAAGAAATCACATTTTTTGAAAAACATGTGTGAACTACAGAAGTAATATTCACAGTTGTGCCACAGAGGAAAGTTCTTTCTCATCCTCACAACCTTGAGTGAGTAGCGAATCCTGGAACGTGAAAATTATTTTCTTAACATTTCTTGACATTTTGTGAAAAAACCCAAACTTCTCCCTTTTCTTCTATCTTAGGTGAAACACAGGTTTTTTTCCTTTCCAACTGGACTTGGGGTGGAAGTGTAGGAAAACTAAAATCATACCCTGGAGGCAAGGAGGCTGAAAATGAGGTTAGAACGGTATAAGAGAATCCCACAGAATATGCAGATTGGGAAGGGACCCACAAGGGTCACTGAGTCCAACTCTTACCCCTGCACAGGACCATCCCCAAGAGTCACACCATGAGTCTGAGAGTATCACCCAAAGGCTTCTTGAACTCTGGCAGACTTGGTGCTGTGACCACCTCCCTGGGGAGCCTGTTCAGGGCCCAACCACCCTCTGGGTGAAAAACCTTTTCCTAATGACTAACCTAAACTTCCCCTGACACAACTTCAGGATATTCCCTTGGGTCCTGTCCCTGATCACCACAAAGAAGAGATCAGTCAAAGAAGATAGTTACACACTTTGCTTAAGAGAGAGAATTTTCACATAGTTTTATCTTTGCATAGCTTGAATAAGTCTTTAACTCATACCAAGATGTATCCATTCCAGCTGTTTGGGTTTTTGTTTGTTGTAGGGGATTTATTTTTTTGTTTGGTTGGTTGATTTTTTGTTTTGGGGTTTTTTTGGGTTTCTTTTTGTTTTTTTTTGGTTTTTTTTTTTTCTTGGAAGGGAAGTATGTTTTCTTGTTGATCATGTTTTTTTGTTCTTTCCTCTTAGTTGTGTGGGTTGTTTTTTTTCTTTGTTTTGTTTTTGTTTGGGTTTGGGTTTTTTTTTCTGACTAGAATTTGAATGAGTGGTGGCTTCTGTCCCACTATTTTTGCCTCTCCTTCTTGCACCGTTATCTTTGGGTGACTGAATTCCACATCACTTCTCTCCCTTTTTCTCCTCTCTCTACTACTCCCCCTCTATGGAAAGTCCCTTAATAATATCTCTCTCTCTGGAAATGGAAACTTCTTCTTGTACCTACTAGTTTAGGGAAAATGTTCTAAATCCTCCTGCAGCAATGATGTTAATTTGCTTTAGGCAAGCAACAAAAGACATATTGCAATATCTTAGTTTGTGAAGATTGAATTCTAAAATGTTTCAACAGACTAACTACAGAAAGATTATTTGAAATCTTAGTAATTTTTTTCTTTTCTTTCTATTTGTGATACATTTTGAAACTCACATATCTTATTCACCAAGATTGTTTAGGATACAGTTCGTTAACATTCCATCATCTCATTTGACATGGAGCATAAATGTAAAAGAACAAAAAGCAGTCACTGGCATTATTAATGATGACTGTCACTCAAGATGCCTTTAGGTGTTTTAAATGAGATTTAATGGTTCCTTAGTAGACAAAAATATCTAATATTTAATTTGACTTATGGTTTCCTGAATTACTGTATTGCAGAAGGAAATATCTCCATTCCATTGGCTTAAGGTATTTTCACTTTGCACTACTAATCTTACCTAAAAAGGGATTATTTTACACATCACTGCAATCTTTATAACAACCTAAACGGAACTCCTTTCAATGCTGCTTGCAGCTATCATTTAGGAGTAATAACAGAGTGGGTTTAAAAGAGAATATCCCATCATACAGTATCTATCCAGTAATTTTCCTTCTATCTCTTGTATCTTAAGAAGGATTTTCTTTTTCAATAGACTGTTTCAACTAGAAGAATTCTAACTTAAATTTCTTTTATTCACTCTAGCCCGATGACATAAAATTGGAGTTATTCACGATTCTGTCCAGTAACATGGTCATTTTATGATATTTTTCTAGCTCTGATGTGTTTTTAATAGCTATATCAGTGCAAAAAGATTGAAAGTAACACAAAATAACAGGGCAGTGGAAACCAAATGCAAAATTAATAACAGATTCTCACAAAGTATTTAAATAGAAGACAGCTCTCTGTGAAAATAAAATAAATAAACAAACAATTGTGACTTAATTTTTGGACAAGTTTTTGGTTATTCAGTTTTTGTTTCTTTTTAAAGACAAAATATGCCTGGTCCTGCTGTAGTTTGATCAAATTATGGTAACTCACTTTTTAAGACCACTTCTATTCCTGTAGGGAGACAACCCAGATTAATTAGTTGATGTTATTTATTGAAGTTAAGTTATGCCTAAATTCAGGCTGATAAAAATGTAGCCATACCTTTTGGAGCAAGAACAAAGTGTCACACATGTACCATATTTAAAAATTACATTCATACTTTGTCGATCCCCTGAGTATGTCAGAAAATCCAATGCTTACTTACAAAATACATTTGGAACCTGCAGGTAGAAATAAATCTGTAAAAAACGTAGTAAAGATCTAAAGAATAAGTTTACAGTTTGGCCTCACTTTATGTCATCATTTTGTGGTGTAATTGTCATGTTTTTACCACATAATGGGGAGTTAGGTATTGGAATTATATCAGTTAAACTTAACAACCTCATTTTTTCCTGATGTGCAGAACCATTTTGCCTCCTGTCTTGGTTTACGCACATGAACAGTGGAAATTATATTTCAAACTGTTAAGACTGATATTCACAGATTCAGAATCCTAGCTAAGGTATAAGGGCTAGTATTTTCCTTTAATTCAGCAAAGCACTTAATAATTGTTTTAATTTCAGAGACCTGAGACTTCACTGTCTCTTTCTGTGTAAGATTTTAAGAATGTTATCTTCAAAAATATAAGTAGAAATAGAAATGTGGAAAGACCTGTAAAATGAGGTTTCAGGATATGCTTTTGATCCTAACAGGAAGTATTTTGGGGTTTAACTACATTTGAATTGTTAAAACTATTTCACTCCTTATGTAAAGTATATACCAAAATAAAGTACAAGGATTGTGGTGCAGAGAAGTTTTCGCAATTTAAAAGGTAAATTTGGATGTTATATACACAAAAGAGCCATTACTGTTACTTTATGCAGAGTCTGTCAGCAGTTAAAGAGTTCAAATGCTCCCATAAACCCTGTAAAACCTCAGTCTGTTTAGGAAATACGTTGAGCAAAGCTATTATAAAGAAAATTATCTTAGAAAAACCTTCCTAATTGGAAGTCAAGCTAGTACATGCAGACTTTCAAAAAATCTTTTTGCTTATCTGATTTAAGACTAGTGACATATGTTTAGAACATACAGTATTTTTGATTAGCAAAAGTGATATGACCAGGGTACATTTTCCTAACTAAAGGACATAAGAAAATCAATTGGTTCCATCCAACAAGTTTTAAGACTGTTTGTACCAAATATACATTCATAAATTGCCTTCAGAATTTGTTCTAGCTGTGGGCATTGGCAACTGAATACTTGTAGGTAGATTCTCTTTGCCTCATCCTTGACAACATGCATACATACTATACATATGAAGATACTAAAGAAGTCCATATTGGCATGTACCAGGATTTTGTTTATTGTTGCTATAGAAAGCATTTTTAATGGAATCATAAATAATGTTGAAGGGGAACTCGGAAGTGATCTCACCCAACCTCCTGTTCAGAGGTTGGCAAACTTTGAAGTTAAAATGAGCTGCTAAGTGGTTTGTTCCAGCTGAATCTTGACTGTCTCTAAGGACAAGGATTGCCTATGTGTGCTACCTGCTCCAGTACTTAACCACTATCACTGTGAAGCTTCTTTTCCCCCTCATGCTTAACCCTGTGACTAGAGCTTTTTGTCCTTCCTGAGAGGACACTGAATCTGTATGCTATAGTACCACTTTAGGAAGTAAAACTGTAATTAAGATCTACCTTTGCCTTCCCTTCTCCAACCTAGACAACTCATTTCAATTAGACTTTCTTCATGTTACATACTCCACAATTCAATTTTCTCCATTATTTGATGCAGTATTTTGACACATCATTCCTCTTTTTCTCTGTTCATGAAGAACCATTTTTAAGGTTTCAGAATGGGGATTTTTGTGCAATCAGCTTCAAAACAGCAGCAAGAAAGGACTTTCAAGTTATGAATATAATTTAGACAATCATTCACTCAACCACCCACAGACCCCTCTCCCCACCACTGCATGCATGCCCACACACACACACACACACACACAAATATGAACAAATCTATTGGCTTCGTTCCAGTTCTTTTCATGGAGTATTACATACAGAAACTTGACAATTTGTGATCCAGACTGTTTTGGGGTAGTGGGGAGGAGGGAATATTCATCTGTTTACACATTCATTTTTCTCTGACAGAAAATGGAGACTAATGTGTTCTCAAGTGAAACTCAGTATTTGGATCAATTTGCAGCAGAGTTACTCTCTTTTCTTTGCCAGATTTATCGAGATAATATATTTCAATATTTAAAGTAGGTAACACTTTGCATCATCTATTTAGTTTGACATGTTTATTTGTTGATGTAACTTCTGTATAAAAATACATAGTTACAAAAGGTTACATTATTGCTGTTGTAGGATCTGTTGAGATTTTATGAAGCATATTTCACACTCAGAGAAATAATTTAAAAAAAGGTATAAATAGTAACTACTTATTCCATAACTGGATATCAATCAATTTTTTTATATAGGAATGTGGTCTTGATGGCCAAAAAGTTAATTTCCAATCTTGTATATTTAAAATGTAAAATAGGATTGTGAGAAAAAAACAAAAGTAAGATTTAAACCTCTTATTGCCATCACCATAGAAGCTTTATTTTGTAGTTTATGAGTCCAAAACCCAAAAGTTTAGATTTAATCCATCCCTTATGGGGCGGAGCAGAAGCCAAGCCTTCTATCTGGGCTGCTATGAATGGTAATATAGACAGCATTTGCCAAAACCTGAAAAGGTCTTCTGTCATGAAAAGTTTTCATCAGAAAACCTTGGAAACCTTACATCTATGGGCACTTTGAGTTTTCATCACAGTTTCAAATTAATTAGTGAGACGACTTCAAAAGCTTTAATCTAGGCTATGGTATTAGGAAACATGCATTAGACATTTCCTGTTTGCATTGCTACATTGTTTGTTTAAAGAATTCTTTTACTTTCATCGAAGGCTGTTGAGGACCTTAATGTACAATATTGACAGAGTAATAAAAATAGCAAATTATGTTTCTGACTGTGTGCCAACTTCATTAAATTTTCAGCCATATCAAAAACAATATAGAGGACAAAGGAAAACAGCTTTA
Source organism: Margarornis squamiger (assembly GCA_035222235.1). NCBI lineage: Eukaryota > Metazoa > Chordata > Aves > Passeriformes > Furnariidae > Margarornis > Margarornis squamiger. Next base: position 66,073,897 of record JAWWTY010000001.1, on the reverse strand, counting down.
TTTAGGCTTAAACAGAATTGCAACTGAAATGTAATGAGGAATAATCAATATATTTCTCTAAACAACTTTCCCCAAATATTGCTTCCTGAGTCACATTAATATTCTGTACTTCTTTTTTCCTGCATGCACATGAAAATCATGGCAACTTCCTATGAGTGTTTTTGGCCTAAATGTTTACATTTCTGAATTAACAGTTCCATTTTTCCTTTCAATTATAGTATCATAAGATCATATAGTTTGAGGTATCAAACATTAATACCCTAAGGTTTTTAATATTAAACTTATTATACATGGCAAACAGCATCTGCAAGTATGACTTATTGCATCTAGAGAACATTTTGAATTATGAAAATATGAGAGCAACTAAAAAAAACCAAACCAAACCAAACCAAACCAAATAAAAATAAAAACCAACATAAAAAACTTTCAAATGGCACAGCTTAATGTAGAACCACATATCAGACTATATGAAGCTATTTTACTCCTTATTAAATTGAGAACCTCATATTCCTTCCACTCCACAGAAACTCTCAAAAATTTAGTAATTTCATTCTTTCAGAACAATGCTTCCTTCTCTTGAAACTATTCACCTATAATTCTGTAGACCTTGTTTAAAATCTTAAAGGGGCATCAAAATTTTCAAAAAAGCTTAAGGACATCAGCCATTCTTTACGAAGTGATGAGAATACTAAGACCTTGGTTCTTGGATGTTCCAGTTGTTATTTCATGGCATTCATTTGATAAGGAACAGAACCTATGCAGTTACAGAGCAAAAACATTCCACTAGAAGCTTCTTTCCAAACCCAGGTTTACTGCACACTTATAATGTTAACAGGGCAAGACAGGACCATTAAAGGCATTTTGCTGGATTTTTTTAATCCTTTATTGAATTGAAGACATACTTAATGTCTCAATTCTGGCAGAGCCTAAACATAAGGAAAGCATTGAATATTTCCAGAAAAATGTATGGGTATGTCTTCTTCATAGTGAGGTTTGTTGTTTGTTGTTGTTTTTTTTTTTGTGTCATAGCTTCAAATTTGCAATCACACAGACTGGTCATAGTGTGCCACAGTTTTGAATATTTCAGAAAAAAAATGTAGGAGTTTGGATTTTCTTAAATTTATCCTTTCAGGGAATTGGAAAATACTTAATGATGGCACCCCGATTTAAGGGTTTTGAATAATTTCTGCATCCTAGAATTATATGCAATGTATTTTCTTGTTGTATTTTGTTAAAAAATTGGCCTCCTTGAGAGTTGTGTGGCAACCAAGTAGGGCTTTAAGTTGATTTCTACATTTAAACCTTCCTTTCAACCTTCTTTTTAGCCAGTCCCTTCTCATTTATCTTAGTATGTTTTGTTTAATGCTAATTGCTGTATCACATTGCAGTACTGGATTCAAAACTGCTTTTGTGTTTAAATTATATTAAATTATATTTTAAGACATTAAAAATGGGGGTTTTTTTCTATCAAAATATTTTATCTTTTTTTCATGACAGGAAAGAAAGGTGAGTGAAAAGAACTAGTAAATTGGCTCATTAAAAGATAGTTTCTCTCCCACATCTAAGGGAAGAGACACAAAAGGCATGTAGACACTATATGGAGAACTGACTAGAAACATTTTAAAAAGCAGTCTGCATGAAGCAAAAAGATCCAGGGGTGAATGAGTGCAGAGGTGTGAGCAAGATCAGGATGCACAGAGCTTCAAAGCTGAAGGAGAGATTAAATTTCAAGCACAAAGTGAGCAGACCTAAAGTTACCACAATGTTATTCACAAGGATTGAAACCATGGAGAACAAGACAGACTTCTACATCTGAAATGAAAAAACTGAATGGCAGACAGAAGAGTTCCCTGTAATTGAGATAAGAATGATCCTATCTTTACGGGTGGAAGAGACGTACTACATAAAAATGTAAGCCAAAAAGAAACCTGTGTGAGCCAAATCATTACACCGTGAGATGAAATAGCAGATGTTGTCCATGACTGTTAAAAAAGAATGAGATAATGTAGATTCAGAACCTGAAGGGAGAACAATTTACTATGGCTGAAAAATTCAGTGACTTTGATCATATAAGGATATTTTCTAGCTAACTTTGGTCATTAAATGAAACTGTTTTTTGGGGGGGGAAAAATGCTCTTTTAAATACTCAAAAAATTCAGACTTTTTGAGGAACAACTTCACAACCCTTATATCAGTCTCATCTGACTCTCTCTGGTTAACATTTAACATAATTTCTAGTGCACTACTTCAGCATCCCTTTCTAGAGAAGAGAGAGGAGATTTTGTGGACTTGTGTACTGCTCGCATGCTCTCTCTCTTTAGAGAATATGTTGCAGTAATGATATGTTTAGGCTTATTGCCAAATGGAGATATTTTTTTTTTTAATAGATGGAGCCTAGTGGGAAGTTGAAACTAACAGAAAGCAAAATGGGCATGGCTACTAAGACTTGAAATGAATACTCTAATAAGAAAAATCCTAAACTAAAGAACAAGAAGAATTGGCAGCTGCAGCAAGATACAGGTCAGAAGAATGCATTTCCTACTATCCAATAGGGAAAATAACTTCATTGCAGTGAGTAGCACAGAACAAAATAAATTAGAATTAAATAGTCTAGGGAGAGTATTAAGAATTTGCTATTAACTATATAAGCAAAATGATGCTAATAATAGTGAAATTTTGAGAAAAAAAATATGGATGACAAAACACAACCATCCCTGGCTGAGGCAGTTAATTTTCTTTATAGCAGTCTGTATGGTGGTGTGCTTTAGGTCTGTGATGAAAATGGTGTTGATAACACACTGATGTTTTAGCTCCTGCTGAGAAGTGCTGGCACAGCATCAAGACCTACTTTGTTTCTCACTCTGTCCCCGCAATTAGTAGTCTAGGTAGGAAATGGGAGATAAGACAACTGGGACAAATTTATCAAAGGGGTCTTCTATGTCTTACAACATGATGTTCTACAACAAAAACTGGGGAGTAGTTTTTCCAAAGTAGTCACTGCTTGAGGACTGTTTGAGCACTACTTTGCTAGTAGTAGGTGGTGAGCGTTGCCTTTGCATTGTTTGTTTGTTGCTCTCTTTTCCCTTTTCCTTGGCATATTAAATTGTCTTTACCTCGATCAATGAGTTTCTCTGCCTTCTGTTCTTATTCTCTCACCCATACTGTGATACAGCAAGTGGCTGGTGGGTGCTTAGCTGCCTGCCAGGCTCAACCCACCAGATTCCAACAGTCTGAATAAATCTTATACAGCGAGATGCAAGACAGAGACAAAATACAGAAACAAAAGCTTTGTTCTCTAGGAAAATAAGAAACTTATTTTTTATTGATCAGTACACAAGGCGTTGGAAAAATGCAAACATAATTACATACATTCGGTGTCCCTGATTTTGCATAAAAGTCCAACAAGATAATCATAGAATCACAGACTGAGCAAGGCTGGAAGGAACCACTAGATGCCATCTTGTCCAACCTCCCTGCTCAAAGAAGCAGGCACACCAATATCCAGTTCTAGAAAAATGTGGATGTGAACTTTCCTGTAAGAGCTGTGTGCCTTTAGTGGATCTGTCCTGAGGACTACGTAACACTTGAATACTGTTGGATGGACTCCTGGTTCTTATGATTGTTTTTTTGTTTTGTGTTCCTAATATACTAACCTATATTTGGACCAGTTATTATTTATTTTACTTTCTGATTCTTTTAGTACCCCTCAGCCTTGGAGTAGTTATGGGAAGAAGTTATACAGCTTGACAGCTGTGGGCATCGTTACAATCTTTTCTGATAAAAAACTTCATCTTTTTCACACCAGATCATTGAGCTGACTACAAAATAGATGGGCCTCAAAATAAATGGGCCTCATCTTTTCAGTCTAAGAATAGGTTGGAATTTTGTGATACATTATTGCTATTGGACAAGACACTGATGAAACTCCCTCTGGAGAACTCCACAGAGTTTCTGTGCTAGATGAAAAGGAAGCCAAACCAGAGTAGCTACAGAGAGGGAGGGCCAGCAGAGTGGAGACTGGTTTATCAGCAACTCTTAATGAACACTGTTGAAGACAAAACACTACATTAGCTGAAAAGACCTTTGGATTTACAGTTGTTCTTAAAGGATACAAAAAGCATGTTCATATATTAAGCTTCTTTCAGCTAGGTTTAGATTGCAAATTAATGCAGACATCGTAGCAGAGAGCTTAATGCAAGAAGCAGTCTTCAAGAAGCTGGAAGAATACATGAACAACTGCTTCCCTTGCATTTTAGGTTTTGTAGTGTCTGTGATGTAAAAATGGGGTATGGCTTAGCCTAAAAATCCACTCTGAACAGTATATGACAAGTTTCTCTGGAAAATACTACACAATGAAAAATTCTGTTGGAACAAATGCATTTAAATGGATTAAAAATACAGTTGAAGAAAAAAAAGCTTTATTCTTCAGTAAAACAGGATTTTAAAACTGCTTAATAATGAAAAACAGTGAGGCAAGAGAAGCTAGTAATTTTTAAGAATTTGACATGTTTAGTAGAAGTATCTTTTAAGAAAAAAGGATGGATTGCTATGTGATGATAAATTGCATTACCCAAGAGGTCCTTTTCATTCCTAGATACCTATTTCTGACATAATTAATTTCCAAGTAATTGTTATTAAGCACTATTAATATGCATTGCAATAACAGTCCACCTATTCATAAAGTTTAAGACTTATTCTATCCTGTTTATCACCCAAGTCTTAAAAACATTTTGTGTGCTTAGGTAACTGGTACACCCCGGTCCCCAAGCCCCAAACTTTACTGGGTGTTACACTTTAACTTCAGGCTTCAAGAGACTGCTCAGAGGAACCCTCATTGGTTCTTTGATACCTTGAATTTATGTCCGGAGAAAAACTACATATTTTTCTCTAAGAGATTTCTTTTAATTTGGTCAGAAAATAGACATTTTGGCAAAAAGAGTTTTACAGAATTAACATACACCTTCACAAAAGTATCGCCACAGATTACTGAGACTAGCAAGCATTGCAATAGTAAGGAGCTTTTGCTACACCCAACAAACACAAACTCCATGCAGCTTAAATGAGGTACCCACACCTTACAGAAGATAAGTGTTTAAGTTACCCACAAGAGGAAGAAAAGAATAAAGAAAGAGAGATTAAGAGAAGAAAGAATAAAGAGAGAAAACAATATAATCACCACTTAGAAGGTCAGATGTTAAGAGCTTCAAAGGCTCAGTGGAGACCACATTCATGCCTCCTTATAGACTCTGGCTATTGTGGCTACTCCCTCCAGGTGGAACCTTTAGTTTGGTGACCACTCCCTGTCCCCTCAGCCAAAGTGAGGGTGCCACAGCCAACCGGGGGCTCCAGGGGTGTGGTGTGGGCGGGTTACCAGATGTACCTCATTGACTGACAGCCCCATGTGGCTGCCATGCCATGTGGCCAAACCTCAGCAGCCGTCCTGGCTGGCCATATGGACTCTGTGCTGAAAGCCTGGTCCTCTCTCCTCCCCAAACACACAAACACACACACAGACGCACCCCGACAAAGTGGTTCTGACTCAGTAATAGCTGATCTCATGTCTAACAGTAGCATTGAGGTTTTTAAGAAGTTTCTCAAATGGTTTTTATCCCAGAGCATGCTGCAAAGAAATGTAAGTAACTGTTATCTGAATGTTAGTCATAATATTGTATGAGAAGCTACATCATCTATTTCATTATGAGTGACTTGGGCTAGGGTTTTATTTATGTATTCTCAAATTATTAAAAGAGATCACTCGTTGACTCCTTGAAATGATAAGCATAAAATAACGAGTTATGTAGCTAATCACTTGGCTGCATAGGTTTTGGAATGAAAACATTGCTGAAGTGATTGGTGAATTGATTTGTCATTTACTATGGATTTCCAGCAAATATTTCATCGATGTGATATGTAGCACTGACCCATGTAAATACTGTGAGCTTTTGTCCTGGGTTTTTATCACTGATGTATTTTTCTCATCATTTTAGAATTCCAAAACAGGAGCACGCCTCATCAAATATAAAGACCAGTGGTGTCAAATTCATCTCAATACAGGCAGATAAACAGTGTTGTAGACAGGTTTTGAGTATGTAGCTGTGGTGAATTTGCATTCAAATGACCAGCTATACCGTTAATTTGAAGCTCTTGTTCCTGCAATTCTGAAAAGCCAGAACATCACAGTGCTTTTGTGAGGTCAGGAAGTATTGTCTTAAGAAAGGGTAAACTGAGACACAGCATTTTAATGTATTTCTCCATGTTCTTTGACTGCATGACAGGAAGCAGTAAAGTGTGATGATTAATTCTTGAAACACCTATTTCATAGTGGTTAATGCCAAACAGGGATCATTGAGTCTACACTGACCTCTTATCTATCCGAAAACACTACATTTTCCTCAGCTGTGTTCATGTTGGACTCTGTGATTTGTTTTAGGATAACATATTTCATTGTTCAGAAAACAAATTGTTATATACCACAGGAAGAAGCAGGAGACAGTGAAACAGTACCCATGCTAACAAATTAAACTGTTCCTGAGCATCAGCATCAAAGTGGTGTTGCCTACTGTCTGGCTCCAAAGGTCCCACCTGAGTTTTCAGTGCACTAACAAGACCCACAGAAACACAAATGAACATCTATTAAAAATAAAACTTTCTCCAAATTTTTTAATCTTTTTTTTTCTTTTGTTCACTTCCCATTCACATCAGGCTTTCAGATGAGTATGTCTGTTCATGAAAAACTTGAAGGAGCCAAGTTTTTCAATGAACAATCCAAAATTATTATCTATAAGGTTTTAGTGCTCAGTGGAATTCATATGCATTTTTTGTGTAGCAAGCTTTGACATTCATACCAATGCAAATAATAAAATACAACAAGACATCTTAAATCTCCTCAAGCCCATGTTGTCAGAATTTGTTTTCTGTTTGATACACTTTTGAATAATCATCTTCTGTGCTTTGACAAAGTGTTATCTAGATTTTCTGATGAATGGTTTTTGATTGTGGTCATTATTACTTCATATTTCTAATCTATCAGTCTGCAGATATCTTGAATGACATTTATCTCAACAAAATATAGATATCTGTTTGTAGACATCCAAGCAATGCATAACTGAATCACACATTAAATACTCTTTTTTCTCTGCATTCACTATAGAAGGAACTTGAATTATTATCTTGGGCATTGACATCTAGATAAGAGATACACAAAGTATGACAAGTCAGTCATACCTTTTGTCTTTTTCTCTCTTATTTTTATTTTTCTTCTTTTTCTTTTATTTTGTTTTTCCTCTCCTCACTGACAACCATTTCTTTTCCTCTGGTTATTTACAATGATTTGTGAAATATAATATTTACCTTTGAATGAAGAGGTTCTGCGCTATGTATTTTACAAATGTTAGCCACTTTCTGCTGTCTTTCATTTGCTTTGGCTGCAGCAGAGCAGGGACTAAGGGCACTAATCATGGGATTTATATTAATACGATATGAGTAAATATGTTAAGATTTGGCTACTGGGCCTTTTCAGTTCTGATCTGATTTGGTAGCCAAAGATTTAGAAGGAAGAAGTATGCTTTGAATAGATACTTTATTTTTATATTTCATTGCCTAAACTAGGACATGGCTTGATTTCAAGAAATCAATGACATTTTTTCTGCTAAATTTTCAGAATTGTCATCAATATTCAAAATAAGTGAAGAATTTTGAAGATTTTCTCTTTAATAATGCCATTCATATTTATCATTATATTAGGTTTGGCTTTTTTTTTCTGTTCATCAGAGGAAAAATGCTACAAACATATAGGAAATATATGGAAAAAATACAGCTTTCTATATCAAAAATCAAACAGCAAGAATTATTTGTCAATAGCTTGCATAAATCTAGCAATTTTGAACTGAACTTTATCTAGCATCCTGATGCACATAAATATTCACATAAACTACCTTTTTGTTTGTGATTTAGAAAAAAAATTGCAGTATTTTGAAACACAGAGGGATAATTTCGCTGCTTGGTTCATTGGGAAGTTTCACAGTCACATAAGTTGACATAAGTTAAAGGGCATTTACTACATCTTAATTAAGTCAGCAAAACCTTCTAGAAAAACTAGACTACCATTTTGCTCTTGTAGTCAGGAGGATGTGAGTTACCTTTGCATTGGTCCTTATCTTCCGCAATAGGAACATGAGCATAACATTTTAGGAATGCGTCAAGTGGGCTGTACTCAGGCTACACCTCACTAATGTGAATTCAGACAACTGGCTTAATGTGAGGAAAGGCTGTGGCTGATGTCCATCATGTTTTGTAGAGATTCTGGACAGATATTACTGCTGCATTCAAATCTTTTGCCTTCTAGCCGTTAAATCTAAATCTCTTGTGTCATAAAGATCTACCTTCTAATTATTTAACCTTCCAAAGTCTTCAGACTTAAAAGGATAGCATTTAAATTCAAATTAATTTATCTCGTTTCATTATGTTATTCCTTCTATTCCACTAAAGGTCTCTTTCAGTAATATTCTACAATGAAATATTTTTTTCCTTGCTTTGTCTGCTGGGTTTTATGGGGTTTTTTTTGTGTTGTTTTGTTTTGGGGGGGTTGTTCGTTTTTGGGTTTTGTGGGTTTTTTTTGTTTGTTTAATTTGGATTGGTTGGAGAGAGGTTTTTAAAAAAGTTTTATGACAAAAATTTAGGCAGAGTTGCCTGAATTTGGTACCTGCTAATAAATAAAATTCTATCTAACTCTAAAGAGTTGCATAGAATTAGGAACAGAGTCATGCTAATGACTCCTCTGTTATAGATTGAGAAAATGAGCATTTTAAAGATGCCTTTAGCTTACCTTAACTTGCTTAACATCTTAATGTTAACTTTTTTCCACTGGCTAGATGGAGGAGTATATGATGACTATGTTTGTAATAACATTGGTAACATGAATCCACCTCTATGTCTTTGGAAATGTAAAATCTTTATAACAGAGATTTTTGTTCTATATTATTTATTGCTCCTAGTCCAGTCCATAATTTCTATCAATCTCTAAATTCTTCCACAATAGACATAATTCTAATATTGCCTACCCCCAATGAGTATAGATACTGGACTGAAGAGATACAGATCTTTAATCTTTGTTTCATCTTGATTTTAAGAGAAAGCTAAAAAGAAAAAAAAAAGCAAAAAACAGTTTATTTTAGATCTATATATGTGATTTGTTTACTTTTACATTCACATCTCTTAGAACAACCCTAAAGCAGTTAAGTCAGATATTAAGCACATGTTATTTTGGTATCTGTAACTTTAACAGCACTTCTAAATTAATCAGGAGTTTAGGTACTCTGGGGAAGAATAAATAGCTAAGTGAAGCTGATAATATATTGCAATGTTACACAACCCAGAGAGAATTGAAGACTACTGCATTGATTATCTGTTGTTTCAAAACCTCTTATCTTTTTTTTTTTTTCCACTCAAATTCAAATTGAATATTTGTTTATGCATAGCATGGCCAGTGTTATGGGAAGGTGTTGCTTATTTCAGAGCTTATTCTTCTGGCAAGAAGAGCATGGCAGAAACATGCAAGTTTACAATGGCTTGAAAGCAGTGCAAACCTATGCACCACTAAGCAATGGAACTTTTAGCAAGGCCATGATTTGTTGCCAGCATGTTGTACTCTGTGAAAATAGTCGATTAAACAAAACATAAACCCTCAGCCAGAATAAAATACTTATATGGTAGGTAGGACAAGCTAAAATAAATTCTCCTCCATAAAATAAATACAGTTACTGTAAGATATAGATAACTAACCTAAGGTGAAGGATTAATTTCCTCTTCTAATTATATAAATTTTTGTAATTATTTTCCTGGAAAATGTGTGTTTAAAATTATATAACTTCTGCAACATCCCGAAATGATTTCTTGTTCAACACTTGTAGTTTCTTGGCTTTGTTTCCCACAATTCAAATAAATCTGAATAAATTTTAATTGGCAATAATTTTCTCACTTCTCACTTTTGTTTTGTTTTGTGGGGTGTTTGTTGTTTTTTTTTTTTTTTCTTGTACTCCTCTCTGCTGTGTGGTCTTTTGCCTGTTCCTAAACCTGTTTTCCCCGAGGCATGAGATCCTTGGTTGCGGGGCTCAGTCATGCCCTGTGGTGGGTCTGTCAGAGCCGGCAGGACCGTCCATGTTCTTACATAGGGCAGCCCTGGCTGCTCCACACACAGGAACCTGCAGATCCCACTGCCAGAGCCTTGCAACATGCAGCCAATACAACTATATGTATGTATAAAGTAGATTATTCTGTGTAAGAAATGTAATGGGAAAAAGTATGTATTTGTTTGTGTGTGCACACATGAGAAATACTATAAAGATGGATGGATGGATGGATGGATGGATGGATGGATGGATGTTGCTCTATGCAACCATCAAGCTCTACCTCTAAGAGTATAAGTTATGTTAATTGGAAAAAAAAAACCACAAGAAACCTAACTCCAAGTAAAAGTGCTGTCCTAAATTTACAGATATTATATTTAGGTGATTTCCCTCAATTTCACTATTTGAAGAGTAAGATAAATTATGCTGAGAAGTTGGACAAAGTATGGGGCTTAAACAAAAGGAATTAAACATGAATAGAAGAGAGTTGTCCTTTACAAAATTTACAGAAAAAAGTATATTCAGGGTGTCATCTAAATCCAAAACCATCAAAAGGAAGATGATACATAGCCCTGTGATTAAGTGGGACTGTGCTAATGTTTAATCCTTTGTCTGAGGCTACTTTTCACTCAAGTAACAAGTTTCTAAATCTACAAACCGTATGTATAGTCTACCTGTACAAAACAAAATATTGAAAAAAAAATAAGTAAAATTTGCTTATTCTTACTACATTTTATCTGTATAGTCTTGATTCAAAGCCTGTCAAAATCAAAGGAAAGAATCTAATTATCTTCAAGTAAATTTGTGAGAATACTTATATGTGATTTCAGCAGGTAGCCTCTTGTCACCAACCATTAACTATAGATCATGCCTGCTGTTAAACAGCAGATATCTGAGACTCACATTCTATTATCCAGTGGGAAAAAAGTTCTTCCAAGTTTCTTCAAAGTAGTAGAACTTCACACAGGAAATTTCCCTAAATTTTTTTAACCTTGCCTGAAGAAATGGATAACTCTTCAAACACATGAATTTTAGAAATGCCAAGAAATATCATAATAACTCCCTTACAAGGAATTACTTTATTTATATTTAACCTTGGTAATGAAATATCAGTGAAGGAATATTTTGCCACGTGCACATAAAAAGTATGCTCTCAATTATTAGCTCTCAATCATTAAACTAAAATGCACTGCTCATTAGCAGATAGCATATTAGTTAACCTGTATATGCCACTGACAATTGTGAGTGACTGGATCAATTTACCTAAACCATAATTCCTTAGAAGAGCTAAATTTTCTGAATGGACATTCAGAATTTTCTTCAAAAACAACTTTTCAATGCTGTCTGAAGATAACCTCTCATGGTAGTGAAGTAATTTTAACTAAATATTAAAAATAACTGACTCTAAAACAATCACATATCTTAGAAGATACTTTAATGAATAATTGTTTTACTGTAAAGCTTTTTCAAATATATTATAATTATGAAGGTTTTCACATAAACCTTCAGCACACCCACATTTCTTATTGTCCAACAAGCTTCCCTCTTACAGCTCCTACTTTTCCAGATAATATTTAGTAAAACATTATGTAATGCTTATTATGTTCCTCAGCCTGGAGAAGGAAAAGAAGATATATGGAAAAGTACTAAATGAGTCAAAGTTGTTTATAAGGAAATGTTTATAATTGTTCTAGTGCAATTATAAAATTGCACTAGAATTGCATGTAGTGCAAGCAATACATGATTAAAAGTTTGATTAAGAAAGAACATTTCAATTAATCTGATCTTATACATGCTATGCAGTATCTGATCACTGGGGAATAAAGCTCTTTTGATATTAGTTAAAGGTAAAATTTCAAAGCAGTGCTAAGATGTTTTACTCCCATTGATGTTGACAAGAGTTGCCTGACCAAAGTCACATATACTATGTTCGAAACTCACCCTATTAATTAAGAAACAAGACTGTATAAATGCTATCTACATCTTAAGATGTCCTGGCGTAAGAATGTCTGTTTCTATAGAATCACTATACTCTTTGCATTGTATTGGGGGGGCTAAAAGTTTTGCCCTTTACAGTTCTTGTAATTTCAGAGAAAGAAAGTGTCCTTAAAAGTGCAAATGGATTGATTCAGTACTTCTGCCTGAAAAAAAAAGCACAGTCGTTTAAACAAATATTGTTGAACAGAGAAAAAATATTTTGAATATCTATTTTGGATGTATATACTATCAACACAATAAATTATGCATATATTTTATCCTCTGAGTGCCTACTTTCAGCTAAAATTAATAGCAGAACATCAGTTTGAAAGGCAGTTCTGGGTGGGGAGCTGTTAAGGTTTATGGTATGTATAAAATATATTTTCATATCTAGAAGCTGTACTATTTCAGCTCTATAGGTAATGTTGGGTAACTTTTCTTAATGTTAGTACACTTAGACAGGTGTTTATGTAGTGACATAAGCATGTTACTATCACTTTTCTCCTGTCTAAGTACTTTATATAGGAAAATCCTACCTCTACAGCAACATAGCAACATAGTGGCACACCCTCTCCTCCAAAAAACCCAAACAAACAAACAAACAAACAAAAAAAAAAAAAAAAGAAAAAACAAGCAAGGAAACAAACCAAGGTAAGAGATTAATTCAGACTGATGTCTCTTAGAGTTGCAAAGCAGAAAAAATAGTATTGTTCTGTAAGCAGAAAACAAACATGGGGAGTTTATACTTTAATGAAGAGACATGCAAAATAGCTTCTAACATGTGGCCTCTAATCTTCCTACTCAGCCAGGAGCTGATTGACTCTGTCTTGGACTATTGCTGTTTTTTTGGTGGGGCCAGGCAGTTAACAGTGCGCACATGAGTCAGAGAGTGCCAGTGAATCTGAGGAATTAAATCCTGGTTTGTCTATTTGTTGTGTTAGCCACAATGTCCACAGATAGATGATATCAGTATAATCTTTTAATTAGACCTACATATCTTTAAATTTTCGTTGAACTTCATGTGCAATGTGCCCTTTTATTATGGTATGCCTATACATTTGATCTTGTTCTTATCGGCTATCAAAGTGAGCAGGAGCCACCTTCACCTGGACTTCCAAATTTCTTTAATTATTACAATGATAAATTTGTCTCCGTCATAATTTCCTTTGGATTCCCAATTACAGAGTCACAGGACATTGTAGTTATGGTGAAATTCCAAAACTACTTTCAGAAGTCCTCTAAGTTCTGTTTTTTAAAGTCTTTTGTACAACACCATGAAAGGATTAAAGATGTCTTTAATGGAATGGTAGTTCAGTATAGCAAAAGTTTTGTGAAAAATAAGAATACTATAACAAAATGGTACTTCCATGTGTTTATCTCCAGGCTGCACCTTCTCTGGGGGACAGCAGGCATAGGTCATTGTCTCTCTTAAATACCATAATCGTTTTCCCAGAAACCAGCCCAATTTTTTTTTCTTTCTATAACCATATAAAAAAAAAAAAAAAGTATTTGTGTACTCTGGTGACAAAGCAGTGAGCAGTGAAGTTCTCTTCTTAAGGTATGGGATCTTTTTATGTGTAGTTTGGTTTCATCTTTCAAGGCATTTCAAATATTAAGTGTGCTATTCTTCATGTTTGCTTCCAAACGCTTATTAGAATGGCAGGATTTGCTTTGGTGTGCCCTGGGCATATGTATTTATTTATGAATTCAATAAGTGAAAGATTTTGTGTACTATACTACAATAATAAAATCTATCAATACAGCATTACAGACTTCTAGCATTCCACTGCACATTTGCTCTTATTTCTTCTGAAATTAGGCCCAGTTTTGTCTTCCACATGATTTTAGACCACATCAACTAGGTTCCAAAGTATAAAGGGAAGGAAAATAAATATAGTGGACCTTTCTTCTCTAAATCTAGCTGGCTTGGGCCTTGGTTCAGCTCATCTAGTGCTATTTGCAGTAAGCAAGGGCATCCAGTCAGGCCTCTCTTCACCCACAAGAGCAGAGGTTTCCTTCATGTCCACAATGTCTCATCTACCCATCCCAGAACATTCTTACCCTGATGTATCTTAAATTGCACAGTGTGCCTATATGTGAGAAACTAAATACAACTCAAGGTGATGAATCCATACATTGTTGGATTTGCTAGTACTCATCTTATTGACTATCTGACTCTTATTAGGAGTATTCTTAAAAGTTATGAACTTATTTTTTTTTTAATCTAAAAGGTTAGTTACAATAAGATATATTCTAAAGGTTTCTGTTGGTTTTTTGTTTTTTGGTTTTTTTAACCTCTTTTTAAACTGATTTTTGATTTTTCTAGGAATATAAAGCCACCTTTAATAAAAATCCAATAACTCCTGTTTCAGCTTTTTTGATAAGCAGCCAAGACTTTCTATGAGTCTTAAACCCCATTTTTTTCCTGCAGCTTATAGTTCGTTCTGCAAATGTTTAGAGATTCTGATTATAGAAATAATTCATTACAGTGTAAGGAAGGTAGGATTTAGAGAACAACTAACATAGTCATTTGAGGCAAATTAAGAAATGAGACGTCTGGAGGGAAAACCACATAATGTTATTATGATTATTTTTTTAAAAAGATTTTTATACTAATGCCTATATGTCTTGTAATTCTAACTTAATAACATCAAGTGCCTAAGATGTAAAATTATATGAAAATATAAATTATATTACATGTTACATGAGGAAATTTAGAGAGTAGAAAATGAGAGGAATATAGATAAAGAACGAAAAGCAAAGGACAGCAGATGTAAAAAGTCCATGTAAAAATGAATATAGACACAAAAGGGTGGAACTCCTCTGTGGAAGCCTAAGGAAAAAAAAAGCACAAAACAAAACATATGGTAAAGATGAGGCAAAAGAAGGGAATGAGGAGCAGGTGACTATTTTAACAGCTATCTCTTCTCTTTATTACATGACAAAATATCATTCTTAATATTTATGTTATTATTTGATATGGTCTTCAATATTTTTTCTACTCCTTTTACCATTTCACTTTTTTGGAGGATCTCATTCATTTTCTTTCCTTTTTTGCCTGAGTTATTCATTTCTACTCTGCATTATTTTCCTCATTGTTTATTACCCTTTCATTTCAGTCCCATACTCATCCTCTTTCTACCAATTCAGTGATCATTCTAGAAGTGTCTTTGCTAGAAATTTTCTATTATTCATGCTGAAAAAAACTGTATAGAGAAAAAGAGAAAGTATTTAAATTATGTGAAGAAAGCAATGTTTGAGATTATAATAAAAATGGCAGACTGAGATTTGGCCGAGATCATGCCTTTTGTAATACCCGTAAGAACAGCTGCAAATATTTGTCATAAATTGGATGGTGTTTATGAGCATATGTGCAATGAGCCAATTTTTAAGCAAAATCTCTCTCATTTTCTGGTAATTTAATATCTTTAATCTTTTTAAAATGAAGATTTTTCTGGACTTTATAAAATAAGTTTTCTGCCTTAGAGAGACATAAAGAATTACTCAATGTTCTCAAATTTGAAACTGCTTTGTGTTTGCAAAGCAATTGCAAATCATGAACTAAATTTGATTTAATATAGACACACATAGACAAAAATCAGAGTTTTAGAGTTTCCAGAAATTATTTTTTTATTTTAGAATCCAGCAAGTTTTCTCCCTGACTAACATTATACCAATGACATACTGTGTGAAAGTGAATGAACATGATGGCTTTGTCCTTCACATTTTTGTTTTTGCTACCTGTTTAGGTAATCAGTACAGTTTGAATGCTATTGCTAATATCAATTAAATCAGGTCAAAAGCATAACAGCAGGAAAAAGAGATCAGTCAGTTACCATATGAAAACCCAAGACGCTGGGGCACCTTATGGTATGTGCAAACAATTCACTATACAATTTCTGGAGAGAGGAAGCTGGCATACTGTTGAATACTGTTTTCCTTTGGGTAAAATTTTAATTAAAAAAAGCAGCATGGATACAGGTTTTAGATCTTCACTATTCAAATAGCTGAGATAGCTGTTTGAATTTTAAAATCTTATAAAGTATTTCATTATAAAAAGACTTCTGTTGTTTCAGTCTTAAAACTGTTTATAATATGATGGATGAGAATTTATGAGTCAAGTTAAACCTGAAGTACATCCTAACAAAACTTAAGAAAGAATATTAAAATGATGCCATGAGTCCTCCTAGATCAACCTTTAAAAACAGACAGAATCACAGGATATTCTGAGTTGGAAGGGATCCCCAAGGATCATCAAATCTAACTCCTGGCCCTTCATGGGACCTTCCCCAAGAGTCACACCGTGTGCCAAAGAGTATTGTCCAAACGTTTCTTGAACTCTGTCAAGCTTGGTGCTGAGTGTTTCCCTCGGGAGCCTGTTGCAGTCACAACCATCCTCTGGATGAAGAACCTCTTTCTGATATCCAAACTGAACCTTCCCTGACAGAGCTTCAGGCCATTCCCTTGAATCCTGTCACTGGTCACCATGGAGAAGGCATCAGTGCCTGCCCCTCCTCTTCCCCTCACAAGGAAGTTGTAACTGCAATGAGGTCTCCCCTCAGTCTTCTCTTCTCCAGACCAAGTACCCTCAGCTGCTCCTCATATGGCTTCCCCTCAAGGCCCTTCACAATCTTCGTTGCCCTCCTTTGGACAGTCTATAATAGCTTAATATCTTTCTTGTATTGTAGTGACCAAAACTGCACACAATATTAAAGCTGAATACTGTTCTCATATTTGAGTAGCTCCTGTCACACACATCTGCTATAATTCACAAGGACTAAGGATGTCCAGAGTCCTGCAATGTTCTGGCACTCACCTAAGGCTGGCCAGACACATTTCTGTCTTACTGGGGAGACATGCAGCTAGATGCATCTCCGTACAGCTGGATCATGCAATGGGAACAGAGAGATCATGGAGTGGCCATGTGTCTAACTCAAGCTGTATTTCTACGTAAGCAATTCTTCATGACCTTTTACTACACTTCTGTTCTACATTCTAGGGTGATCACATTTGTATTCAAATAATACATTTGTATAAATAGACTTCCATCAAAATATGGTGTAGCCAAGGGTGAATGTTAAAAAAAAAAAAAAAAAAAAAAGAAAAAAAACATTTTATGTAAAGATTATTTTACCTTTATTAGT
>JAWWTY010000001.1:66016922-66054880 GCA_035222235.1 Margarornis squamiger | reverse complement strand
GTGGAATACTTCCTTAGTTATCACCTGGTAACCAAGGAAGGCCTAAACCAAAACCAAGAAAACTAAACCACCACACCAGTAAGGTCTTTCAACCTCCTTTTTCTCCAGCATCAGTTTCCTCATATGCTCCTCATATGACATCAGCTGTAAATCTGTTCTCACTTGTTCAGACTCAGACACCTAGACAGGTCATTAAATACCCTTTGAAATCCCCTGTGTTTCCTGGCTGCCACTTGGCTCCCATTTCATACTTATACCTTTTGCTGAATGAGAGCATGGTACTGACCTAGGGTTCTGTGGGAAGATGTTGTGGCAGATTATATGCCATGAAGATAATATATTTAAGTATATACATATGTATATATATATGAACATCAATATTCATATTGATGCATATATAGCCAAAGAATTTGGCTAATACATATTTTTCAAACTTCTACCTGTGTATTAATTGTAATTACAGAATTAAAGTAACAATACATATTTCATTCTTCTAATGAAATCTTCTTACATATTTGATACCAGTAAGAAGTGTTTTGGTTACTTCAGTAACAAGGACTTGAGGACATCCTGAGAGATACGGAACAGAAAGTTCCAGCAGCACTTGTGGCAGATCAAGTCATAAATACATATTCTAAAACCTGTAGTATTTCCTTATGCCTATAATTTATGGGATCAAGTTTGAAAGAAAACACAAAACTCAAAATTTCATCTTGTAGACAACAAGGCTAAATGCCCAGTCAAGGGTCTCCTATGTACTTGTTTTGTTGTGTTCCGGATTCATCGATCTCTTCTCTGAAGGTAACTGGCAATAAGAAAATATTTAATTTCTTTCATTTGACATTCAAAGTTGAGGAAAACTATTCCTACAGATCCATCACCAATTTCTTGGACTATTTCCTACTCCAATTTTGTCTGGTACCTTTCCCCTTGCATTTTTATTTTCTAAAGTTCTTCTCAGTACCTATGTTTAAACCTTCTCTGTAACAGTTCCTTGCCCTCTGAAATTATTGTCCTAAGTTAAAAACTTTCTATACAAATGTTTGTTTTCTTAAAAATAGTGGAAGTTACTAAGCGCACCACAACCCTTTCTTTATGAGCGTCCTGTGAGTCTCAGATCCTGTACAGAATATATTTTAATTAAAAAAAATTAAAACATTACTGGGTCAGTGAAGTATTTTATATTTCCCACAAACCTAAAAAATACAAAATGGGGATAAATATATTGCCAGTTTAGGGAAACCATTTGACTAATGTGGACAAAGTTAACACCTACCCCCAGAATCTGGGTTTGTTGGATTTTGGAGGTATTATAAACCTTATTTTCACCTATTTAATGGCTATCACAGTAGGAAAAATAAACTTTTTACTGATAAATCACATATATAGGCTTATTTATAATTGATTGTATTACAAAAAATTGGACTTTTAAGTTTCTCTGGTTTGGGGGTAGAGGGGGGAGGGTTGTGGTGGGTTTTTGTTGTTTGTTTAATATTTAGCCATAGTTTCTGTTTCAAAGTGGAAGTTTGGTATTAATTTTGCTCAGCCAAATTCTTCTGTTTTAAAGAATGGCTTTAACAGAATTATTTCTAGCATGCAGCAATGCACACAATCTTCTCACATATCACGTGCCTCCACTAATTGACAGACAAAAGTAGTTGGCAAGGATGTATTTAAAATACTTCTCTGCAAATAGGACTGAAAGGTGCTTTTGTGGAATTATAAGATGTTTAGTGTGAGAAGATACAGAGACTAAATAAAAGTAGACTTTAAATGTATTTTAGGAATTACATAGGTATGCCTTCTGATTAAATTTTCTCATCATTATGGAAAGCTTATTCTCCAGTATGGAAGATATCCATTGTTATTCTTTTGGGTAGTGCTGTTAACAAAAGCTTTTTCTCCAATGGAAAGTGTACCTAGTCAGAACTCTCTCTGTTTATATAAATTACACACACGCATAAACTAAGCATACAGATTTATGTTTTGTTTGACCCTTTTAACTCTGTGTACTTGCTGTTAAGTTGTATATTTTTCTATAGGAGCACAGTAACTCACAAGAAAATGACTAACGCTGAAAACTCAGTTAAGTCTCAAAAATAGGCATTAGTTCTGAGGCCTGGCACTCCTTTTGGGAAATCAAAATTTTTATTGCCAGATAAATTAGTGCTTCAAAAGTATGAATACAGATGCTGTTTGCAAATTTGTCACAATCTGTCTTCCAGGAGAAAGAATTTATACTGTATATAGTAATAGAAAACAGAAAACTGCATATTTCACTAAATTGCAGCTGTGTATGGAAGATTTATATGGTTGTTTTGTGTCGGGGAAACATATAGGTCTTTCAGTATTTCAGTTCAATATTCCACACAGAACTTTGGTGTTCTTATTTTAAAGTTATTTTATAATTTTAATGGAATAAATAAAATATAACATTTGTTTTTAGAGAAAGTCATACATAATAACCATGTTTATCAATGTTTTGTCGCAGAAGATAACTGTTGTAATTGTGTTATTCTCACTACAGTCTAGACAAACCATATCTGAGAATTTCAGTCTGTAACCCATTTTCATAATTCCTAAGTGTCCACTCAGTGCAGTATTATATGTTTTAGAGGACTTTTATATCATGCTAGGTGGGCAATACTAAAATAAATGCCCAGACTAAGTGATAAAGTCACAGGTTTATTTTTATTATAATCAAGTTCATTCATTTAGAGATTGAATAGTCTCAAATAATAGAGCTGCACCCAGATGGCAAGTTTCTTTTTGCTTGCATGCCTTCACATAATGGAGTCCTACTTTTTTTTTTTTTTTTTTTTTTCTCTACTGTCAATTCCCTTACAGCAACGAGTCTTCAAAACAGGAGCGAACATTTTTTTTCAGTTGTGAAGCATTGGATCCAATTACTCCCAGCAACTAAAACCAGAGTTTATTTTAATAGGATTTGCAGTAAAACAACGCATATAAAAATCAGATGCATAGGCAAAGGATTTCTCATCTTTAATCATTAAGCTACCAGTACAAATTGAGCCCTGCAGTTATTTCATTCCCAAAGGAGAACAGTGGTTTAAAGAATTCAGAGGATTAAATATTTGTGTTTGAGTGAATATGTTAAGTGTTTTTGTGGTTGCGATCATTAAAACTGTATTTCAATACTTCATTTTAAATGCACACAATACACAGTCTCTCAAAATGATAGCTTGTAACTCTTCATAGACATGGGGCATTAAGGGACCTGTGTTATATCACCATCCTTCCCACAGATGCCCCCAGTTTGATTTCTAATGTATTTTTACTCTTTGTCAATATAGATAATTTAAATGTAGCACTTTTTCTTCAGTAGCAAAGAGCTACATACTACAATGTTATCTCTATGACAAGAAAAGATATATTGCCAGAGAAAAGTGTGTTCTTCCTCTGGAATACATGAACCCCTGAAAATCAAAATACATTCTACCCAAATTATTCACATTATTTGTCAAATGTCACTGCCTTGTTTTCCTGTGGGAATATAAACATGGAACAGGTGAAATTTTTATTACACTGCTATTGAAAAAGACTAAGAAATTAATGGCAAGATAACAAAATACTTAACCAATATGAGAGAAACGAGTGAGACCTTGTCAAATCAAGTCACACATATATGATAGGCCATCCTACACACAGGTTTTAACATTTATTCTAGAATAAATGCTTATTGCCCTATATTTTTTTGATTTGAGCATAATTACTTTATTTCTGTATGGAACAAAGATATGTTAGGGTCTAAAACTCAGGCCCCTAGCAGCTAAAACACATAGTGGTCTGCTGATCTAATGTTTTGATTTATGTTAAAGGCACATTCTCTACTTTCAATATCTCTTTTTTCTTATAAGTCTTTCAGCTACTACTGTGACCTATGTTACACTTCTAGTAACATATGAAGTGTGACGAAAAGTCACTATTTTCATGGTCTTGCTGGATCCTCCCTTCTATTGCCTTTTATTAAGACTATTAAGTTAGAAAAGGAAGTAAGGAAATGCTTCCCATTATAACATATATGCAAATAATTCTGTTATATGCAATATTTTTATATGGTCTTCTCAAAAGCCTGGAGTGTTGACTGGACTATATTGCAATGTCTGCATCTAAATAAATGTCCATAGCCCTTTTCCAGAGCAATTAATGGCACTATTAAACAGTCATATGCAAGTAGCGAAATGAACAATGCTTTGGCATTGCCAGTTCTGTCCAAAGATTATGAAGGCGGTCTGGATGTATCAGAAAATGTATCCCAGTGATACTACTAAACTGAATGCTGCGTATAGGGTGTATATTCAAAATTGCCTCACCTTGATCTATAAAGTTGCCTATTCAGGATTCCACACTTCAGCTGTTTAGTTTTCGAGTGCCCACAGTAAGGGAACCCAAATAATATTTGGTGGTTTCACCAAGAGAAACTAAGACCTGACTAATCACATTCTGGTGTGCTTTACATTCCAGATCATGCACTGGAAGTTTAAAAGCTGCTTTGGAAAATATTCCTGTAAATGTGCACACACTGTCATCACAGCTGTTGTCTAGGTATAACGGAAAAGAATCTCTAATTAGCAGGTTCTTGAAAAACTTTAATAATGCATACCTGCAATCGTATCATCCTTGCATGAATCGAATGGAACTTAGAGGGTTAGCCCAATTCGTGGGTACGAGTTTTGTATAGAGATATCCAGATGGACTGGAATATGTACACGTGTAGGAGGGCAAGTGCAGGGTGTGCCTGAGAGATACAGAGAGGCTGCAGATGGTGTTTGACTGTTGAACTGAGAATATGTATCTGTAATTTATCTGGAAGATGAGGTAAACAACACATTAATTAAATTTGCAGATGATACCAAATTGTAATGTGTTCCAAACACCGTTGAGAAAAGATACAAAGTGACCTAGAAAGGTTAGAAACATAAGTAAAACTTTAAAAAAAAAGTGACATATAGTCTTGAGGATGAAGGTTAGCATATTGAAAAAATGGACCATAAATAAACCAGAGATAACTGGAAAGCAATAATATTAAGACAATTTAAAGCATTACAATGGTCATTGTATGACCAGTTATGAATTTTCCTCCCCTCCCCTCCCCTCTCCTTCCCTCCTACTGTAATCCTCAGGCAATCAACAGCTTCCCATAACATTGGAAAGGAACCTTCCTCCTTTCTTCTCCTTCACAAAGGAAATATATTGGCTTTTACTTTATCTGGTGGACCTTACAGGTTAAACTCTTAAACTGAGTGAGTAGACACAAAAGTTTGCAGTGTTTCGAGGTTCTCTTCTACACTTGGCTACAAAAAGAATACTCTTGAAATCCCAATCAAATGCCAGTACAAATGACACCTTTATCAAAACTTATGTAACAAACCCCAAGATTTTTAAGACAGCTTTGCAAATACTTAAAAGATAAAATTAATAATAATAATAATAATAATAATAATAATAATAATAAAAGCACCAACCAAAAAAACCCAAACCAAAACCTGAATTATTGGCAAATCTTCAGGCCAATATACTCAGGAAACATTTCTGAAGTACATTGACTGCAAATTCTTGAGTAAGAAGTGGAAAAGCGGGTACCTATAGTTCAAAATATTTGGATTTTTTCTGAACAGGAAGAAAGACAAATATTTAGAATCCATTTTTATTGATTCTTTTGCAGAATGCATGTTGAGTTTTTTCCTGTCACACGTGTAGAGCAGCTCCACTTGCAAGAATAGGCAAGTGAGCAATCACATTAGGAGACCATGTTTTCATGTGCCATTGAAGAAGACTAAAATCAAAGGTTCTGGTTATGACTTTGTAGACATTTATTATCCTTTATGGATCCCTGCATAATGAAGGGGATGTTTGCGCTCTGAGCCAAAACAGAACCCTGAGACGTCTATACATTAAAAGTATATTTATCGGGATATAATTATTATTTTTATTATTTTGCCTTGAATACAAATAAAAGTGCAGCTAACAGTGATGTATAACCATATAATATTGTAAAATTGTTATAGCTTATACAATATGCAAGCCTTTTACAGCAGTATATAATCCATGTGATCTTGATGCAGCAAGCATCTAAGCAAAAAATTGTGGCAGACAAAGGGCAAGACCAAAGGACTGAACACCCTGGTAGAACACCCTGACAAAACAAACCAAAATCAATATAAACCACAAGGGGAGCAAAGGACACCCTGCCACTTTTGAGGGGAGCAGGAGCAATTGAATAAAACATGGTTTACAAACAAAGAAAACTGGAGAAGAAAGAATGTAAGATAACTTCAGCTGCAACTTTCCTTAAGGAGCTCGAAGGCTGATCGCCACCAGCTCAATGAAACACGAAGGACCACAGCCATCAGTGCCAAATAAATTTAAACAATATCAGCTTCACAGTACTGTATACTGGGATCTAATTGAAGAAGTAAGACTAAAGGTTTTGGGTGCATAATATTGATGATTAATAAGGTATAAGAAGTAACCATTAACAAAGGTGCTATTGAATAATTAATAAAGTTTAAAGTTTCAAACTGTTCTAATTTATCAACCTTATGACATTATTATAAATTCCTAATTTCTGTATGGATATCTATATGTATACATTTACTTACTGGGAGACTCCTCTCACAAGGAACAAATTCAACAAGATTCTAAAGGCTCAATATTTTTCTTTGAAAGACTGGGATTATTTGCTTTCTATCCTTATAGTTCCTGTTGTGTCCTCTTCCCTTTACTCTCATCACATTTTCCCCAAAAATCCACTTACCATTCAGGAATAAAGTTTTGGTTAGGATATTCTCAGTATCCCTCTGATGAAATTTTGCCTTGAGCTTTCTATTGCCAAGCAACGTGCCCTTTCATTTCTGTGCACATATGAAAGTTGTTTTTGAACCAAGATAAAGTCTAGAAAAAGAAAACCAAGATAATGTTGCAAAGATATATGACTGAACCCAAATCTTTCTTTTCTCAGTGATTATCTGGTTTAAAATAACTATGAGATAAGTGCTGAAAACCTAATCATTATCAGTAATTTATAATCACAATCATAGCTTCACTATCAGTTCAGAGTGAGATGATTTAAAATTATTTTCTTTTGAGCTGTTAATGTCTCATGAGTTTTCCACAGTGTCTGATGGCAAGAGTTTGCAAGAGAAATATTTTTTCTTGTAATAGACAAATAGACAATAGATTTTTATCAGATGACAGCTTACACAGTGGTGAAAATAATAACAAAAAAAAAAGATTCTATAAATCAGATAGGCATCGAACTTTTTTCCTTTTTTTTTTTTTTTTTCTTCTAGCTTCATTGACTATAGTGGAGTGATCTGTTTTTAAAGACCTTTAAGCTCATGGATGACACAAAGTGTTCCTACTTTTTGGTTTGCTTTGGGTTTTTTTGCCTTTTTCTGCTTTTTGTTTTTATTTTTTGTTTGTTTGTTGTTTTGGTGTGGGGGGTTTTGTTGTTGTTTTTCCTTCGGGGGAGTGGACTGAGCATTTTTGTTTGGTGTTTTGTGTTTGGTTTTTGGGGTTTATTTTTGTGGGTTTTTTGGTGTTTTTTTTTGTTTGTTTTTGTGGTTTTCTTTGTTGTTGTTGTTGTTTTTTGGGGGGGGAGGCTGTTGTGTTTTGTTGTTTGGTTTTTTTGGGTTTTTTTTTTTTTTTTTTTTTAAATCTTCATGCTTAGAACCTCTGCTGGTGACCTGAATGGAGTTATGCCAATTTACATTAACAGTGTTGACACATATTTGGCTATGGATTAAACCAATGCATTTTTCATCTCATACATCTGCCTCAGCCTGTTATCAGACGCTGCTGTCCCTATGGCAAGGGCATGAAAACCTCTTTCTTAATCATGGCTAGTGTGTTAAAGAAACTTGAATTCAGCAATACCTTACCTTAATGTGACTGGCTGTAATTTCAACAAAATGCTGGAAAGCAATTTGGCTCTTCCGGTTCCAGTGGTGGCATCTTCCACAAGTAGGATAGGCAGCTAGTGGCTGGAGACAGATGTAAATCTCCAATCTCAACTTGCTGTATTTTTTATTTTTTTTTTCTGACATGAAGTTTAGTTTAGGAAAAAACCTACTTGCAGTTGATAGGGAAAGGTTACTGTTACTCATAGGTTTGCACTGTGCACATGTCTAACCCTTCTCTGCATCAGAAAGCAAACTGAGAAATAAAAATATAAAAAATTTAAAACCCCCAAACAAGCCAAAATCCAAGCCAAAAAAAAAAAAAAAATGCCAAAATTGAAAAGCTATTAACACTGTTAATAGAAAAGCTGAAAACAGAAGGACGCATCCCACTGCCATGACTTGAGCTGTAAAAAGGTTTAGTGTTTGGTGAGTCTTTAAAATGTGGTCCACTTCCAAATTCTCATCTCTATTTGACACCAGATATTAGGTATTCATTCTCCTATATAAACTGCACAGTGATGTGCAAGCAGATAAGAGATTCTTAAGGATATGAAATATCTTTTTTATTTTTGAATAAAAATACATATTTTCAAAAATAAAAGTCACAAATAAAGAATGGAAATTATTCTGAACCCTTGACAAACTCAGTCTGAAATATTGTGTGTACTTATCTTAATATCAACCTCATTATATGATGACTGGTTTAGTAGAAACAGTCCTTACAGTATTCTAAATAAAACATATGGAACTATCTGAGAATAAGAGAGAACTCTGAATAATCCCCTAGCTAGTGAAAATACATTTTCAATATTAACTTCTCAAATATAGCTCAATGGAATTTTACCAGTCTTTCCAAAATACCGTGTTGAGGGGGAAGAACAAACATGAGAAATATCCTCCTGACAGGTAGTGAAATGAAAAGCATTTGAAAAATGCTGCTTTGAATGAAAATGCCATTCCAGCCCTAACCATAACATCACATTACCAGCTCTACAGTCACTTGCTTCCTTGTGAATATCCGCCTGCCTTTGAATGTCTTTTATTATTCATTCAGCAGCCTTCCCAGGATGTTTGCTAAAACACAAGAAAGCATAAGGATTTTAAACAATAAATAAGTCACTTCAATACCACTTGGTTGTAGATTAAGCACAGAGGTCACTGAAAGTATAAAGATTTGACCTTCACTATTTCAGTACACATTGAGCAGGGCAGTGCAGAGCAATGTGAGCAGGCAGTCTGTGCAGGCATTAGAACAACTTGTAAACATAAAAAAGGTGCCATAGCCGTTCATAGCTCTGGTGGAGCAGCATGTATATTTTCAAAATGAATTTCATTATTATGCTTTGTACACTATATTTGTGTATGAGGCTATAAAGAAGGATAGCTGAGGAGTGGATTTTTTTTTTTTTGGTGGTGTTTTTTCATTGTTCTTGTTGTCTTGGGGTATATTTTTAATTGTTTTGGCATTGTTTTCTGCCACTCTTGCTCAATATCTGCTCCCAGAGAGCTAAGAACACAAGTATTAAAAGTACTTTGGACAAGCGGAAATGTTATCATTGTACCTAATATGAATTGTAAACCTACCACCCAGAATATACTTTAAATAAATGTATACACAACATACTATTGTATCTATTGTAAGTATTTGATTAGAATTTATTCCTGGAGTGTAATACAGTTTGCTGCTTTGTTCTTGTTTTTTGTGTTTGTTTTTTTTTTTTTTTCTTCTTTATCTTTCTGTATTTCAGAACACATGGTAAATGCTGCTCTTGATAACTATACCCACATCTGCAGAAAAACACTGACAACCTGTTTGGATGATTTTTCTTGACAGAGAATTTTCCTTATGATTTGAAAGTCTGTGATGGGTTAAACTGGCTGGCTGCCAGATTTCCCAGCTTGCCAGAGTGCCCATCAAGCCACTCTAACACTCCCCAGGCTGCAGCTTCCTTCAGGGCATGTCCACCTGCTTCAGCGTGGGGTCCTCTATAGGCTGCAGTGGGGACACTTGCTCTGGAATGGTCTTCCATGGGCTGCAGGGGAAGTGGATTTTTCTCTCCTTCTTCTCACACCTGTAGGGCTGTTTCTTTCACATTTTCTCACTCCTCTCACTCACAGCTGCTGCATACAATTTTTTACCCTTTCATAAATATAATATCATAGAGGAGCCAGTACTATTGCTGAACAGCACAGTTTTGGAGAGTGGAGGGATCATTTTGGAATCTGCTGAAACTGGCTCTGTGCTGGGTACAGTTTCTGATCTCACAGAAGACATGCTTGTAAACCCTCCTGCTACTAAACCTAGTCATATAAACAAAGTCCTTTGCTGCTGTTCATTTCTATTATTTCTTTTACCTTGTTTAATATCAAATTGTATTCCTCTCTTGTAATGTAAAGTCTTCGTTCTATATGTCTGTCATTGGTAACAGTATTATGTTTCCCTTACTCACCAATTCCTTGTTTACTTTCTTGTCAATGTCAAAATGACTCATTCTCATGCCATAAGAATCATCCAATCTATTATAAAGCAAGTGTCATTGAGTACCCTCACACACACCTAAAAAAAAAAAAAAAAAAAAAAAGAAAAAAAAAGGGAAAAAGAAAACGGACAATTTTTAGTTATAGAATTGAACAAAAAGTATTTCTTAAGTTTCAGGAGATTTAGCGCCATTGAACCTTCTATTTATTGAGCGTGCAGTTTTGGTTGCTTGGGGACAGCCAGATGTTGCGAAACTTTAGAAATATTTTCCGTTTTCTATGGAGTATGGTTTGCCAATGTGTCTTATCTGTTCTGTAGCAGATGTCATGATTGGGAGCAACTGAATACACTTGGTTTTTGATGTCAAACAACAAATAAATGATTTATAATTAAAATGGGAAAAAGCATTTGTAATATAGCTGTATATCTTAAACTGGTGAGGTGCACCACATCACTTTACCAGTTGTTTGCAATCATTCTCAAATGGGAAAATAAACTGGGAGCAAAACAAAATCCCAGGTGGATAATAACTACCAAATTTATGTCCACCAGTGAACACAACTCCACATGTGCTTACCCTGTATAAGATGAATGAAGATTTTTTAAATATATACAGTGTGGGAGTTACAGCAACAGCAGAAAGCTGATGGAAGAAGAAACCAACCAAGAAAGTTTAACTTTTGAGGGTTAAATGCAAAAAGAAAGGCCATATGCAGTAGTTGTGTTTCACTGAATGAAGGCGATATTCTTCAGACATCTCATCTACTGTTTTATATTTTTGTATATACCTACTATTTATTATGATGTAATAGTTATGTATCACCTAAGATGAGTGAAATAAAAAGAATAGAGAAATAGAAAGCACAAAAAATTATTTTCACACAAATAAAATGATAAAATTAGTAATTTCTTCCAGCTTCAGTCATCAATAATGTAGACAATTAACAGGTAGGCTTCCTCTGTACTACAAAGATGTACCAATCCCATACTAAAAAAATTACTTAGCTATGTGGGATGAGTTTTTCCTGAGGAAGGGCACTTTTTCTCTACAAGAACTGAATTTGGTTGCCCAGTTAGGTGTCTAATACCCTAAGGAAGTACAAAATCTGTGTAAGAAGGATAGAGATGAAAAACGACCTATGGGAGACGCATGGTCTTCTGAAGCAGAACCTGGATGCCAGACAAGATAATGGGTATCTCAAATGTTACTGCACACATATGTTTGGTCAACTGGCACTCACCTTGATGTTTTCAGAGTAACTAATGGTCCTTTATCCAGCTGCACTCTCTGCAGAGACATCTCATGCCATTTACAAACCATGGAGTTGTTGAAAGCATATGCACGGGGCTGTCAGGGCAAGTGTACTACAGTGTCATCTGAAATACTCTACATGAATCCACTCGGCCTGAGACTGTTGACTGTTGGTTCAGGTTTTTTTCTTCCCTTGCATTTTCTAATACAGATATACCAGAAATCCAAAACCTGTTCAAATAACACTAGACAGCAATGTTCAGATGACTGTACAGAGCCCTTGGATCTCTTTGAGTTACAGTGGCTTACACGAAATTACACTGGACATATTAATAAATTCTCCACTACCTATAATGAGAGCTTAAAAACTTGGTTCATCGGTGAACACCTACATTGAAACAATGAAATTTTAGGATCAACACACTGAAGATGGATTACATCCTTACAGCTTTATTTTTGTTACCTAAGTACAGGCATACTATTTGAAATGCTGTAGATTACTGAAGGAAACCATATGTAATGGCCTTTCCATTGACAGGTCAGATAGGATCCCATAGGATGTCTCAAACAACAAAAAATAGCCTCTGTTCCAGCAATTAAATTAAGATCTGAATGCTGAGTAATATAGATCTTTTGACTTCCTTGTGGCCAGCTTATGAAAAATTCTTGATAAATATTAATAAACTATAGAACTATTTTGGAAACATATGTAATAAGACTCCCAATAATTATTTCCTTCAAAAATGTGTCTGAATAGACACAGAAATCTTTATTAACATTCCATTCATTTCAACAGCTGAATTTGTTTTCAGTGTTGTATTTGTATTATTAATAATTTAGAAGATCATTATTTTGTTTACCTTTGTTGTTGTTGTCACTAGTCTTTGTTGTGTATAAATGGTTTGGGGTAATTCTGTCTTTTGAGCATCATAAACTGTAACAAATGTTTTTTGATTCACTTACAAATTATAAGAGGAGAGCCATGAAATTTTCCTAACCTTTTCTGCAGCTCAATAAATCACAAATAGACAAGAAAGTTAAGCACTGCTTCAGTGGAAAATCAGCAGACAGATGTAGCACACATTCCCCTCAAAATAATTCAGAACCTGTTCCAATTTATCAAATGCCTACTTTATCTGTCAAAACAATGTCCTTTCTCAAATAAAGGGCATTGTTTCTGCGGCAAGAAAAAGGTTCTGATGTATTGTTATCTGCAAATGGATGGTGGAATAATGGAACAACAGGCAGCGTTTCAAGCTAAGAGATCAAAGGGCAGAATACATTACAATTCTTGTTAAAATAAATTAGGCTGAAATCGTAATTTTAATAAAGACATTTATAACCTTAAACATTTTTTTTTTGAGTTTACAGATCAGCAGAAACAATAAGAAAATCCTTTTCAATATATAAGTTGATGCATTTCTTCCCATTATGAGAATTTCAAATTTCAGAGCTGTAATGTACATTAGCTGGTATCTTGTGCTAACATGACACTATCTTACATTTGCAGAGGAAATATTTGCAATTGCTTTATTTGTTTTTTACCGTATTTTCATATTACCATCATACTACAAAAGCATTCATAGATTTATAGATTAAGAATTTCTATAAGCAAAATTTAGTAACTTGAAATCTTCCAAGATAGTTTTGATCTTTAAATGTTGGATAACATATTAAGATATTAAGTCACAATATTGAATCAAAATCCTCTTTAGAATTAGCCACCCTTTTCAAATTCCACTAATAAAATTAAATTAAGAATGAAATAATTTTAAAGCCTTATCCTCTCTAGGATCAATTATAAAACAACAACAACAAAAAAGTAAACTGTTAATGATTGACAAATAATTGAAAAAAACCAAGAGTTTTAAGTGTTCAGCAAGTCTGTACACTAAAACCTCGTTCTATTATCAAGCTATTGTAATGCTCAGATACTTTCTTTAACCTCAACATGTCAGATATTTATGATGATTCCTGCAGCCAGCTTGATCCTGAGCTGAACTGTGACAACTTTGCACTGATGTATCTGTCTCTTCCATGATTGCATGTGGCTCTTTCTTTCTTATATTCTTCCATTTTTCAAATCTTCTTTATGGAACTGTGACCTCGGTCAGTTATTAGTTTTTTCGCCTTATGATACATTTTTTAATATCACAGAATCCTCTAAAAATACATGATTTAATCAACTCCTTTAGAAAAGTATTTGTTTATAATAAGCTAATGACAGCTTCAAAAGTTTGCAATTTTTTTTTTTTTTAAATTCTTTACTTATTCTTTGATATTCATGATCTGTAAAACAGATCTGTAAAAGAGAGTCTCAAACATTCTATGAAAAGAAACTGTGATCAGAATCATAGGGAAGTAAAAATAAGAACATTTTGTAAACACCCTCCGAGGTCACATTTATTTTCAATTGAAGTTTTAATTTGGTGCCACTCCAGTACAAGGCAAAACCTAAGCCCAGCATCTTGAAGCTTGGACATCTGTTAAAGCTCAGTTATGCCAGCTCTTGCTCAGCTGCATAAGTAGATGTCTGTGTTTATAAATAGTCCAGCTGAAATCAATTAGTCCTCATGCAGTGCAATACAGCTGATGGGGAATTCTAGAATTGTCCTAATTAAGATTATACTAACTCAGAAAGATAACTGATATTGAAACAAGCTTTGACCAGTGTGAGACTGAGTAGAATTGTGGAAAAATCATTGCATCCCCAGTTGCACACTGGCAGTCCCTTGACAGAGGTTGTTCCACACACACTTTTGCTAACAGCACTGTGTGAGAGCACTTCCTGTTCTGTTGCAGGCTGGATTGAACATTTTAATTATAAATTTGCACTGATAAAATTGATTTTGCCCACACTATTCTAGGGAACACTCACATGACCAAAGTTAGTGACTGAAAAGCTGCAGGATGACTGCCAGCTAGTGGGTAGCGAGAAGAAAGTGAATGACAAAAATTTTCACTTCAGCAAAGCCCGAGTGAGAAGGGGTATGTGGGATTGAGCTGGCACATGCAGACTAAAATTCATTGAGAAAGGAGTTCTTTCATTGCTCTTTGCTGCTGGAGCAGTTCAGAACAGCACTAGTTTGTCTTAACCAAGCAGTAGAGCAGTGTTCAGGATAGTTTTGTAATGTTAATCAAAACAAATTGAAACCAACAGATAAAGAATTTTATTAATAGAATAAATAAACACTAATGTTCTGAGAACTAGACACACATATTCAAGGATCACCTCAAAATTTTCATCCCACTTATTTTTTTGAGAAGTAATTGACAATAGTATCTATAATTTTATAAGCACAGAGGTGAAAACTGTGTTTCAAAGGTGGCTCTATTTCAGGAATTATGAATAAATTTACATGCCTGATATTTACACTCGTAAGAGTGGTGAAAAGTGAGAAACGGCTACAAATGTCTTTATAATTTAATAAAGCTATTCTGCAGCTATTGACAAAAGAAAATGGTCATTAAGTAAAGATTAATGAGGAAATGAATTAAATTCAGAGAATGTGAAGATAAAATAAAAATGTATCTGGAGAAAACAAACCTTTCTCTTCCAGATATTCTTAATCAAAATCAGACACAAACCCTAAATTGAAATAGTTAATTAGGACCCAGGCCTCAATCCCTAGGCAACCAAAATGCCAGCTGAAATTACTGAGGTTTTCAGATGCACAGGCGATTAGGAATAGGATGATCCCAGATCAGTGCACTTCATACTGAGGACCACAATGTCTATTGAAATCTGACATGGGGTTGCTCTGGAAGACAGCTGGAAGTGTAGAAAACATCCATTTTGAATATCATACATAAATTCTATCTTAAACCCAAGTAAACAGAGATAACATCAGTGTGAATGGTTGACAAAGAGAAAATAATTTGCCATAATTCTCTGCAGAGCTGCAACAGAAACTTGGGGTCATTTCTGATTCTGAGAAAGCAAAGGAGGACTTTGTTAACACCAGTCCCTGTTGCCTTGCCCATTACGTACTCAGTTCCCTCCATGAAGCAAACATAAAAGTGCAACTACAAGTGAATAGATAATTCTGATGTGATAGCACATTTTCTCAGGGAAAAAATGACAAGACAAAGCACAGGAGACTGGGAATTAGACTTACCATGTTTAGGACATGCAAAGTACCCCAGGTGAAGTGAAAAAAATATCAATGAAATCACTACTTCTGTCTGTGGAACACTTTCAGATTCATCTTTGTATATAACATTTTACAAAAGCAAATTGCACTGGATTTTTTGTTTGGCATAGTTTCCTTTCTTTTGACTATATCCTTTGGCTTAAGAGAGATTTTTCTCACCAATAGTTAAAAAATACAGTGTATAAGAAGCAAAGTGAAAAATTTGTATAGTAAGCTGATGAAGACTACTGTTTACAGTACATTCTGTGTGAGAAAGAACGCTCACAATAAAAAAGTGATAGGAAAAAAGTTTGCCTTCTTAAGGAAGTTAAAGTATTCAGGAAATGTTTTATTCACTGATAGCTGAAAAAAACAGGATCTTGTGTCTTTACAATGTGAAGTAATAGAAGAATAAAATAAATTACATACAACTGATTTGACAAAGTTCTTCCTAACTGTAATAAAATTTCACAAAGTGGTCAAAACCCACATTGTTATCTACACTGGCCACTTATACAATTCTGCTCAATTATCATTTTTGCTTTGAAAGCTAGATTCACTTTTTGCAGAGGTGAAAGGAAAATGAAGTCATGCATGTCACTCTGCTTAAAAAAAAAAAAAAAAAGTGGTTTGTGGTTCATATTTTCGTCATCTTGTAACAGAAATTCATAGGAAATCAAATATGAAACAGAGCAGATAGATAATATCCTTATTTTCTACTTGAGAGTCACATGTTGATCTTGTAATTAGGGAAAGAAAATCAGGACAGTTTAATCTGCATTCTCTCAGGAAAATTACTTGAAAAATACAAAGACCTGTACACAATTACTAATTTAGAAGTTAACTATGACTAATATTTAGATGAACACTCAGGCTTATTAAATCCCGATCTTGTCTGCTAAGTAGCTTTGTAAAAGGTAGTCACAAATGGAGTTCGTTTTCCATTTATCATTTACTTGAGAAAAAAAAACTAACTAATTTCATTTACATTTCAACGAAGTCAACAAATTATGTTGACTTTGGTAGTGTATGGTATGAAATTAAATTACTACACATCATATTTTTCTCCAAAGTTAAAATTAATTGTGACATTGAGTAGATACTTAAACATACAATAAAAATGACAATTTAAAAGTTACATATTTCATGCTTAATTAAGAAAGGTTATGAAAAGCTTCAAATTTGGAGTGTTTTACAGTTCTTTATCATTTGATATACACATCAAAACATGGAAATACAAACTATGGATCTTCCAGTCTAATACACAGCTTACAGTAAAGAGAACTTTGAATATCCCCTTGGAGATTTCGGCAATCATTTTCCACTCCATTACACCAATTTCATACTGGGGTCAAGTCCATTGATGTCAATGGTGTTACATCAGCTTAAAAACAATATGACAGAATAGAAGATCAAGGTTATTCAAGCTCTTATTTATGGTTATGGAAAATTACACACGTCTGATGTACATAACAAGACTCTGCGTTGTTTTGTATTTCTTTGATAATGAAAATGTCCTCTTATACAAAAAAGGCAGAAAACTGAAGTTGAAACATAACAGGTATTTACCAGCTAAACATACATAGGTGTAGACAGCAAGTGCTGGTTGTAAAATAACCATGCAAGATGACAGATGTTCAGCTATACTAAAATTAAATGTGAGAAAAGTTTGAACAGACTGAATTTTCGGAAATTATGAAGTCCCAGGAAACTATAAATCAGGAAGTCAATACGTTTAGAGTTATATCTACTTCTGCAGTATTAGTATTTCATATTTATTTATATACTTCAGTATTTTATTTTTATTTATGTTTCCAGAAATGTAACCAGACTCATTATTGAGAATTTCTGAAATAAGTTATTCTTGAAACAATAGCCACATGAGTAAAAATGCTGTCATAGTCACAAAATTAACTACAAAGACAATTCCCTGTCTGGAACATAAAATTGATCTGACTGGTTGAATCTTCAGTGTAGCTAAGAGCCTATACCTGAGAGCAGTCTGGATTTCTGTTTACTTCTAATACATGGTGTTGCCCAAATACACCATCAAGATGTTTGCACATCTTGTCTGACTCGTGGCAGGTCATATCTGAGCTTTCTGTGAAAAACTCTGGAGTGTCTGTGCAGGGGCACCAACTTTTCTTTTCTCCCAGATGCTATTGCATTCCACAAATGCAGAGGAAATATCTGGAAGCATGGGGTTCTCCCTCTCACAATTCATGCTACAAGTAATGCTGGAAAGACTAAGCCCCTAAGGGCCTGCAGATTTACCCACAAAACTTTGTGAGGAACATAGACAGAAATTCAGTGTGGATGTGTAGCTTCTTTATTCACCAGCAGACCTGGGTATCATGTGTTCATGGTATCCTGTTTTGCCTCACTTAGCTTTTTGTTTATGGGACTTCTAGATTTTTTTTTTCTACTGAAGTAATACTTAGCAATACTTTCACTTATCTTGTATCTGTAAAGTAATTTTTTCTCTAAGAGTACTTCGCATTTGTAAATATTGAACTGCATGCTTTTTTTCATATGGCAGCTTATCTAATTTGCTTAAATATTTTTGATTTCTAATGCCAAAAGCTCCTCACATCTCCCTTTTCTGTAGCTTGGTGCCATTTATAGGGTAAGACACATTAAGAATATGTACTCTTAAACTGTCAAAATCAGGAATGGAAAAATCAGATAGATTTAGGTCACTCTCTTCTCATTCTTCTCTCTTTCATTTTTCCAGTATGATTTTGATCCTTCAATTAACACTTTGCCAGAAGTTTTCCAACAAGATAAATGCATGGACCATTTTTACCATAAGAAAACATAACATGAGATTGTGTCAACAGCTCAAAATTTTCAGCATTCACTACCTTTTAATTCTCACAAAGCCTGCTGTCTTGGAAAAGGAGAAATAGTGTGTTGTTTAAAGGTAAATATGTGGATAGTTTCTTGCCACCTTAATATTGTGATTTTTTTATGTGGCTGGATTTTGGCCCAGATGTTTTATTTACTTCATGACTATAAACAGATACAAGCTTAAAATCTTATTATTACAAGGAATTATAAGGAATGCACATAAATATAAATATATAAATTATATAAATGCAGCAGTATTCACTGCAATATTATTAAATTTGGTAACTATTACACTTTTTTCTTAAATATTTCAGAGGAGAATGGGCAGTGTGACAACTGGGAGTAAAATACTTCAACTTTTTAAAACATCACATTTCAGCACCTAAATTTAATGGTTTACAGAGTAGGTGTCTACTTGTCAGTAGGAAACACAATTTGTTTGCCTAAATATACATATATAATAACATCCAAAACAGAAGAGCCAGGGTGTCACACTCAACCTTTAGTTTCAGAAAGTATTTACTTACAGTACGTCCTTTGTTATACCTGTCTGTCCCAGAAGTCTTAACATATTTGAACATACCAAAATATACCAAATACTAAATATCCTATCTCTCCTGAGCGTAATGAAGCTTGGACGTGTAGATCACATGTAGACTGACACTGTAAATACTAAATTTAGGTTTTTTCGAATCTACATTTGAACTCAAAATAAATATCAGATTAATTTAACTGAAATATTGAAACAAACAAAACCCCAACCCCAAAACCTTAAATAACATTGAAAGAAACAAAAAGAGTAATCCAAAACCTAAACATAATGACAGAATGTATAAAAAAGTGGGAAAATATTGATATAAACAAGAATGACACAAGTCAATAAGGAAACATGCTATAGCAAATTTGGATATGAAAATACATATAGATTAAAAAAAATATGAATTTGAGCTAGTACAGAAAAATGGATGGTTTTCTATTTCTCCCATATAAAAATGTAGGTTAAATTAGGCAGAACCCTTTGTCAGGTCTTTCCTCCTATTACAGGCTTATTTCAGGATGAACTGAGCCACGTTCTGGGAAGGTCTTTCTTCTTTTATTTAGAATTAAAGTAGTCAGGTCTCTTACAGTGGCAGCTAATGTTTGAATGGCTAGGGTTCAGTGATGTTAGTCCCATCCTGTCTCTACTATGCCAATTGGTTCATAGAGTTTTAACCTTGTTCTTCTTCGAAAGTTACAGCAGTGGGGTAACAGTATAATAACTTCATTACTTCCTGGATGAGTTCACTGATCAGTGTTTTTATCGATGATTGACAGTTAGCAAGCTGTCTCCAAAAAATTTTTTTTCTTAGTTAACCCTTTGCAATCTTTGATAGACTAAGAGAGTTGTGGCTGTTTACCCTGGAGAAGAGAGCACTCCGGACATACTTTGCAACAGCCCCCCAGTACATAAAGAGGCCCTAAAAAAGGCTGGAGAGGGACTTTTTTACAAGGGCATGTAGTAATAGGACAAGGGGGAGTGGCTTCAAACAGAAAGAGAATAGGTTTGGATTAGTTATAAGGAACAAATTCTTTACTGTGACGGTGGTGAGGGACTGTAACAGGTTACTCAGAGAAGTTGTGGTTGTCTCATTCTTGGAAATCTTCTAGGCCAGGCTGGATGGGGCTCTGGGCAGCTCTGGTCTACTGGAAGGTATCCCTGCCACTGACAGGAGGGCTGGAACTAGATGATTTTTAAGGTCCCTTCAAACCAAAGCCATTCTATGATTGTAAGATAAATTTCCAGAAGTTTGTGAGGGTTTGTTTTGGTTTGATTTTTGTTGTTGATTGGTTGATATTTACTTTAAAAAACTATTTTTGTTGTTGATCAGCTGCAGGTACTGAAAAAAAATATTTTGAACATCATTTTTGATGAAGAAAAAATTGTACACTGTAGTGGTTTGTTCTTGGCTGGCTGTCAAAAACTCGCCCGGTTGCTCTCTTGCTCCCCATCCTGAACAGGACAGTAAGAAAGAGGTGGAAGACCTCATGGGTGGAGATAAAGAGAGGGAGAAGTAAAAAGGGTTTATCTAGGGTACTGGAAAGTTATATCGTTCTCATAAAGTGAGAAATAGAGGCTTCATTTGCTGCTTGGCCTATAGGATTTTAAGCTAATATTTCTAAAAGCCCAAGAATGTGTCCTACCAACCATAGACAGTGTAGGAGTTATGGAGGCGATGTGAAGTATGGTGACCGCTTCACTTCTGTTGAAGCTGTATTGCTCTGTAGGGAAAAATGAGTCTCAAAGAAGTTAGGGCATGATTCTTATTTTTGTGGTTAAGACACACACCTTGGAGCTGTGCATAGGAATTTCTTTATTTTTATCTGTATTGTTTATACATTTTATAAACAATTTTTTAATTTTTTTTTCTGCAAAACAGAAATACTCCCTCAAATTCA
Source organism: Margarornis squamiger (assembly GCA_035222235.1). NCBI lineage: Eukaryota > Metazoa > Chordata > Aves > Passeriformes > Furnariidae > Margarornis > Margarornis squamiger. The sequence goes on along the minus strand of JAWWTY010000001.1, from coordinate 66,033,805 downwards.
AAAGCATTCAATGGAGACCACAATGTCTGGAAAAGTTTCTTTTACAAAGTATATAAGTAATCCTTTGCCAGATTGGAAAGCAGACTGGATAAGCAATTGCCTTGTGTGACGCTTGGACTAATTTAAAGAACTGCCTAGATCCTTTGCATTTATTATATGTAGCTATTTATTATTAAATAGCATGGGCTACTTTTCATATTCATTGTGGAACCACTAGATCCATATGTATTGAAAGAATTTTTCTATGGGATCACATTCCCTATTATTGATTATTGGATTAATTCTCTTTCTAGGTCTTTCTTCTAAGGGCAGTTCTTGTAAATCCTTTAAGCATGCAGAATCCCAATAGAAATTTTTAGGCTGTATCCAAATACTGCAAAAGTCAATGGGAATATTCTTACTTATTTCAGTGGTTTTGTTTACAGTTAAAGGAGGCTCAAGTTGATATCTATCATTCACTTCAACATCAATACAGGGATATTTCTTTGAATGTGTAGACAGATTCAGATATTTTAATGCCAATGGTTTGTGATAAATTAACCTCATCCCTTTTACATGTTACAAAACACTTAATTTCATCAAGTCAAATCATATGTGCATTCAGCACAAAGCATTCTTCCTTTTCCTTATATAATGTGTTTCAAGGTAGACAATTAGATTCATGGCTTTTCCGTTCCATATTTCCCCTGTTGAACCAGGTTTTCTCTTAATGCCTATTGAGTCCAAAACTGGAGAATTATCCTCTGAGTCAATCTAAACCAGCCTTGTCTCTTAAGCAGTCAGTCTCTTTAGTAACACAAGAATAAGGCCTGCATACCACCCCCTTCTTATCTCAAGCTTGTCTTCATGTGCAGCTCATTAAACATGAGTAGATCTGCTAATTTGTTATAGGATGTAGTTCACAATAGAGTTAGAAAGCAGTTAAAACCCACAGCGAACATCTTTCTCATATCTTTTCATCTCAAAAGCAATACAGATACATACAAAAATGTTCAGCAATTGCATTTAGAAGGATGCATATCTATAAGTGTGTAGATACATGTGTGTGTGCTTTTTGCAGGATCAGGACCCATGAATGAGTTATTAGAACTGAGGTATATTTTTCTAATATTTTGCCAAAATATTGCAAATTTAAGGGAACTCCATCTTTCTTGAAATCTAAACTGTGAGTCAAATGTACACATAGAAATTAATCAGATTTGCCAGCTATTGAATTCTACTTTAAGTAAATGGGATTAAATAAAATACAGATTGACACAGGATCAGCTGCTCTTCAAATTCAATGGGGTGCTAGATGTTGTTTACATAACTGAATCTGGTTCATGCATTATTTTTATCTCATAGTGACTCAGAAGCTTTCATAAGGAAAGCATCCTTTTAGTCTGTACCCTACAGTAAATCTTCTTCTCAATGTAGTGGTAACTATCAGCTTATCTGGTATACTTTAGACAATCAAAAATCATTCTGAAAGAATTGGGAACTATGGGACAAACTGAGTACTTTCAACTCTCTTTTGCGTTCTGGTGTTTTGTTCACGATATCTGCAATATTTTTGTTCTGGGATTAGAGCTAAAACAAATTTTTAATCCAGAAATAGATTATTTTTTTTTTCACAGTTACAAGTTGTAAGCTTGTAATTTGGTTATATGGTTATTATTTATCTCATTTATTCCATTAATGGGAATTCAGAAGAGAATAAATCTTGTTTAGGCTTAAATCCAACAAGAGTGCTTTTGATTTTCATTTTTGCAAAGCAGCACCCGACAGAATTTCTTTGGAAGAACTTTTACCTATTTCATTCTTGAGTTGGCTTACTCTATTTCATCTCAAAAAGCATTATAAATTTAAAATATTCTCTTTATGAGGTGACTAGATCACACATCTCAAGGTAATTTTCTTAGTTCACAGTACTCCAGTTACAGTGCATCAACAATTACTTAAAACCATGTACTCTTACAATGGTCTGGCTGAGGTTCCTCCTAAGAACAGTTCAACTTCTTATAAAATAAGTTTGAGGTAGAGGAGATAAATATCCTCTTCAAAAGGTCTTTTTTTTTTTTTTTTCCTTTTTTTTTTTCCTTTACTTCACAGGCAATGCTTGATATAATTTCTCACACTTCAGCATGAATTACCATTTGAAATCTTCAGAAAGGATGCTCTGCACTCCCATGCTGTTCATACAGCTCTCCTGTTGTATTCTCAGTCTGGTGCAAAAGTCTCAGATATTTTTTCAAATGGCACTAGAGTCATATTTTTCAGACTGTTTTATAAACATGACAGTCCGAGTGCTCCAAACTGACATCTACCTTTGGTCAGGTTATTTGGCAATAATGACTGAAGTCTGAACTCAGTTTCTAGTGCCACTTCTTGATTTTTTTTATTTTAAAGTTTATTCTTAATTGCTGCCTAGCCATTAATATTTAGATTTTATTCCTCTAATGTAATTATAAACAATAAGAAGCTCTCACAAACTGGGAATAACATCCTGACTCCATAAAAGTAAACTGGGATGAGATTTATGTATCTTGAAGTTCAGCACTTAAATCAATTGTTTAAACAGAGATGTCCAGTGATGTATGAGATAACTGAGAACCTGACTTGCAGTTCCTCACCAGATACACAAATTTCCCATAGATCCTGTCTCATATATACCAGCTGCATGCAAAACACCTCAGATGTCTTGTGCCATTTCAGATAGTTCTATCTATGTATCCTTTGGAAACTTAATCACACCACTTCAGATGTGTAGGTAAAATCCATGTCCTGTGTATTTGTTTAAACTCAGCTAAATCATACAAACTAAACATTAAAAATAATTCTAGAAAGTTTTGTGTAAGACCTCCCTTAAAAGCAGATACCTGCAGTTCAATTATTTTTATATACTGATGATACAAATGTTACCTTTGTTTGTACCAGAATTAGGCGATCATGTTCTCACTGTTGTCTTCCAGAGTCAGTTAGTGGTTACATGTGAACATTTTGGTTTAAATTAGTACTTTTCCTATGTACTTAATCAGAAAGTGACTTGAAATGAGGGAAAGAAATTATGATTACCTTTTTTTTTCCAAATCTAATTAGAAATCCCATGGAGTCAGCATGTCCATACCTTGAGGGAAGGACTGACTCATATAAGTTAGCAACAAGCCATCTGGTTTCTTTAGAAGAAATGTTGATAGAGTTTCAAGTTTCCTTGGCCATAGGATGAGATTGTGATCTTATTTATTTATTGACAGAGATGTAAATATCTCTTTATCACTAGAATCTCACTGTTTATGTAGGTTTGTTTTTTTTTTTTTTTTTTTTTTTTTTTACACTCCACATCTGAGAAAGAATTATTAGCATTCTCAATTTTAGTGTCATTACAAGCTTTAGTATGACCTGAGAGTAACATTAAAAGGGAAATTCATTAGGAGGTAGTCCACCTTCCATACAAACACTGTCTCTGTGACTGTAGCATCCATGAGGTCCCTTCACCAATCTATTCAGGCTTGTGAGCTCTGGCAGCAAGGAGATCAGGAACCTGACTGGCTTGTGTCAGTGCAGAATGGGTGATATAAAGATATGCTGGCTCACTTTGAGGCAAAGGGAGAAAGTTATTCCTTGTGATTTGAGTGCTTCTACTTTGGTCTCAAGTAAAGAGAAAATTTAAAAATTTCTCTCTTTATATATATAATCTGTGTTTGTCAGGATTTGATGTGTATTATAGAGCCCCTGCATTCATAGGTAAAATCAATATGAAAAATTTCTAAACCTTATCTTTAATTTTTTTTTTATTTTTTTTTTTTTAAGTAAACAAACAAGCAAGCAAATTCTGTCCAGAATCCTCTTGTATTTTATGTAACCTAACTCTGAGAAGATGGAAGGGCTTTTCTTTCTGGTTGATTAGATCTCTTACAGGAACTCTGGTGACTAATCTAAGTCAGAACATTTATTGACTTTACATCTGTTAGGATGTGAATTCTTAGTAAAGCCCAGTAAAGAATTTGCCATAAAACTGAGTGGCAGATTCAAATTTCATCAGTTAATTCAGGCTCTATCCAATTTGATGGCATATCTGCCTGTATTTTCATCAGTAAAAACTCCTTTATTGCATTTAGATATATAATCTCATGTATCACAGAATAAAATAACTATTTCACTTTGCCTTTCTAAATATTGCAGACCTAATGCAGGTAAGAGAGAGTTGCTAAATTTCTGCTACAAATCCTTTATTCCTGATTATAGTGATTATACCAGAAATAATTGATCCTTTCCATTCTAAAATGAGGAATCATACTTCTTTCCAAACAGAGTAAATATAGTATGGGAATCAGCAATAATAAATAAAAAATGCAATTATTATAAATGCAACATTCAGAACAAACCCACTTTTTAATATTTTCATGCAATTTGCTACAAAGTGATCCATTGTCACATAATGAGGTTTTTTTCAAACTTTATAGTTTTATTATGAAAGTAGAGTGTTAGTTAATAAAGGTAACTCTTACTACAGGAAGAGTAAGTCATGACTGAATTACATGTATCAAGCTGTTAAAGAATAAGAATGATGCAAATTAATTTTCTCATTTCATGTAATCACACAAAGTAAAACGTAAATGTAAAATCATTATAAAGTGTTGTTCCTTTTGGAAGAAGATCTGTTCTTAGTGCAGTATATGTGGAACCTCTCTTCCTGATCCTTAAACTTCAAAAAAATAAATACAATAATTACTGGAAAAATTTCCACGTAGTAAAAAATTTATAATTTCTAAACGATAAAAACAATGGGGCAGCTGTGTAGGGAAAACATAGATTTTTTTTTTGACAAAGAGGATCATATGAATCATAGATCTTTTAGCCTGATTTAACAGGTCATAAACACAGGAGTAAAGAATGCAACCACATTCAACATTCAATTCTGAAATTCACTGAGACTGAGGAGAATTGCAAAATCACAGCAGAGTGCCACATTAGGTAGCTGTATGAGGTCCCCGTGCAAAGCTGTAGCCAAGGGAACAGACATAACCTTAAACAGAAATAGGATGCCAGAGGTTTTCACATCTGCATGTGATAGTCAAGACAACACTAACACAAAACTCTAAAGATTTCTACTTTTAAAGTTTTTATAAAGGATCTTTAGAGATTGGGATATTTCAGGAAAAAAGTAAACAACAGGAGTGAATGTGGAACACTGAGATAGTTTGGCCATAGAGAACTGCATGGCAAAGATTGTGAGCTCCACAGAGTGGCACTGCAAAGCCATGGAAAACAGAAGAGATTCCTGAAGACTGGAAGAGGGAAAACATTACTCTTGTCTTCAGTGGCAAAAAGTAAGCTCAGGACTACAGTCTCACCACTGTTCCTGGGAAAATGATTGGGAAAATCCTCCTGGAAAGCACCTAAATACATGAAGGAAAAGAGGGGAGTAGTCAGAATGGATTTAGAAAGGAGTACTCATGTTCAATCAACCTTATAGGCTTCCACAAAGAATTGAATAGATTGGAGGACACAGAGAGAACAATAGGCTAATAGGTTATACTTTCACAGCAGATGTGATATTCTTCCGTCTTTATGTTGTGAGGGAATAATAAGGGTCACTATTTCCCTAAAGTGCGGTTATTTAATATGTAAATCTAACCTATAATTGAAATTTTGTGACTATAGATTCAGAGAGAAACATTCAGAACTAAACAGCCTGTGTTTGTTGCTGAGATGAAGACAGTTTAATACCTCTCACATGAATGTTGCCATTTGTACTCTGCTTTCAAATTTAGGTGCAGAATTGTCAATACAACCATCAAATGGGTGACAGAAATACTAGGAACTTACAGCAGTCCAGAGAAAAGAAAAATTTCTCATTCTCAAGGAAAATGACACATCAAGACAAATACTGAATGTACCCTTTCCCCTTGGATTCTGGAAAACTGAGCATTTCTCTTCGGAGTAGAGAAAAAGATAGAAAAGATTGGAAGAGTAACTGTACTCTGTTAGAAAACACAAGTAGTGCCTCTAAATCTTCTGTTCAAGTATAGAGTACAAGATATTATGCTAGAAGAATGATTATTAAAATCTTAGAATGGTTTGGGTTGGAAGGGGCCTTAAAGATCATCTAATTCCAAACACCCTGTCATGTGCACGGACACCTTCCACTAGATCACGGTGCCCATCTAGCCTGGCCTGGAACACTTCCAGGAATGAGACATCCACAACTTCTCTGAGCAACCTGTTTCTGTGTCTCACTACCCTCACAGTAAAAACTTCCTTCCCAATACCTAATCTAAACCTTTCACTACCTGCCCTTGCAAAAAGTAGCTCTCTGGCTTCCTTGGAGGTCCTGTTTAAGTACTGGAAGGTGCTCTAAGGTGTCCCCAGAGCCTTCTCTCCTCCAGACTGAACACTATTTAAATATTTTTTTGCCCTATCTGCGCATTTTCACAGCTGAATATCATGTGTAACATTAATAGCACTCTCTCCTTGTGTTGCACTACAGAAATCTGAAGAAATAGGAAAGAATATGATCTTTATTAGTAATATCTAAATTACATAAATTAACTGTATTCTGCCTTTCTGTAAAAAGTCACAAGAAACTGTGATTGAAGATCCTCTTTGTTCCATTACAAACTTCTTCATTTGAGAAGGATAATTCCTTGCACCTGAGAGGTGTTTAATAGGTGGCTTCAAAAACTCACAAACACATTTGCTGTTGAATTAAAAAGCTTTGTATGCTCAGATTAGAATCTCTCTCCCTGTTAGTGTATTCAGCTTGCTGAGAGGCTTCATCATTTCCACTAATGAAAAGCAGATTCTTTATACATATATTCTGCCACAATTTTTGTGGTCTGATCCACACACTAACTGGAGTGCAAGGACATCTGGTTGGATACACTACTAAAACATTCTTTGTAGTGCATGTTACTTTTCATTAAGTAGGAGAGGATATTTTTATTTCCTCTAATAGAGTGATAAAATACATTTGAGGGTTGAATTACACGGTCACAGTCCTCACAAAAGTAATTGCCATCAAGTAGCTGTGCCACTGAGGGTCTACAGTGCCGAACAATGCACTTTAAGAGTACACTTTTGTCTTTTAAGTTGGGCTTCTTCCATAAGCCATCAGAAGAAGATCTTTAAACAAGTTATTAAGGTCAGGGTTGTTTTGAATAATGTTCCAATGCTTCCCTGATAATTGCTTGGATTCTGCCTACCTATTCTTTAACCTAGCGACATGGCTAATAGAAAGTTATTTGTGTTTTGATGCAGAGTTATTTCAATAAGAGCTCCACTCATGCTTTTCTAACTCCAGGTTTATTCTAGGCATGAGGGAATTGTACTTAAGGCAAGCGCCTATAAAATAAATAAAACTTTTCTCTCAGCCCATCAGACCTTTCAATAAAGGCCTTTATGTTAGAGAATCCCTTGAATATAAAATGTTATTTAATCAGTAAGTCCCAGCTTTTATTAAAGCTAGAGATTTTTGTATTATTATTATTTTTTTTTGCTTGTGAATAGGTATATTTTTTATGATAGGCAATATTTCATCTTGAAACTTGTTAGTAAAACCATGTATCAAAATAATGTCCCTATTTCCCATTATGTTCAATATGGAGATGAAATATTTTACAAATTTTCTCTGGACCTGTCAAAATAAACAAAATATAATTTCCAGGATAACTTGTAATGAATTTTAAACTTTGGAGCTTTTTTGGCAAGTTATATTTTCATCTTTACAATGTGGAAATAAAGAAGATTCATGTATATTTTTCTTTGGATATATAGCATGTCACTTCTACTGCAAAAAATGAGGAAGCTTACAGTAAGGTATGTAAGATCTACTAAGTAACACAGAAATAATTATACATAGAAATTTTGCAAATGAAATAACTTGCATATTGATTCTACTTCTTCACTTATTTAAATGCCATTGTCAATATATTTGGTTTTGTAAGAGAAAATCCCTGTAAAACCTGTATATTGATTTATGATGACAAAACCAGAAAAAGAATTATAAGTTTGCCTCCACCTCCAACAGAAACAGCATCTTATTCTTTATTTCAGTGCTAAAATTCTAATTCCTTCTTTGTAAGAGACCCCAGAGGTCTCCATGTGGAATGTAGAATGTACTCTTCATTCTTCTGACATTAACATTCCCAACCTTGATGATTCTGTAATTTAAAAAAACCCTCCAAAAAGTACAGAAAGAGATTGCTTGCAATTGAAGTGAGTATCAGTTCTGACTGAAATCCTTCTGGAAAATATGCAAAAGGGCATTAAAAGCACATTAAAAGTGCCCATAAAGGATCTGAAAAAGTAAAGTTTTGAACGAATCAAATTAAACCTCTTATTAAGGCTGAGACTGTGCAAGATCTTTGGGTATGTGACATAAGCCAAAAACTTAAATGGTGAGCTAAAATGATTGCCTAAACCATAGTGATCCTAGCCAGAAACTGATGACAAATAAAATGAACCTGCTATCTATGAAACTGGGAGAGGGTTTACCGTCTGAAATCCAGAGCACAAATTAATCATTTGTGTAATTTGAATGAAGTCAGCTGGAATTATCCCAGGAATGAATATAGCCCAATTTGTTAAAGATATGGTACTGTAAATACTGCACTGTGTCAGGTGTACATCTGTTCAACAACTGCCTCAGCTAAATAGATAAGAGACTCTTTCCCATTAGCTAAAAACAACCTAAACACTTAACTCAGACCATCCCATTCTGTCAGGGTGCAGAAGTGGCCTTCCAATGAAACACCTCTGTATTTTTCACTTGGAATCTAAAATTGGTTTAAAGAAAGTGAAAAAAAAAAAAAAAGAAAAAAAGACGAAATTACCAAAGCTCAGAAAGGAATAAAGGAAGGAGGGCATCATTCAGAATACAGCATTCAGTCACTAACAGTCTGATCTTCAAAGGATTTCAACCAAGTCATTAAAATAGGAGGTTAGTTTTTAATGAGAAGGTATACAAGATGCCCAGTATAATTAGAGAGTGGGCTCTGAGGATTTACAGGACATTTGAATTTTTGAAAGAGAAGAAATAGCTGAGCAAACTGAGTTTAGTAAGTACTATCCCTATATTTTGTAGAACCTACATCTGCAAGTTGTTTTAATATTATTGTGGTTTAACGCCAGCTGGCAACTCAGTCCTGCAGAGCCACTTGCTGACACTCCCACCTCTAGGATGGGGGAGAGAATCAGAACAATAAAAAAGTGAGAAAACTCATGGGTTGAGATAAAGACAGTTTAATAGGTAAAGCAAAAGCTGTGTGCATAAAGCAAAGCAAGATGAGGAGTTCATTCAGTACTTCCCATGGGCAGTCACGTGTTCAGCCATCTCCAGTAAATCAGGGCTCCATCATATGTAACTGTGACTTGGAAAGATAAACATTATCACTCCAAATGTCCGTCCTCTCCTTCCTCCTTCTTCCCCCATCTTTATATGCTGAGCATGACACCATATGGTATGGAATAGCCCTTTGGTCAGCTGGGTTCAGCTGTTCCAGCTGTGTCCCCCCCCCAGCTTCTTGTGTGCTCTGAGAGTCCTCGCTGCAGGGGTACGGTGAGGAACAGAAAAGGCCTTGACTCTGTGTAAGTTATGAATAGCTAAAACACCCCTGAATTATTGATACTGTTTTAAGCACAAATTCAAAACATAGCTCCATACTACCTACTGAAAAATAACTGTACCTCAACCAAGACCAGCACAAATACGTGCACTTTGAAACTTGTGAGGCACTGTGAAACACCAGTTCCTTCCTCACTACCAGTTTCATTGGATAATCTTGCCTTTGATTGTACAGGCTTGTTTCATCTTCTCTTCCCACCTTTCTCCCACAGTAAACACTACCCATTTTTGTTTACTAGACAATCCACCATGTATACTTTACTTATGTACACAAGAGCTTAGTAGGGTCAGTAAGTGAAAGAAAGGCAATGCTTTCACGAAGGATTATTTTTTCCTTGTTTACTGCTATGCAGTTAAAAGGCTCATGGTTATGCCCAAATGCATCATTTACTTGAAATACTGGTAAGTCCTTCTAGTGATCAACACCTACTAATTCTAGATAGTAACAAACATTTAAGGTAGAGTAAAAAAACCTAAGGGTTGTTATAGATAGAGAGAAACTTTAAATGATATTTTACTTGCATGTATATGAAGCCTATACTAGGGTTGTTTAGAGTTATTATGTTTCTCTCTGGCTTAATCTAGTCATCTAGTTGCTGAGATGCCTTTTTTACCCCTTTTTGGTCTCAAGGATCCTTTTCCTTTACTTTGCTCTTGTTTTTCATGCCTATATCTGGTGGCCTCCTTCTTGAGCTCCCTGTCTCTCTTTCCATATGAGAAGGTTTTTTGCATGTAAGCACTTACCAACCTTTTTATTTTTAGGAAATAAAAGAGTTGAATGCACATTTTAATACATTTTTAATGGCCATTGCTGACATACAAGACACTTTGCTGGTATTGTCTTCATTGCTATTATGTTAAAAGACTTTTATTTTTATCAATATCTATTGTGCCGTCCAGTTAAAATGACAATGACTCCCACGCTGAGCAAATTGAACGAGCTTTTCACTTCATTGAAGAAAAGGACCAGTGCTGGCTGCAATGGCTTTTTTTTTTTTTTTTTTCTTTTTTGGAGGGGGGAGGGAGTCATTGTTCACATTCTACTGAATCTATAGTCCCTGTTAAATAATCTTCATGTATTATTAAGAGAATATTCGTCTTTAGTGTACAAATAACTTTCTTTAAACATTGTTCCAGTTAGAGTATTTGCTCATGAGACTTGGTCTTCTGCTGCCACCTACAGACAAGACAAAGTATTGCGGGATGGTGTGTCTTCCGTAGTGCAAATGATGGTGATGTGCCTTCCTTGTACAGTTTCAGAGACATTTCTTCAGTTTTAAGTATCAGCACAATTTAGCTTGTAAAATATCTCAGAGAAAGCCACATAGAGATACTATAAGAGAAATTGAAGGATTGGACAAAACCGTTGTCATTTTTGACTTATACTTAAAAACTTTTAGGTGTAGGATGAACATATTGCAGTCCATTTATTCTCTCTCCCAAAGTGAAAAGGGTTCCTTTTTTTTTAACTGCATATATCACTTCTGTTCTGTGTTCCATCTATGGTGTGTGGTGCCTCTTCAATGAGGCACTTAATGATAGGGTTTTCTTGCATCTCACTCTAAGCTGGTGAAATACTTTTTTGTATGCCCTTCATACTCCCCATTCTTTTGCTGTATCAGATTGGAACGAAAATTCAGAGTGGTGATTTCCTTCTCTCATTTTTAACACATGGTACAGATGAAATTCTGCCAGGCTCTAGGCCTCCTGGAGCTGTAAATCTCACAATAGGCACTGCACAGATGTGTGTCAGAAGGAATATCAACATTTGCCTCACTCTGCTGAACCTCTGTGGGCACTGTGAAAGAAACCTCTGCTGAGAAATTGTACAGTGCAATGAAGTGTTAAAAAAGGTGCAAAAATGAGAAACGTTGGTATATTGCCATTTACTCAAACATGGTGGTCCACCATCTACAGAGGCTTGAGATCAAAATGATTCTTCTTCACCAGTTCCATCTCTAGGGTCTTACTTGTCCCAGCAGCAGAAGCAAGCTCCTGATACAGACTATGGTATGTTGTAGCAACATAATAACAATACAGCCTGGGGTCAACTCTTTCCTCTGCAGAAAAAAAATAATAGCTTAAATTGTGAACACTTGAAAGGCAACAGGTAATTTTGTGTGTGTGTGTGCATTGTGGGCAAAGGGAGGATGAGCATAAAAATCTGAACTTTTGAATTCTGGAGAGAAAGCCTTTTGCAAGCTAGTTAAAACTGGTAAAAGCTAGCTGTGTTTTTTTTTGTTGTTGTTGTTTGGTTGGTTTTGGTTTTTTGTTTGTTTGTTTTAATATGAACTGGACTAAGCAAAAGTGACACTTCCTGAATCCTACATCTAATAAAAAGGCATGAGACAGAACCACCAGCTGGGACAGTAAGCAGACATTCTGCATATAAACTACTTAGATTGGCAAAACTGGAGATTGAAGTTCCCAAAAAATAAAGGAAAAAAGAAAAAAAAAAAGAGAAAACAAAGGTTATAAAAAATAAGACATGGGGCTTCAGGGAACAGAAGGCAACCTGGAAAGGATAAGGTGAAAAATCTCTGCTGAAGGAAAGGTCTGAGAAGCAGAAGAAGATCCCAGATATCGGAGAGATAGGTGGAGAAGGTGATATGGGAATACTCAGGGACCTTGTCTGATGACCCCTGAGATGGCTAACTGGCAACAGCAGCATGGTGTGAAGAGACATGACTTTATGACTGATTTTCCCAGACCTTCAGGAACCTTGCTGAGGAAAGGGGAAATTGAAACCTAGAGTGCAGCACTGGGGAAACTGAGCAAGAGTGTGTCATAAATGAATGCAGAGGAAGCTCTAATTCTTATGGTTCTTAAATAAATCCCAATACAGCTATCTACTATAGTTGTCATTTACTCTCTCTAGTCCCCATCAGCATGATAGACCACCTCCTGCCAGGAAGCAAAACCGTTACAAGAACACAAACTGCCTGGTAAGGGCCCTACAAAGTCAGTAGATCCCAGCTACAGCTTGTTCTTCTCTCTGTCTTTTTTTTTTTTTGAAAGAAAATTTATTCACAAACCAAGAAATAAATTCCTTAAGTATAAGCATGATGCTTAGTTTGAGCACTGCAAATTAAACCGGTCTAGTCATTGTGCTGAATCAGGGAGCTTCTGAGGAATCTAGATCTGAAGAATCTTAGCGAGATTATTAAATGTCTGTGCTTGATGGGTACAGAGGAACTGAAAACCATTGTGAATTTACAAATATTCTAATAAAATAAGTGTTTTTTTGTTTTTCTGATGAAAATAAAATTGTTACTGACATCTTTACCTATTAGACCAACATTTTTTTCAAGTAGACCTAAATTAAAAAGAACAACCAGAACTTATTTTAATTTTCATTTTCATTTTCTTCCTTGCTCGCCTCCTCACTTTTATAGATTTCAAGGCCAGAAAGACCCATGAAATTTCTGATTGACCTTCTGCTTAGCACAACTTTTAACCCTGTTCAGCTCCTTCTCACAGTAACACATTTGCATAACTACGTTTATCAGCTACAATGACCTTCCTCTTGCCTCATACCAGTCATTGTAATTTAACACAAGAGGTATTTCATATACTACAGATTTTAATATGCATTTTGCTGAAGAAGGGCTCATTTGTAAACACAGCCAGAATGTTTCTTGGTTAAATTTACTCATAGATGTGTATGCTGTCTATCACTACTTCAATACTTCCATTTGGTGATTTTTGTTTTAAATAATGTTCTTTCCTACATAGAAATAAGTCTGATTTTTTTGGTGTTTTTTTTTGGTGTGGTGTGTTTGGTTTTTTTTGTTTGTTTGTTTGGTTTTTTTTTTGTTTGGTTTTTTTTTTTTTTTTTATTCTTAGTAGTGAAATATAAGAAAAAATAGTTCAAAATTAGCAGTAAGAGATTTGACATAGCTTACATGCTTAGGTCTTGAACTCTTGTTTTCTCTTTTCTCTTGTATTCAAACACATGGCATAGTATGCTGACTCAAAGTAGAAACAAACTAGACCGAAGAGTTAATATGGCAAGACAGTATTTTGTAGATTCTTTTTAGATATTAAAATCTCAACTGTGAAATAAAACATTGCTGTGTTTCACAAATTTATCCTTCAGGTTTCTTCTTTTTTTTTTTTTTTTTTTTTTTATTCACCCAATGTGATGTCAGTTACTATTTATTCTCTCTAATATTTATTATATGCTGATAGAAATTAAAAGGGCTAATTGCTGTATACTTTCAGAAACACATATACTACATACTTTGAAGTAAAATGAACTGCTAAATGAGAACTAATAATGTGTATAAGAAATGTCTGAACTTTTAATTTTGATGGAAACAGCAAAACCAACATTATTTTCACAGGCAATAATTATTTCTCAAAAAATTAATGTCCAGACTCTCATTCTCTTTTCAGATTATTAATATAAATTCTTAAAGACTTTTCAAGAAATGCTGAGAAGTTCAGAACCAATATAATATACTTAAATTTTACTTTTTTTCTGTATGACGTGAATAGTTTATATATTAAAGAGTTTGTTCATTATCAGCCAAAATGCTCATTTATTACTCCCCCCTCAGTTGTCTCCTTTGCCTTAGAACGGGTATTTTATTCATTGTATTCATTGTATTCATTGCTACCATGAATAAGATCTGGGAAATCAATCCTGGAGTAAGGTCTGAAGGATTTGGCCCAACACCTGTAAAATATGAGCAGATAATTCTTTCACAAGGAAGAAGAATTATCATCATCTATTGTCTGTTGATGAACTCTGTGATGACTGCATTGCACAGCACTCTGGATAGCAGTAAATGACTATTGCACTTGAGAAGTCAGATTTATTTTGCACATGTAAGACATTATTTTCATTCCTGGTCTTCAAGGACCCTTCATTCAGAATCTAAAATGTTTCATCAAACAACGTAGCATCTGTTAAAATTATAATCACTTGCACCAAAATTCATATCAAAAGATATACTGTACATTACTTCCTTTGTATTTATTTCTCCCCCTCCCCCTGATAAGTGTCTCAACAATTTGGGAGATATATAGCTGGTTTTTATGGCAGAAAAAGAAAAGTGTTCCACTATATTTTTGTTTTAGATGTGCAGCATCAGATGTGCAGCAATGTTAATTTAGGAAAAGAAGTAGGTTTTAACTGTTTTTATGGGCAGGGCAAAACCAAAGTAATAAAGAAGCATGTGGGCTTTATTAATCTATTATGAATAATGTTAATACCATGAAATATATTATGCAGACTTTAGTCAATTTTCAGTGTGGTTTGTAAGAAGTTAAACCACTGCTTGTTAGTATGAAGAGAGATCTTGAATTCTACTAGACCTTGCTGTTGAATCTTCACTGTAGGTAAAAGACTGAGGAAGCTAAAAAGAGATGAAAGAAAAGATCAAAGAATGTCAAAGACATATATTACTGTATGGCAATTGTCATTTTGGTATCTAGTAACAATTTATTTTTTTTTTAAACCACACTAAAGGCATGAATGTAAAAATACTAGCTTAATATTAACAGACTATTCTTTTTTTGAAGCTCTGAGTCTCCTTTTCATTGTCTTTTATGTCTTTGTTCACTGGATCATTCTGTGCATATTTATTTTTAACCCTGTAACATGCTAATAAATGACAAGGTAGGAAAGCAAAACCTGGTTTTTTTACACTACTTTCTGTTTCTCTTGTATTTGTTGTTCTCATTTTCTTTAAGGGTCGTGAAAGTGTTTTAAGTTTCTGTTCCTTTATAGAGGAGCAATATAATCTGAAACGTGCTAACTTTCAAACTGGATTCTCCCTGCACACCTGGAAAACCTCTGTCTCAAATGGAGGGAGAGAGGTGAGGGGAAATTTAGTCTTACAGAAAATCTTCAGGATTTGCTAGGTCCTTTGACTTGACTAACAGCAATTTGACTTAATGCACATCTGTGTGAGAAACCTCCAGTGATATTTGGGGTCTAAAACTTTTGTTGTATTAATGCTAGTAAGGACTTGTATAACTTTTAGTTCAAATTAAAGTAAAATGCTTAAAAACATTTACTTGTCCACTAAATCAGTACAAAAGCCATATCTCATCTTTGGGATGCAGAGGGAATAAAAGACAGGAAGAGACTAGGAAGCAAGAAATAATTTATTTTTTTTTTTCCTAGAAGGCCAAATAAATTACTTATTGAAAGGACCTGTGAAAAAATGCTGTCATTTTACCTGTCAGTTAGATAGCTGGTAAGCCTTTTACACCTCCCAAAGAAGAATCAAAAACTTTGCTTGACAAAGATCCTGAAGTTCACTGAAATATTAACAGCCAGTGAGAGAAAAACAAGAAGTGTGTGTTTGTGGCCTGAACATCAGTGTTTTATGTATACAATCACGGACATGAAATATAAAACACTGCCTTTTGTCCTCCTCGAGTACTACACAAACTAAACTAGGTCACTCAGTTTAGAACAAACCAAAGCACGGTACAGTGAGCTTTTACATGACCCTATGAAGTGATGAGCTTATTTTCTACTTATTTCATATTCCCATTTTGATTTTGAAAACTGATGTAAATAATTTTAAAAACACTTAGGAAAACTTGGATACATCAAAATCTCAAAAATAAGACATGGTACAATTAAATGGTACATATATCATATTAAAACAATGGGAAATGCATCCCAGGAGGACAAAAAAAATCACAAAAGATTAGGGACATATTTCAAAATACATCACTGAAGCAATCAACAATCATTAAAATGAACAACATATCACCATAGGGAGTCCTAAATTAAAAATCCTTCATACTTCAGAAGTCAGTATAGTTAGTGCTGCCAATAGTACACTTGGGATTATTTTAATATACTATAGGATCTAGCTGTTTGGTTGATATGCATAGTTACCCCTTTGATCAGTTATCATTTGTAATTTCCCTTCTTTTTCTTTTTTTCTTTTTTTTTTTTTCAGATAATGTTTCCTGAGATTTAGTCAGTCCTCTGTTTTAGTGGAGGAATTATTGTTTATTACATAAAATAGTATTACCTCTTATAAAGAGAGAGAGAGGATTATTTTGTAATTTTTATATATATATATGTATATATATGTATATATTAGGAAATAGAAGACATTGTGCCATATTTCATATTGTCCAACTTCTGTTTAATAGTGAGGACATTTACGTGAATATGCTTGCTGATGGTTACAAGAAAACAGATTAGATCCAGCATTGCACTCTAGGATCTTTGAGTACCAATATATAAAAATATCAATGTCACTCAGTCTCAGTTTTACCTGTCTGAAAAAGAAATGTTGGTTAG
>JAWWTY010000001.1:66002065-66016822 GCA_035222235.1 Margarornis squamiger | reverse complement strand
CTTTGAGTACCAATATATAAAAATATCAATGTCACTCAGTCTCAGTTTTACCTGTCTGAAAAAGAAATGTTGGTTAGCAGACTGAGGATTTAATCTCAGTGCCTTCTTTGCAGACACTGTTTTTATGACCTTTTTTTTTTTTTTCCCACTTGAACAGAAGTTGAAAAAAAAAGAGGGAAGCATTTTTCATTTTATTCACACCTGATTTGTTTTTACTATGCTCTTGATGTTACTGCAGTGTAGAGCATTGTATTCAAAATACTTTGAGAATAATAAAATTTGCTTGGAGGTTTTACATTAACTTCATTGTCTGTAAGAAGTTTCAAGACCAAAGATCCATAGATATTCAGAAGAACAAAAATCTACAGCAAAACTGTTAGTGCATTAAACAAAATTAGTGCTGCAGATTTTATAATAAAGAGATTGTAGCACAATAAATATACTTTTATAAAAAAATGCTCTATACAGGACTTGAGAAATGTTCTTAAATTTTGTTTCATTTCATTTACAAACCATGATGAAAGAGCTTTGTGAAAGATCCAAATTGCATTAAAAATTATGTGATTGAAGGTATATAGTTGATATTTACTGCAAGAGCTAAGCCTAAGATTTACACAATCCAATCTATAGTTATTTCAAGTCATCAGTAATATGTTGGTGTTGGGAAAGAAACATCCAGCACTCCATTTGCTGTTATTGTGCCATGAAATTTTACAGAAGAAGTTCTGGAGCTGGATGTCATTTCTGCTTGTGTTTCTGTTTTAATATCATGATCTGCTCTCTGTGAAGAACAGGACTGCACCTACTGTTATGTACTAAAATAAACAATACTAGCCTCTGCTGCAAAGAACAATGATGATCTCTAGTGGCAGTAAGTTTTACTTCAAGCTTAGTGATAATAAAAAGAACAGGGTAAAGATATTCCTCATTGACATTTAGCTTAGGTTGTGTCTGTTGATACTGAAAAAACTTTTTTTTTTTTTTTTTAAAGGCACTAAAATAGCAGTAGCTAATGAAACTAAATTCACTTATTCAGTATTTTCTGTCTGTATGTATTCAAACTTACAAATTTAGCAGTCCCATTGGTAATAATCCAATTTTACATATGTAGCTGCTACATTGTTTTCCTGAACTCTTTCAGATGTATTATTTCATAACTGCTTTCAGCTGAGGCCTTAATATCTCTGAGTTGTTGTTGATATAACAACAGAAAACAACAAAATGATAAATTCTCTCTTTCGTGTACACAGAGTAGTTTTGTACTGCTTTTATAAATTTGTAATTTATTTTCCAGCAAATATATAAGGTAATAAATACTCTATGTTAAAAATATTAGACTAATGGTGGTTCCTGAACCTTGTAGTTACTTATAGTCTGAAAATGTTTTTCATCTCTTATTCCTTGTATCCTTTCAGAGGTGTGGCAAGGAGATGCAAGATGAAGCAATGCAAAGCAAGACTGCATTAATATATAGGTGTAAGACAATATCTCAATTATCAATGTTAAGGAAAATGATTTACATAGAATTTGTGGCCATTAGATCTCTCGTCAAAAATTCTGTGAGGCCACATAAATCTGTGGCCCTTTAGTATCCAAATGATACCTCTATCATTTTCCTAGAGTCACCTTAATTGTTCTGGAGGACTATATATGTTAGAGGCATAATGTCAGAGCAGGGCCCAAACAACAATATACCAACAACCTTTCAAATTGGCATAGAATCATAGAATAGCTTGGACTGGCAGAGCCCTTTGAAGTGGAGTGGAGGGGCAGAATCCCAGGATACAATTGTCTTTCTGGGCTGCAAGTGCACATTGCTGGGTCTTGTCCAGCCTCTCATCCACCAGTCCCCACAAGTCCTTCTCAGCAGGGCTGCTCTCGGTCTGTTCATCCCCCAGCCCAGATTGATACCAGGGGTTGCCCCAACCCAGGTGCAGCACCTTGCACTTGGTGTTTTTAAATTGCACAAAATTCTTACGTGCCCACTTCTCAAGTTTGTCCAGGTCCTTCTAGATCCCATCCTTCAGGTGAGTCACCTCCACCACTCAGATTGGTGTCATTTGCAAACTCAGCAATTTAGAGAGAGGATGTTGTGAGGGACTGTGTCAAGGGCTTTACAGAAGTCCAGATAAGTGACATCTGTAGCTCTTCCCTTGTCCACTGATGTGGTTACTCCATCACAGAAGGCCAATAGGTTGGTCAGGCAGGACTTGCCCTTGGTGAAGCTGTGCTGGATGTCCTGAATCACCTCTCTGTCCTCCATGTGCCTCAGCACAGCTTCTAGGAGGATCTGTTCCATGATCATCCCACAAAGGTGACTCTAACAGGTCGGTAGTTCCCAAGGTTCTCCTTTCCCTTTTTCTAGACGGGTAAGACATTCTCTTTAATACCAGTACACTAATGCAGTGTAGCTATATGATAGCAGCCTTGATTTCTGCAGTAGTACATGTCAGAAGCAGAGCATTCAGCTTTTTCTGTCTTAACTTTCCTCTTCCCACATGATTTTTCATTATATCCCCTTTTCCCCTTGTTTTTGTTTTTGTTTTATTTTTTCCATGATATATAGATTATTACTATGTTTCAAGGAACTTTTAGTACCAAGAATATGTTGTTGCTTAATATTTTTCTGTATTTAAGGGAAAAGAACTCAGAGATGTAAAAGACACATGCTATAAAATACATTCTTTAAGCATATCAAAAGAAATCCCAAACCCTCAGATAGGTTTAAGGAATATGTATCGTGACAGACAGAGCATCATGTTTCAAAACGGATCCCAAAACAACTGGTAATCTGAACACTGCTTTGTAATGACGTTGTCCTGCTTGAAATTAGTCAGTGGAGAAACCCTGAGAGTCATAGAAAATCTTCACCAACATTTTCAAACTTAGATGGTTTTCCTTTTCTGGAGTGTAATGCTGTACTGTAAAAACTCAGAACCTTTTTCCAAAAACAGAAAGCTCTGCTTTATTTTATGTTCCCTTGTTATATAGTAAAGAAATAGCCTTCTTGCCAAGATAAAGAAGGACTGTTGTTAGGCTACAGTGCTGTAACCTGCCTGAACAGTATTAATATCCTATTTCTTTTTTCCTTGTAAGATTTCCAAAGTACAAGCTGTTCTAGGGGTTTACCTCTAACTTTTTAAAAATCCTAGTGGTTTGTCATCTTCTGAGTCAGAAAGAAAGGACACAGGATAGAACACTTTGCTATTTTAGCCTCTACAGCCTGTGACACACAGTAACAGTGATATTGTTTTGATGCAAAAAGAAAAAAGTTTTTGACCTGGTCATGTTTTCCCTCACTGACACTATTGGTAAGCAACATTTGTCTTTTGTAAAAGAAATTTGCAGCATGAAAATGTTGCTGGCTGCCTGATGATTTTATTTTGATATGTGTTTATGTGAATTTTAGTCAAATTCTAGTAACTACTCACTCTAAAAAGATGTACACAGCCTTTGATATTTTTCTGGCTTTAACATTGCATGACTTCACCAACTTTGCTACTTAGAAAAAGGTAGGGAAGCTACATCAAGTAAATTAACCTTGCTTAGAAGTTGCAGTCAAAACTAGCACATTACTGCAGAGCTTCCAAGATTGCACTGTTCCCTACATGCTTGTGGGTACAATTCAAGGTGTTAATATGTAACTGCTCCTTAATATACTGCATATTTGAGGGCTTAGCTGCTTGGAAGCCCCTTTCTTTCCCTTTGTATTAATACTGCAGTAGAGATCACCTTGTGTAATATGATTTCAGGTCCCTGGATACACACATTTTGGATTTAAAGTAGACTATTTCCAATAAAGATTGTTTGACCACATTTATATTTTCCTGATGAATCTTATAGCCACCCATTTTCATTCACTATTTAGCCTGAAGCAGACTGTGACCTTTGTCTATACAATATTTTATACTATGAGAGTAATTTGCTCTACTTTTGTCACCATGCTTACTTTTTAAAAAAATATTCTATGCACACACAGGTTGCATAAATGGACTGGCAACCAGAGTTGTGCAAAAGAACAGAAAAGGTATAAAATACTTCTATTCACTCAAATTACTCTGAAGCTTCTCTTTCCTTGTTGTAATCCTTCCCTTTCACCCTAATCACGTCCTCTCATAGTGGCAGGTGAA
The DNA here is from genome assembly GCA_035222235.1 of Margarornis squamiger. NCBI lineage: Eukaryota > Metazoa > Chordata > Aves > Passeriformes > Furnariidae > Margarornis > Margarornis squamiger. Next base: position 66,012,692 of record JAWWTY010000001.1, on the reverse strand, counting down.
TTCTTTTCACAGTGAAGACCTTCTCATTTGCCTTGTTAGTTTTTCTCTCCACCCCAGCATAATCATTTCAGACTCAGTAAATTCCTTCCAGCCTTCCTCATCCACCACCTGTTCTGTCACCACTGGAAAGTCTGGAGCTGGCTCTGCCAACAGCCTTTTGACTGTAAAAAGTTGACATAAATTTTACCATTCTTTACAGCATAATTGCTGATAATAGCTGGTTGTGCACACGCACTATGCACATTTGTGCACGTATTTAATTATATGTATTAGTCTAGTATTGCTTAGATCCCAAAAGAAAAATATTTGAACGTGGGCATCATAACTACCATCTGGGATAACAATGCAGGAAGTATGACAGCTGTTTCCCACCGGAAGACAAAGGCCTAAAGGGTTATTAATACTTCAATTAAATTTTTCTCCAAAATATAAATAAAAAAGCCACCAAAACTCAAAATTCAACAAATGTTAGTTTGCTGCATCCAAGAATAGGCCTTCAAGTGTTGAGGACCAGTCTCAGAGGTGGAAAGGTGTGTCTCAGGGTGATTTGCAAGTTTCTTGTTTGTGTCGCCCATAAGGTTGAGAATTTGATGCACCTGATTTCATATATGCTGATAAAAATTACTTGTAATAATCATATTAGAACTCAAATCTGGAACAATACCAGGGCATCAGTAACCCTCAAGAAATTTCATGACTCATTCAGTAATTACATGGTCAAATGATTTAGATTTGTACAATGCTGGACCCCATTAATTAAATAAATATTAATCAATTCCCCATGCTGTGTAGACATTAATTCACTCTCACTCTATTTTCAAATCAAGTAACTAGTAGCTTGTGGAAGAAAATTTGGGTAGAGATTTAGTAATAGTATACTGCAAATATTGCCCTCTAAGGAAAGTATGAAAAATATTGCTTCATGTTTGGCTACCATCACTGTAAGTTTTCCCACACTACCTAAAAGCAGTTGTGTCTTTAAATTCTTTGTCATCACAAAGTATGTAGCATACACACTTCGAAATCTCTTGGTGGTAGGGTATTTCTTCAGATACTTCAGTTAGTTCTTCAGAGCTTCACAGATATTTTCACCTGTAAAAAATCAATTCAGAGTGAAAATAATAGTTATGTCTTAGGTCTACAAGTATACCACAAAAAACCATCCTGGTGAAGAGATCTGAAACTCCAGAGCCTCAGCCAGTCATTCAGCATTGTGTTCATTTGTTAAGTCATGGATACACACATGGATACGCATGGATACAAAAGTATTTGTTAATATAATCCTGGGAAGTGTTTGGTCCCTGGTACTTTGATGAGAACCACAAAATCTTAGGTTCTTCCTATACGTTTTAAAGGCACAACCAAAAAAGAGAAGCATCATCAGTAATTTTGTCTACTTAGGGATAAATGTTGCCCTCTGGAAATTCCAATGTCTTTCTGGTGAATGTGTAAAGACACAACTGGAAGACGGATTTCAGATCTCTATCTTTGTTCACATTGCATGGTGAGAGTTAACCATTAGGAGTAAGATTCACACAAATCAGTAGGCTGACCAGGGTATTACATAAGAGTAGGGTAAGAGCTATTACTTATTTTCAGCCATGAGCTCTCTCTGGAAAAGGCACTTAACTGTGTCAGTCATTTCTCACAAAATGCACCTGCAAGTTCCAAATTAAAATCTTCTTACTTTTGGAAAAGAGATTTAAAGACATATCTCCTAAACTGCTCCATTATTGCACTCTATTTTAAGGTACTGTTCTCATAATCTTACTCAAAGTCATTCCCCTCTATAAATCATAGTAATTGGATCAGAGAGACAGAAGAATGGTTCAACATAAGTTTGTGTTTTGATTTGTATTTGATCATTTTACAAAATAACAGAGACCTGAATAGAAAAGAGTGTGCAGAACACATTCTGGATGTCTTCTTTACAGCATGGACATGTTCTGAGAATTGCCAGTCCTGGTAGATAAATACATGGAGACAAGTACAAAAGATATTTTAAAAGTACAGATATAAAAACCAAGGAGTAAATATTAATTTGATCATTTACATGTAGTCAACAGAAATGTAGATAACTAGGGATTTAGGCATACAGAGAATTAAACAACACTGAGAGAAGGGGTTGTGAGCTCTTTTTGGTGCCTCATATTAAGCTCTTAAGTGTTGGGGAAGAAAAACAGTTATTAACAGAAGGAGATCTGAAGGGATTGTCCAGCAAGCCCTGGGCAGCAGATACTGAAGGGGTTTCCTCCCTTAGGTAAGACAGGAGCCTGCCACGAGAGGATACTTTGGAGACCAGGACTGTTTCCAGCTATCTATGTATATTAGCCCTGTCTCTCTTTCCAAGATATGGAAGGACTTTACAAGATCTTGCAAGACATGCAGAAACCCTTTGTTCCCCCAGGTGGTCCTGGTGTGGAGAAATGCTTACTGTATGATGAAATTCAGTGACTGGATTTCCTAAGCCCTAGTTAACATAGCTTGTCCCCCTCACTAACATGTCCTGCCTCCTCATTAACACACCCCGCTCCTCAGTTCTATATATTGTAATGAGAGTGATCAATAAATGTCTCAGTTTCTACCCCCAAACTGGGAACGTCTAGATTATTGACTGGCCAACACTTCAGGAATTTAACACCAAGATACAAATTCCAAAATTACTCAGGACCTACAATGTTTGCAATGAGAGAAACTCACTGGAAGTTACTCTCTCTTAGCAGAACACAGGATGTTTTTTAAGGCACCTTAATCTTAAAAATGGTGGTGAGTGTTCAGTTTTGAAGATAAAACACAGAAAACTGTAATTGCTCTCAAAAATCAAACTAAAAATTAAGACAGAGGGAAGCGTTGAAGACTACTCTACTTTGTAATCTGTGTATTTTTCTGACTGCTATTATATGCATCTCCATCCTCTTCGGATTCTCAGTCAAAGCCCTTTCTTTCAAGTTCACATGCAACTCCTTGCTCAAAGCCAGAGGTTGCTATAGGAGAACCAGCTTGTAAAATGAAATCCAGTAATATGTTAACAACAGTAGGTATGAAACTCAACTGCCACAATGAATTACTAATAGTGCACTGAATAATTTTAGGCCTTTGATGAAGATATTATATTTACACTTGGTAATAATGAAATTAAATCATTGAGCAAGGAATTGGTTTTGTCACAGACTATAGACAAGGGAAAAATGTACAAACTATGAATCAAAAGCTATGTCTACCTTGTAGTCCTGTTCAAAGAGTATGGATAAACTTCCTGGTGTATAGCATGGATGAGACCCTATTACCACAGTTAGGTAAGATTAGTCTATCTGAAAAGACGGGGAGTGACAGCTCCATTTAAACTGGTTTGTCTTCACTCATATCATTGATAAAAAGGACTAAAGAAGTTACCTTCCGGTAGTATAGATTATTTTAAAAAATTCATATGAAGTCAGTTATTCTTGGTCTGCTGCAACATTATTTTTCCAGGTCTGTAGTTATAGGTTATACACACTATCAAAAACATTAAAAGTTTATAGTTTTCAAGCCCAAACTCCAGTTACAAAGAAAAAAGATAGACAGAGTTAGTATTTTCCTGTTCAAATATTTTTTAATGACAACTATAAAAGTGACATGACCATAGACCTAAAATATACATGAATTGTTTCTCCCAAAGGAACTTTAAATATATTTTTTCTTTATTCTGAAAAGTATGCACATACAATTCCAGTTTTAACTTTACATTATTCTCAAATAAAATTTTAGGATGCATTTTTTCAATACTCATTGCAATGATTTAAAATAATGCCTAACAAATTGTTTTGATCTAACTAAATCTTGGCTTTACTGCTGCAGTTCCATATCTAAAGGTCATATTTTTTTCCATTAAAGAAACCTCTAATAAAAGCTTCTAGAAACAATGGTAAATGGAAGATCAAAAATGCATTTGTTCCACAGATCCAGAACATATGCTGAATTTAATGATGAAATGAAAGTAAGGATGTTACATTTCCTCTGACCTTCACTAGATAAAGACAGATAACTGGCTTTATAAGCAAAAACTGTGTCGATCGTTCCACACATTGAGACTTAGATGCCCTGGACAAAGATGTCTTATAACTTCATAATATGGAATTGTTATGATGGGAAAGGACATATAGATTATCCTGTTTCTTATCAGTGCTAGTTGTGAAAACTAAACAGTTCTAAGAAATGTTTTAAACAAAACCACCAAAAAATATGACTTAGGGTGTGTAAGGAATAAGTTAAACAGAAGATTTTTGTCTGGTGTCACAAACACCTTTTTTTCATATTCTGAAATTTAAGCAAAATTCTAATCTTATGAACCTCTGGAGAAGGTCAAGATTTTACCTTGTATGTATGTATTGAATTTATTACTATATGATTCAATATTGCACAAAATTAATATAAGAAGACATAGACCTGTCACGACTTATCCAGAGAAATATATTCAAAAATGGCAATGCGATATGCATTAATTTACCTCTAACCCCTAATTTATGGTCATTTGCTTGATCCTGAATGGTCCTAAAAGCACACGACTATGAAAAAAAGAAAGAAAACTCATGGAAAAAGAAGGCAATTTTAAGTCCAGTTTCTAAGTAAGGGTGAGTGTTTTTCCTACTAGGAATTTCACTCCTCAAGATCATGTTACAAATCAGTCTCATAAAGTTGAAATTTAAGTTTCTTCTCATAACATTTGAAACAGCAGGATTAGAGGTTTATCACATAAGGTTATAGGAGATTTAGCTGGGTGAAGCAGCTAAGAATAAGAAGTCAGGAATCACTGTGGTAACATATGCAGGTGCCAGGTGTTTGCTATTTCTTCTCTTTCTCATTATTATTCCCTTTATTGAATGGCTATTTAAAATAAAGAACAACAAACCCCCCGATGATTGATAACAAATGTAACCAACATATTTCAGCTTGTACAAATTTACCTGATCTGAAGTATTGCATTTTTAAGTTCTGTAGAGGGAGAAAGGTCTTTGATAAATATTTAAAATTGTCTGTGAGAATCATGAGATTTTTTAGAAAATGCATTTTTCTTGTTAACTATATAGTTTTCCAAAATATGATTGTGTATGTTTTGTTTGAAGATAATTTTGTGATAATCTGTGCAAGCACTGTATCTTAACATAGTTCTGTGAAATGCAATAGAGTTTTCAATATCAAAACAATATTAGAAGAAGAAAATTTATGTATTCAGTGTAATACAATCTGTTCACTGTACATTAACATCTACCCTACAATTATGATAAGCTTTATCAAGCATCAGATGAAACAGTAGAACAAATATGCATATTCATTCCCAGATTATTGCTGTTTATTTGCCACATTGCTACTCCTCTCCATTTTTTTTTTTTACTTTCTCTTGCTATTTTAGCTTTGTTGTAATTATTAATTTTTATGTGATGAGATCACCACTCTGAAATATTCTGGGAAACAGAATGTTATGGCAACATGATCTTGTGGAAATTATTTTCAGCCATATAAAAGGCAAACAGTCTTGCAAAAGAAATATTGCAAGGAACTACTATTTAGAATGACAGTTATTACATATACCTAGTTTGACTAGGAAATAAAGAATAGTCTTGTTAATTTTGGCATTTTACCAAAATGGATAAGCAGTGTACCCTAATGTAGGGTGTATACATTTAAAAATTGAACTTAGTAAATTAAACTTAACACAACATGTTTAAATATTCCTAGTAGAACATGTCGCTTCTTTTTTGTTAAGATTTTTTCCTCTAAATCTCAAAAATAAACAATCATATTTGAAAAAAATAATAAAAAAGACAATCCTCTAATATCTTATGGGACTTTTTGAAAGGCCCCATTAAAAATAAGAGATATATAAACAGAACATGTAATTTTAGGAATTTCTGTTCTCAAAAGCCATTAGAGGCATAGGTGTTTATTGGCATATAAGGTAGCAGGGAAAAAGTAGAGAAAAAAGATTCAGAAACTAATCTAGGTAGGTAATCCTACTACCTAGGTAGGAAAGAAATACAACAGCAAGGATGAATGAAAGGGAAACATACCCCAGCTGACTTTCTAATTCTATGGACGGTGTTTAAAATTGGGCATAAGGACTGGACATGCAGGTTGGCTCTGCTACCAAAATGGAATTTCTTACATTGACATAGAAGTGATGTTCTTTAAGTGATAAAATTATCTCTCATCTGCTTATATGTATTTCATTTTTTCATGCTTCAGGAATGTAATTCTAATATAGTATTTATAAATATAATATATATGTATTTTTACTGTCTTCTAAAATATATACCATCTTAAATTACCCAATTTGCAAAAATGCTGAGTATATAAACTTTCACTGAAGAGCTTGGCTGCATTTTCTGTCCCCTGTTTTTATCTGTCTTTTGAAAGAGGATATCTGAAAGATGAAATTAGGCTGATTGTTCATGTAAAGCTGATATCTATACGGGATAAAATAATTCAGCATTTACAGCATAGACAGTGAAAGGTCTCCCATACAATAATAATGCAGAAATATAACAATGGTGACTTAATCTTTTTATCAACCATGGGAATTGGGTTCTGGACTTACCAACTGAAAAGGCATATGGTACTGATAATTAGAAGCAGTCATTTCAGTTGCAATTTTGTATGGGCTTATATCTACTCAAAATTGCACAGAGGTTCTTGTACCTGAAATAGTCATCTGCAGAGAAAGGCAAAAACCTAATCACTAGAGCCTCAGAAAGGCTACAAAGAGGAGAATTAATGTAGACAAAAGGAAACACATTCTTATTAATATCTGTGATGTATTTCATGATAATTTTTAATACTGACACTTGCCAACAATATTTTTTGTGGGAAACTATTTTCATTGCTTTAAACTTTGCAGCTCTAGTGTGGTGCAAATCACTGCCCATGTGAGAAGAAAATTCACTAAAAATCAGAAAAATCTCTTGTGACATAGGAAAGCAAATCACACTTGCTAGGGAAGCAGGCACAGAAAGTTTTGAGCGGGTTCTGACTGTGTGGGAACTCCTATCTTATAGAAGCTCAGAAAGCAAAAACTTTCTATTGAGAGGATAACAAAATTTCTTAGGAAGTCTATAGAAAGTTACAAGCAGTAAGAGCTGTAGAGATACAGAAACCAGCATGCTTGCAGAAGATTACTGTGGAACTTCTGCTATTTGCATTGTGTATACTATCATAGCACATGAAACATAATGAGGACAGGTGGAAGAGAGGAGTAACTCCTCAAATTAAGCCAATGAATAGTATCTTAATCATCTTCATCACTGAATTGTATAATTGTTTGGATTGGAAGGGGCCTTAAAAATCATCTAGTTCCAACTCTCCTGCCATGGGTAGGGGCACCTTCCACTACACCAGGTTGCTCAAAGCCCCATCCTAGTGAGAACAGAATAAACAAATTACAGTCCTCTAAATTCTTTTGTTGTGGTTTGCAGCACTGAAATATTGATATGAAATTCAAATAAAACCATTATGAAAGTCAACATTAACTTAAACATAGGTAAGACTGGAGTGAAAGATTTATTTATATTAGTGTTATTTTGTCATAGTTTAATTATTAAGACTGAAATCCACATATAAATAGAAGTAATTCATATTGTTTAAAACAAAGCTGGAATATAAGTGCTCCATTATGACAACCAATAACATGAAATGAATAAACAGTTTGAAAAGTACAAAGCCAGCCTACCATCAAAAACAAAAAAGCACAAGAAATCAAATAAAATCAATCACCTCATAGCCTTGATTTATGCATTCTCACTGACTTTTTGTGACCATATTTTTCCTGAATATGCATGAATACAAACAATTAAGTGCCTGTAAATCCAGTGGTACTCAGAGGTGCAAAAAAGATTCTTTTTTAGTCAACATGATTTTCCTGTTATATATTTACGTTCCAGAAAAACAAAACTGGTTGCAGTGCGTTGACCTTGGCTGGATGCCAGGCCCCACTGAGCCACTCTATCCCTCCTCTCCTCGACTAGACAAGAAAAATATGATGAAAGACTCATGAATTATGGGCAGGCATTGATCACTCATCAATTACCATCATAAGCAAAACAGACTCAACCTGGAGAAATTCATTTACAATATTACCAATCAGATCAGAATAAGTTAATGAGGCATAAATGCAAATATTGATACAACTCTCCTTCCCCACCCTTTCCTTCTTCCTGGGCTTAATTTCACTCACTATTTTCACCACCTTCTTCTTCTCCCAAACATTCCATGGGGAATGGGGCTTGTGGTCAGTTCATCACACTTTTACTCTGCTGCTCCTTCTCCTTTGCTTCTCCTCATTCTCTTCCCCTGCTCCACTGTGAGGTGTTTCCCATAGGAGATGGTCCTCCACAAACTTCTCTATTGTGGGTCCTTCACACAGGTTGCAGTTCTTCATGAACTGCTCTAGCATGGGCCCCTTCCACACAGAGCAGTCCTTTAGGAACAAACTGCTCCAGTGTGAGTCCCCCACAGGATCACAAGTCCTGCCAACAAACCTGCTCCATTGCAGGTTCCTCTCTCCATGGGGCCACATATCCTGACACAGATTGCTCCAGTGTGGGCTTCCCACAGCCTTTTTTCAGGAATCCACCTGCTACAGCGTGAAGTCCTCCATGGGCTGTAGGCGGATCTCCGCTCCTCTGCAAAACCTTCATGGGCTGAAGGGGAGCCTCTGCTCCAGTGTCTGAAGCACCTCCTGCCCCTCCTGACACTGACTTTAATGTCTGCAAAGTCATTTCTCTCACATACGTTGACTCCTCTCTGGCTGAAATTGTGTAGCACCTCTCCCCTGCTCCACCCTCCCACCCCCCATTCTTAAATCACTTGGCCCAGAGGCACTACTGTCTGATTTGCAGCTCATCAGCCACTACCTGTCACTGTGCAAGACAATTACTTTTATTTGCTTGGTTGTATCTAGTAACACTGGTGCCTTCCTTTTCATGATCACACCATCAGGCAAGTAATGTAGTTGCCAAAGTTTCACAGTTGTAGCCTAGGCAAAATGGAGCAAGGTCAGGAGAATTAGCCAAAAAAACCCTCACCTAATTTACAAGGGGCAGTTAAATTCTTAGCAGCATAAAAATGCTGTGTTATTTGCAGAGACAAACTATATGGGGAAAAAAGTACTTGTACTAGTTGAACACCTGCCAAATATTATTTCAAAAATTCAACAATCTCAATGACTGTGTTCCAGATCCTGAGAACATGCTCCAGTACTGTTTAATTTACCCATGTGTGCTAAAATGAAATCTAATGAATTTTTATATATGTGTGAATGCTGCATTGAACTGAACTGAATAATTGATCTTCAATGACAGTAAGCTCATGGCACAAAAATGTCAAACCAAGTAGGAGTTAAATTCTGACCTTCTGCATCTAAAGGCTCTAGAAATACTGCTGATCATCAGAGATAAATAGCACAACATCACTGGCCTTTGAGCATAGGTAGATGACTGCTGGGGACGTGGCCACAGACATCCCCTAGTATAATATCATAGACATGTTGTTTACTGTAAAAAAAGAGATACATTTTTTGTCACTGATCAACTTCTTCCATAGCAGTGCAAAGGGTGTGTCACCTTTCAGGATGTTTTTGCAACACTAGATTTTTAAATTTTAAATATTTGACATAAATTAACACAGATTAAGTCCACCTCAAAACAGGCATGTAATTAGAAGAACGTATCTGCTCTATTATTTCTTTTTTAAACAAAGGTTTCTGTGAAGCCTAGATTCAATCCTAAAATAATTGCATTCAGGTCTTAGTACCAAAGTTGATTTGCTCAAGGCAGTGACTCTGCAGTTCACACTGTGAATGTTTATTTACTCTGAAAAACATATACATCTACTAAATAAGTCTTACTCAAAGACCAGTAATGTCTGAACAAAAAGCTATTTTTTAGCATCCTGGGCAGCTCATAAAACACAGTGTAGATACATGTGTTTGAGTCTAACTAAATGAAGGCAAGGAATGACCTGGAGAATTGGACCTTAGATCATCCACATTGCTCAGCTGTCTTACTTGCTGACTGTATAAGACCACTTACTACAGCTCCTTCAAGAATAATGGCACATGCAATTCCAGGACAACACTATGTGAGGTCACCAGTTTTTTGCGTTTTGTTTTGTTTTGTTTTGTTTTGTTTTTTTGTTTTGTGTTTTTTTTTTTTTTGATTGCTAAGAAATGCAAAAGTACAGTTTTATCAGTTTTTCATTAAAACACAATCATGCGTCAATTCACGCCTGTTTGAGTGAAATAAGGATTGATCTGAGATTAAAAACAATGTGTTCCCACATATGAAATATTTAAGTTCCGAAATTCACTCCCACTGATACTCTTCTACTGTCCATGTTGCTTCAATGGTAGTTTGGCTCTAGAGTCTTTTTTGGAGTGAGAAATTTCTGCTCAAAACTGAGCTATGGCATGCTGTGACTGTATCTGCTGGGTTTTCTTTGTTTTACACTTTTCTGATACTCTTGCCGTGGCTTTGGACCCTCGAGTGAATTCATATGACCTGTTGCATAGGGTATGCAATACACACCTTCAGTGTCTTACCATAAAATGGGATTTTATAGCTTCAGCACAGTCCACATATTATTTCAGAACACTTGG
>JAWWTY010000001.1:65989763-66001965 GCA_035222235.1 Margarornis squamiger | reverse complement strand
TGAGATTAAAAACAATGTGTTCCCACATATGAAATATTTAAGTTCCGAAATTCACTCCCACTGATACTCTTCTACTGCCCATGTTGCTTCAATGGTAGTTTGGCTCTAGAGTCTTTTTTGGAGTGAGAAATTTTTGCTCAAAACTGAGCTATGGCATGCTGTGACTGTATCTGCTGCGTTTTCTTTGTTTTACACTTTTTTGATACTCTTGCCGTGGCTTTGGACCCTCGAGTGAATTCATATGACCTGTTGCATAGGGTATGCAACACACACCTTCAGTGTCTTACCATAAAATGGGATTTTATAGCTTCAGCACAGTCCACATATTATTTCAGAACACTTGGAACACAAAAAATTCCCCAAAACAAACAAACAAAAAAACACCCCAAAAAAACACCAAACCAAACAACAACAACAAAAAAAGAACAACAAACGAAAAAAAGAAAACCAACAAAATCAAGCAAGCAACCAAGCAAACCCTAAAACTAAATCCAAAAGCATCTAGGAGAATGATTCTGTAAAAGTAAGGTCTGAGAGGTGAAAAGGCTAAAATGCTGGGTAGGCGGGCAGTCGTAAAGATTACTATGTGGTGAGTGTTGAGCCACTCTAAAAATTGTATCAGTTTTTCTTAACTTCAATTTCCTTAACTATAATTATTAGATGTTCATGCTAAAGTTACTCTGTGCTTCTGTATATCACAGTTACAAGTGCTGAAGGTTTGCCTAAGCAAAATGATATCTGTTTGGAACACATAGATTAACCAGTCCCCCATGCATGAATGCACTGGCTGCTGATCCTGGATCTGACAGTCCAAATGGGACGGACACATGCTCAGACAGCAGTAATCAGTGCACAGGACAGCAGTCACAGACATTTTTATTAAAAGCCACAGCCAGGAATGCTGGTCATTTTTCATGAGATATCAAAAGGTTGAAAAATGTTTCCAGGACACTTCTCCAGAAAGTGAAAAATATGGATTTAGCCCATCGCTCTTCATAAGGTTTTCCAAACCAACCAGTTTTACTCCCCATTTACTGAAGTTGTGTCATTAGGGCAGTGTGGCAAAAATATAGGATTCATCAAGTCAGTGAGAGTGCAAGATAACCAGAATATGATTCTGCAATGCAGTAATCAGGAAAATTTCCAATGAAAGGTATTACTCAGACTTCTGGACAACTTTCAGAGTTCTACAAACATATCGCAAAATGTGTCTTTAACATGAAGTGAATGAATGCATGCAAAACATACAAACAGGGATTAAAACTTCAGACCCTTCAGATACACAAGAAGTCTTGTGTCTTGTCAGCCAGACCGCAGAAGTAGGGACCCTTTTTTTCCTTTTCTTATTCTTACAGTTCTTACCACAGCTGGCCACACAGTGGCACTGCTTCAACAAGAAAGACAGAAGTGAAGATTCCAGGCAAGCTCTTTCAGCATTACCAGTTAGTTGAAAGTGGAACTGCTGTTTCTGTAAAGCATACTGGTTTAGATTTTTTCTTTGGTTGGATTTTGTTGTTGTTGGTTTTGTTTGCTTTCCTGTTGGCCTCTTGTTGCTTGGCTGGTTGAATCGTTTGAAGTTTTTGTTTACTTGGTTGTGTTGGTTTGGTTTTGGGTTGATTGGATGCCTTTCTTTTGTCCATATATTATGCAAAGAATCTGAGAATTTTACCTGGGTCTACAAGTTTTTCTCCTCCAGCTACACCTTGGCTTCTAGCTGTTAATTCAGGCACAGATAAACAATGTGGAAGAGAGGTGAACAGGAATTAAATTGAGACAAGATGGTCACTGACAAAAAGACTGCAAGTCAAGTTATGAGATTATAAACAGCACAGATGCACTTAGTTTGGCAGCAACTTGCTCTTAGATTTCTCCAGTTGGTAAATAAGGGGAAAAAATAGGAAATAGCTGATTAGAGAAATTTACTGAATCTCTGAAGTCAAAGTCTTGTAAAGATACTTAGAGCATAGAAATTGTTGTACTGGATATAATTTGAAGTCAAATTTTCCCAGAATCCTGCTATTTACAGTGTCTAGGAGACCTACATTTGCTTCAGAGAACAGAAAGAAAATCTCATTAAGACAGTTCTCAGGAAAAATATGTCCTCAATGAAATTTTTACTCCCCAACAGAGATCACAGTAAATTCTGAGGATATAGTTTAGAGAACTGAGCTAGAGGGAAAAACCCAAAATGTTATGGAAGCTGTTTCTTTCTGTTGGAACTCAACTCTATAAACTACATGTTTTTCGTGCAATGTTGCTTTATTCCTTCATTCAACAGGCAATTCTTTATCTATCCACAAGATGGTATCAGATGACTGAAAAAGTTTAGCCTGTGTCTGGGCTCACACACTGACATTTCTGTTTCTTCTGCATCTCTGCCTCCAAAGCAGAAGGAATATACGTATTGCACAAACCCAGTAATCTGCACCTCCCAAACACTTTTAAATTACATGTAGTTTTAATAAAAAGTAGATGCATTACTCTTCTCAGGTTGATTCAAATAGGCATTTTGTCACGAGGCCAATACTTAAAAATACATATTTTCAAAAGTACCTCAGTCACAGTTTAAAAGATGAAAACTAATTCCCAGAGAAGACCATTTATTCAGTGCCTTGATTTGAGTTTACCTCTTGATATTCTTTTAAAGGTAGAGTAATATACATTTAATTAGAAAGGCCAACGTTTCATAATATTAAAAGATTTTTCAAAGTTAATAGAAGTTTAGGTAATTTTAAATGGGTTTCTGTCAAAAGGTGGAAAATTTTATAGGGAGACTACCACTGATGAACTTAGAGCTGATGAAGATTTGTTTATTTTCTATTTTTTATTTATTAAAGCTTAAGGAAAGTTTTAGTTTCTGCAGTAATGCAACATGTATAATGAATGTTCTTATTACCCTGGTTTGGGAATCTTCCACATAAAAACAGAGCCTTAGGACTTATTTATTCATCATTTCCTGTAACAAAGAAGTTTAGAAAAGGATTCTTTTAATTTTTTTCAAGAAAATTGAAAGTAAAAATTCTACAAAAATTGAGTTTTTACAGAAAGAATAGTTCTGTATCTTTGTAAAAACAAGACAATTAGCTATAATTGTTTCTAAAATAATCTGATCTACCTCATATCCTTTCTTCTTATAAAAGATAGTTTACATATGTAATAAAAATATAAATGAAGAGTATGCAACAAAATAGGAGCCTAAGAATAAGAAAAAACAAGCCAAAGTAATTTTAAACCTTATGTTACAGCACACTGAAAATGACAATAATGTGTAAATAATATTATTTGCCACAGCTGCCAAAATTAAAGAGAAGCATATAGTAAATCAGAAATACATTCTAGTAAAGTCTGTATGCTAAATGAGATAATTTGTCCTCTCTTCCAAAAAATTACAGGAAACACAATAAAGCAAGTCTTGAATGCTCATGAGATACAGTCAGCTGATAATATGTTCTATTGTGTAAAGAGTAAATGTAAATTTTTATATAGTAGCCAAAGGCAACAGACCAGCATGCTGAGACAAGACCTGCTTGTCAAACTATAAGGAAAGAAGCAAATGCACAAGCGGTGGAAGCAGGGACAGGCATCCTGGGAAGAGTATAGAGATGAAGTTCGATTTTGCAGGGATGGGATCAAGGAAAGCCAAGACATAGTTGGAGCTGAATTTGGCAAGGGATGCAATAAATAAATAACTAAGAGCTTCTACAGGCATTTTAGCCACAAAAAGAAGATCAAAAATGGTGTACTCTCTCCCCACATCACCCCCACCCCCTCAAGCCCCCCTCCACCGATAAGCATGACCAGCAGACTGGTACAATGGACGATGAGAAGGCTGAGGTACTCAGCAATTCTTTTTGTCTCACTCTTCAATGGCAGCCTCTCTTCCCATGCCTCTTGAGTGGATGGACAGCAGGATGGGGACTGGAGGAGCAAAGTCCTTCCACCTGTGAGAGGTTTCTGACCAGCTGAGGACCCTGAATACACAAAATCCTATGGAACCTGATGAGATGTATCACAGAATCCTGAGGGAATTGGTGATGTAGTTGCCAAGCCACTGTCCACAATACCTGAAAAGTCACTCAGGTGAAGTCCCTGGTGATTGGAAAAATGCACCTATCTTAGAAAGGGTGGAACAGAGGACTCTACTGATCTGTCAGCCTCACCTCACACAGTCCCCCACAACGTCCTCCTATCTAAACCAGAGAGATATGAATTTGATGGCTTGACTGTTCAGTGAATGAGGCATTAGTTGAATGGTCACATCCAGAGGGTGACCATGAGTCAATGTCTTAATGGCCATCAATGACAAGTGGTTTCCTCAGTGGTCTGTATCAGAAACAGTTCTACTTAGTATCTTCACTGGTGGCATATACAAAGGGATTGTACTCAGCAAGTTTTCAGACCACCAAGCTGAGTGGTGTGGTTGAGATGCCTGAAGGACGAGATGGCATCCAGGGGTATCAGGACAACTTGAGAAGTGGGCTCATGATAATCTTATGCAGTTTAACAACATCAAGTGCAAGGTGTTGCACTTGAGTTGAAGACAATCCTCAGTATCAATACAGACTGAAGAAGGACGGAATTGGGAACAGCCCTGCTGAGAAGAACTTGTGGATACTGGTGACTGAGAGTCTGGACATGCGCCAGCAATGTGTGCTTGCAGCCCAGAAGCACAGCTGTATCCTGGGCTGCATCAAAAGAAGCGTGGCCGGGGTTGAAGGAAGTGATTCTGACAGTCTGCTGCTGAGACCTTATTTTAAGTATATCCAGCTGAGAGCATCCACCTCTGGGGTTCTCAGAACAGCAAAGACATGGACCTGTTGGAGCGAGTCCAGAGAAGGGCCCCAAAAAGGATGAGAGGGATGGAACATTTCTTATATGAGGATAGGCTGAAAGAACTGGGTTCAGTCTGGAGAAGAAAAGGCTCTGTGGGGATCTTATTGAGGCCTTTCAATACTTCAAGGGACTAGTAGAAACATGGGGACAGACTTCTTACAAGGGACTGTTAGGACTTTAAGCTACAAGACTAGGTTACTTAGGCAAGGCATAAGGAAGACATTTTTTACAATTGCAGTGGTGAAACACTGAAACAGATTTTCCAGAGAACTGGTAGATGCCCCATACCTGGAAACATTCAGGATCAGATGGGACTGGGCTCTGAACAGCCTGACCTAGTTGAAGATGTCCCTGCTCATTGCAGGAGGGATTGGACTAGATGACATTTAAAGCTCACTTCCAACTCAACTCATTCTATGATTCTATTATATTCTGACATTGTTTTTTTCTGGTTTTTAATGACTGCATAATATGTCATCAACAGTAGTTCTCTGACTTTGTTTTTTTAATCTAAAATTACTTTAAAAAATCTTTTAGAATGAAACCTGGTTAGATACTATTCTGATTTTAACACTGTGAATTGCAGATAATTTCACTAAACTGAGGAAAATATGTAAATTGCACTCAGAATTCATACTGAAGAAAGCAGAAATCACAATACAGATCTGTCCCAAAACTGTCCTAAATGGCTAGAGTAAATCCTTTCTGAAGTGATGGTAGTTTGCCAGTAGTGGAATAACATGTGGGAAGACCTGCTGAGGGGTCCCTTACATTATTGGCTCAGTCTTTCCCGATAAAGGCAATTGAAACACCCTTCAATCCCGTGTATCTGTTTGGTGAGGAGTTCCCTTATGGAATACCTGACCGACTGTTGAACATAAAGGGTTGTGTTTTCCCTGGGGTGCTAACAGTCAAATAAATCTCTGTGGGTTTAGAAAATCTTCCCTCTCTAAGGGTCAGACAAATTCACACCCTTTCATGTAACATGGTTAAAAAGTTAATTTCTGTTTCTGGGAGAGAAGCACTGCTTTCTACAGTGATAACTAGTTGCAGGGAGTCTCAATCTTTTTATAGTTTAACTCAGCTAGGAGTTTCCTGATATGTTCCACTAAAAGCAGTGCTGTCAGCTTTGCAGCCCCTTTTTAAACATTGGCAGTGAAGGTCAGCAGACGGATAAAAAGGTGTGTTTCTTAAGAGAATGTATGCTTTTTTACTTAATTGGTCCCTACTGTCCCTATAGGCAAAGCACAGTAAGTGCTACTCCAATCATTGTCTGTTAGTATTTTTTTAAAAATGGAAATAATAATAATAAAACTAAACCCCAAAGTGCTTTAGCTTTCATAACCATTATATATGGTTTCAAATCTATAGTATGTATAACATTGTGTATAAAAACTAGTGCTAAACAATGAGAATGCAAATTCAGGCATGGAAAAGCTAGGAAACAACATAATTAAGGTTTCCCTTTGTCTTAAGTGTTTCTGTTCAATAAGAAGTATATTAGGTGCATGTCTTTAACTGTATTCCATTTTCTTCCTCTACACTTCCTTCCTATTTGGCACACAGGATGGATGATAATGACAGGCTGTCACAAGTTCCTCCTGTTTAATGTATACCACCAAAATGTAACTTCTACATTTTGTTTAAGATATATAATAAAATGGCTTATATCCTGATATTCCCACTCACCCTTATTGTTCTTATTGTAAGAGTATTTAAATGCTTCATATCTACTAAGAGGCATAGTTATCCAATACTGCTTTGGTGCTGAAGGAAGAGGTCATCAACCTTCTTCAAGGTTACGCACAGTGTATTCTAACTTCCATTTAGAAATCTGATATGGATGCAAAGTGCTGTAGGTGTGACACTATGCTACTGCTCATGATGGAAAATTTCCATTTATTGTCTCTTTAAAACCTGAAGTAAAACCACATTCAGGATATTTTTTTTAATGTGAAAAAACCTGACACTCCAATATTGTTTATTCATTTTTCAGCTTTCAAACCTGAAATGGTTACACCATCAGACCTCTCTGAACACTTGAGAAATTCACAAAATGTCCTTTTGTTTAAATAACAGGTACCAGATGCCACAGCAAGTAAACTATACCTCAGCTGCCTGTGGGTTAGCAAATTCCCTGTGTTCAACATTGCTTAGATTAATTGGCAGGCCATTTGCTTTAGACGTGCTGCTATTTGCACTGCAGGACAGGGCACAGCCTCAGCTATGTGATCACATAAAAGACTACTTAAAAAAACAAAAAAACAAAAAAACTTCAGCTTTAACAGCTATAGTAGTTATTAAAAAAAAACAAACCCAAAGCCCCAAAACTAACATGCATATTTATGGCTTATTCTTCAAATATGTTTCTTCTGTATATAACCCACAAATAAAAGTGTCTTCAACAACATTAAGATATTGTAAAAGCCAAAAGCATTTTCAAAACCTCTGTTCATTTATAAATCAGAACTGGTATTATGTAGTTTTGTAGAACTTCTCACTGACATTCAAGAGGACAAATTGTATATACAATAAAAATGTGCACTGAGAATATCCATGGACTCAACTAGTAATGTTTGATACCCATCTATTTATTCTGACTCAGGTTGTTCAAGGTCTATAGGACTCAAATAACCCTTTTGTTCTTGCACCAATCATAAAATGAGCAGGTAAAACTGCAATCCCTGTACCCTACAAAGTATTAAATTTCTCATGTTTCTAGTGCATCCTTCTGTTTGTTAGCAGCATCACAGGGTAGAATGGTAATATTACTTTATTATTCTACAGAAATATAGGAAAATAAAAATCATATTCATTTTCAGACTCTGAATTGTATAATTTAGAATGCAAATAACTTGAAATTTCAAGCATTTTATAACTGGAGATGCTATGCTAGTTCCATCCCTTGGAATCAGAGTAAAAAGCAGCCTGGAACTGAAAAATTTCAGTGGGGAAAAAGAACAAGTTATTAAGCAAAGATCAAACTTATTCGGGAAGAAGGATATCTAACTTTAGAATTATTTATTTATTTAAAAGGAACATGAAGTTAATATTTTGAACTCCATCTCTTGCAGTTTTGCTCCCAATGTAGATCTAAGGCTGTGTGCATAATGATTCTTCATGATAAGGATGAGAAAAGACTCAGAAAAGGATATCTAAAATCTTCTGAAAAGGTTTGTAACAGCTATCTTCAGGCTGTACACTGCTGCAGAGTGCTTTTTCAAGCCCTGTTGGGACCTAATTAATACAGACAGTTTTGGTACAGGAGCAGCCTAATGTAAGGCCAGCTCTACTCTACTGTCATAAAGCCTTCTCTCTGACTTGTCTGGTATGTTGTGCTGGGTTTGGTACCCAGAGAGCCATGTAGCAGGTAGCTTTCTTGGTGCTGGTAGTAATTTGCATCACGTGAGCCAGAGAGGCCCTGGCATACACAGAGGCCTTTTAGGTTGCTGATGCTATAGCCTTCTTGGCTCTGGTCAGCTGGACTTTGGAGCTCTAATCTGTCTACTGGAGCACCTACATCTGCCCAGTCACTGATCATTCTCAAGCAACTGCTTGGGACATACCGACTGTGGAGGGTAGGCAGAATGGATGTGGTGCCTTCCTTTTGCAAAGACCACTTCTCATTAGCCTTTCCAGGCTATCATGTTTGTGGATGCTCATCCTCTGGGAATTAGTTTCTTTTCCAGAAGAAAATGCTGAACTTTTGCTAGTAAGGGCAAAAGTAAGGACACTAGTACTGTGTCTTCTCGTGGTTCTTGAGTCTCCTCTTGGAAGGACAGGAACAAAGCCTAGGACACATACAGCCTGACCAAAATCTTCCATTTCAATGCCTTTCAGAGATTCTCTGTGATACAGGTACTATGTTGGTGTCTTCTTCTGCCACATCTAAGAGCTTGAATATCAGTAACCTCACAAGAGGTGACCCTAACTGAAGGTTGTCTGTGTTGTTAGGGCATGTAAAGTCTCCAATATATTCAGATCCTCATAGAAACAAATGCATAGACACAACTAGCACCTGTTTTTCACCACGCTCATGTGTGAGATGGCAGAAACTGTCTACCACAACAAGGCAGTCTGCATGATACTCTAGGTCTGCATCATTAAAACAGAGCTTCCACTCAACAGGACTGGATGGATCGTGTGCTACTTGCACAATTCACTCGGCATTCTGTTTACAACATTCAGCCCCTTTTCCTTCAGGGTTTTGAAGGCCACATTGAATCCTGCATGTATAGTATGAACATAAACTGGAAAATCTCCTGTGGGTTACAAAATGGAAGATTGAACAGCATGGTTTAGTACTTGGCTCCTGCTATGCTGAGAAGAATGGTCCTTACTTGAGTCCTCTAGACTCAGTAAAATCCCTGTTCCACTTCCAGCCTGGACAGAGTATTTTCCATAACTGTTCATCACATATCTAGAAAAGCTAACTTGTAACCTTGATATGACTGTCTCAAGCCCAGGGTCCTGCTAATGTGAAGAGAGAATAGTATTCACTATTCCTGATTTTATAGACCTCTATTTTATTTCCTCTAAGTAACATTTTTTCTTAGATTAATGTTCTTAGCCTATTCAGTAACTTCTTGTACAAAAATTATTCTGTGTTTTGCTGTCTTTCTCTGGACTTTTTCCCAAGTCTATTGCACACTCTTTTAGAATCAGAACTTCTTGCATTATTCAAGGTGTGACAAAGTCAGCTACCAGCATTATGGTGGCTTCTGCCTTGTCCTGTCTTTTGCTCCTAATAGTCCCTAGATTTCTATTTGGGTTTTTTTTCAACACTGGTATTATTAAACTGGTATTTCAAGAAATGGTTTTTTTTACACCCCCAAGATATCATTCTTGGGAGGTAATGGTTGGTTCAGAGCCTATAATTTTACATGTGAAATTAGGATTGTTTTTCTCCCGTGTGCATCATGTTATATCATTTACACCGAATTTCATTTTTCACTTTGTTGCCCTTCAGTCTTCCATTCTTTTTTTAATTTCTCACAGTCAGCTTTTAGACTTACTATCCTGAATAATACAGTATTGTCAGCAGCCTTTTTCTTTTCTGTAATGTCTGGCTTTCCAGGTCAGTGATGAATATGTTTTACAGTACAGACCCTGCTTACTACGAGCATTGATGACCTGTCTTCACTTCAAGGACTGACAACTTACTCCTACTTGTGTTTTCTTTCTCTTAACCAGTCATTTATCTATGCAACAAAAGGCTTTGCTCATGCCACCTAATTTACTTAAAAGCTTTGTGTGAGGTATTTTGTCCAAAGGCCTTTTGAAATCTATGTAAACTAAATAAATTCCCCCTCCTCTCCTACAATCACTCAGCTTCAGACAGATGTTTTAAGTCTCCCACTGAGAGCAGCTCCCTAATGGCACTCTCTTCTCCCCTTTTTCTTCTGCGAGGATCACCACAGAAGCCTCTCAAAAATGACCTTTTTCTGCTTGTTTTTTTTAGTATACCTTTTGTATTCTCATCATCAAATAGCCATATAAACTTCTAGATCCTGATGTGTGTGAAAAAAGAATGTTAATTTTGTTTGCTTTTGCCCTTTTTTGTTTAATTACTCTTTATGCTTTCACATTTCATAATTTCTTCTAGTTTGTTTTGAATGTAAGGGTATGACGTAAACTTTTTTTTTTTTTTTACTGTTTCTACAGACTTCCTTTATATTACTGTTCAATTTTGCTTTATATCTTGAGGCCTAAATACCTTTACAGATGTACTAAAAATAGTCTTTTTTAGGAAACAACCTACGTGTTCCCCTTTATTTTTTTTCTTCGAAGTGGAAAACTGACTTTCTGAATTGCTACTGTGTCTAAAGTGGGAAAATGGATAGAAACGAAAGTGACATTTACTCTCTCAAGTGATCCAGAGAGCACTTTTCTTATGAAAACCTTCTAGGCACACAAGTGGAAATGGTCTTCTTAGCAGACTTGTTGTCTTTTTTTGGTGGTGGCTAGAGGATAATTAGACTAGCTCAGCTTAAATGCATAGGTCAAATTTTTCTTGCAAAATTTGAAACAGACAACAGAGTTTTGAAGCTGATAAGAGAGTGAAAGCCTAGACAATAGAAATGAATCATGGTATTTCTAGGCAAGCAGTTGGGGAAAAACATTATCCCTTGGGCCATATGCCCAGAAATGTGTATTAATTTTCTGCCTTGTTGTAGATGTCATAAGCGAAAAGCATAGAGAAAGGGATGTGTTCTGAATGTTTCAGGATCAGGTCTGTATGTTTAATATTCTTTCATACAATCATTTTAGCTACCACCTGCTTTGAACTATTGTAATTTCCCTAGGCTTAAATTAAAGTAATTTACAAAAGATTCTGACATCTTTCTTAAAGATTATGGAGTAAAGAGAAAAAGACCAAAAGATCAAATTTCACAAAGAACAATTAAGTAGAAAATCATGTATGATGAAAGTAATAAAAAAATTGCTTAAAAAAAAATGAAGATTTTTCCTAGAAAAGACTGCAGTTATAGCTTTTCATATAGCAAGAACACTAGTATTCTAGATCACAACTATTTATTTGGAATCACGTTCCATTTATTTAAGTATTTATTTAAATGTTTGTGTTTTTTCCTTTATCACATCCTTATTTCATTTTTCACATTGGAGTATGACTAGTATGACAGATAGGAAGCCAATTCCTATTTCATCAGAAATTATGTATTTCTGTTGCCATACATGTCAACTGCAGGTGAAACGAGACCCTTCTGTTCAGGACCCTTTTATACTCCCACAACAAATAAAAAAAGAAGAAAGACCAAAAAATAATAAACTACATAAGAATTACTATTATATTTCTATAGTTTATATGATACACTTACTGTATTTACACTGTATTAGTTTTTATATTGTCTTATGAAGTATTTTACTTTACAATGTATATATAATAGAATAACCTCCTAAGCAATTAAAACTGTGTCAACACTTCCTCGACTTTAAAGGCTTTGACCTCAGTAGGCTCGAGGCTTAAGCTTGACAGGCAGGCTACGTTCTGTGTAAGCAGCTCATAGAGTGGTAGAAAAAGAAGAAAGAAATGCAATTTTTCGTGGACTGACAAAAGAGAATAAGTTTGGTCTTCTTTCCTTGTACTCAGAGGGGCATATTAGAATGAATCTCATTTATTGAATGCAGTTTATTGGTCCATTCTGGCACCTCTGCTTCAGTTGAACTGAGTTCAATTAAAAAGAAATCCAGCTTGAGGCCTTTCCTCACAGGTAAAAACTCTTTGTCATTTGCCTCTGGCAATATACTCTGTTAGGGCCTTGCTAACATCAAAAGTTAGAAAATTCTTGTTTCTCAGTATCCAAACCTCCAAATTAACTGTGAAGTGCTACCACAGAACCCTATCTGT
>JAWWTY010000001.1:65894558-65989663 GCA_035222235.1 Margarornis squamiger | reverse complement strand
TTTGTGGTGGATTAGCCTGGGCTAACACCCAGACACCCACACAGCCTCTCTCTCATTTCTCCTCCAGGGGATGGGGAAGAAAATAAGCTGAGAAAGCTCATAGGTCAAGATAAAGACAGGGATTTTTTTTACCAGATACTGTCATCAGTAAAACAGACTTGAAAAGAAATTAAAAACATATAAAACATCACTTTTTCTGAAATTTTAAAGGCTATTTAGAAATGGGACAACCTTTTTAAAAATTTTATTTCTGTGTGTGTTTTTGATATTTATCGCATGATGCTCAAATGAAAGGATACCTCTTAGATAACCAGCTGAACCTCAACATATGTACCATTTAACCAACTTTCAAAACAATTTAGATTTTATTTTTCATTGTTAGTGATTTTTTAAAAGGAATAAGAAATGTTCAGAAAATTTTGTGTAGAACATCTTTAAAAAATGGTGTTTTCTCAGTCTCTTAATAGAACTTGAAAACAGAAGATGCATTGCACAACTTGGACAATCAACAAGCTGTTTGTTTGTTTGTTTGTTTGTTTTTTCCCCCTCACAGGGAACAACAGACTGTAATGCAATAAATATGTAGGCAAACAGAGTCTAACAAAAAGATAGTCTTGACAGGTGTAATGGGAGGACTTCTAACACAAATCTATACTCAATTCAATAGTTGTATATGCTGAATTTACCATACAGTGCTCAAAAATATTGAAGAACAATATATTTAGATAAGGTAAATTGTAGACTGATAGCAGGCAAAAAGAGGAACTAAAGACAACTGACATGTTTAGTAACATTTCATTATTATTATCTATCTTTCTTATATGGTCAACAATCTCCAACAGTAAAGTAATATCCAAATTTATATTTTCTAGAACACATTAGACATGAAATAAACGTCTATGAGTTTGATTTAAAACAAGTAATAGGTCAATTATAGGGAAAAGCCTTTAGGTTGACTAATTTGATGTAATTTTAATTTGATACATATGGTGCAGTTAATTGCTTTCACATGCCCTTAGGAATGCAACAATGTAATATTTTAAATTGACTTACAATTTTATTATAATGAAGAAAACATAACATGAAAGTTATTTAATATATTCACTTATCTTAAAACTCCTTAATGATAAATTAAATAGTTTACCATTTATGCAAAATTAAGCACTAAAATTTGCCCCAAAAAATTTCAGACAGGTAAAGGAAAACATTTATAAGCATTTGAGAATCTGATTTTGGTTTTTGATTCACATATCAACTAGTGAGAGAGGGCTGATTTGAATTTTGAATAACTTTTTTACACACTACATTTAAATTGTTTACAGACAAGAACGTTTCACAAACAAACAACATTTTATGGATACTGTAAAATGTTTAATACATTTAAGAGTGTTCTAATTTGCCCACAGAGAATTCAAGAACACAGAGAGGTGAAATTCAATGAATAAATTAGAAAAAAAACTTTCTCAGCTTAAGTTAGAATGCACAGATCAGCAAATTTAGTCACGTCTTTTCAGTGCTCTCAGTGATGAATACATCATCCCAGCATTTTCTTTAACTTGCATAATCTTGGGGATACTGTTTGTAGCTGTTAACATGTGTCAGTAATTTCTATTATATATTAATGATTACCAAACTCAGTTTCTTCATTGAAGTAGGACATCACAACTACATTTTAAGCTTATCTTGGTGTTATTCTTTATATCATGTGATATATTCTTCATGTTATCCCACTTTTTAGATATAGCAGATACAAATAATAGAAAAGAATACCTATAAAAAGAATGTTCTCCTAATTAAGTAATTCCTAAGATTAAAACATCTAGAAAACAGAACTGGTTTCTACACAAAAGAATTCAAGGCAAAAAAAATGTAATTTTCAGTACCATATCGTGGAGAAATCTCCTCTCTGCTGGGTGTCTAGCTAAGTGCCAGTTGAGGACCATTTTTAGGTGATAATTGAATCTTATGAAAACCTTGTGCTGAACTACTGATCAGATAATTATTAAAAGAAACAATCTATTTCCCCAGAAACAATTTTAAAATCCAGCTAGTTCAGAGGCTTTAAATTGTCAAGCAGATCTGAACATAGCCACACGTTTGGGAGAATGAAAATGCCGGTTCTGTAAAAAATGAAAATTTTAAGAGAATATACTACAGCTTATAAAAATACAAGCCATTTGAATCAACTAACAATAAGTTAAGATGCTAAAATTGAATCTTTCTTTAATTGTACTGAGACCTCCTTGATACTATTCAAAGAGTGCTGGTGAGAGTCATGTTGCTTTAATGGATTGTTTACATCTCATTATTTCATGAGTATATACCTAGATGAAGGTTAAGAGGCCTTGAGATGAAGAACTGTTTTGACAATCTTAGAAGAATTCTTCCACAAGTGCTAAGGAATGCAGGCATTTCTTCATGATATATGTTTAAATAGTAGAAGCTATGTTTCTTAAGTGATAGGTGAGAGTGTCAATGCACAAATCTAATGTGGGAAATACTTAAAATATTTGTATAAGTTTTATATATACAAAGATTGACATAAGGAAACTGTCTGGCTGATTTAGCAAGATGATTACCTCGTCAGATATAAAATATAAGGGGAAACTTAATTTTAAATAGGAAGACCCATTACTTGAAGAATACATGTTATTAGAGTGAAAAAAAATTTGTAAATTCATGGACACAGGCAGGTACTATTTTGCATGAAATATTTATGGGAATACTGTGTTGTCTACATTTGATGATAAGTGGTGGTTGAAAAGCTGACATGCCATTCTCTCCAGTTTTTGTGCGAGACTATATTAACCTTGAGTTCAAGATGATATTAATCCTTCTTGTGCTCTCCTCATGAGTGTGTCCTCTGCAGTGTAGATACATTTAAAAATCAGCAGGAATTTTCAAGGATATTGACATAAATGAGAAATTGAAAAAAAAAAAATCATCTGTTCTGAAACATTAAGATAATGACAGCATGATTAGAAATAAGGAGATTAGATTCATTTAGTCAATTAAGTAGAAACAGACTGTTTTTTCTGTTTTTTCTTTGGTTACATTTTTGTTTTTAAGAAAAGCAGAATTAAAGAAAGCTTGGGAATATCAATTATTATATTTTTAGTTTTTCTTTTATTCACTTGAAATCTGAATAGATCTTAATAATAAATTCCATCCTTATGAGCACAGAGTAATAAGAAAAGCTAAAAAAACCCAATGCTCAAAACCAAGCAAGTTGGATACTAGCTTATACAAACAGATATTTGTTTCATTGAAACAAAAAGAGACAACTCATGAATAAAATATTTTAAATCAGAAAGTCTATCATAACTGATCCACAGAAATTAATGAAAAAATATGCAATTCCATTGCTGAAGCAAAAATTACAGCATAAAAAACAGATGGACAGAAGAGGAAGAAGAGAAAGAAGGCAATATAGAGTTATATTTTAAATATTTCTAGGATGTATGCAATATATTGTCTTTCATTTTTATGGACATTTTTGACAGTATTTTATCTGAATTTCAAATTATTTTTCTGTGCTCCTTCAGAGATCTGTCAGAGAAGAGAAATGAAATTATTTAATATGGAAATGAGAGACTCTTTTTACACATGTTGTTGCTTTCTGCAATAAACATATATAGCCTCCAACATAGACCACAAATCCATAATTCCATGTTATTTTTGATAATTTCATTTTGTGTATGGGAAGATCGTCTTTCAAACAGAAGCACTTATTAAAGTCAGCATATGAAATATTATAGAATATTAGTCTCAATATCAGGAGTGGTGTGGAGATTCATGCTTCTTCCAAATATCTTCCCATGGTGGACTTGAATTTTTTACCTGGTATCTAAATATTGTCTTCTCAAATTATATATTTTATACCTTAATATGATACAGTATGGCACATATATTTCTACAAATTTGCATAGCTTTCCCTAATTTGTACAGTTACCTTCTCCAGTAATCTCAACAGTTATTTTAATTTCAAATGGAAAAAAATATCGTGACTAAATATGAACCCACCCACACTGTCATATCTTTACCATCATCATATTTGAAATGTCATGGCAGTCAAAGTCCTGAGTGACAGGATAAGGGGAAAAATAACCTGCAGTTTCTAAAAGAGTAAACAAGAGGACCCTGGGAACTACCAGCTAGTCAGCCTTAACTCTGTGCCCCAGAAGATCATGGAAAAGATCTTCCTGAAAGATATGTTAAAAATATATGGAAGACAGGACGGTGGTTAGAGACAGCCAATATGTCTTCACCAAGGTCAGACTGTGCCAGACTAATCTTGTGGCCTTGTACAATGGAGTGACTGTCAGTGGATAAGGGAAGTACAGACATCATTTACCTGGACTTCTGTAAAGCTTCTGATAAAGTCCCCCACAACATCATTGTCATTAAATTAATTTACAGGTTTGATGAATGAACTGCTAGAAGAATAAGGGTAGGGGACCAGATCCAAGGAATTAAAGTCAAAGGCTTTATGTCCAAATGGAGATCAGCAACAAGAGATGTCCCTCAGAGTTCCATAGTACCACTAGTACTATTCAATATTTACATACACAGTAGGATTGGGTATATTCCCAGCAAATATGCAGATAACACCAAGCTGTGTAGTATGTTTGACATGACTGAATGTCATGATGTAAAAGCAGTAGGCAATTCCCCACACAGTCACTCACATGGTGGAGGAGAGAATCACAAGAGGAAGAATGAGAAAATTTGTAGGTTGAAGCAAAGGCAGCTTAACAGGTAAAGGAAAAGCAGTGCACCTGAGAAAAGCAAATCAAGGATGTTGTTCACCACTTCCCATGGGCAGGCAAGTGTTCAGGCGTCTCCAGGAAAGCAGGGCTCCATCACGCATAATGGTGACATAGGAGGACAAACATCATCAATCCCTTTCTTCTTACCCCAGCTTTATATGCTGAGCATAATGCAGCGTGGTTTGGGACATCCCTAAGGACAGTCGGGTTCAACTGTCTTGGCTGCATCTCCTCCTATCTTCTTGTACACCCCCAGAATCCTCACTGGTGGGGGGGGGGGGTGAGAGGCAGAAAAGGCCTTGGCTCTGTGTTAGCACTGCTCACCAATAGCAAAATCTCTGCATTATCAACTCTGTTTCCAGAGTAAATCCAAAATACAGCCCCATTCTAGCCAGTGTGAAGAAAATTAACTCTCTCCCAGCCAAAACCAGCACAAGAGGGACCTTGACAGGCTTCAGAAGTGGACATATGTGAACCCCATGAAGTTCAACAAGGCCTGCATGTGGGCTGGGGCAATGCCCAGCATCAATACAGACTGGACAATGAATGAATGTGAATCTGCCCTGTACCCTGCTCTGGTGAGAGCCAAACTGGGGTACTGCAGGCCCCCAGATCTTCTTAGAGATCCCCCACGGACTGCAAACAGAGGAGGGCTGCAAACAGAATGGAAGGACTGAAGACCAATCCTGTGAAGACAGGCTAAGAATGTTGGGGTTGTTCAACCTGGAGAAGAGAAGGCTTTAGGGAGACCTTGTTGCAGCCTTTCAATATATATAAAGGAAGACTATAAGAAAAATGGAGAGATACTTTTTATCAGGGTCTGTAGTAACAGTGCAGTGGGCAAGGATTTTAACCTGAAAGACAGTAGGTTTAGATTAGATATATGGATGAAATTCTTTACTATGAGAGTGTTGAGACACACAAACTGGTTCCCCAGAGAAGTGGTGGATGCCCTATTCCTGGTAGTGTTCAAGGCCAGATTGGATGGGGCTTTAAGTATTTAACTGAGTGAAAGGTGTCACAGAAATGAGGTTGGACAAGATGATGTTTTAGGGTCCCTTCCAACCCAAACCATTCTATGATTCTATAATCATCATAAAGGAACACATAACTGTATCAACAAAAAGCAAAAATATTCAAGGGAGAGATGAACAATGAAAGGGGGAGACTACTGATACCTTCAGACCCAATTTGTTGGCATTTCTTGTAGAGTGTGTGTCCTGGAATCACACAATTACTTAGGTTGGAAAAGACTCTTAATATCATTGAGTCTAACAGTTAACCTAACACTGCCAAGGCCACCACTAAACCACGTCCCTAAGCACCACGTCTACACATCTTCTAAATATCTCCAGGAATGGTGACACAAGCATTTCCCTGGGTAGCCTGTTCCCATGCCTTCATCCTGGCAGTGTGACATAATGACCTTGCTGACTCTGTTTTTACTGATACCCTAAGCACTTGGTAGAAATTTTTATTAGGATGTTTACTGCTTTATAAATCAAATTATCTCAAAAAACCCCAAATGAAATTAAAGGACAACTGTATGATTTGCTATTAAGAATTACAAACTCACTATGAACTACATGTTACAGCTGTTTATTAAACACTGTAAGTACATTTGCATTTTCAGAAGCAATGTAATGAAGTCATCTTCGGTTTGGAGTTGTCAGCCCACAAATCAGCATGGTGATGTGTCCCCATTTATTTAATATTAAGCATAAAACTACTTACTGAAATATTTGCTCTACAGCTGTACTAACTTAAAGAAGAATTTACAAATAACAAATGCATTTTCTTCTAATATAAAAAGTATATATATAAAAATATAAAAAGTTAGGTCAAACTACAAAACAAAAAAAAAGTATTCAGCTTGTTTAGAACTGAAATAAAATATTTGCATTCAATGAAAAAAGAATGCTTAGGTTCAGAGAGAACTTAGTTTTTAACCACAATTTGTACAAAACAAACAAGATCTAGAGAAAAATCTGAAAATGTTAAGCACTGATAAATGATGGTCTTACCGATGTAAAAGAATATGTATGCAGCTTTTACCTAAGAAACACAAAAATATATTTTTTTTTTTTATTAAAGTGAAAACCTGGTCATTGTAGTTACAGTAATATTTATTTAGCTCAAACAATTGGAATATAGCTTTGGCAGATAATCTTGTTGTTATAGCAGGAAATCCATACCAAAATAAATTGCACATTACAGCACTCTGTTACCATCTAATAGACTTTGTTGCTCTTTATCTAACAAAATATTAGGAGTGTGGTCTGGTGCTCTGAGTAGTGGTCTGTGAAATTGGCACCTGTATTCTTCACCACTGGTTATGACCTTGAGCATTCCACTAAAATATAACTCTCATTGTATTTCAAAGGCACATTTACTTGAAAAACAGGTTATAAATGTCTCAAAACCTGAATGCCTTCAAAAGTTATTAAATGAAATTAGCAAACATATTTGAAAATATATGGTGTGTGCTAGCATAAACAACAAAATATTATTAGCCTAACTTATATATATGATATCAGCAAAGACTTGTATAATACAGAGCTCTAATATGCGCTACATGGAATATCTGGAAAAAAATTCCCCACTTGAAAAACAATCAGTAACCTTGATCTGCTAGCATTAAGTGAAATTTTCTTATTGGAGACTATGAGTTGTATACCATATATACACGTAAAATCTGTTACTGTGAAAAATTGTAATCTATTTTCATTTTCTTTAACAAAAGAAATAGACAAAATCTTTCTTTTTGCTGGTTGTATTTCTCACGTCACAGATTAGACTTCTGTGGCACAGTTAATCTCTTTGTTCCTTGCACTGCCTACCAATTTTAAGTTCTACCCATGTTCAAGCACATCCGTTATTTACAATATTTTTATATTACCTCAGCTCAGTAACATTAGACCCCAAAGTCTGAGTAGTAGTGGCAGAAAAGTCTGAACTCAATTTGTATTATTATATGAAGCCAGTTTTGCATTACCACTTGAGTAGCACTTTAGCCTTCCAGTTTCCCACAGAAATTTTACAGAATATGGCAAAGGGACTTTGTGGATTACAAAAACTTTTATAGAAGTGACTTTAATGTGAAGGGGAACCAAATTCTTCAAGTTCTTCCTGTAGTCTGGTGTCTTTCTATTCTTAAGAGATCAATAAAGAAATAGTAGAGGTTTAAAAGTAAGCTTCTGATATTATAAAGGAATATAATTTTAAGAGAGTATTGTTTTAACAATTATCTGTTCTAGTTACCCATGTCCCATCATACTATGGCAAAATAAAAAGAGAAAAAATTTCCTTCTTTCCATCAGACAGCCAGTGAAGAATGTCTAAAAATCTGTGTTGGCCAAAATAAAATGATAATTGAGACATGTAAATTTTACCTGGATGAGTAAATTAAATGCATCTGGGAACATTCCCCATCACAGAGCTCAACTAATACAGAACTGGCAGTATCTGTGGTGATAATTTCTTTCAGTCTGCAAAAGGGGGTGACAATGTGCAAACCTATAATAAGAAAGAAATCTGGAAGATTCTAATTCCTCTTATATATGTGGAAATTGTTTAGAAGAGGACTGGTTTTCCTGGATCAGAGGGATTTAACTTGACATCACTCTTTAACTGAATTTTAGGTGTAGCTCTAGTTACATTTACCTGGGAGAATTTGTAAAGACCTTCCATTTATACCAATAGCATTTTAGAAACATTTAGGCGTATAATCTCAGAAAACTGTAAGAAAGAAATATTCTGTATCCCTAGAGTGACCTGTGTCACAGAATGTGAATGGGAGTTAGACATTTTTAATGTTCTTGAATTTGAAACAATGACTTAGTCAGCCTGCTTACAAGTTCAGGCTCACCTCAAGGGACTTTTAAATTGACTGGTAGCTCCTCTTTGAACAGCACATATCTCAAGGTACCCGAACTTATGTATTGGTGTTAGTACTCCAAACTGAATTGCTAGAAACTCAACTATTGCTTAAATATCAGAGCCATACAGAGACAACATAAGGTATTGCCTAGGTCCACAGGGGACCCTATCTCTCCTGTGTTCAAAGCATTCCTAATGTACAGTGACAGCCCTGAGTTCAGCAAGACACACAGCAGTCACAATCACTTTACAAACTATGTCTATTGGCACTGTCACCACCAGCTAACTTTTATACAGTGGTCTATTCTCGACATTAGTTACCCAGCAGGTAGGGAACAAAGATTCTGAATCCTCCACAGCATGACAATATATAGTCAAACACTAAGCTCTCATTCTCCACATAGACTAGACACTCTCAGCTGAAGCTGCCCCATTTAGAGATTCATATTTCATGTCAGCCTCCTGGCAGGCTGCATATGTGCTCCTGTTTCTAAAAAAGAACTGAATAAAAGAAGATTTGGACCAAAGAACATAATGAAGGGATTTCATTTGCAAATATAGCTTTTACTCAACTGAATGAACTAAATATTTCCCTAAAATTATTTCAGTGTGACTCAATGCAGTGACACTCTCTGAAGAATACCAAGCTAGTCTAAAAATACCTAGAGATTTCTAGTAAAACCAGGGGAAAAGACCATAAGACAAAAATTGTGCATTGATGTGCAATCAGAATGGTAGTACTCCACCAAAAAAAAAAAAAGAAAAGAAAAAAGAGTGCAAAAACCAAACAAATAAAAACAAACAATAAATCCAAAGGAAGGATGGAGGAGGAAGTTAACATGAAAGCAAGAAGATGTGCATTGCTGTTACATAATTTTGCTTCCTTTACTTATGAAGAGCCATCCTTTCCTTCCAACTCCTTCTCTTTAGTCACTCCTGAGTTAATGGACTCAAAAGTGGGAGCAGATAGTCAGACAGTGTAATATTGCCTCTCTTAGATGTGTAAGATAAACACAGTATTTGTGTAGAATATGCTGAGTTGGAAGGGACCCAAAAGGGTCATCAAAGTTCAACCCTTAGCCCTGTGCAGCACAGCCCCAAGAATCACACCATGTGTCTGAGAGTATTGTTCAAAATCTTCTTGAACATTGTCAGGCTTGGTGCTGTGACCCTTTTCCTTGGGAGCCTGTTCCAGTGCCCAACCACTCTCTTCATGAAGAACCTTTTTCTAATATCCATCCTAAACCTCCCAACACAACTTCAGGACATTCCCTCAGCTTCTGTCACTGGTCACCACAGAGGAGAGATCAGTGCCTGCCCCTCCTGTTCCCCTCATGAGGAAGTTGTAACTTTAATGAGGTCTCCCTTCAGTCTCCTCCAGGCTGAACTGACCAAATAATCACAGCCACTACTCACAGAGCTTCCCCTATAGACCCCTCACCATCTTTGTTACCCTGCTTTGGATGCTTTTTAATATCTTTATTATTTCAATAAATAGTGTCATCTGATTGACATTCTGTAGTAGATTGTTATAGAAATGGTCTGAGAACCTGAGGCTGCCTCAGCAGCCAGCAATATGCAAGTATTAGACAATTCCAAGCTGGGAAGTAAAATGTCTCCTGTCATCAGCCTGGTGACAGAAAGGGTGAAGGCTGGGACAGTTGGCAAAGACAAGAAGGCTGGGTTCCAGGAGGCAGGCAGTTTATCGTCACAGATTTGCACTATTTGATTCAAATGCCATTAATATACTAATCATGTCATTATTCATGCAATTTGAAATTCACAGTACTTAATTCTGATTTATTTTAAATTGGATTTTATGATGAACACCCTAACAAGAGCGGGTTGTAAGTTACTAGCCCATTAGATTTACAATGAACAATGGCGTATAATGGAAGATTTAGGAGTCATCTATCCATAATCATGAACACATTTTCTGATGAGACTAATTCATATGCTTTGCTAGTTCCACAGTCACTGAGTTTTAGGTGCTTGTGCCACATATACTTGTGAATGCACAGGAGAAAGAAAATGTAACGTTGAGTGGTTGGAAACACTTTAAACAGGAAAATGCAAAATGGTTATTCAGTCGCTCAGGAAAACCAAATGTGCTTGTTTCCCTACTGATGAAATGCAGAAATCTTCTGCTTCTCCCCACCTGACTGTTGGTCAGATATCCCCCACATCCCCTTCAGACCATCTTTAATGCATGTTAGGCTACATATTAAGCCAGATTAATTTGCTAGAAAACCAGTCTGATGAAAGAAGCAAAAACTGTGTAGTCATTATAGAGAAAAAGTAGAATTTTATATATCATTGCTTCAAGAACATATTAATTTCCCAACATTACGATTACATCTGCTTTCATAAAGTAACATTTGCTCTCACAGAAATAGGACTGTGTCTTTCTGATCAGGGTTAATAAGCTAGATGGTGGGACAGAAATATGGTAAAAAGAGACTTTCTAGAAATGATGGCTTTTTCTGAGCGAACATAAAATCTTAAATACCTGTTTTGAATGTGTCCTATTAATTTTTAAATGTTAAAATGTAACATTTTTTGTTCTAGATGAAAGTATATGCATTTAGCTATGGATCATCATTACTGGTGTTGAATTTTTCACAGAAGGAGCTTCTTCCTGTATTTATAATTTTGCTGATGGCATCAGCCTTTGCCTGTGAATGCACTCTAAGTAATAGTTTTTGGGGTTTTTTTAATTGAATCAGCTGATTGAGTATCTTTGTCCATTTTGTAGCAGTTTTGTCATAATTTACATTTAACCTTTGTACTTTATTACTTTGCTTATTTTTCTATTTTCTTGATATCAATGTGGATAGGGAACTGTATTTCTGGTGAAGCAGTAATAACACATATCATGAATGTTACTTTTCAGAGGTTTTCTCTTTAGAATTAGCTGAATGAAAAGTGAAAGAGCTAGAATCTGATGTACAGACTAGATCATAAATCCACAATAATGGTATTTCTTTGAAGGAAATCTCTCTCATCTAACTGTAGTAATCTATTATGTAAATGTGCACACCTTAGGTGATATCTTTAAGCTTCTGTCAAAGCCGCTGAAGAGAAATAAGCATTTTTAGGCTCTGATTTATCCACCATGCTAAATGTCTGTGTAAGAACAAAATAAATGATACCTCATAAGTGATTCCTTCTCTTCATTAACTGTAAAATGAGCCTTGGGTATCTATTTGAGGTTTGTACATCTGTGCTATTTCCTAAGTTCAAAAAAACTGTATTGCATCCTAAATGTCAGTAAGACATTTTAAGAAATTAGCATAGTCTCAGAATAATATCACTGGTAATATTCCATCTTCCCTGTATATTGATTCACTAATAAAAATATTCAGTGTATATTACTGGCTTTTTTCCTCTCAATTTTTGTTGAGGTCTATATTAAAATTAGACTTGGAGCTTTATCATTCTCCCCAGGATAAAGTTTGAGAAGAAAATTTGCTATGACTCACAGTGTTGGCCAAATCTACATCTGTAAACATCTTAATGTAAGTGTCTGCTTTTGAGCTTCACTTACCTAAGGATAAACAAGGATTGCCATTTGATGTGCCAGAATACATCCTTGGTCTCTAGGAGCTGGTCCAAGGGTGTCCTGTATCTCCTTTGACCTATCCTCAGCCCTGTAGAGATGTCTCGATCATCCTAACAAACCTCAGATGACAATGGGTACTTAGAGGAAGGTAACTGATTTGAATCCTAAGCATGTTTAAGTGCACACAGTCACGTACTTACTGTTCACAGTCAGTGTAGCCTATGGATTCACACAGTTCTTCAGCTGACTAGTGCAGATTGCATTGACCAGACTGTAGTGATCAAAACTTCACTGACTATGAAGGAGTCTAAAAACCTATCACTGTCTGTAAACAATCTGGAACCTGAATTCCAACCCAAGGGCAGTAGTCAGGTACATAAAAGCAGCATCTAACTCTGCTTCAGATGCCCTAGGTTGTCCAGTTTCTGCAAGACTGGCAGATATAACCTGGACAAATGAGATATCAAGTTTTCTGGGGCATTACCTAGAAAAAAAGTCAGTTTGACTTTTAGTCAAACAATAGTTTGACACTATTGAGGAATTTTTTGTTCTCGGACACTTCATATTCAAAGCATTTTTCTTTTCAATGGAAATTTTCTAACCCCACATTTTCAAAATTTCAGGAAAAATATGAAGATTAATTTCAAATGCAGGCTGAATGACTAAATGTGGTATGTTGACCTTGGCCATCTGTCAGACACTCACCCAGCTCCTCTCTCACTCCTCCTCCTCAAAATGATTAGAAGAAAATAAGATGAAAAAACTGCTGGCTCAAAATAAAAGCAGGGAGATTGCTTATCACTTGCCATCACAGGCAAGCTAGACTTGACTTGGAGAAAATTAATGTATTTTATTGCCAATTGAGATGGACAGTGAGAAGCAAAGACAAAAACACACCTTCCTGCCAACCTCTTGCCCTCTTTTTTCCCAGGTTCAACTTCACTCCTTCACTCCCAACTCTTCTACCTTTCACCGCCCCAGCAGCACTGGTTGCTGTGGAAGGGGAGCCACGGTCAGTCCATAAGAGCTTCTCTCTGTCACTCTTTTCTCCTAACACTTTTCCCCTTCTCCAGCATGGGTTGTCCACAGGCTGCAGTGTATCTACTCTGATGTGACTTACCAACAGGCTGCAGGGGTACCTCTTCCCTCCCTTTTATCTCGTGTCCTTGCTGTCTGCAGTGTTGTTTCACATATTCCTCAGTCATCCTTCTAACAGTTGCCATCCAGTACTTTTTAAAAATTTTTAAAATGTATTTTATAATGTGGTTTCTTAAATACACTTTCACCACGGTGCCCCCACCTTGGCTGTAAGACTCAGTTGTGCCCTGCACTGGGTTGGTCAGAGCCTGTGGAACTGGCTGTGTCCAGCACAGGGCAGCCTTGATCTCTCCTCACAGAGACCCCTGTCATCCCTGCTGCCAGGATCAGGACACTTAAACTCAATATATTAAATCTGAAAAGCCAATAATATTTGAGTCTCTTTCAGAAAACTGTGATTTTGGGTATCTGCCTCGCTGTAAAGCTCTTTTTTGGTATTATGGTAGTCAAAATATGTCTGTAAAGTAAGCGATGACTGATAAGTCTGAAAACCTATTGTTATTGAGATCTCAGAGGAATACTTTTGTATGTTACTCAGATGTCTTCCCCAATGAAATACTTTCAAATACATGCTTTATGCTTTTGCATGTTTAAATTTGTCTGAAAAGTAATGAGTGCAGGTGGGACAGCTTGTGAAACATCTGAGGAGTAATGGATATGAAAAGAGGAGAAGAGTAAAAGTATCAGAAAGAAAATTGTTAACTCCAAATGTTCATGTGTCAAACTCCAAATTATTCTTTACCTTAAGTAATTGAAGCCTCTGTGTTTGAATAAAGTATCCTAGCCTTCTAAGACCCTTAAGGGTTGTGGAAGGTGTTTTGTTTCTTTTTCATGGAAGAAGAGAGTGATGTATAATCATTTTGTACTGCAGCTGAAGCTTCAGGTAAGACAGCAAACATGTATCCATCAACAATTAAATAGTGTGACATTTGTATAGAACTACAGAAAAATCTAGGAGATTCTAGAGAAATAAAAAGTTTTCTGCACATATAAATTTGACAGATATATGTTATAAATATCACAGCTAACTACAGGTAATGGACAATTAAGACATCCCCAGAAAGTGACTGGTTGAAATGTTGAAGAGCAACAACACATTGACCTTCTTAATGTGTGAACATCACGATAAAAAAGTTTGCAGCAAATGAGAAAGTAAGAGCAATGTATTGAAAATTCAGTACATGAGAAATGAGAATGACAAAGAGTACCCAAATCAGGATGTGCAAATGCTAAAGTGTATGCAGAACTCGGGAGAATTTGCATTGAGTGGAATTGATGTTGCTATTTTAACTGTGCCTGCTGCATAGCAGGTGATTACTTCATGACAGAGAAGAATGATCCTTCTATCTCTCATCTCTCTAGGTAGTTACATAGCTGTCATCACTTCAGTGCATGAATGTAGTTTCCTCTTCCTTCATTTATACAACACATCATTTATCTACTTTATGTACACCATTTAGAACTCCTTGCAGGAAGTCTCTGTGACAATCTTTAGTTGCAATTAGGTTTTGTCAGGTTAATTTCAAAAGTTATGAATCATACAAATTTTTCTTGCATTTTATCACAGCTGGTTCCCTTTAGGATACTAAGATGCTTTTACAGAAAAATCTTAGGTCAATGTTCGCTCAGCTGAAGCTATTTGTTGCAACTTTCATCATACAAGAGAAAATATTAGTTAGAAGACGCAAAATTGTTGTCACTGACAGACCTTAACTGTTTCATTTCACAGCTGCGTCACAGGCATAAAAAAGATACAAGTAAAGTATTTAACAACTTTAACAATAAGAGTTTTTAAAAGTCAGTCTCAAAATCCTAATACACTGATAGAAAAGCTAAGAAAGAGGGAAAGATAATAGTAATCATAACCATTTTCCATTACTGAACTAACTTAGATCATTAGTAGATACCATAGTAGTCACTCTTGAGAATAAAGTAATCAAAACAAGTGCAATGTAGTAGGATTTACCATATTTAAAAGAATTCCCTGGTTTTAATATTGCACAATACTTTATGGCCCTTTTTCAGATCCTATGTGAATTTCATCCTCCCTGTGAAAGCCCACTGATTTCAAAAGTTTTATAGCTTAACAGAAACTGATACACAGCGAGTTCCTCCTGAACATGAGGAAGAACTTCTCTACCATGCAGGTGGCTGCACACTGGAACAGATTGCCCAGAGAGGTTGTAGAGTCTCCCTCACTGGAGATGTTCAAGAACCAACTGGACACAATCCTGTGAAATGTGCTCTAGGATGACTCTGCTTGAGCAGAAAGGTTGGACAAGATGTGGTCCCTTCCAACCCATTCTGTGATTCTGGGACTAAGTGAAAAATTATTACAGTAACCAAGGCACTACTCCTTACAGTTTTAATATTTTTAAAACTCAACACCTCTAATTTTATTGTTATTTAATAGTAATGAAAATATACTTTCATTTGAGTGGACCCCTTGAATTTCCCTACAATGATATGAGAGTGTAGTTAAAGTTTTCTGCATTGTTATTAAAATTTACCACCTACTTATGTCAGGGAAAATTATAGACTTGAACAATTAAGTTTTGCTTCACATTTGGGCTCTGTTCTGCTGTTTATCAACCCAGGTAACAAAATAAAATTGTTCTAAGTGTGAATATGTAATTTATCATCAACAACTAGAAGCAGCATGCTTTTGTATAAATTGAAATGTTTGTTCAATGATTTTCTTTTCAAGCATTTCCTATTCTAGCAATTAATACTCTCACTAGCTTTTTCAAAACTGCAGAAGCTATCATGGTTTCATTCAAGTTTTCTGTAAGATTTTCTTTCCTACAATCAATAAACATTAGTTTATTCATCTTCTTCAGGTCCCATTTCTTTAAAAAAGAAATTGTGTATTCCCAACAAAGACAAAACCAAAAGTGTGTAAGTATACTTAAATTTGAATTCTGTTTATATATCTGACACTCAGTAAAAAGTACAAATGTTAAAACCCTAGAATTTCTGACCAGACTAAGGAGAAAAAAGACTCTTTTTACAACTTTTTATTATGAACATTAAGAACTTCTTTTTGATTAAGCCACAGTAATTTACAAAACCTAGGTGTGCTGGACCCAGGAGGTGAGCAACCTGCAGTTTTCTTGCACACTGTCTTTCAACTATTAGACTGTATACAAATTTGCAGCTGCCAAGTGTCAGGCCATTGATTTTCCTTCCTACTAGGCAACAGCTGCTCTGAGCACTCTCCAGAAATCTTCCTCTCCAGATGACATTGGGAGTGTAACAAGAGAGTTCATTGTTGATGAAATAAAGCCTTGGACTACTCCAAGGAAAGGATTAAAAAATGAGATTTTAGTAGAAATAAAGTGCAGAATGTAGTACTTACCAGGAATCACACCATAAAAATATTAATTTTCTAACATAGTCTCTATTGTACAAAAAAAATTACTTTGTTTGCTAGTAAAATTTAGAAAGATCCTTCAGATATTTTCTTTTTTT
Source organism: Margarornis squamiger (assembly GCA_035222235.1). Classification (NCBI taxonomy): domain Eukaryota; kingdom Metazoa; phylum Chordata; class Aves; order Passeriformes; family Furnariidae; genus Margarornis; species Margarornis squamiger. The sequence continues at coordinate 65,972,884 of JAWWTY010000001.1, read as the reverse complement.
TTTTTTTTTTAAACAAGATTGCTGTCCCCTAGGGTGTGGAAGGATAATTTTCTCTGGCAAATGAAGCATTTAAAAAAAAAAAGAATGTTGACACCACAAACAGCTCCACTGAGTAGATTTACTCTGGAAAAGACTCTAGTCAAAAAGATATTTTTTTTTCCTAAAGATAAAACTATTTTTAACAGTTTTATTTAAAAATCAAGAATATTCCTAAATAAATATGTTAGATCATGTTGGCTAGTGTTTATCAGGACAGTTTTTAATCTTGCAATTCCCTTAATAAATACAAACAGTACTTTCTTCAGACCTTTAAGATTGTTTGTAGCAAAAATTGCTTACAGATGAAAACCTTAGTATTTCAGTTTCAGATTTAATCTTTAGTCAAGCAAGATAGTTGTAGCTACCTAATATTTTAAAATCTGAACCAGTATGTTAAAATGTCTTCCTCTCTACTTTTTAGGGAGATAAGAGTAAGGTAAGTTCTTTACAAGTACTTTTCATCCAAGACCAAAAACTATCATCATCCTCAGGATCCGTGCTTACCCGTGGTGGAAAAGGATTAGGTCAGAGAATACTTAGGCAAACAGGACCATACAAAAGTCCATGGGTTCTCATGGGATATACCCACAGATACTGATGTAATTTCAAGACCACTTCTAGTAATGTTTGAATGATCATGGAGATTGGAAGAGGTGCCTAGGGGATGGAGGAAAGCAGATGTTACTCCTATCCTCAAGCAGGCAAGAAAGAGGAACCAGGAATCTATAGGCCAACGAGCCTCACTTTATTCTCATAAAAGTGGTGAAACAACCAACGTGCCAGGCTCAAAGGACAGGAAGGTGACTAGGAGCAGTCAGCATGGATTCATCAAGGGGAAATCATGCTTGAAAAATGTGATAAACTTCTACGATGAAAGAGCTGCCCTAGTAGAGGAGGGGAGAGCAGTGAATATTGTCTAATGACTTATTTGAACATTTTCATGCAGTCATTCATAAGATCCTTGTGGAAAAGGTGTTGAAATATGGGCTGGGTGAGTAGCTGCTATGGGGGACTGAAGACCGTCTGAATGACCAGATCCAGAGTGTGGCACAAACTCTAGTTCAAGGTCAGCAACTAGCAGAATAGCCCAGGGATAAATATTGGGTCCAATCCTGTTCAAAATATTCACTAATGCAATGGTGCTTGCTTGTTGTTGAACTCTAAGAATGTAAAGATTGTTGGTTTGGTTTGGGTTGGCTTTTTTCCTATGAGAAAACTCATAGAACTATAGTTCATTAGTTATCAGGTCAGAATTCTTATACTGGTTTTCTGAGTCTAGAATCTGACAATGATATTAACCGCTGCCAGTTTTAAACACCTCCCAATGCTAGATTCAACTTGCTTCTTAAAGTTAACAAAAACATATAAATATATCTTAGAGAGTAATTTCTTTAATTTGTTTGAAGTTTTTACATGAGATGATCTGTATAGTGAAAGAGTTCCGTTTTCTATACTGTTTATAAAGAGAGGCAAAAGTATATGCTGCAACCAAAATATCTAAGTACTTAAGTCATTCCATGGCATACTCATACATATTCAATATTTACTATGTAATGAATAGTCTAAAACAAAAAAAGTAATTTCCATGAGCTAAAACTAAAATGTACAAAAACTCAAACATGTAAGTCTTTGATTAAATTTCACTACTTCTACAATACAAAATGATAAATATCATTCATAGATTGGAAAACTAGCCAGAAGAATAAACAAAAATTTAGTTTCCATGTGCTTCTAGTAGCATTAGAAATTAATAACGGGCTAATGACTTTACTATGCCTGTTAATATTATTACTTTCATAATTGACAGTCAGTTTTCAAAGTTTAAAAAGAAATAAATTAAAAGGCTTTCAATTTAAAAATTGCAACCTCAAGACTCATTATACTCTTATAGACTTTCAATTCCTACTAAACTGATAAGACTTACATATTAAAAAAAAAAGCCAACCTGTAAAGGATGAACATATTTTCATGATTGATGCACAATGCAGCAGCAAAGCTTCCAAAACATGCTTGATCTGGGTTCACATAAAAGTAGAAATTAGGAAAGTCAGATGATAAAACATATTCTTTAAAAAGAAGAGTACATACATCATAAGAAATATTACTTCAAAATTAATTGCAATTACCTTATACATTAAGACTGCTTCTCAGACTGAAAGCTGTTTGAGGCACAGTAAATGAAGGAGAACAATGAACAGCAGTATGTAAAATCTGCACAAGCAATGTAAAACTAGTAACTATTATTAGATGGAAGAGGCAAAAAAGTACCAATTAATAGCTACAGATGATTCTAAGTTGGAAAATACAGCAATTGATAAACACAGGGAAGAGAGAGGATTAGTTGTCAGCTAGCAAAATTAGAGTATGCTCCCTCAAAAAATAAAAGGGACAGAGTTTTTCAGATATTAGCTGAAATATGTAATGCAATGTATTCTTTTAAGAAAGCAGTCAGATAAAGCCCAAGAGGTATCACTGATTGAGAATGGTTCTGTTATCTTCACATGGAAACAAGTAAATAAACGAAAGGCCCAGAACAGGCTTGCTGGTGCTGAATTGTGGAAACAGAAGAATTACACAACCTAAGTTATCAGATAGGAAAAAGATGTCATCCTGTGGAGTAATAGGTAAAGTTGAAGAACAAGGAGTCTGGAATCAAAAGCAAGCTGGTGTCTGATGGATCCTGATAAGGTCATGATGCACCACAAAAGTTCCACAAGCATTGATAAACACCCGTATGCACCTGTATGCATGCAGTGGTGTGGAGGTCCCACAGCCCCTCCTCCAGACATCCTGCAGGAAGGGAACATAGTAACCCTTTTGATCTGTGTCATTTTTCCATCAATAAACAATAGATGCTAACTTTATCTAGATTTAACATGACTAAAGTCATGCAAACTCCAAGAAAAAATAATATTAAAGGAGATTGAAATGGGTTAAAAATTGTAGGAAGATTTCCATCAAAACTTCTGGGATCGCTGATGGGCTGAACCCCCCTTCCTTCCTTTCCTGGAACACCCATCAGGTGACAAATTTACAATTACATGTGCTTATTACTTGTTTTTAAAGAACTAGAGTTGCTTTTACTTCATAGTGTTTTTGTAGGTTGTTTTGCTTTGTGCTTGTACTTTGCTTTATATTATCATTATATAGTTTTTACTGTGTTTTTGTAGCCAGGCCCCATCACTGATGACCACGAACTTTTATTAGCTTGTCACAATTTGTATTAATAAAGAGTGTTATTCCTTAAACTGCTAGAGTGAATCCTTTATAAACTGTTTGTCAACAGCTGAATAACTCTTAGGAAATATCTGTTGAGGGATTTTCTCTTTCATCGAATTACCCCAGTCTGGTGAATCTGTTTTGTGAAGGGTTCCTGTACGGAATACCAGACAGACTAGATTGGATTTACATGGTTTTGTTTTCCCTCGGACACTAACAGGCAAATATATCTTTAAGAGTCAAGTAAATTCCCCTTTATCTCCTTTTATGTGACACATCCCATTCTCAATATGCTTCTTAAGACAAATCCTAATGAGATGCAATTGTGAGCAGTGAAGAATTCTTCTTAGCCCACAATAAAGATTTCATATCTTGCCTCCTGAGATGAGACAAGCAGTACGCCTTACCAAACCTAGTGAGAGAAATATGTTGAGTGACAACTTCACAATTCATTCCAGGAAACAAATCAATTGCATATTTATCAGAATAAACTCTGTCTAGAGTAACAGATGCAGAATAGATTCCTGACCCTTGGCCAGGATATTGCTCTGACTTTCAAACAAAACAAAACAAATCAAAAATGTTTCTATTTTTCCAAAACTGACTGAAGCAAAGCTGGGGAGCTGTGTCACAAAACTGCCTGAAGACAAGAATCACATTATATACAAAAATTCAGGCAGTACTTGGCAAGGTCATTAAACCTGAGCCCCTGAACTTCAACAGATCTCCCATCAATATAAAAACTAGAAATCCCACTAGTAGATACTGAAGTTATATTAGTTATAGTAGGGGCTCGAGCACAACATTAGCTTTGAGTTTAGCCCTAAGTGTAGATACCTTTGTTCTATTTCTCCAAATTTCCTATAGTATTAATCAATGGTTAATTAATAATTACTTCTGCATCTAAACTGCATATGTATCTGTACCTTGAATGAAACCATACTAAAAACAAAGTATCTCCAGAGGTTCTAATGAAGAGTGGACAAATCAAGAGGGCATTCAACAAATATTAGTTTTACCTTTGTACAGTCAGAAAAAAAAGTTTCTCTTTTCTCCAATAGTTCATGAACAAAAATATTTTTTTTTGCAAGTTCTGGCAGACCTCACTGCTCTTACAGCTTCCTCATGAGGGGAAGAGGTGAGGAAGGCACTGATCTCTTCTCTGTGGTGACCAGTGACAGGACCTGAGGGAATGTCCTCAAGTTATATCCGGGGAGATCTGGGTTGGATATTAGAAAAAGATTCTTTACCCAGAGGGTGGTTGGGCATTGGAAGAAGGTCCTCAGGGAAGTGGTCACAGCACTGAGCCTGACAGAGCTCAAGAAGATTTTGAATAATACTCTCAGGCACATGGTGTGACAGCACTTGGGGGTGGTCCTGTGCAGGGCTAGGGGCTGGAGTCGATGATCCTTGTGGGTCCCTTCCCACTCAGCATATTCTGTGATTTTGTGAATAGAGCAGGTCATGCAAAAGCACCTTTGAGAAAAGATTTCCTTGAGTAGCTTATTACGTGCAGTTAGATTGCTAACTTAAACAGACAAGCTATGTAAGGTAAGAGCAGAATCTTACTCCTCTCTCACTAACCAATCAATGCTGTGTTTTTAAAAAGGGCCAGGAATTAGAGACATTGAGTGTCATTCTTATAAAGTAAGACAAGATTATTTTTCAAGTACTTCTGTAGAATTTGGATACAAAATTCCAGTTCTTGTTAGACCATCTCACGCAGGGTTAGCTTCCATTCCTTATTTACCACTTACAAATTGTCACTACATTACAGTCACTTTATATCCAGTAAGTGAACAAAAACACTAGTAAATGTTTGGAACCTTCCTTTAGCCTGTATCATTTTCAAAAGCATGCAAATCTTAGATGGAAAAATTTTGCCCTTTTGGCTAAATGCTTTTTTTAATAAAAAGTATCTGAAACCTAATGTAATTTAAATAAATTGAAAGTTAAATAAAAAGTTGCAGTCCTCTACATAATTTCCCCACATAGAAAGCTATAATAAGTTTACTCTGATTATATCCTGAAATAAAAACATTGAAAGAGATCTCATTAGATAGAGACTTTCTTTGTCGTTAGTCCAGTCAAGAACCTATAATTTTCCTTCAGGGTCAAACTGTAGGATGTTCGATCTGAAGCAAAATCACAGCATTTCTTTCCACTAGATCTTGATTTCCTGAAGCTCTGAAGTACTAAGTGAACACCACGAGCTACAGCACATGTTCTGTGTTCATTTATGACTCCAATTTAATGTCAGATGCTATCCTCTAAATGTCTAGCTTTGGGAAGTTAACTAGAATTAGGCAGTTGCCTAAGAGATTAGATGGTATCACAGAGTATTAACACCAAAAACTAAAAACAGTTTTAAATTAAGCTACCATAAATCTAGCTAACAGAATTAGCAGAGGGTAACACTAAGATAAGAGAAATTAAGGCTATTTTGTAAATATAATCGCAGAACACAATATAGAGCATCAACTAAAGTTGTTATTAAAATTTTTATACAGCTTCAATGTCAATATTCTGCTAATGAAAGGAGAACATGCTTTATAACCACAGAATTCCACTGGAAAGTTTTGGGTTTTTTTCCCCCAGCAGCAAGCTACTATACAGCAAGCAGTATTTGGAGACTCTAACTGAAAATGCTGCAGAAAGAGCCCTAGGAAAAAACTACAGGAGACCTTGCTTTGCACACTGATATTAGCCCTTCATAAACTCCAAACCTGTAAGTGTGTAACCTCTGAGTGTGACCAACAGACCCTTACACAGGCTCCAGAAGTTACCAGTAATGTCAGGAAATGCATCTGTTGTATATAAATAAGTAGAAGCTCAATGTTCAGGCATGACTTATACCCACATTTTCATTATATTTCCTCAAGTATTATGGGCATAGATACAAGTAAAAATGATTTTTTTAGTAGTTTGCTTCTTTTATACAAGAGAGCTTCTGAAACTTGAGAGAATAATATATTCCTTAATGAAACACTATCTGGCTCTATATAGGATTAAAGTATCAGTTGAGTTAAGTCATAACTAGTTTTTGAATTCTATGTCACTTATTGCTGTGTTAAACCATTTTGGAAGAAATTTAATGTGTCAATATAAGTAGATATATTTAATTTTTGAGTCACTGTGTTAGAAATTACTAGTGCAAGCATTCTTCATTCACAAAATTATAATTTAAAACAATAGCATTAGAATATTTACACTTAGTCTTGGTTATTCTAAATCTTTCTCAGTATATTTCAAATTTTTAATACCAAGAGGGAGATATTGGTGGAAAAGGAAAATTAATCATTGGTTCATATAGTGTGTGCATGGCATATACTGTACTGAAGTCAAAATTCACACTACTTTATATTAGAACCACTTTTAATTTAATCACATTTCATTTGCAATAAATATGTTTGAATATATTATACTTTAATATATTATTAATGTTATACACTATATATATTTTTATAGATATCATCTGTAGGGGGAAAAAAAAGAGGTCTATGATTTACTTTATTAGGAATCCCTTCCTTTTCAATTTTATGCTGTTTGTGTTACAAAAGCATAATACCTTTAAACATTTTATATGTTCACTATCAAATTATATTATTTTTACAACCCAAAAGACTTTCAAACTATCTGCAAACTATGCATTAATTTACAAAGATTCACACTGGAAAAGTACTCATATCTTTTCCCAGCATGGATTCTCTTTCCAAGATACATTTAATTAATCATATGTGTCACCTTTATTATACAATTGAACTGAAAATTTTCATCTTAACATGATTTGAAAACAGAGTTCTGTAGGTTTCAGAGCAACAGCTGCAGAATGTTTAATGTTAAATACTTATTTTCATTTTTTGAATGGTATTTCCCAGGATTCACAAATCTCTGAGGGCTAGAATCTTGTTTAAATTTCATTTAATTTCTGAAAGGTTTTGCTCCTTTTCAGATTTAGAATTAATCACCATAAATAATAAAAGAATACATAACCTTTAGTAACTAAAGCAGGTTAAATAGCACTTGTAATTAATAAGCATTACCTCATTGTTAAATGGCAGCAGGGATGACTGTTTTACAGCCATATTAACATTGATGGAAATTGTCAATGTATCTAAATGTCAAGCCATTTTCCTGAGGTTTCAACCATTCTGCCGTTCTACTACATAACAAATTGGTCAAGCAACAGCACCTAAATAGCAGAAAGGTTACTGAAGCATTAATATGATATTATTCTAACCTATAATTTACCTAGGTTAAATATTCTTTGTCTATATAGGTGTTAAAAAAATATGCAAGGCTGTGTTTGCCTATAAATAGCATATCTGAGCAACCATAGATACTGTAGGTAGGTACAAAAATACTTATAGAGTATTTTTGCAGAAAATTTTAGTATCCACTAAAAAAAAAATAAAAATACCCAAACCTCAGTCTACTATTATGCTGCAAATGGAATGTAAAATTATAGAAACTATATTTATTTTAACTTTTTAATCCATTCTAACGTTACACTGAGGAGATATGAACCCATGTGTTCCAGCAAACCAAGAATAATTCTTGTTAAAAAAAAAAAAAAATCATCAACACTTTGTACTTAATCATATGTCTCAATTTATTTTTTATTTGATTAGTAAAGTTGCTCAAAAGTTCAAAGAGATAGATAGTACAATGTATCAGCTGGATGGATTCCTTCATCCATCACCCTCTGGCACAGAACATAATCCCCTCAGCTTTTTAAAGATCCTCAAAATTATCATTTATGAAGATTTATTAATACAGAACATGATCACTCCAAAAGCCATCTCCTCCAGCCTGCCCAGTCTTTTCAAGGCAGCATCATTAGGACAGCAGTATTCATCAAATTTCAGAGAACTTTGAGTAAATCTTTGAGTAATCTCCCATTGAGATTATAAGGTTCTAGTCCATCTCCAATTTAACATAACCAAGTATATTTTAGGTAAAATGACACCACAAACAAATGCATTTAAAAGACACGTAAACGTCTTATTACTCTGAATATACTTGCACAAAGAATTTGATAAAGGCTTCCTAGGTATGAATACAAGTTCTTAAAAATTTAAATTGAAGTAGGAGATTGAAGAAGTTAGCACTGTTGTAGCTCAGTATAGGTATTTTTTTAAAGATTAATTTTTATCTTTCCTGAGCAGTCTATATAAGCACTTGTAGTGAAACATAGTCTCTATTTGGTATGCAACACTGTCACTTTCCTGAAGAGGTGAGTCATCTGTGCCATTTTAATTAAATGTAATAACAAAAAGATGGACTAGTTACCTGGAGAGCATCCATACAAGTCTTCTGAGTACTTATATTCTCAGGGAATGTAATTGTACCATTTATTTCACTATAAAACAAAGATATAAAATTTCAGCCTCATTAGGTTTTAGGATATGGAAGTTGTTTTTTTCTGTAATACACTACATTTCTTACTAGAGAGAGAGACAAAATTGGCATAATCATTTAAAAATGTTAAATAATAATTTGTTAATCTTTCTTGGCAATACATTGAAATACCACAAAACCTTGAGGGCACAGTTAAAGTTTTGCTGGCTATAGCATACAGCTGATTTTTCATAACACTATGAAGAAATTTCTTAGTGTATAGCAGTTCTAGCCTACATAACAAATAGAGACATGTTTAACTGACTATATTAAATTTGTCTGTGTTTCTCTTCATAGTACTTGTTCATTCAGATTCATAAATATATCCTATAGAACGTTAAGAGGATCACACTACAATATTACTGTAAGCCACATAAAATTTCATTGAGGTTTTAAGAGATTTATGTATCTGTTTCAATATGGACATTAAAAAAAAAAAAAAAAAAGTCACACTGGTTTTTAAATATTCAGTGAACAGAGACACTAGATATTTAACCTGACACAGTCACTAGTTTAGTCTTCCAGTGTTCCGTATTATTGAGCCTTTCCCAGTGTCCTTTAAAGAATTCTGTGGTTAATTAAATTAGTATTTCAAATACTAAGCTTTTGATTTTCAGGGATTCATAGCTGAGTCTCTATTCAACATAGTCTTTTTACTATTTCCATTTGATTATGACTGTGATTCTGTTAGAGTATATTATTTTGAGTTCATCATTCCAGGTTTGTGTGTCTCAAAATCACATAATTCTTTTGCTCCATTATCTCATTGTTTATTTTAAAATTTATTTGTTTAGCTCTTTATAATTTTTATTTTGGCTCTTGGAATGCTTTTAGTTGATTGGAATTTGTTTTATATTTTTCATTCAGTAGCCTACCTCCATATGCAAGAGGAAGCTTCATAACGCAAATGCTAATGCTATGATTGGTACTTGAGAGTACTTGAGACTAAAGAGATTTCACAGACAGAATCCAAGCACACACTTGCTTGAGGACCAAATGATAATCCCAGTCTGGGTAGGGAAAGGAAATTACTTTATTTTTTTTTCCCTCAAGGAAAAAGATCAGATTTTTAGAATTATGTAATACTATTAGAATTGTATATTACATTAAGATGCCTGACCCAATTGCTTGTGAACTTGAAACCTGCCAACTTTAGTGTATTGTTTATCCAGTTAAGGCCAGAATACCTCTTATTTACTAAAGATAAGGACTTCAAAGGCCAGAGTGTAGCTTACTGCTAACCCTTACACATCTTGGACCAGGACAGCAGGCAAAGAATGTGAATTATAATATTAAAAATGGAAGAGCACATGAGACTTTCAAGTGATAATTCACAGAAGAAGTGAGGGAATATTTAGATTTTGTCAAATAAGTTAAGAAAAGATTTAAATTATGCCAGAGAAACGTAGGGTCACCTGAGTGGAAGTGAATGTGTTAAGGGAGAATGGCAAAGCTGCTGAAAGGAAAGTCTGGACACAACCTATTTGCTCCTGCTATACGAAGTTTACTTCTTTTATTTGTTCTTTTCCTTTAATGATTTAGTCAAAAAGTCAGTGACATAGAAGCTACTTTGAAATTTGTTTAACTGAGAGTGAACTGACCTAGATGAGCGCATGTGGGAGGCAAGCTCACCCATGACATTTGAAAAGTACAGCATTAAATAAATGTCAGCCATCCATATATCATCAAGGAGCTCCTCAAAGCCAAGTTTAGAGCAATTCGTATTACTCAAAGCTTCTTTGAAGGGTTCCATGACAATTATATAGCTGGGAGCTCACAATCTGCCTCATAGTGTGAATTGCCTGATAAAGCCAGTCTGAGATGATTAGGAAAAACCTACCTCACAAAATATGGAAAAGGCACTGGAATGAGTACTTTCCTCCAGCTTTATGTTCCTTTACCTCAAACACATCTGAAAAAATCCTGACTCAAACTTTTTTCTAACACTCTCTACTAATGTACTATCTCTGAACACCAACCTATTAACTCTACACAAATAAAAATTATGGCTAGTCTTACAAAGATGACAGATAATTTTGAATCTAAAAGAAACATGCTTCTGCAAAAATGGGCAAGTCACAATATAAACTATTAATTCACTGTCAACTTAAAAACAATAATTAGTCCTTTACAATTTAATAGAAGTAGCTATAATTATATTTTCCAACTTTTCACACTTTTCTATCCAATGTGTTTTCTGATGCCTCACAGCAGAGAATTTGACCAAAATTTAGTTATTATACTATAAACCATTCTTAAATATGTTTTTGAACTTTTCCAATTCAGTGATGATATATTTCTGAGGGGAAAAAAGCACAACATAAAACCACCTTCAGAGTCTACTTTGGTCTTCAGCATTGATCAAATGTCTTAATATCATAGAGGTTATTATAGGAGATTTGTTTAAATTAGAACCCTTTTTCTTCACTACTTTTAAACATACAAATAGCTTATCTTGATGTGAAATCAATAAATATTTCATTTCCACTTCTAATTACCTCTGGTCCTGCTTATAACAAATTCCCTTTAAAATAGACATCCTGACAAATTTTTTATATAAAGTCCTTCACAGTGCTGGCAAGGAAGGGATAAAAAAAATGTTCTGTGAAAAACCCAGTCATGCAGTTAAATATTGTATCTGAGTCCATGATCCTGTGTGACTGAAACTGTTTATCAAGCTATCCACAGTGAGTGTAATCATGTGCAAAGTGGTAGCTGAATTGATACATGAAGACTATACCTTTCGTATTCATCTATTACAGTCTAAACAGTGAGACAAAAGGCTAATTAAAGGAAAGACTTTGTTTCCATTACATCTGCAAAAATGTTAAATGATAGCATACTTGAAAAACATTGTAATCGTTTTTTTCCAAAATTAAATAAATAAATATATAAATAAATTAGTACAAGTAAAAATCGAGTTTTTATCGAGGTTATGAATTTATTATGTTGCCTAAAATCAAGAAATAAAACTTTTGAGACAATGTTAGTATAGGTAAAGTAGAGAGCAGTTCTTTAATGAAAGCTTTCAGGTGCACAAAGTATATAAGTATACACACAGTATAGGGTTCTTACAAATTAATAACACTACTTAATTATCATATCTAGTGGGTTTGTCCAACCTGACAACCTTTTGCCACTGGTTACCACCCTGGTAGCACCCTCAGAACTGCCCGATTGGAGCATCTCTAAGGGTTCTGGGTCTTCTATCTTGTTTTGTCTTGTATTCTGGTCCAGGTGCATGTGTCCCAAACATGATGTCCTTGCTGCCATCTTACCCATTGAAAAGACAGTTAAAAAAAATTCAGAAATGTGGCAAACAGCGAGAAACTGTGAGAAACTGTTAGCTTCTACCTCCAGTGTGAGAAACAATACAGTTATTTTAAAATCTACAAATATATAAAATAATAAAATCTACAAATATATAAAATCCTAATGTATCAATTACAATAGATTTTTTAACTTCTAGTTTCAAGTATGCATATTATAATAAATCCCTGTATTAATAAGGCTAAGAAAAAACAACATGTGCTTCATTTCTTTTAGATTTTGTCCTTTCTTATACCATAATGGTATATATTACACAGTCTCTGACTATGCTCAATACCTTATTGATTGATTTTGCTTCCACGCTACTTTGAAGAGTGGGTGAGTGGTATGTTTTCCTAACAAAGACATTGCTCAAAACTGGTACAATCACTTGGATAAGAATACTGTAAGTCTGGACCGGAAATGTTAATCACTTCTTAGTGGTACCAAAGGCTGGATAAGGGCTACAGTGTCATGAAAGCCTGTGCAATAATGTCAGAATGTCTGAATTTGTACATGGGATTCTTTTTTCTTTTTTTTTTTTAAACTATTGCCTGCCTGGCATCAGCACTGCACAGATATTATAGTGCATCAGGCAGTAGAAGCTGTAATACTAAATCAGTCCAATGCCAAAAGTATGTCTGTATCTGAGAACTATGTTGGGTTTTTGTCAATTTTTCACTTACAAAATTAACAATAGGAAAAATGTCTGTACAAGTAGGGTGCAGCAGCAGAATTAGTATGCCACCTTCCTATGTTCATGGTATATCCATAAGTACTGTGGCAAAGTCTGGAAGCTGGGAAAGTGAATTTGTCCTTTCAAGTTCCTCAACTACCTGCATTTACTTTACAGAATCCATAAGCCAACTATGTTCCTAACTTCAGTACCTTCATCAGAAACATAAAATTTAGCTGAGCTAAATCCTGGTCTTTATCTTGTTCATACAAGTTCTCCTTTTGTTGCAATTGCTATACTGCTGTACAGTATACCAATAAGTTTAGAAAAATGTCAGTGTAGACAGATATAGACAGGAATCCATTTAAATATAGGTAGGAATCCAGTTGATCTACTCAAGTGCCTACATAAAACTAGATGTCTGGACATCTAGAAAGTTTCTACATCTAGTAGGAGGAGCTAGGATATCAAACCCACATATAGGCACCTCTCATACAGAACTACAGGTGTATGAAACCCTGAAGTAACTGTAGCAGGAAAGTCAAACATATACTAACAGTGACCAGCATGAGTGTATCCTTAGGTTAAACTGACCAGAACAGTTGGCTAAATGGAAAAACAGAGAAGTTTCTTGAACTTCTCTTTTTAACAAGTTCGATACTGATAATGATGATAAAGACAAAAAACATAGTAATGAGAAGTGAAAATAAATATCATTATGATTTATTTATAAAGCAAAGTTCTTTGACAATAAGCACATGACAAATTTGTTATGAGAACAAGAAAGTGAAAGAAAAGAGCATGAAGGGGTTTGAAATAAATGTATAATATGGTATATGAAGTTGCTTAGCTTATCTAAGAGGAAATGAACTCCAAATAGTGGGTGTTAAGCTTCTGGATGACTATACTGCCTGTATATTGTTTAATTGCCAAAGGGAAAGAAAATATTTTTATTTACTTACTGTGGTGAACCTTGGCTGGTCACCAGGTTCTCACTAAACCATTCTATCAGTTGGCCTCCTTGACAGAAAAGGAGAAAACTAGACTAAAATCTCATGAGTCAAGATAAGCAAAGGGAGGTCCACTTGCCAATTACTATGATAGGCAAAGCAGACAACTTGGGGAGAAATTAATATAATTTATTGCTGGTTAATAACAGATAGAGAGAAATAAAAACAACTAAACCCACCTTCCCCTCACCTATTTTTTTCCCAGGTTTAACTTTACTCCTGACTCTTCTGCCTCCTCCTCACAGGTGGCACAGAGGGATGGGGAATGGGGTTGTGGCCAGTTAATCACATATTGTCTCTGTGATTCCTTCCTCCTCACACTCTTCCCCTGCTCCAGCATGGGGACCATGAACTCCTCCAATGTGGGTCCTACCCCAGGCTGCAGTCCCTCACAAACTGCTCCAGCATGTGCCCTTCCCCTGGGGTGCAGTCCTTCAGGTACAGACTGACCCAGCATTGGTCTTCCACAGGGTCACATGTCCTGCCAGAAAACCTGCTCCTGCATGGGCGTCTCTCTACGGATCACAGATCCTGAAGGAGTCTGCTCCAGCACAGGGTCTTCACAGGTTATAACTTCCTTCAGGACACATCTATCTGCAGAGTGCAGGGGAAGAACCTGATTCATCATGGTCCTCTCCAGGAAAAAGAAAGTGAATCTCTGCTTTGGTGCATGAAGTACCTCTCTGCCCTCCTTCTATGACCTTTCTATTTATAAGGCTCTTTCTCTCACATTTTTCTCACAGCACTTTCTCACAGTATATCATTTATCCTTTCTTAAATGTGTTCCCAGAGGTAACCCCACCATCACAGACAGGCTCAGGCCTGCCATGGGTCCACTGGAGCCAACTGGAACTGACTGTGTCCAACCCAGCAGCTCCTCCACTACCAAAACCTCGCCAAAGTCTTGCAATACACCTATGTATGCATAGAACATAAAAAAAGAACAGTTTCTCAGATGTCAAGAGAGGAAAAATAGAATTAAGATTTGCTTTGTTTTGCATTTTATGTTCCAAACAAGAGGGTTACAAATGTGCATCTGAAGGGGCAGTTGCTTGCGTTTAGTGATCTCCTTTACTAGAAAGCACAAACAATTTGAAGGTAAGTGTTGGAACAAGAGAAAGAAGAGGGTGAGAGCTATGCTAGTGTATTCAGCCTATCACTGTAAGTTTTGATGCTATGAGAATACTGGGTAGAAAAGGTGTATAGGGTTGTTTTTAATGTTATTGAATCATTCTCCTTTAGTATTTTAGATCTGGATCAGGAAAACTGTTTTGAAGTGTACCTCCTGATTGTCTCTGATGATTCATATGGTAGAGTGGTTTAAGCCAGGCAATTATTGAAATGTTTTTGACCGAAAACTAAACTGGTGCATGCATTCCAGAGGCTCACGTAACGCACTCCAATTTCCGAGTTCACCTCGTAGGACCAAAGTAGATATGGGCTAAAGCAAATGCCTCTGAAGCACACGCAGTGATTGTCATTTTCTCATCTTAATCTGTTGGCTCTATTATGTAATAAAATTGTATTTTACCACTTACTGATGTAGATGTGGTCCTCATGGTCATGAGTTTGAAGCTAAGTGGCAACTATTAGGATTATTAAAATGAGAAATCACATATAAACCTGTCATAAGAAATTCACTGACTGCAGCAGGTTGCCATAACTATTCATTTCTTGCTCTCTGAACTATTAATATCATACTGCCTTAATCAACCAAAACAAGATTTGAGCTTTTATTAAAACAGCTGTTCAACACTGTGTCCTTCCATGGAAGCATGCAAAGATGAAATCTCACTTACAGAATTATTAACACAATTATTGTCTCATGGAACAAATGAAAAATGATCATTTCAAATAGCAGTTTGGGTGAGAATATCACCTAAATTAATCACTATTTAGATACATTTATTTCATAATTAGGAAGATCTTTTCTTCTGCATGAAAAAAGGGAGTCATTAATAGAACAGACATTCATAAACTCAGACATTTTTATTCAAGCATGCAGCTCAGTAGAAGTATAATCCTTAAAAGCATAATTCAGTTTCTTGATTTCATAGAATAGAGCAAGACAAATGTAGAGCTAAAAATTGACAGAATCACAGAAAATTTAAGTTGGAAAAGACCCTTAAGGTCATCAAGTCCAACCATTAACCTAGCACTACCAAGTCCACCACTAAACCATGTCCCTAAGTGCCACGTATCTTTTAAATACCTCCAAGTATGGGGACTCAGCCACTTCCCTGGGCAGCTTGTTCCAATGCTTGACCACCATTTCAGTGAAGAAATATTTCCTAATATCCAATATAAGCCTCCACTGGCACAACTTGAGACCTTTTCCTCTTGTCCTATCACTTAGGAGAAGAGACCAACATCTACCTCAACACACCTTCCTTTTAGGTAGTTGAAGAGAACAATTAGATGTTTGCTGAGCCTTAGGCTAAACAACCCTAACTGCCCCAGCTGCTCCTCATAAGGCTTGCTCTCTAGACCCTTCACCAGCTTCATTTCCCTTCTTTGGACATGTTCCAGCACCTCAATGTCTTTGTTGCAGTGAGGGGCCCAGAAATGGACACAGTACTTGAGGTGAGGCCTCACCAGTGCCGAGTACAGGGGGACAATCACTGCAGTGGTCCTGCTAGTTTCCAATACAAGCCAGGATGCCTCTGGCTTTCTTGGCCACCTGGGCACACTGATGACTCAAGCTCAGCTGGCTGTTGACCAGCACTCCCAGGTCCTTTTCAGCTTGGTAGATTTCCAGCCACTCTGCCACCGGACTGTAGCACTACGTGTGGTTGTTGTGACCCAAGTGCAGTATCCGGCACTTTGCCTTGTTGAATTTCTTATAGCTGGCCTCAGCCCATTGATCCAGCCTGTCCAGATCCTTTTGCAGAACCTTCCTACTCTCCAGCCACTCCAGCACAATTCGGTGTCATCTGTAAAATGAATTAGTGAGAATGCACTCAATCTTCTTGTCCAGATTAGCGATAAAGATATTAAACAGGACCAGCCGCAATACTGAGCCCCTACCTAGTGACTGACATGAGACACTGAAATGTTAATGCTTAATGACTCAATCAGACTTCTACAAAAGCAGCAGGGTACTTTGCTGAGGCCAGGTTTGCACTCCCTAGCCCTCCACAATCAGAGGGAATGAGGAGTTTTTTGTGTGTGGTGGCTAAACTTCTGATCCGCATAAGACAGAAGGGGTAAGAACCCACCACTGAAGGCTACAAGCTGGGTTTTGAAAGAGATAAGGGGAAGGCTGATAAGAAACAGACTGTGGAGGTAGGATAGTGCTTTCTATCATGCCAATGGTCTCCCTTACTAAACTGGCTCAGTTGTAAAACTCCCTGCTGGGGGAGGTATTGGGACATTGGGCCTGAAGATATTGCTTTCTTCTGATGGGATACTCTTTTAGATATTATCTATTTAGATATTGATTTTAGCTTTATTTACATGTCAAAGAGAATACAAGTTTTTTGAGTGAAAAGGAAAGACTCTCTGGAAATAAAGCCTTAGTGTCTTACTATTATATATATTATATATGTTTTTATTTTTATTTATAAGTTTTCTGGATTACTATTTCTTTATCTAACATTATAAATTAAACCCATTTGGGCAAATTTTCAAATATGTGGGTGTTTTAATAACATTGATTCAGTGATCCTCTCTTTTTGAACACTCAATGACTCCTGAGTATCCTCCAGAAGAACATTTTAGAAGTTTAGGTCCTCTGGTATGAAAATGCAAAAACATAGAAAAATCTAGACACTTAAAAAGGATATACTTTGGATTTAAATACCCTCCTTTCATATTCATCTCATGTGAAGCATGAACGTTCTGATGTTCTGATGTTAAGACAACTCCATTTAAACAAATGACATTAAGTATTTGAGAAAAGTTTGACAGCCTCAGTTATCAGCTTGCACTCAAGTTTTTGTTTGGACATGGAGAGGAAAACTACAGTTACTGTATTTTCTTGATAAGTGTACAGAAAACTGGGATTCTTCTCTGAAACAGGAGAGAAAAAATTATGAGAAAATAATTTCTATGTATGTCCAAACAGTGAGTGAGCACAATCTTGTGTGGAGGTGAATTCTCTCTTGTTTTCCAATGCATACAACATACTTCTGCAGCAAGGGTCTAAATATGCAAAGCAGAAAGTCATTTGGTTGTGTTTTGCAATCAAATAACACAGTCCTTTGCCATTTTTCTTTCCATTGATTGCACAGCTCCCTTAGGAGTGACACAATAGACAAGACTTTTATTAAGGGCTGCTGAGTCATCAAGAGTGTTCACAGTTGTAGATGAGGTGTGAGTAATAGTAAGACTAATGGCCTGGTGCATACTCTTTGTCAGGATGGGGCATCAGGCAAAGCATCGACAGCTGGTTGAGGGAGGAAATTGTCCCACTCTGCAGTGCTCTGGCGTGGCCTCACCTTGAACACTGTGTGCAGTTTTGGGCACTGCAATGCGAGAAAGATACTAAGCTCTTAGAGAGGGTCCAAAGGAGGGCAATGATGAGGGTGAAGGGCCTTTAGGGGAAGCCGTATGACGAGTGGCTAAGGGCACTTGGTCTATTCAGCCTGGAGGAGACTGAAGGGAGACCTCACTGCAGTTACACCTTCCTCGTGGGGGGAAGAGAAGGGGTAGGCACTGATCTATCCTCTGTGACGACCAGTGACAGGACACAAGGGAATGGCCTGCAGTTGTTTCAGGGGAGGTTTAGGTTGGATATTAGAAAGAGGTTCTTCATGCAGAGTGTGATTGGGTGCTAGAACAGGCTCCCCAGGGAAGTGGTCACAGCACCAAGCCTGACAGAGTTCAAGAAGATTTTGAACAATACTCTCAGGCACACGATGTGACCCTTGTGGATGGTCCTGTGCAGGGCTAAGGGCGGGACTCAATGATTCTGGTGGGTCCCTTCCAACTCAACATAATTTGTGATTTTGTGTTACTCAGTTGGACCTGTGTGACACTGTACCAGCTAATTTTTGCTCATTTGCTCATAGCTGTATATTTATTTAATGTTATGCAATAGCATAACATAGCCTGAAACATTCTAAGAAAATTCTCTGTGCCCATGTTTTCAACTCTATGCATAAAAATTGGACCTACACTCACTCTGTAATTGTAACTAAAAAGAAAAAAAAAAAAAAAGAAGTGGAGAAATGGGGAGAATAATACATTAGATTTATATATTCTCTACAGAAGCCTAATATCTATGCTTGCTTGTTGATTATGTGATGCAGTAGACTTTGTTGTTTTGTTGGGGTGTTTTTTTAACAAATAAATAGTTCTTATGAGAAATTGCAATTGATACCAGTAATTGTTAAATTCAAACTGCTTTGAAATATCCAGATATTTTGGTGTCTTTATACACACCAGAAGAAGGAGACATAAGCTACCCAAAAGAAGATAAAACAGAAATTAAGTAGATATTAGATACCTGAACTGTCTTTTAAAAAAGTCACAATACAGAATCTAAACATCTTATGTAATGGGAGAAGGCTTTTAAGCCTCTGCTTATGAAGATTTCTAAACCTGTCACTGCATAAGCAAATCTTTTCCCAGACAAGCCTAATTGTAGCAGAGAAACTAAATGACATTGTATTTCCATCTGCCAGTCCACAGTAGCTGGCGTTTTGAAAGTGCCATTAGAACTTGCTGGCAATACAAAAGCTCCACAGCAGAATGCACATATATCTCTTAAGTTCAGTGAAGAAAACTCCAGTAACAGCTAAAAAAAAATGCTTCAGCAGTCATTCAAGAAGTGGGAGATCTTAAGCCTCACTTCCATCTTCTGTCAGTCAAGGAGTTCTTATGTGAGGCTGCAGTTTATTTCCCCTTCTCCCATCAAGAAGAAGAATACAAGGTTCCTGGTGTGAGATAGGGAGTGTTAAATCAAAGAATATCATCTCCTAAGGCACTTAGCAGTGAAGGGGTGCACCTGGCTTTCATCATTAACTGTAAAAATATTTGTATTGAAATAATACCTAAGCAGTTTATGTTCAATTTGAAAAAACAAACAAAAAAAAAAATTAAGTGATGTTAGATTAAAAAAAAAAAAAAAAAAAAAAAAAAAAAAAAAAAAAAGAAATAGCCACGCAGGACAAATGGCACCTATCTCAGCCAAAATTTGTTTACCATCATTTACCATTACCATGCACACCACCACCTTCTTTCACAAACAGTGCAACAAAATCAGACAGGCTGGTCAAAAATCACATTGATAGTAACTGTCTTTGGAAGAGGAACAGAGGAATCTTTTCTTTTGAGGACTGTGAGGCTGTTAAGGTCTTTAGGAGTAGTACCTTGGTAGTACCCCAATGAATAACCAGGAACTCATGCATTTATTTCAATAATTATTTCATAATTGATTTATATGTTCAATTTTAACCTATCTGAGTTAACGTCAAGAAACCAGTGAGGATGAAGGGCAAATAAAAAACAAGAAAGAAAACAGCATTGCTATCTATTTGTCCATTGATATATCACATTTTTTTCCAAGGGCAATAATAAAGTTTATTCTTACAGATCTGGAAAGAAACTAAGTCCAGTAAGTCTCAAAAGCTTTTCTCAAAGAAAAGGACATTACATATGAGAGCTGACTGAGTCAAATTAGCCACCAAAGTGCCTGATTGAATGGATTCTGAAAGAGCTGAAAGGAATTTCTGGTAGAAAGGCTGAAATGCACACTGAGACAGACTGAGTAATATGACTGAAAAAATGTTATTAAAGGAAAATAATATTGATATAGAAGGAAAAAATGCATAAGATCTTTTAAAAATATTTAAAGTATTTGTAAGTGAATGAATAATATTTTAGGCTATTTTAACTATATTGGTAAGAAAATTCCTTTTTCTGTACATTATTTCAATTCTGACAGTGTGGAACCTCAGTGAAAGGAAAAGATATTACTGTCAAATAACTTCTTTCTTGTCCTCCACAGTGCAAGAAATTACGACTTTAATATTATTGCCTGGCTCTCTATTGCTATCACTGTTACTTGCCTTCAACCCTAATCACAGAATCATCATGGAATCATAAAATGGCACAGGTTGGAAGGGACCTTAAAGATCATCTAGTTTCAATCCCCCTGCTGTCAACAGGGATATTTTTCACTAGACCATGTTGCTCAGAGCCCCATCCAATCTATCCTTGAACATATTCAGGGATGGGGTAGATGAATACGTGAGAATCTGTTTATTTTTGGTTGTCTATCCACTATGCACTTCATCTATGGAAAATTAGGTGCAACATGTGTGACTTGAGTTCACTTACCACCTTAGGTTTGCACTGTCCTCTTTCCAGCATTTAAACTTACTACTTATACTGTGACTGTACATTTTTGGTTGCTTGGCTAGTTTGTTTTGTGAACATGTGATTGTGAAAACATCAGTTTAAGGACTATGTAATTTAAACAGCACAAAAAAATTATGTGATTTTAAACCTACTTGATTGATAACACTAGAAGCTAGCATACACAGAAGTCAAAACAAACTCATATTATGCAGACTTTCAGAAGCTACTTGGCTTGTAAAGAGTAATGAATGCATCTAATGGCCTATTAGGTAAGGGTATTCAAGGAAAAACACCCAAATCATTCAACAAACAGTGACTGTATAGCACAATGAAGAAAATGAAATACAGAGAAGGGAATGTATTTTGACAGGCTAAATGCATTTTATTTTTTCTTCAAAAAACTGTTTTCTTCTTATTTATGGCTTTGCTTAGGGAAAATGTGTCCTTGTTGCATATTCCTTTTTAAATGCCCTGTAAAACTATTATGACAACTGTGGTAGAAGAACTTGACTGGTTTATGCCCACACCACAGTGCTGTAAATCTAAGAGCTGCCAAATTGTCCACACACACTATGTTGGAATTACCTGTGATCTTCTATTATTTGTCTTTAAATATTTTATGCCTGTGACACAAATCCAATATTGCTTGCTTAGTTTTCAAATTCCAAGGTCATTTGCTGTAGCCAGGGTTCATGAACTCCATAAACAAACATTTGCTACCTCTGTTTCTGGTTATATGCTACTGTATTGAAAAAGGCCTCTTTCTCAAACATAATGTGAAGATTCTGACATGTCAACAAATGAATGAAATGGAAACAGTCAGGTAATCCTGAATTCTTGTTCCCATTGGTAAAGCTTTTATCTTTTTTATCTGTCGTGTGATTGTGAAAAAACTAAAGGCTGGTAAATGACTGTTTAGCCTTCTATATAGGACCCTAAAAGACCACCTGCCTCACATGCTAATTTACATTTATTTCACTCCAGGTTGTATTTTCATACAACACTAACAGCCAATCTCCTCTTATTCTAAATATTAAATAAATAATTTGGACTTAGAAGATGCCAGCCATCAGAAAACAATTTTACCCCAGTGACTGAACCTGAGTATGAATCTTGGCCTAGTTTTCCATCTTCAAAACAGACTTTGCAATAGATTCAGAGACTCACAGAGTGGTTGATGTTGCAGAGGACCTCTGGAGGTCATGTAGTCCAATTGCCTGCTCAAGCACCTAAAGCCTGCTACCCAGAACGATCTCCAAATGGCCTTTCAATATCTCCAAGGATGGAGACCTCACAACCTCTCTAGTTGCCACAACTCAGACATTATCACAGTAAAAAAAAAAAGTTTTCCAATGTTCAGAAGGAAAATCTTGTGTTTCAGTTTGTGCCCATTGTTTATTGTCCTGTTGGTGCGAACTACTCAAAAGAGGCTGGCTTCATCCTTCCTTCATGTATTTATTTACACATTGGTAAGATCTCCCCATGAGTCTTCTCCAGGCCGAACTCTCAGCCTTTCTTCACTCCCTGATTTGCCTTTGTGTCCCTTTGTTGAAATCTCTGCAGTAAGTCCTTGCCTCTTTTGTACTGAGGAGCCCTGAACAGCTGTCCAGTGTGGCTATTAAATACAGCTGATTTTTTTTAAACCACTCTAAAACTATTGTAAATTTCTTGGTTAATAAACATACATAGTTGAGCTATGTTTTCAAGCCTCGCACTGAAAATATACCCAAAGGAGTTCTGAAACAG
The DNA here is from genome assembly GCA_035222235.1 of Margarornis squamiger. Lineage (NCBI taxonomy): Eukaryota > Metazoa > Chordata > Aves > Passeriformes > Furnariidae > Margarornis > Margarornis squamiger. The sequence goes on along the minus strand of JAWWTY010000001.1, from coordinate 65,950,180 downwards.
TTTATTTTTTCTGACAAGAAAACTTTTCAATTTGTGAAATTGTACATGTGAGCAAAGTTGTAAGGAAAATACTGCATTGTTTTGTAAGAAATCTTGTTTCTTTACCTCTAACTTTTTACAAACAATATCAGCATACCCTAGATTTTTATATTTTTTAATAGCTTTGCATTTAAAACATTTTACTTATAATATTACTCTTTGATATGTCTATTGAAACACCTAAAAATTTCTTACTGCTCTTCAGTTAAATCAGAATCTATTTCTACGGCACAGTGTTGGCTGTCTTATCTAAATTATGTCAGCAAAGTTACAGTGTTTATGACCATATAGTCTATAATCACAATTGCTCGGAATATGACAGCAGACATGAGCCTGCATAAAGATAGAGCAAATAGTAAGCACAAAATTTACTTTTTTTCTGCTGGAAGACCATGGGGAAAAATATTTAGTAATATATCAAATGACAGGGTGTTTTTTTTACTGTGGTTTGTATGATATATCATCTTCCTACCTAAAAAAAAAAAAAAGAAAAAAAAAAAACCACCTTTAAAATTACCAGAAGTCCATTGTCTTCCACGCAGTTTAAAAAAAGAAAACTCAGAAGAAAAAAAAAGTATTTCTAGAAGACGTACAAATGAACAAATTAATGTATTTTGCTTTCTTTGTTGTTATTGTTACTAATTTTAGCTGGGTCATGTAAAGAAATAAGTTTAGCCAGAGGAACTGCACCTTTTCTCATTCTCTGCATCATGAAAGGGACTTCATTTTGATGAGTAAAATGATGTATTTTAGGAATACAAACTAGATGTTAAATGATCAAAACTAACAAGATTTCTTCCAAGTTTTTGAAAATATTTCTGTTCTTTAGGGGATTTGCCTTTCATTTTGTAGCAGTCAAGTCAGAATGTATTTCCAAAGCTGGATGACCACTGTAAATGTGATAACAAAGTTAACTGAGTGGAATCCATTTTTGAAATCACATTAACCAACCCATGTTCCTTATATACTTCTTTGGAAGCATGCACTGTTTCTGGTATTTTAATTGTGTCATCTTCCACTCTGGTGGATTCGGATATTATTTCCTAACAGACTTTGTGTTTTATATGGCTTAATTAAATCCTGACTTCTTAATGGCACAATTAATTTTAATTTTTATTGGGAAGTTTCAGATACTGGAATGATGGGCACACATTAAGTTCAGTTTCCTTCTAAAAGAAACAGATACAAGATTTGATTTATTTTTATTTTATAAAAATGTAGCATTATAGTGTCTTTTATGTTTCATGGATTTCTATGTTGGCCAACTAATATTAATTTGGTTTTAAGTATCAAAAATATAATGTTTTCTGAGTACACAAAAGTTAGTTTGAAGTGACCTTGTTTTCTTTTTTCTTTTTTTTTTTTGTCAAGCTTATCATCTATATCAATCACACACTGTAATTTCTTTTTCCTTCCAGTCTTTGTATCCCACCTCATAAAACTTACACTGGTACTTATTACTACTAATCTGTAGTTTTCTGGGATTGTAAATATTTTTTGTTTGCTCCATAAAGATATCTTTCCACTCCTCTTTTATACAGATTGTACTAATCTGTATTGACATCCCAGTTATAAGAATCTTCTCACCAGGTTGCAGTTATGCCTACAAGATCACAACCACTGTCATTTAACACACTTTTTTTTTTTTTTTTCAGTTTTCTTTGCTTCTTTCTCATTCCTCTAGCATTGTGTAGACGAACTCTAACACAAATGTCTTTTTATTCTTCAAATTTCATTCTTTTAATGAATACATCTTCTAGTTTATTACTGTGATACTAAAGGTGCCAAAAGCCTAGCAGAAATCAAAGGACTAGATTTTTATAACAGATAATATTTTGCAGATACTATAAGCTACAGTTATGTAATGCACAAAAAAAGTCATCCTTCCCCCTCCCCAACCTTCTTGTTTCAGGGTTTAATTAAGTACTAACTACCTCTTTCTAGAAATAAAATTTCCTTAACACAGACGTACCTATTAGGGCATGTAAAATTCAGTACTGCTCCTAATACAAGATATGGATTACAAGTTGTGGAAATACTTTGGTACTATTGAAACTAAGATTTATTTGGGTCCCTAAGAAGGCACCTATTTTCACCTATAATCTCAGAAGATCTGTTCTGAAGTTATGCAGTGAAATTAACTGACAGCATTGTAAGTTATGTACTGATGTGGAAATAAGAGAAATTTCACACTAGAATTTTCTCAGGTACAGGGAGTTACTTCACTCAAATGTAACCCTACCAAATATCAGTACATATATCTATGTCCTGACTACCAGTGTAATTTTTTTCCCCATGTAAATAAACTATTTTCATACTTAGCACTTATTTGCTGTAGATTTTTTGTTTGCCACTGTGGATGTCATTTATGTCAAAAGTTTTAGCTGATAGTTGTGGTTTGTTTCACAGTCAATGTGTAGTAGCCATTCAAACAAACAAAAATTTTTCTCTATAGAAATGATTTAATTTACATTCTTTGTCAGAACCCCTTCTTTTACAGACAAAACTGTCATAAAGATAACAGCAAAACATTTTTAGTATAAACCTAGGCTTATTTTTTGAGTGTCTGGACATTTCTACATTGATCCTAACTGTCTCATATTAATCTGAACCAGAATTTTCAATTTAACATATATTTGAGCCTATAAATTGTTACGCTTTTTTTATACTATATACAGATAAGAGGATCCATTTTGTCCTTCCATTATAAGGTAACTACTAAACTGTCTTGTACATCTTTCTACTGAATAGGCAGTATTGTGGTCATTCATCATCTTGTATTAGACTGAAGTCTCCAAATGTTGTATCATTCACTGATCCATAAACAGAGAAAAGAACAAATTTTAAGCATAGTCTACCTTTACATGGAAAACTAGGGAACAAATATGATTAAAAGCCTGACAATATTGAAAGTCTTATATGAAAACAAGCTGTGGAAAACCAGGATAACTCAGGCAAAATTCTTTACAGCCTCAGAAAGCTATTACAGTAGCTAAGCTGCTAATTTTGTTAGTTATAGATAGTTACTGAAGGTGAAAGATGATATAGAACCAATGGAATGTATATATATGTGTGTAGGTGAGAACTATAAGTGAAACAAATCTAGAGTGCACAAAGTGATGGTGATATTTCTGCAGTGTCTAAGGTAAGATAAAGCTTCAAAACATGTGTCTGTGACTATGAATACATTGATGTCCATATAGATATACTTGTCTACATTCTCACTATGATTAATCCTGTTGATTAATTACCAAATGCAAATTGACACCAATAAAAGAAAATTACTAAGTTTAGTGCCTCCTTGGGACCCAGGTTAAGGACATCACAGGGACACTTCCTAGTCTGGTACAGCCCTCAAACTATTACCCATTACTGTTCTTCCACATGGGTGGTGATGAAGTGGCAATGCGTAAACCAAGGGCAATCAAAAGACATTTTAGTGACTTGGGACAGTTGGTAAGGGAATCTGGAGAACAAGATTTCTTTTTCCTGTACCATTCTGGTTATGAGCAGTGACACTGACAAACAGAAATGAGCAGAAGCAGACAAACCCAGTCTGTTAATATATGTCTCTGTGTCTGGTGTCACCACCACAGTTTTAGGTTTTTCAGTCATGAGTTGGCTTATATGGCACTGGGTGGGATTCACCTTAGAAGGGAAAGAGGGTCTTTGTTCACCAGCTGGTGGGGCTTATTGGCAGAACTTTAAGCTAGAGTTGAAGTGGAAGGAGGATGATATCAGTCTTGTCCAGTCAAATGGAAATTGAAGGATCAAATGCAAATTGATGCATCAAGTGCAAATTGAGGTATTGACACAAATGGCTTTGCTTCCTCTTGTTACACTTACACTTAGATCTCTTATAGTATGAACATAGTAAGCTTTGTGATTGTTTGTTTATTTCTTTTTTAAGGAATATGTATATAGAGTGGGAAATATCTAATGATTTAAAATGTTTTGTTCACCCACCATACACAGTGAAATCTGTATTCTGTGTGTTTCCAGTGTTGTAAATTAAAGAAATAAAGTGATCTTTCATCTTGTGTGTATGTACATTCACCGAGTCGTATAGATCACAAAAGGCTGACACTCCCCTTGCTCCAGTTAGCAATACTAGAATCAGTTTCAGTGATTTTTCCTGCTGTTATTATAGGGGTGACTATAATAGGGATGATGATCCCAATTTCATGATATCACAGTTAATATTGACAAAAAAATGAAAGTGACTTTGAGTTATTTCTAGAAATAAAATAAATAAAATAAATGAAAACCAACAACAACAACAACAACAACAACAACAACAACAACAAAAACCAACCAACCAAACAAAAAAACCCAAAAAAGGAACAATAAACTTTTGACTGTTTTAGGTATCACTTTTTATCTCTCTGCAGGAATCTAAAACCTGCCAGAAATGAAATAATAATCTCTTTCTCTAAGAGAAAACAATTTTTTCCTGGTTTTATTCTGACCATTCAATATTTTCATCTGGGATACTTTGTGCTTCTTGGTTAATTTTGTGATCATCCTTAGGATCATAAGCCTTAATCTAATCTGCATTTTGATCTGCTGAGTTCAACTCATATAGACAAGAGCTCAAGCATTAAAAATAACACATTTTCATAATACACTTAAATCTTTCCAGCACCAAGAACTCTGCATCATTTTTTACAAATAATTCTGATCAAGTCTAAAATATACCAAAATTTAACTACTTCTATGAAGAAAGCAAATCATAAGATGAAAATTCTTTTTGCTCTTTTGCTACCAGTAAAAAGCTTTGTGCATACCCACCAGAGATAATTATCATTCACTAATTTCAATTGTGTTGTTATCTGCTTGATTTCAATGGCTTAGCATACTGTCTTACATTTTAGGTATTAAAAAAAAGGAAATATCACAGTATCAGAACCATAGAACAATTAAGCTGGGAAGACCTCCGAAGGTCTTCTAATCCAAGCTGCTGCTCCTAACAGATTTAACTCTGTGGTCACATACACAGCCTCATGCAACTGTATTTTGAAAATCTCTTAAGATAAAAACTTTGCATCCTCTCCCAGGAGTCTGTTTCACTGCTTGACTGTCTTCATTATTGTTGCATTAGCGGCATAGAAATTTAGAAGAAATTAAAGTTATTGCAATTCAGGTGGTTCTCAGAGATCAGGGAGGCTGGATGTGGCAGGGCTTAATTATAGCCAATTTAGCAGTATAAATCTGGTGGAGTTCAAAAGAAGAACTTGCACAATCACAGACACACAAAGAGTGTGATTTAACAATCCTCATTCAATAAGGACTTTGTATGATCCAGACTCATAAATATTGAAATTCACAAATTATTGAATACTTACAAATTCCCTTTATTGGAACAACAGGAAAGCAGGTTCAGGATTGACAACAATAAATGCACTAACTACAGAGAGTAGTGTTGCAACTGAAAGTATAACAAGAGAGATTCTAATAGCACTTTGTATCACAGAATCACAGAATATGCTGAGTTGGACGGGACCCACAAGGATCATCAAATCCAGACCTTAGCTCTGTACAGGATCATCCACAAGAGTCACACCAGGTGCCCGAGAGTGTTGTCCAAACACTTCTAGAATTCTGTCAGGCTTGGTGCTGTGACCACTTCCCTGGGGAGTCTGTTCCAGTGCCCAACCACCCTCTGCATGAAGAACCTCTTTCTAATAGGTGGGGTTTGGTGACTTTGGTCACACGTGCATTACATGTCCCATGTTCTTTTTTATTTGCATCCCAAGGAGTGTGTACATTAATAGGTTATGGGGCTTAATGAAGGTCTTAGTTACTTTCAGTCAGAACTTCTACTTGATAAAAGAGGTAGAACAAACACTTTGGTCTTCCTCCATGTACTGAGGCAACAGCAAAGATTGTCTTCAAGATTCTTCATCAATGGGTCTTTGCATTCATCCTTATTGCCTCAATGAACCAGATTTACAACAAGAGTTATTTTTCATGGTGAAGAGAGTGTGGTGATTGGCTGGTACAGAGGAGGAGTACTCTTCTGTGCCTCACTGAAACATCAGGCCATGAGATCTTTGTTTCAGTTTAGACATCATTTACACAATTGTTAGGCCTTGCTTGAGCCAGTTGCAAGATAAGCAAGAGGCCCAGCTCCTGTTTTGTTCAACCAGACTCACCAATTGTTCACTTAAAGCAACACTACAATTCTGACCATTTACCAAAACTTTAAAAAAATGTTTTTTATTATACCTAATTCACAGATGGAAGTGATTCTCTTGCTGTGAACCACTGTGAAAAGCCTGGGTCCAGCTTTTTTATATCCTCGTCTTAGATACATTTTGGATGGGTGTCATTCTGTCTTCTTGATACAGTTTTTTCTCCAGGCTGAACAATACCATTCCCTCAGTCTTTTATCACAGGACAAGTGATTTACCCTCAACGATTCTTGTTATATTTCTTTTAAATTGTTCCAGATTATTTATATATTCCCTGTATATGAATGCCCAAAATTGAGCTCATGATGTAATGAGTGCTGAATAATCCCTTTCCTTAACCTGTTTTCTCTGCTCCTATTAATACAGCCATGGACACTGCTGGCCACGCCTGCTGCTAGGGTGCACTGTTGGTTCATGTTCAACTTGCTGCTCCTGCAGGACTCCCAGGACCTTTCTGCAGAGCTGCTCACTAACCCATCAGTCGCCAGCCTGTACTTCTGCAGGCAGTTAGTTCATGCTTAGCAAAGGACTTTAGCATTTGTCTTTGTTGAATTCATGAGGTACCCATCACCCATGCCTTCAGTCTCCCCAGGTGCCTCTGAATGCCAGCCTTGCACTTCAGCTTATCAGCTGCATTCATAGTGCAATTATACTTCAAACTTGAGTAGGATTCAATCCATTGTCTCCTTCAAGACACTGTTAAAGATATTAAATCTGATGGGGTCCAATATAAATCCTGTCAAGAACCTTCAAAGGGAATATGACTCCATTATTAATTCCATTAAAATTATTTCATTAAATGGAATAATTCTCATCCTCTATAAGTTTAATAGTCTTTCTTAGTTGACAGATGCCGCTTTTTATTAAAATTTAATGTGAATATACTATATACTGTTGGGTTTAATACGAGTATTGGCAGTAATTAATATCAGGGGAGCATAGCTTCTCTCTGATAAAGCCCAACAAGATCAGTAGATCAAAACTGGCACCTGATATATGCCATACCTATGAAGATGAACTGGTTTCACAAAGCACACAAAATTTTCACTAGGTACCTGTATATAGACAAGCATTTCAATAAATTTTATTTTCATGGATTTGAATTTTTTAATTTCCATTCTTATTCAGTAGTTTCTCAAAGATATCTTGAGGCCATATTTTTAAGGAACACCTTATATGACTCCTTGTCATTTTTCAGGAACTCTTGTTTAAAATTAATTCTGTCCCAAAGTCTCTTGTAAGAATCCGAGGTAAAATACACTATGAAACTTCTCCAAATTGTTATTAAAATTACTGATTTCAGTTACTAATGACAATTAAAATCTGGAAATGTTCTCTTTGATTTGCTTCAAACTCTGATCCCTAGACTCAATACTCTATTGTAATCCTAAAAATCATTTATCTACCCATATTTTTAAAGCAATTATTTGTGTTGAGGGATTGTTTCCCTTTGTTGTTGTGCCTCACAATTGCCTGTTTTCTTCTGGTAGCATTGCATGAAGCTATGCATGATCTCACTTTCATGACAGGGTGTAAACCTGAGTTTCTGCATTAAGTGGACAGCTGAATACTGTCTTGTTAGTGGTCTAGCTAAAGGCATCGAAATTTTCATACATGCTCTTATTCAGCAGACAATTACATCTTACTTACTTGGCCTTTAATTTATGTTTTACACAACCAAAGAAAATGATAACATTCTATTTATAAACAGTGAAGTAAACAACTAGACCTGGAATATCTCAGAAAGAAATAGGTTGGCTTTTTTTCCTTTGTAGTTTACTTACTTCTCAGAAGTCCAGTAGTTTGACATGCTACTTTCTAAAATAGTCACAGTGCAAGGGACAAAAATTTAAGGTCTAGATCCTAGCAAGTTACTTTTTAGGTCATGTTCATTAATTATTTACTAGTCTTGTTAATAAAAAATATGTTAGCATTGCCATTACCAGAAAAAGTCCGTAACTTTTCTTTTCCTTATTGAATTAAAGCTGGTAAAGGATAAACTGCTGAGTCATGAATTTTGTAGTGGCTTACTGTCCTTTGAGTTTTCATTTCCAGCAATATGTGTAGTTCGAAGTAAGTCATGAAGGAGGACCCAGGATGTTGAATAGCAAGTCAGGGTCAGGATACAAAGCCAGGGACAGTAGTCAGGGTCAAACATAGTCTAGTGGTCACTCAGCTAGGTTGTGGTTTTGCATGATCAACTCAAGACTGAATTGCACCATTTTGGATGGACATTATTTTGAGTTTGAACAGAAGAAAACCCCTCCCTTAGCACAATGGTTTATGGTATCTGAACATACCTCTTATTACATCCTTACAATCAGAAACTAAAAACACATAATGCTATCCAGTAGCATGAAGGTGAGATTTTATCTCCAAATTAACAGGAACAGAGACAGGAGAGAAATTTCTGGTGATTATTTTCTGTTTATTTTGTGATGACAGTGTGTTGTAAGCAAAACTTTCAGTTTGATGCAGGGAACAAACACTTTACATGCTGGTCCCAGTAGCCATGCCACTTTACATGAAGACTATAGATTTTTGTCTTCCCCAGTCACTGGTGACCATTCATTCTTTACCCTAAAGTGTGAATCTCGCTTGTAGCAGTGGATGCTTCAAAATGCTTGTTTGCTGACAGGCTGCTGAAGGATGCTGAAATAATTGAAGTGAACTTTGCTTTTTAGATCAACTGCTAAGAAGCCAGATGACATAAAAGTGACACTATGAGGGCAGAAAAACCTTCTCTGAATACATATTAGAAGCAAGTATTGCTTATATGTACTTTCAAAAGTGTAACTTTTTTGTAGATTTTTGTAGTACATTTTTTATACGACATGAAAAAACGATTACATTAACTCAAAATCAGACAGGTTTTGTTTATTTGTTTGTTTTAACAGCTCTGTTAGCATTATTTTCCCCAAATACTATGACAACATTCTATAGTATTTATCATGCACTAAATGTTCTCCTAGGAGAAAAGAAAACAGACAAACAAAACTGCATTTTACATTTTAAAATTGATCTGCTAATGTCTATTTCTAGTTTACAGTTCAATCAAGATTTGATATAAGTGGTTTAGTGTTTCTTAAAATACAGAAATAAAGATAGGCTGGCTTGTTTGTTTTATTTTGGTTTGGTTTGTTTGTTTTTTTCAGAGAAAATTAAAAACTGACGAAATGAAGAGAATGAAGTAGGTATACCAAATAACAGGTATTCCTGCTGTATTATTTTCCATCAAAAAGACAGACATTTACCTTATAAAAACAAACAAACAAAAAGCAAAATACATAGGCAATATTACAGTCAAAATAAGGAGGTTTCTAAACTATATTTTGTTCTCTATAAATGGCTGCAAAAGTACCTAATGAAGTAAATGCCATGATGTAATTCTGTAAAACACAGACAAATCAGGCCTCTTTCAAAAGTCAAAATGAGAACTATCGGATTGACTTTCATTAACAGTAATTAGTAATTATCATTCATTATCACTAAATAAATAAAGCAAGATGTCCTTAACTATTTTCTTGTAAATTGCCTGAGAGTATAAAGTGCCAAAGATAATTATGAACAGATTTTGTAGTCCTTGATGGTTTTTATTCACAAGATTGAAAGTGATTAGGCCTCAGAGATTTTTGAAGAGTGAAGCTGGAAATGAAGTGAGCATCTTCTTTCTTCCCTGTTATGCTTATCATGATTCCCATCCTATGTTTCTTGGCCTCCTTCCCAAAAGGGAGATGATCTTATCTATTCACAACATAGGTAATTGTATTTGAGGATCAGGGCTTGTTCTGATTTCATCAAGTATCTTGCTTATTGTGGTAAGCTGATATGAGCCAGCATGCAAATATGCATCCTGCATGTTGCTCGCTCCTTTCTGCTGAATGGGGAGAAAATAGAAAAAAGGTGAGAAGAATCAGGGATCAAATTAATGATTACTTATTAGGAAAAGAAAAAAAACTGTGTGCATAGGCAAAGCAAAGAAAGGAAATCATTCCCTACTATCCACAGGTAAGCAGATGTCTGGCCATTTCCTGAGAAGCAGGGCCTCAGTACACCTAACTGTTTCTTGGGAGGACAAACACTATGGCCACAAACTTCCCCTTCTTCCCTCCTTCTCTGCTTTTTTAATTGTTCAGCATGAAGTTATATGGTGTGGAATACCTGTTGGCTAGCTTGAATCAGCATGTGTGGTTGTGTCCCCTCCCAACCACTTGTTCACTGCTAGCATGTGTGGTGAGGTGGGAAAGTGAAACATTTGATGCTGTACAAGCACTGTTCAGCAGTAAGCAAAACAATGGTCCTTTATCAAAACTGTTTTAGCCACAAATCCAAATCACAGCACTGTCCAGGCTGCTATAAAGAAAGTTACTAACTAAGTGTTACTAACCCATGATAAGCCCAAATTCAGTTTAATTTCTAAAGTATTTTAATTCCCACGGTCAGTTTTGTTCTTAGGCAAGTACAGGATCATGGCAAGGGAGAAAGTCGGGTCTCATAAATACTTCCTATAATGCTTTATTTATTTTATTTTTTTTTTCAACAAAAGTACATGTGGAGGTATTAAAAAATCAAACTTTTTGAAGACTAAGTGTTTATGTATAGCAAGCAACACAGACTATAACATTAAAAAGAACAGTTTGTGGGCTTACAGGCCCCAAAATAAGATATCTGTCTTTGACCAATATGAAGGGCATCACTGAAAAAAAATATTCAAGGTAATTACTCCAACTACTACTTAGAAAGAACTGAAAAAAAGGCTCTTTCAACTTCTTATTGTTCTTAATTGCCCAAGGTTAAAAGCAGAAATATCTGAATTAAATGAAAAAGCTGACCTCTTATAGTTGCCTCCTATTAGGTTTTTGCAGAACACATCAAGTAACAATGTAATATCCCACTCTATATCATACATTGCTCACCAAAGTTTTCCAGATGAGGTAATAACAGACAGTGAGTCACAATCAATGAATAGCTCATTTTGAAGGTATTCTATACACTGTTCAAACATAGAAGCTTATTTAAAAAATAAAAAATAGTTTTGCAATGAGATCTGAAGTCTTTTAGCTAGGTAGAAGCTTTGTTAATATATTAAAGAAATTTCATACCTAATTTCAGATAAGCTCTTTACCTCTATCTAAGCAATATAGACAATAATCTCATGGTTAATAAATGTCATGTTCTGCATTGCATTTATTTAAAGTCAAATTAATGTAAGCAAAATTTTAATCCAGGAAAATTTAATCAATCATATTAAAAAAAATTAAAAAGGAATTGTATGGTATTCTGTCAAGGTGATGATATGTATTCCTAAATATACATCAATGTCATACATCAAAATCAGAGTTAAAGACAATTCATAATGGAGAAACAGATAAGTTCTATGATGAGTAAAGTTCTTCAAGGCTGACCAAATTATTCAGTATTTATATCTCTCTCATTTTATGGATAGTTTACATTCAGCTTTTAGAATTGTTTTGATTATGTGAAAGTACTGAGTATCTCCACAGAAATCAATCTCTATTTCTATATTGGCTCATAAATTCTCATTGTTTACTGATGACTGATTACTATTATTCATGCCTCAAACAAGAGTTCTGCATCTGCCCTGGGAGATTTCAGATTTGTGTTCACGAGATCCTCGGAATGGAACTACAGAGTTTGGTGCAAAGTAGACTTTTAGCACAATAGTTGAGGATTTGCAGTGTGAATAGCAAATAGTGTTGGTCTTAACAGCCTGTTTGCACACATATTTAATTTTCAGGAGAAATTATCGTCTGAATTCAATCGTATAATTCTCAGTACCTTACAGACTATAATATTGCCAGAATCTGGTAAATACTATTATTGTTCTATGCAAGTAAAGACTTGAAAAGAGTATTTAAAAATATCAGACATATCTGCATTAGAAATTGACACTGAAAATACAATATGCATTCATGTTCCCATGTGCACATTAATACATGCAAAACTAAAACTGAAAGAAATTGGAGATGATATTTGCAGCTTAATGGCTCATTCTGTGGATAAGCCTTAGTTTTTTAGAACAAGGGTATTGCAAACAAATAAATCATCAGGAACAAGAGCTGTCAGGTATTGTAATTTAATCATGCTCCAAAGAGCAATAGCACTAACTTGTCTCAGGCCAAGAGTCTGTGTTTGCTAAGTGGTCTCCATAAGATGATAGTCATAGTGTTTTTGTGACATGTATGAGTTTTGATGAGGCTAGTCATTTCTGATTTGAATGTATCAGTGTTAATTTACATGAAATTTATAACTTTTAATCAAAACTCCTTTATCTACAGGGGAAAGATGGAAAAATGCATGCATATAAAACACTATATAGTTGAAATACATACAGATAGTTCAAACTGACTACTTGATAAGGTAAAATTTAACAGTATCAGATATGTCAACTGTACAAATACATTTTCTTTTGTGCAAAATTTAACTTTGAGGAACTAATAAAAATATAAAAAGATGAACATATCTACTCTGAAAGCATTTTGTAGATATGGATATTATTTTTCATTTGTAAAAAAGCAGTGAACAGCTGATAGCTAGAGGTAGAGATTACTCACTGCAACATTTTGGATGGTTTTTCTCCAGTGAGTTGTTTTGTTGGGTTAGGCTGGGGTTTCTTGTTTGGTTGTTTCTTTTTTCTATATTCATAAAATGAGAAATTAAGATGCAATGCTTTATGAAAAATGAAATACCAAGAATCATTGTAGCCATGATCACAGCACTACAACTGAGTATCAGATTAATGAATTATGAAGAAATACACAGACACACACACACACACCGAGTATCTTTTCATTTACACTATCACAAATTTGGAAATCAATGTAATTATTTAGGTTTAGATATTTATATTACTGAGCAACTCTGAATCTAAAGTGGAAAGAATTCACGTTCTCATTATCCATAATAATTATTTGTGGATGACAATTAGTTTTGCTAAATTAATGGGAGAACAATCACCTAGCAGAGACTAATACTTGACATACAGTCTTATTATCTTGCATTCAGATAGTGTAACAGCCACATCAGGTTTGCCAGCCTTTGCATACTTTCATTACATATATGACAGTGCAATAGATCATAACATAATGCTTCTCAGAAGCCTTTCAATCGTATTTAGCTTATGCCTGTGTTGGCTCACAAACCACACTTCTGAGAACCAAAATGATGGATATTTCTTTAAAAAATCTCTGCATCATGATGTAAGAACAAACAAACAAACAAACAAAAAACACTGTACATCTATCTGCTGGGTGGATGGGTTTCTTTCTGAGTCACATATATGTTGCTGTTTCTCACAGAAGCAGGGTGATAATTTCCAGTTGCATTCAAAAAGTCAGGTTTATATGTTAATACTCAAATTCTTCAAAATATGGAAAAAAATAAAAAGAAAATTAAAGAAAATAAAAGAGAACATTATAGCAGGAAAAAAAACCAAAAAACAGGATTAACTGCATTTGGGCCAAAGTACAGAGAGTCTTTTGTTAGGTACTTTGTGCTATGGAAATAGTAGCTTGAATTAACAGGTTATTTACTAAGTCAGAACATTGTTTCAGCTTCTTCTATTTTTATATCAGTATCAGAGTGCACCATAGTTTACTTCTTCTTGGCACACTATTTCATTATTTCATTATCAGAAAAAGCAGAAATTGTCCAGAATGTTATTAAAACTTGAATGACCATTTCTGTGATATTCTTTTTCTCATAAAACAATAATGGTTTTAGATAGGGCATTAATGTTATTGTTTGGGGTATTACATGTAATTTTCTAAGTTTTATTTCAATGACTTTTTTTTATTAGTTTGTCATTTGATACAGAAAGCCAGCACTGACTTTTCAAACAGAAGAGCTTGAATATCATATTCTTGGAGTTCAGGATTTTATTTTCCATCCAGGAGCTCCCAACACTGACATTTCTCTCCTAGACTTCAATTGCTTTTTGAAGAGACAATATAAAACATATTTTCTTCTACATACCACTGAATGCTAAAGTGCTGAAACTATCCTATTTCAAGAAATATAGGTCTCATTGTACTGTAACTATCTTGCCAAGATAATAGACAAAATAATACAAGTCTTCAACTGAAAAAGAAATATAAACTCAGCATTAAATAATAAACCCGTTAATGCTCTACATCTATCCTGTGCAGTTTATACTGATGGTAAAGATCCATGTAGATATTCGCTACTGCCTTATTAAATCTCTCATGCCTTTCTAAATTTAATAATTCAGTAGCTCAGATGAAACACTACAAAAACTCAACAGAAAGAGTTGTAGAGGAACTCTAATAATTTCCCTCAATTCACTATGGCTTCTACAGTATATCCCACTTCTCAGAGACACTACACTCTCTTTAAACAAACTCTCAAGGGAATGGAAAAGTAGAGATAGGTAAATATGTAACACTTCATCCCAGTGGGGATGAAGTGTTCATCCCATAAGGGAATTACTAAAGATTCAAAAGAAAATATTTTATTTTCAGTAGATATAATTCAGATATTTGATGAGACAGCTGAGCCAGGAAGTGTAGTATGGTGCCTAGAAGTCTAGGTATTGCCTGTTGTGTATCATAACTGCTTTTTTGACTACATGTAAGGGGATATCTTCAATATTCATTAATTATTAAACAATTCATTGTTACTGTAATAAAAAACCTATAAAAATTATTAGTAAATATTGCTCAACTCCAATGCTAGGTAGAAGAATATATCTGAAAGTATGTTTGGATGCTTGTCCTGCCATAGCAGTATTTCCAGCCCCATTTGAAGGTGTTTCCCAAGTAGAAAATAACCTGTCTTTCTTGCTTTCATGTCACATCTAGTCTATGGTAGTTCACAGATTAGAAACAAAATACAGCAAGGGACCTATACAGTTTGAAGTATGTCTGGTGGTGTGTTCACATGCCCTCCTGTATTTGTAACTATCCTTAGAGAGTGAGTCTCTTTTCCCAGACAGTATTGCTGTGGTCCAAACGGTAATGGAGTCTGAAAACACATCACAAACCAAGCTTTACTGAGGCAGTAAGAAAGATGACCAACAACAGTCCCATAAAGTCATAGAATCATAGAATGGTTTGGGCTGGAAGGGGATCTTCAACATCATATATTTCCATCCCACTCCTCAATGGGCAGGGACACCTTCAATTAGGCCAGATTGGTCAGAGCCCCATCCAACCTGGTCTTGAACACTTCCAGGTTTGGGGCATCCACAGTTTTCCTGGGCACCCTGTTCCAGTGCCTCACCTTTCCCACAGTAAAGATTCTTACCCTGATATCTAATCTAAATGTACTCTCTTTCAATTTGAACACATTTGCCCTTATCTTGTCACTACATGCACTTGTAAATAATCTTGCCACATCCTTCTTGTAAGTTCCCTTCAGGTACTGGGAGGCTGCAATTAGAACATTCTGAGGTCTTCTCTTTTCCAGTCTGGACAATCCCGCTCCTCAGCTTTTCCTCATAGGAGAGGTTTTTCAACCTGAGCAACTCTGATCAGCTTGGTGGCTCTCATATGGACTTAGTCTGTATGCAGCACTCCAGGTGGGATTTCACCAGAGTGGAGTAGAGGGGCAGAATCACTTTCCTTGACCTCCTGGCCATGCTGCTTTTGATGTAGCCCAGGATATAATTGCCTTTCTGGGGTGAAAGTACACATTGCTGACTCATGTCCAGCCTCTCATCCACCACTCAAGAGAATCATACAGTGACTCACCTGATAACTGAGAGCAACACCCAGAACACTAGGGACACTTAGTATTTAAATCATCCACCAGTAAGACCCAATAGCACAAATGTTTTTTTGAGTATAGTCAAGAGTTGTGCCATGCCTTGGGCCCACCAAATAGTAATGCAATTTGAGAAAATCAGACCTTACTTGACAACCTGCCTACATGATGATGTTGATCAAGGGGCAAGGTATCAGTTACTTCGGCCCTCCTGGAGACTTCTGTGCCTCTGCTGCTGCAATTATTTCTAGACTTTCTTAGCCTATGTGAGTTGAGTTGTTAAGTTTCTACTGTTTAAACCCCTGAAGATAACACAGCTTGTTTTGAATGCACCAGATTCAATCAGTTACCTGCCTTCCTGTCCAGACTGCAACAAAGAAAGCTTTTAATATATAATTGAGAAAAAGAAAATACAGGCTAGGCTCACTTGGCATCCTCTTTAGCTTGATACCACTGGAGCAAAACAAAACCTGTAAACACCAGTTAAGGATATTAGACAGATTATTGGAATTTCCAAAATATTCAGCACTGAGCAAGTTTTTTTTATTTTTTTCCCAAAGTTGCCATTTTACTATCATGGAATTAGAGTTGGACTTTTGGAGTTAGTATAGAACCAGTTTGTTCTGATAAACCTCACCTCCAATATTTAACATACTAACAGTGAGAAATGTTATTTGAGAGAATGAAATAGTTAGTTTACCTAAAGCTTCAGTCTTTGTGGACATATGCCCTTAATCAAATTCTTTTTGCTATCAGTAGTCAAGAAAATGCAGTTGGAATACCAAGAAATGTTAAACTACCTGAATAATTTGAACAGAATAAATATAAATGAAAGCAAACAAAGAAGTCTTCAAAATTTTGAGTAATGTCAAGCTACCTAAAAGGGCTAAAGGGCATTTACAAATTGAAATAAGTACAGAGCTACCTAGTGGACAAGTTCTGAATTCTGAAGTTCATGTTGTAATTTTAATAAAACATGTTAATATGAACAAATTAATTCAAGAATTTGATTTGAGAGCTAAACCCTTCTTCAGGGGATATCATTTCACCTAATTATAGGCTTTACTAAAAAAGTTTAAGTTCATCTCTTTGCCTTAAGCCCTTTTAAGGTCAGTGAGAGACATAGGTTATGCCATGGAGACTATCAAAAGCTTGAATGCCATTTTTTGGATGCCTGCCTCTCTCAATTCACTCTGCTGAATGCCAAATGATGTCTCTCCACTGTAGGTTTGAAATGAATCAGTAAAATGATTGTGAGTCTATCTAACATCTCTTTCCTCATCCTCATGGCACTACCACAACTTCAATAGTCTTGATGGGATGGGACTCTTGGGTGGAAAGCACAATGGCTTCCAAGAGTATGTGAGTCAGGATTTTTTTCCATGAAAACCAAGAATTATAAGCTAGGGGAAGTCAGTGTCATGTTGGTGTGCCACTGATTCTGATCAGAGGACAAAGGTAAACATCCCTGTTTTGGCAAAGACAACAGAAATTATATTATGGTATTGCACGTGACTTTCAAATCCCTTAAGCCAAGAAGGATGCTGAGTGAAAACCAGAACAAAGGAAATATTAGAAAGCTGATAAATAGATTTGCAAATATTTTCCTGATCAATATAGTTCAAATAGTCTACAGTACAAAGAATCCCACGCAGTTCCAGCAGATTTGGTTTTCTTCTCTGTTTGACTTTCAATATAACACAGGTGGTCATTTATACTTCTCTGAATCTGTCATGTGAGATCATCTCCACATCTAAATTACAGAAGGCTTCAGACTTTCCACAAGTCAAGAAACCTGGACTAACCGACACTGAAAACCTTAAGGTTGGAAATAGAAATGTCCACAGAAACTAAAATACATCTTAAGAAAAAAAAAAGGGCATTTACTAAGTTGATTCAAGCAGTATGTTGTCAAGCCTATGTTGTCACTTCTAGCTGCTGAAGAGAATGCAAATTATTTGTGCAGCAGCATTTACCCTGATAAATTACTAAAAAAGTAAATTTCAGTGTGGCTTGAAAATGTATGGATACAATGTGAAACCAAGGGAAAATAACTATATACTTAGAGGTGAATATTTTACAGAGCTATTTGGAATCACAGAATCACATAATAAACTGACTTGGAAGGGACACATTAGGATCATTGAGTCCAATCCCCTGCACAGGACCACCCCCAAGAGTCACCATGTGCCTAATAGCATTGCCCAAACGCTTCTTGAACTCTGTCAGGATTGATGTTGTGACCACTTCTCTGGGGAGCCGGTTCCAGTGCCCAACCACCCTCTGCATGAAGAACCTCTTTCTAATATCCAGCCTAAACTTCCCTTGACATAACTTTACACCATTCCCTCAGGTCCTGTCACTGGTCACCAGAGATCAGTGCCTGTCTCTCCTATTCCCCTCACAAGAAAGTTGTAACTGCAGTGAGGTCTCCCCTCAGTCTCCTCTTCTCCAGGCTGAA
Source organism: Margarornis squamiger (assembly GCA_035222235.1). Classification (NCBI taxonomy): domain Eukaryota; kingdom Metazoa; phylum Chordata; class Aves; order Passeriformes; family Furnariidae; genus Margarornis; species Margarornis squamiger. Next base: position 65,931,742 of record JAWWTY010000001.1, on the reverse strand, counting down.
CAGACCAAGTGCCCTCAGCCACTCCTCATATGGCTTCCCCTCAAGGCCCTTCACCATCATTGTTGCCCTCCCTTGGACACTCTCTAAGAGCTTAATGTCTTTCTTATATTGCAGTGCCCAAAACTGCACACAATATCCGAGATGAGGCCACCCCAGTGCAGAACAGAGTGGGACAATCCCCTCTCTCCACCAGCTGGTAATGCTTTGCCTGATGCCCCCCAGGACACGATTGGCCCTGCTGGCTGCCAGGGCACTGCTGACTCATATTCAACTTGCCATTGACCAGGACCCTCAGGTCCTGTCTGTAGTACTTCTTTCCAGCATCTCATTTTCTGGTCTGTATATACATCCAGGGTTGCCCTATCCCAGGTGCAGAATCTAGCACTTTCCCTTGTTGAATTTCATCTTCATGATGTTAAAAATTTGTAGCATATTCAGATTTATTTCCATTTTATATCATCTTTCTTATGATAAGGTTTCTCTCTTTTTTTCATTAAAACTGTTGAGAGGTATATACATATATATTACAAATTGCTTATTTTACAGACTCATAGAGTAGTTGAGAGACCTCTAGAAACCCTCTGGTCCAAACCCTTTCTTAAGTAACATCAGCTGGAACCATCTTCTCAGGGTTGTCTATAGGTGGGACTTGTATATCTCCAAAGATGAATTCTCCACAGCCTCTCTGGGCAACCTGTTCCAGTGTTCAACCAAATTGTCATAAAGGAGATTTTCCTTATGTTCAGATTGTATTTCACTTTATGTCTTAATTTCCAGTACTTTCACTGAAATACATACTCTCTGTTACCACCATAGATGAAGGATAAAATCTTGCTGATATTTTCAATTCTAAGCAAAAATGTTTTCAAAATATTAGCATGGAATTGTATAGTGTAAATGAATGTTTATTGATTTAATATATATATAAAAGATGTTGAGGAAAATATTTGTACTATATGGAGTACAAACTCTGGCAGAGGACTGTGTTTTCTTCAGTCAGTCTTTTCCTTTCCAAGTTTGAGAACAATCTTCTGACCTTTCTGAGATAGTGTCATATCATCACATAGGGAGAAAATACTCTCCTCTTCAAGAGTCCTCCTTTCAACCATTGAGACAGTTCAGTATCTACACAGTCTTCCATAGTTCACAGGCAGGTCCCCAGACCAGGAAGACAGTTCTTGACAACGTAACATGATGGAATTATTTTTGCCTCACACCTTCCATGTGGATAAAGTAATTTATGAATTGTACTGATGAGAACCTTGAATAAATCTTATGAGGCAATAAAATGCAAGTGTTTCATAATATGAAATATTTTTAGTCCAAATCCACAAAAGAGCTTCAAAATCTACATTATGAAGGCAGCAGCACATCACATGAAATCAGGAAGTTCTTTGCTGGCTCGCAAATTTTTATTGACTCAATAAAAATTAACACATAATTCAGTTCCCAGTCCCATCCAAGAAATCTCCTGCTCTTCCTTTTGAATACACCTCCAGACTCCTAGAGCATTTTAAGTCTCTGTGACTAGACTGCCATAAATAGGTTTTGGAATACTTGAGGTTTAATATTTCCTTAGCCTAAAACCCCTAAGTAGCTTATATCATAGAAGATTCAGCAATTGAATTAATTATGGTGTTTATTTTTTGTGGGGTTGTTAATTTATTTATTTATTTAATTGGAGGTATAGAGGTACCCTTAGGGTTTAAGGATCCCTTAAAGCTGATTATAAACCAAGACTCTTATACAGTTCTTCAGTCAAATATCAAACACTCTTTCCTGAAATAGGTAACTTCAGGATAAGAATTCTTTCTGATTCTTGGTCATGCCTGTTTTCCAAAAGTCATGCTCATTTCCATTCTAACCAATGAATGCCTACAAGCAAGTTCCTCATAGCATTTATGAATAGGAGAGCAAGCTAATTAAATTGTCATTAAAATGACATATTAAACGTATTAAACATACTCAGCAGACATATATCAAAAGTTTGTTAACACTTTTGTTAGGCTAAGGATCAATGCTGTTGCAGCTAAGCAACAAAAACTGGCACCTTTAGGCTATGCCTATGACAGAAAGAAGGACTAAATGCAGACTCAGGAAAATAAAAAGAACCTTCATTTAAATTTTTAGATGTTCTCTGGTATGGTGGTGGTGTTTATTAGCTAGCACTCTTTAAACAATGAAAATACACAGCTTAGAAGGGATTTTGAACTACTGAGTGATTCCTGCAGATGCTAGCAAGACCATTCTGCTGTTTGGGGAAAAGACACTGTAGTCACGTGGATGCAAAGTATACTGTGACACTCACTCTCAAAACACAGGGTTGTCCTTAGATTATTCTTATTTGCTAGTGCCAATATCAAATAAGAGTTCACCAGCTCCAAAAAATAATTATCAAAGTATTAGAAGGTCAGTGTTGTTTTTTGTTTCAATTCTTCTCATGTCAGAGTCTAATCTGCTCCAGTTCTGTCAGTACGACTTCATGATTTCTCTTTTTGAAGAATAGTTACCTTTTCTAAGTTTTCTGCTTAGCTGTTGCAGGCTTGCGGCAGAGACATTGGAGACAAATCTGTCTCTGATGTATTTCTGCTCCTCATACACAAGATTCACCCTTTCTTGATATGAACCCAGCAAAACCTAGGATTTTGTGGTGGCTTAGTTTTCTTGGGTTTGGTCTAGGTCTTCCCTGGTAACAAGGTCATAACTAAGGAAGTATTCCTCATCATTCCTTCACATAATCAGGGGTATATAAGATCGGGAGTTTCCTCCCTCTCTCTCTCTCTCTCTCTCTCCCTTTCGTCTGCTGGGGAGGACATCAGGTCTCTGTGTCGGCTTAGCTGTTATCTGTGTGAGCTGAGGCCTATCTGAGAAACTGGTGTCCCAGCCGTATGGAGATGGAGATGTCTACTGCTTCTCTTGAGGGAAGTTTTGGTGAGAATTTATTGTGCTAGTTACTTATTGAGCTTTTTCCGGAGTTTATGAGTGTGTGTATCTGTTTTGTTTGGTTTTACCCATTTTTGTCCCATTTCCCTTTCCCCCCTTTTCCCTTTTGGAGTTGTTTGGGTTTCTTGTTCTGTAGATTCATAGTGTCTGATTGTATATAATTGTAATACATGTGAATATATATATATATATACACACACACACACACTTTTACTACAATTGTCTTTGGGTACTTTTTTCTTTCCTTCTCTCTCAGGAGACGGGGAGGGAATCTGTGTGGCCAGCAGCTGGGTTTGGCAGGGAGCCAACCCAAACCTCCACAGATTTTCAGAGAGTAAAATTGCTCACCTTTTGTCTTTTAATTTACAGGCATTAGGAAAACAAATTATTTAGAGCCAAATTCGTCTCACTTCACATCATCTATTTAGAAGGTCATTCAGCCTTCTTTACAGTCAGTTGTGAAAGAGAGATATCTCCATACCTAATTAGCCCAGTTGTTTAGAGCATGGTGCTAATAACATGGTCGTGCGTTTCTTCCCTGCAGGAGCCATTCATTTAAGAGTTGGACTTGATGATCCTTGTGAGTCCCTTCCAACTCAGAATATTCTGTGAAATTCTGTGAAGATATTTGCTAGGAGCTTAAAACTGTATCTGTACTGTCAAGGTTGTCCAATGTTTAAACAGTTCCTCTCTCATTCAATTTTTTCAACAGTATCAATGAACCAGTATTTGAAGCAAAGTAAGAAGACCAAAAATTTTAAACTAATCTCTTTATAGTTAATGTTAAAGAACACATGGAGAGTCATTTTTTCCTCTTCTTTAAAGAAAGATGAAGGTCTTCCAGATATTAATGCAAGCATCATTCTGTATTCTTTATTCTCATATATCTCCTGACCAAATCATTACTAGAGTGTATTTTCTCTTAAACTTATAGAATAATGCTAGGTATGCTTTTTCTGTACACTTTACCAATGAAATATTTTACTGTATGAAAACAATCAAACTTAGATTTTTCCTTCTGCTAAATCTTTTGTTAATGTATCACTGACATAGGAAATAATCTATTTGACTATACACAGTCTGAGATGTATAAGTAAAGCAGAATCAGAATTAAATTTTGCCTTCTAAATTGTAAACCTGTGTCACCACCACGAGGTTAATTTAAATTCTCTTTAGGCATCTATAACATAGATGTCAATACCTGAGACAATTGTCTAGACTCTCTTTATAAATAATGGAGAAAAAATAGTACTCCTTGGAAATGCTTATCTGATCAATTTTGGACAGGTACCATAGGATTAAATAAATCTATATTTAGAATTGCTGGTTTCTCTCTGTTGAGAGGTTAAATGGTTGGTTTTGATATATATGTGTTCCTCAAAGACATTTAAAATTGATGTTCTCTCTTTTCTTTGTCTGGTGACATTTGCTCATTCTGTTTCTCTGCCATTAAGAAGAAAAAGAACATCTTGTTTCAGAATGTTTTGTATTTTACGCAGCCCTTTCACACTCATAATTAGTGAGAAAATAATGACTATAATTTTCTGAAAGGTATAATTGTCCATAAATTTCATAAGTTCTTGATGGTACATTGTATATACCTGCTTGGGACAAGATTACTTGACTTTTCCATCCATCAATATATCCCTGTGCCACCTTTGACTTTAAAGTTTGAATTGTGTAGTGGATTGACTTTATCTGACCGCCAGGTGCCCACCAAGCTGCTCTATCACTCACCTCCTCAGAGGACAATAAAATAAGATGAAAATGAACTTGTGGCTCAAGAAAAAAGCAGTTTTATAAAGCAAAAGCAAAGGCCACACATAGAAGCAAAGGAAAACAAAACATCTATTTTCTACTTCCCATCAGTAGGCAATGACTGACCACCTTCCAGGAAGTAGGGCTTCGGTAGTGAGGCAGTTTCTCTGGAAGACAAATATCAAAATAACAACTGTCATCCCCTACCCTACTTTCTTTTAGCTTTTATTGCTTAACATAAATGATAAGGTAAGTAAAATCCCCTTGGTCAGTTTGGGTCAGTTCTCCTGGCTATATCCACTTCTAAGCTTTTGCTCACCCCAAGCCTTCTGAGCAAGACAGGGGAATGTTGGAGAGAAAGTCGTGATGTTGGTGTGTACCAATACACAGCACAGCATGGGCTATTTTGGGGAAACTCTGTCTCAGCTAGACACAATATATATTGGAAGAAGAAGAGTATAACCATGTATTTATTTTTCAAGAATTTGAATAGGAACTCCCCCTCTGTTTAAGGATCTAACTGAACATCAAAACCCCAAAACTGCTCTCTGAGTTGGGTAAAGATTAGGGTTTCTAAATTGATATTCAGATTCCTGCCTGATAGGAATTATGTCCAGGTGGACTTAATCTTGCCTGGATTAGCAGATGAAAACCAGCTGAGAACATACACATCTTTAACTTTTATTCCTGTGTTTTTTCTTTATTTCTTGTGTAATTATCACTTACGACAGCACCCATGAAAACAAATACAGGATAAAACGTATTGGCCTAAAATGTACCATGGAAAACTGTCAACACACTGTTATTAAAACATATAGTGAAACTAGACTAATGATCAGCAAGGCAAATAGATCTCTTATCAATTAGGAAGTGTCATAGAAACAAACTGGTTCCAGTGGAAAGTATCACTTTCCATTAAAACTCTGTGAGAGACCTGTGCCTGGTTTCAATGTTTTCTGTTGTTTTCTCCTGGAGAAGCAGTAACAGTGCAATGCTCTACTTCAACACAAGCTTAATGTCCACAGCACTTAATACCTCATAGCTTTAGATTTATCCCAAATTCGTAAGCTTTTCTGCTCCCTGAGAGGGGTGTTAAATTAAGTGAATGGAGTCACCATCCCTGGAGATGTTCAAGAAATGACTGGATGTGGCACTTATTGCCATGGTCTAGTTGGCAGGGTGGTGACCAGTCAAAAGTTGGACTTGATGATCTTAGAGGTCCATTACAACCTTAATGATTCTGTGATTCTGTGTGAAATTATCAGTATGTTTAATGAAAATTATTATTTTTACTCCTAAAATCTGTTAATTATTTAATAAAATAAAAGAGTAAATCAGTAATTTTTCATTATTTTTCTTAAATTATCTACTATCACTGATATCTTGCTCATATTTCTGGTCTCCTTGTTTGTTATTCTTCATTTTCTTGTATAATTCATATTTTAATGTGTTGCCTCAGCATGGTGTTCCAAGGGCTATTCTCTGATATTCTACATTTTATAACTGAAGCAGCAGAGAGACAGTTTTTTTTATACATGGCCTTTACAGCTTTACATTTGGTTTAATTATTTCTGTAAAAGTATTTTAAGCTCATCATAATTCTAGCATTAATTGTTTTTCAAGTTTATACTGGTATACCTTGCAAAATGTAAGTTTAAATTCTCATATGTGTAGTCACAATAACCCAATGTCCTTGAGATTTTTTGTTTATTTTTACACTAAGATTTTTTGGTGTCTGTGTGCCTTATCCACCAATTTCTCTTCCTGCCAGGAAAAATAAGTGAAACCTTGAAACTAGAAAAAAAGTTTCATATCTATAGTACAATATTGTTTCTTGATCTGACGGAATGTATTAAATCAATGAAAAATATTTCTATTAATATTTTCTTTATATATTAAACTAGTTTACATAAAGCTAACTTTTAAATTATAGACAGTTGCCATATAAACATTTGGAAATAAATAAATAAATTTTATGCATTAAATATTATTCAAATCAACTATTAAGACATCACCAAAATCCATACTTCATGTTTCTGTTTGAATTCCTCTAAATAATGCTAAATTTTATTTAGATCATAGATGTTCTATGTTGCATTTTTAAGTCTTGCTGTATACTGTAAGTTATATGTGTGAATGGGTATGTTTCTCCACATCCTTATAACAACATTTGCCAGGTTTACCTGAGAAGAAACCCCAGCAGATAGCTAGATAAAATATAACTATCATTCCTAAGATTTTCTAAGCTGTAGTAATTTGTCCCAGGGCATCTTTTTTTCCTAAGGTCTTGTGGTGAGTTGATCTTGGCCAGCCTCTCACTCACTTTACCTGCTCCCAGTGGGATGGGGGAGAGAAATGGAAGAACAAAAGCATGGAAACTTGTGAATCAAGAAAAGGATTGTTTAATAAGTGGAGGAAAGAGAAGGAAGAAAAAAAGGGGAAAACCACCCAAAACCACCCCACTCCAAAATCCAAAATCCCAAGTGACGGAAAGGCAACTTGCACTCACAGAATAAAATTCAAAATTTTCACAAAAGTAATTTTTTTTTTTTTTTTTTTTTTAACTGTCTTCATCTTACATTTCTTTAGCTTTAATGTTCTGGTTTCACTACACAATATTTGTAAGGCATATTTCTTAGAAGCTTTCTTTGGGTATCTACCTGACCAGAAAACTACAGAAAATTAGACTATTGTGAAGGAAAAAAAAGAGAGGATATGATGCTGAAAAAAAAAAAAAAAAAAAAAATCAAACTAAACTAAATCAAAAAAAACCAGAAAACTAATAAAATATATTAAAATCCAGCAGAAAGGATAGTATCATTAGCATAGTAGACTATCAGGAATTACGATAACACATTCAGCTGGTGACAAAAGGGAAACAGAACTGGTAGATGTTATAAGGATACTTTTCCTGTGCTGTGGGTAATATGCACTGAGGATTAGAAGCATGACACTGCTCCATTCCATGGCTGCATGGGATAAGTTACACTTTTTTGCTTCTATGATGGAGCTGAAAATGAGAATTCAAAAATGAATTCTGGCAGACCTCAGTGAATTCAGGATGTCAGCATAAGACTGCATTAAGCCCCTGTTCTAAACTCTGTTTACTTCAAAGAGGTGAAAGAAGGCTGCTAAATGAAATGATCTTCCTGCATAGTATTGCTAACAGCCCAAAGGTATCAAAAATCCTGCTTTGTGATATGAGCCACCAGATATATACAGATATAAACACAAGAATACCTTGTATTTCCAGATTATTATAAAGATATTATACGTGTGTGTGTGTGTGTGTGTGTGTGTATGTAGATAGATAAATATCAGAGATAAAAATAAAACAATCACCTTGGGCAAAAATAAAATTTTTACAGTTATATTAATTCCCCAGAAATACACATCTTTTCATGAAGTTTGAGATTTCTAAATACCTGAAGAATTCTTTTGCATTAGTTTTTCTAACTTTTAGTTAGAAACTTGAAAGTCTATAGAGCATGAAATAACACAAGAGAATTCCTGAACCAATATTTTTTTAGTATAAAATATCCTACCCAACAATTGCTCTGTGCAGCAATAGCACTTTAACAGAGCTATGCAGACTTTAAAGCAGTTTCCCCAAAATAAAAATACACTAGCTTCAATGTTGATATTCTGAAATTATTAAGAAAAAACCCACACAAACCCCAAAAGACATAAGCAGTAGAAATGGCACTATAAACTGCAATTTTAAGGAAAAGAAACTGTAATTTTAAGGTAAATGTTTAAATGAGTCCCATTTGATGTAGCATTGAAGGAATTCATTGCACAGAAAAAGTTACTTTATAAGACTAACATAACTGGAAAACTGAGGTATATATGCAACCTGTAAAGAACACTGTATGGTACCTTGTATGGAATTTTGAAGCTCTAAGAAATTCTTGTATTTTATAGTTATAAAAGCTGTACTTCACTGCAATCTGTGAGGTTATTTTTTAAATGTATATTTATTTCAAAGTTCAAGTTGGACTGTTGGCACTTGTGCATTTCAACTGACCAGAAAATGTGTGATTGATTCCTAATAGCCAAAGAACTGTAATGTTCCTTGCCCCAGTGTTACTTATGGGCCATAAAAGGAAGTCAAAGAAAGAACTAAGGAAACTTAAATTATCATGGGGGAAATACTGCAATATCGGTGTTCAGTAAGACAAGTTTACTGCAGCCAGGAGAGATATGTAGACATAGAACATCAGATTTCATAAGTTTCAGTGCTTTTGGAGCAAAATGATCATTGTTTTTAGGATGACATATGTTTTTTGAACAAAGTCAGACTTTAGCACACATGTAGTTTAATAATATTAAATTACAACTCCAAATGTTTTCTCTGAAGTACTATTTGTTAAATTAGTTTAATGAAAATCTAAGTTAAAACTTTGATTTGGTAGCGTTTCCTAAAGCAATGAAATGTTAAAACTGTTGTTTGCTTGGAAAAATGGTGTTAAAGGGTGTCAAACAACTAGAAATAATATAATCTAATTATCAATTAGGTTGGTTTCAAATTATCAGAGGACTGAATTATTTATAGAGTTGAGTTATCAGAGCAGAAGTGGGCTGTAAGTACTGGTGTGGTACTTCTTTGTGTCTCATTGCTTACTAGTTTGCAAGATAGGGATGGCAAAGTGATTGCTATAAAAGCAATACAAAACAAAGCTAAAGAAAACAAACAACAAAAAAACCAACCCCAACAATAAACTACCTTTCTTTTTAAATTAAGAATGATAAAAATCATGAGAGCCAAGTAGATTAGTAAATGAAACCAAAATATTGAAAGCATTTGAAGATTTGCTCTAAGATAAGCTTATACATGTGTGAAGATATGGTAAACTCAATTTTCAGTATTTCATCATTATTTCCTGGAGTCAGAATGAATGCTTAAAAAAATGTATTAAAAAAAGCAATTTATGACAAAATCATAATTTATGGAATTTACATATACCTACATGTGTGCACGTGTGTGTATATGTGCCTGTGTGGTTATGAATATGTATCTAGATAACATTTTTCTAAAATATTTGTTGTATCATGGTTTAGATGAGGATAAACTAAATATATTAACTATGCCCAATTTTTGTATCAGGGTCAGTGGGTCCTGAAATGTAGCATTGTCTCTGTGTAAGAATGATTAGTAATACAAAGTACTAAAAAGTTACAGAACAGTGGCTAACTCTGTTTCCTCTTTTCTTGCTCCTAGGTGTTTCAGCCTCCAGAGTCAGGGAGGAGCCAGGAGCCGTGATGGCTCTGGCTGCATAAGCTTGGTCTCAGGCATCACTGGAGGTCTTCTATAGTCAGGTATCTCCAAAGGTATAGTCCTGCTTCTCTGTGCTGGGATGGTGAAGGATGGATGAGCTTTGCAAGGTGGGGAGCATCTTCCAGATTGTTTGATCTTTACCTGTTGGTAGGCTGTTTCAAGATGCTACTTGTTCATGGGTGTGGTGAGTAAATGTGCAAATATTCTTGTATAAATTTAGTTCTGCTGTTTCTGCCATTTACACGTGGGTGTTATATTTTTCAAAACACCTTCCTAGCTGTGCTTCACCCAACAGAAGCTTTGTCCCTAACAACTACTTAGCAGCGTACCACAGGCCTGATTATTCAAGTGATGTCAACTCAGTAGTCAAAGACAGGGAGAAAGTCAAATGAGGTAAATTCCATCCTGACATTTTTGTCCTTTTTTCCTTAAAAGCTCTAAGGTTTCTGTCATTCTGTACAGACTCACTTTGAAAAATGGTTTCCTTGAGAGTACATTGTGTATTCTTTCACTCTTTAAGCTAGTGAGATCATCACTTCGCAGAGTTTGTCATACTGACTGCAGCTCCCTGTAAAAGGTCAATGTCACCATGTCCAGAGTAAATGAGATTTTTCTTTTCCTTGTAATACCTCCTATTCTTTTTATAGCACTGCACTGTAAGACTGCTGTAATCCATACTGAAGCTTTGAAAGTCAGGGTTTCAGACCACAGCTGCAGATTCTTTTATGATCTACAAGATCCTTTTGAGGTTTTGTACTCCAGTCCTACTCCTAGAAATTAATTTGGGGGGACCATTAGTTTTCAAAAGTAGGGATAAACATTCTTTTTTTTAAGCCAAAAAAGTCTGTCTAAATAAACAATACATATTATTTTAGTCAGGTTAAATACTTAATATTGTATTCAGCTCTCCAAAGACACATCTGACTTGGAAAGGGTGACTTTATCAAAGGTGGAAATAATGAATCATAGAATATCCTGAGCTGGAAGGGACCTTTGAACCCAACTCTTGAAACCACACAGGGCAACCTAAAAGTTATACAAAATAACTAATAGTGTTGTCCAAATGATTAGTGAACAGCAACAGGCTTGGGATGATGACCACTTCCTTGGGGATCTTGTGCCAGTGCCTGACTACCTGCTCAATAATAATATAAATACTAGAAATTCCTCCAAGTGATTAGCTAACTGTATTCTCCTAAACCTATTCACAGATATTTTGTAGTGATTAATTACTAAGACATATCACATCAGACTTTTTCCTTGCATTTCAGAATTGATAAAAATCAATCTACAGTAACTCATGCGTCACCATTTTAATGCCCTCTTAATATGGAGTTTGATTGTTTAATAAATCTTCTTTTTTAGATGTCTTTAAATAATATTACAGAACCTAGAGAAGTATTCTGTGATGTTCTAAATACTGTTTATTTTGACTCTTCCACTGATAACATTTTACATATAGTTTTCAAAAACCACTGCTTATACATCGCTTGTTTAGTTATGTTTGAACTAAACTAAATCAACTAGTCTGTCTCACTTTTCACTTTTATTAAATAATTTCACATATTATTCAAAAAACCCACATATATTCTCACCTGAAATGACCTCACTTAGAATGCCTTCTTTAAATCAAGACAAGTTAGTGGTAGCTGCAGCTTTCAAAATTACTATTTCATTTCGACAGGAGTGAAGAAAGTAGTCTGAAATTCAGCTTCTTATGATAAATATCCATTTTTATTTTTTTTTTTAAATGAGACCGGTTATCAAAACTCAAAGAATTTTTATATATTTATTTTTTTCTGATTCTATATTACAATCAGAATGACCAGACAATTTTTTTTTTACACTACTTGAAGTAAGCATAAATGCCTCAGGGTATTCAGAGACATAGGAGAAATACACTGAGGAGTGTAACATAATTATAAATAAATTGAGAATAGGTGAAGTCTTTGTTTCATATTTTGTTTTATTTTAAGGTAAATAAGTTGTCTCAATAAATCTTGCTTTAATTCTCCTTCATTTTTTATATATAAAAATAACCAAGATTATATTAAGTGTGTTCAGCTTCGAAGAATAAATGATACACAAATACTTTGGGAAACTACTTAGAAGCTATTTGCATACTCTGGAGTAGCAGCTTTGCAGTAAGCACAAAAAATACTCAAAAATATGTGAACAATAATTGAGCCAATTATCACACATCTGTAGATTAATGACTCACTAAATGTGATAGCCACTTCTATCAGCTTTCACTACATAGGCACAGATATCTTCTGACAAAGGAACAGGAATTTTCATGCATGCAGCAGAAATTATTTCTGTCCCTCTCTCAGAGCAAATTTGTTATATTTATAGACAAAATATTTCTTCCTATCAATAAAGAAGACATTTTTTGAGTGGTACTTTATCTTGTTCGTCAGCTTATAACTGCCATGTATGATTTATATTTCATGAACAGACAACAGATAGCTGTGATCCTTGTCTTAAAATTATTCCAGTTGTCTTCTGAAAGAGCAGAAAATGTATGGGAAGTAAAGAATTGTATCATTATTAATCAAGTCTATAACAAATGCTTGCCTTGAAAATGTGAATTATAGCATTAGAGTAAGAACCTGGATGATTTTTCCACTCTTCAAGATTAAAATTCATAAAGCATTGAGCTATGGATTATTAGGAATCTATTTTCTGTTACACGGTGTATACTAAATTAGAGATCCTTGCACTGTAATTCTTTATTTTACATCGGTGTTACATGCTGATGTTGTTGTTCTGGATTTCTTTCTATTTTTTAATCCTGCAACAGTCTGCTGGAAGCTTGAAAATGAGGAAGTATCCTAACATTGACCTTTGAGAAAATAAATTGTATTATTAGGAGGAAATATCTGTACTGTAATAATACTGATAAAATAAATAGCATTTAAAATACTGTTTAAAGTACATTTACAGCCCTGAAAACATAGGCTCATGGGGAATCACTGCATTGTTAGGCTTTCCTCATAAAGACAATGTAATACTCAAGGTGTGGGCTTGTCAAAGCTTTATAGAAGCAAAATCATTTCATCATTTTTTGTAGTTCTGATCTCCATGTTCTAAGGACTTAGGAGACTTAGGGAAAGAATAAAGAATAGCAAAATAAGAAATGAAGATGCTGCCTTGTGAGGAAGTGCTATAAAGAATGGTAGTCTCCAATTCAGAGAGGAAAAAAAAAATGAAGAGAATTATGACAGAGGTTTGCCAAGTCATTAAGCGCCTTGATTAGCTGCTCTCAAACAGAATCGGAAGCATTCTGTTAAAGTGCCAAGAATTTGATTTGAATAAATACTACAGAGTACTTGGCACAGTGGGGAATGAACGGTAACTTGCTTCCACAGGACACTATAAAAGCAGGCAGCATCATAAATTAAAAAAAAAAAAAAAAAAAAGGGAAAAGGGTCAGACAATTCAATGGACAACAAGTTCATGAAGGGATACTAAAATAATTAGTCAAAGTCCTAATACAGAAATTGTACTAGGATCATGAGGTAAATTGACTGCAGAAAGTGATCAAGCTGAACAGTGAATCTTACTATCACAGCCAGAGACTCCAGTGTGGGCTAAAGTTTGGCCCAGCAGGGTTTTTTCTTGTGTTCTTCCAGCCTCTCCTGGACACCTGAGAGTTTCCAATTCTTGATAGAAAATACCTATAATTATTTTTAACAATTTAAAAAATAGCACAATAGAGAAAATTGTCAAAGTTACAATCCTAAAGGTGTCTATTGCCTCTTATTTATCTTCCAGATCAATTTAATACTTCTAGTAATTAAAGGGGTTCATAGGTTTGTTTCTTTTTTATTTTAAAGTATACTGCCTCTTCTCAATATGGGTCATGGCATCACCCCAGGTAACAAAAGTTTCAGAATAATAATGTCTTCCTGCTGTTAAAAAAAAAAAAGGATGAGAGACTCTAAAATGGAATTTAAACACAAACTTCTGAGAGCTCTTGATTATCTGACAACTAGTCCCAAACACCTGCATTTCAAAAACAAAGTATGAGAATGTGTCTTAGAGAGGCCTAGGTTGTAGTTTCAAGGTCATTAGAGAAGTCTTCCTTAAAAATAAGAAAATAATGTTTGCCTTTTTTTTTTTTTCCCCTACTTGTAAAATTAAAAACAGGGAAGAATATTCAAATTTACGAAACACAAATTTACATTGTATTAATCTGAAGTCAAATTTCTAAGAAATTACTTCCATCTGGAAAACTTATATCAGTAGATTGAAACATGCAACTAACTGAGTTTGTGCCTATTTTAAATCTTATTTTTTTACTTTTTTTCTGTAGCAACAATTTTGGAATAAAGAACCACTTGACTTCATACAATAAATATATCAAATTAAGTAATAATCTTTATTTATAAATTTCTATTTTAATAAACTGAATTAAATTAATTGGGATCATTAATTACCTTTAATCATAACTGGTTGATCCCAAGTATATTTCTTATTGTATCTATTTTCCAAGCACATGTTTATGAACATTTAAGATGTTTGAAAATGTGATTTATTTTTTTTTTAGAGGAAATACATCCGTACAAACTATATAGGTGATTTAAATAAATAATATAGATTTAAATAAATAATAATAAAAAAAGATTTTAAAAAAAGATAATTAAAAAAAATATAAAAATATGCAGTATCAGGGCACGTACTCCAGTGGAAAGCATGTAATAACCATATCTTTTAGGAAGAACCCTTTTTTAATTTTTAGGCAGAAAGAATAGGGAAATTGAGATACACTGGACATTTGAAGATTTCCAACATTTTTGAAGAAAAGGTCCCGTGTGATAATTTTATTAGATCATATAAAAGAAATAGTTTTCCAAAACTTGTATTCCTTTGCCATTATTTTTCAAGACTTTAAGATATTTGAATACCATGTTCAAAAAATCTCTTTTTTTTTTTTTAACTTCAGAAGACAGCAAAGTATCATGATGTAACCAAACCAGAGACCTCTAACACCTATACCTAAATGTACTCATCAGGATTAAATTGGTATTAGCTATAATCTAAGGACACTGATAGGTAAGTCAGAGCAAAAGAAGAAAAGTAGTAACAGGAGCAGGAGAGAATGGCTTTTTTTGAGTGTGACAATGTCATACATATCAGGATAAAAAAAAAAAAAAAAACAAACAAAAAAACCCTCACAAAACAAAACAAACAAACAAAAAAAAAAAAACCCAGACCATTTTGGTTCCAGCATCTTTTCTTAAAACTCTTAAACCTTTATGATCACGCATAGAAAAACCAAGAGTTTTAACAATTAAAATTATATGATTACTGTCTACATGGTAAAATGTATTTGCAGACAATGTAGAATAGGTGTTAAAGACAAATGGTTTGTATATGTCATAATGATGATGAATATTGTGTATGAACAGAAAATTTGTGAAAATATATTGTTAATGAATGTAGCAGAGTGTGGGCTTAGGTTTTGAAACTGGCCTGATTTGTCAGTCTTTTAAATGCTCTCATCAGAGTAATTACTTGATCTCTCTCACTATCTCTGTATTTAGTTGCAATAATGGAGCAAGACTATATGAAAATTATGTATTCATATACCAATATATGAATCCCTTATTAATGGCTGTGTCTACGTTTGCATTTTGATTGCGAGTGTGATTTTTTAATTGAATTTAAATGTCATCTCCATTTGCTTAATTTTCCTTTGTTTTTTGAGGAAGATTTTCATCTCCGCAGACCAGATTTTTTTGAGAGAAACTTAAGTACAAGCTCCTACTAAGATGCATACTATATATTGGAAACCCTAGTGAGCCCATAAAGGTTCTTATGGACAGCTTTGAAGCACAAATGTGCTAAGGACATTTGGTTCAGGGAACTAAATGGTACTGATAAGAAGCACAAACCCGAACCATGAAGTCAGCACAAAACACATCAATGCACTGACACTCTCATATGCCAATCTAATATCTTAAATAATATGTGATATATACTTAAATTGTAAGGTAATAATATAGAAACTTCAATGCTAAAGGTAGATAACACACCACTATTCTCCATCTCTTCATCTTTTCTTGAATGAAGATCATTTATTCATTCTATGTTCATTTAGAAATGTTAATCTACCTCTGAACTGGAAGTCAATAACGCAAGTCAGCTAGGGTGCATTTTGTGGTTTGGGGTGGATAGGAAAAGATTTCTGAACATTGCATACACAGAAATAGAAAAATAATCCTCTATATTCACTAAAGCTGCAATATGCACCTAGGTTCTGCTACCTAGCTCAAAGCAAAACAAATGAAGAGTGTGGAAAGCTCTGGGTTGGATGTGTGTATTTTTTTGTATAGGCAGTATGAATCACTGCATCTGCTAGGAAAGGGAGAGACTAAATGGGACATATTTGTGAGGAAAAATAACTAGGAGACTTTGATTCTTTAGGCTTATACGAGACTGTTCTACAGCACAAAGACAAGTACTTGTTGTGCAAATTCCCTACATATGTGTTAAGTGAATGTGTTTTAAATAGATACTTTTTTGTGAAAAAGCACATGCTGGAATTTTCCACTGAATATTAAGGGTCAAGAATTTACCAATGTATAAAAATACTGCCACAGTGATGCGAATCAAACTCTATGCTGTAGTTCCCTGAAACTAAAATGCCATAGCAGGGGATATGTAATAAATCCTAGAAACAGATTAGTGTATAGAAATCAGCAGATAATTTGGTCTTTATATCTTAGCATCTGAGAGAGCAGATGTTATGGTCTGATGTACAAACAGCACATCGACTGGTTTTGATTTAAAATAATTCTTTTTAAATTAGCATATAGAATACGACAGAATAAAGAGACTAGATATTCACTAAACATCTGCTATTTTTGTGTCATTCAGGTGACTCATTCATATACCTGCATTTTCCCTGGGGATGCCAAATTGTTAAAACTGCTTCTACTACAAGATTGGTGCTGGTTGGAAATGTGCATAAATTATAAATTTGATGCCAACAAAAAGTGTCATTTCAGTGTATTTCTTTTGTTGAAGCCCTAGCACAAGGTTACATCATTCTGTCTCTTTCACTTTTTTTTTTTTTTTCAGTTAACCTATTACCATTGGCATACTCAATAAAATAAAATACTTTAATTACTGCTTACATTCAGAAAATTCCCATCCTTGGGCAGATGAACCTAACACCTAACACGTAAGACAAGGATATCAGGGTTCTTTGAATTACATATAAATGGTTCAGCTCTCTGATGAGTTACATGTAGCATATTTGAATATCCACCTCCTTGGCACCCACAGTGCAACCTGGTACATTCAGCCTTTGCACAAATTTCCCTGCTGCATGGTGTTAAATTGGAATGTAAAAGTATAATCAACAACCAGTGGCTGACTCAAAAATAATAAAGCCAGTTATCAATTTCTTTCTTTCTTGCATTTGTTGCCTCAATGTTTTGAAAGTGGTTTCTTTATGAGCAAGGAAACTCTTCACGTTGCCCTAAGTTAAGAGAACAATAGCAATTGCTTTACATTACAAAGTGTTTACCTTCTTTGCTTGCAATGATCATTTTAGTTTTTTCCATTCTGATAGGGAAAATGTCTTCAATCCTTATGTCTTCCTCTTTCACAATTTTCCTATGGCCAGTGAGGATTTAGCAATCACTTCTAAGGGAATGATGATAAAATTTAATTGTCTGACTGTTTGATTTCTGAATATCTAAATAGTCTTTAACAATAACTGAAATAATCATAAACTTCTATGAAGCTGCATAATAATTAGCCCGACAGAAATCATATTATGTCCTGAATATAGATTTGTATAACTAGACAGCACTGGTGATGAGTCACTGTTTTTGTGGGTTTGCCTGAATTAATCTTTAGTCCCTAAAGCTCTTGGAAATATATAATATTTTATTAATATATTTCAAATAACCTAATATTTTAATAAAGCAAATAGAATCCTTAGGTGCATAAATATATTTTAGTAAAAATTTCTTACTTCAAAGTAATAGGTCTTCATTAAGCAAAAGAGTTATTATATATACATATATATATCCTATTATTTATCAGACCTCTGTCATAACAGAAAGAAATATTATCACAGAGATATCTTGAAGACAGAGAAAGTTGTTTCATTAAAATCTCACCAACCACTGTGAATTTCAACAGCACATTCCTTAAAAAATAGGTATTAGAGATTAAAAAGGAGACAATCACAAAGTTCAAGGAATTTAAAGACTCTCTGCACATTATCTACTAAAAATCAGCAACCAGATTTTTGTTTCTGAGCTATTTTCCTGACTACATAACGTTTCAATTTCCCTGTGTTATGTGAAGTAATTTTAAATCTGACCATTATTTTGGATGTGAAGATCGTTTTGGGCTTTCAGACAAGTAACGTGGCCAACATAAAAAAAAAAATAAAAATAAAAAGAGAGAGAGAGAGAAAAATAAAAGAAACAAAGACAAACTAAAAAAGGCATTTCTACCCTGATTCCAAGGAAAAATGTCAAAAGCATTTATACTATAAAAATATATAAAAAAGAGAAGCTTAATTCTGGAAAAAAATAAATGGTCTCATCTAGTTCAGTTTATCCTGTGTTATCAGAAACTTGATTGTGTGATACTCTTGTAAATATATTAAAGAAACACTTTATCCTTTTTTTTTCCTTACAGTGAAAGCTGACAACTAGATTGCTTTGGCTGACATGCTCGGTCAAAAAAGTATCACGGTATTGAAATCAGAAAATATAAATATATTATGATTTTTCCCATAAAGATAATTTTCACGTGATCATTTTGTTTGTCAAATGAAAGCATCCAAGACAGTACTCCTCCTACTTCTACTTTCCATGATGCGTAGAAAAAAGTAATTTTACAAATCAACTTTATGAAGCAAACATAGTCTGCATTTCTTTATTGAAGTTCATTCCTCAGAGACCAAATAAAAGCATTAACAAAACTGCTATTTCACAACTGTGGTTCTTTCTTTTTATTTTTTTAATTAATGTTATATTTTGTGGAAACAAATACTACAAACTATTAACCTAAGGCAGTAGATGGAGAAATGAGCATTCTTTGCATGAAAACTCCCCCACCTATAACCCCTTGGCACTTATGTTTTGAAAGACCAGAAGTTTATGTTTGATATGTTCAATAAAGACTAAAGTAATGTAATTAAATTAATACTTGAATGCAACTGAAAAAAGAAAAAAAAAAAGGAACATTTTTTTACTGCAGTAACTGGACATACTTGTACATATCTGACAGGACTGTGACACTGCCTTCCCAGTCCACTGAAGTTCTGCAGAGTATACAGAAATGGAATTGCATGATGAAAACAAAATAATTTTTCCCAATGTACTGTACTTTCCCCTACACATTACAGAACTGTCTAATATAAAACCACTTTGAAAAAAAACACATCTTTTTAGTAGGAAAAGAAGGCCTCCTATTAGTACTAATTAAATAATCAGAGCATCTCATACACTCTTCTGAATTTATTCAGATTAAAGGGAAAACTGGATTTCCTTTGTATAAATACTCACCTTTAATAGCAGGCATCACACTAACTACTCCACACCACTAAATTAGGAAACTAGTCTCTCTCACTCCCTAGTTTCACTCCAGATGTAATACCTAAAGACTGGAAGTTTCTAATATTGAGCATCTGCAATAAAGGATATAAATGTCCTAGTATCTTAGAGAATACTAATCCCTTCCAAGAACACATTTATATTTCTATCTTCAGAATAATTTTCTCTACTGTAAACATAAATAATTGAAACAAGCTTTCTTGGAATTCTGACTCAGCTTCCCAATCACCAGAAAGAGGCAAAATAATGGTGACTGGCATTACTTTGTGATCAGCTCTATGTAACTCCTAACTCAATAGTTTACAATTATTGTTAATACATTTGTTGATGGATGATTAGTAATCATTCCTCATAAAATGTTAAAAAATCTAGGCACCTACTCCAAGTTTTAGAAACCCAAAATTGCAGG
Source organism: Margarornis squamiger (assembly GCA_035222235.1). Classification (NCBI taxonomy): domain Eukaryota; kingdom Metazoa; phylum Chordata; class Aves; order Passeriformes; family Furnariidae; genus Margarornis; species Margarornis squamiger. The sequence goes on along the minus strand of JAWWTY010000001.1, from coordinate 65,911,764 downwards.
CATGCAATTCTTTATTCCATGTTGTATTAATGACTTCAGATAATTTCAATGTATGCAACTCAATCTTGCTTTCAGAAATGTGTTTATAATTTACAAATCTTAACATATATAAGATATTAATCCTTTTACTTTAACCTTGATGGAAAAATTAACACTCTCTTTAGAGAGGGCAAGCACTAGTTGGTGGGGTGTTTTTCCTGTGAAGACTGCTTTGTCATGAAACAAACACTATCTAGAAGATTTAGCGCTACCAAAGCAAGCATTTTATGATGACCCTTATCTTCTCACTTTCCTACATGTTCAGGCTCATCGCAGCAAAAGAAAAGTCAGAAAATTATTTCTCCAATTTATTATTGCATTTGTCTGGAGGCAATTTTCTCACTGAAATGACACAAAAATCCACAGGGAAATGAGCTATGGACCCCATAAATATGCAGCCATCACTTCTCTGATCAAGATTTTGACTGTATTTTTGACTATCATAATAAGTAGAAATGCTATGGGAGAAAAATAAAAAGGTTTTTAGTTTGAAATTCCTTTGTCCATTCCCTAGCACCCACAAAATTGCTGCCTATTGTAGGCACCACAGAGTCTGAAAAATTATTACACACACTGTTGGCAGCTGCTGTCAGCTGAGATGGTAGTTGTTATTCGCTTCAGCTTGTCAATATTTTAAAAAATCATTATAGCTGCCTATTCTTCAGTGTATTATGTTAATGTGAATGATTTGGGCAATTGTTTTTCTTTTGCGGCCTGTTGATATACTCTAGCTTCCTCCTCTTTCCATTTACTCTTTATCAAACAAAAACCAGAAGAAATCTATTGGAGGAATGACATAAAAATTGTTTTCCTGTACAGAGTACAGTCAGTATTATCTTCTGCTGCTTGTAGGCTCATCATTATTACATTTCTGTGCACCCTATTACAATTTCTGTAAGCCAGGAGCCTCAGATTCTGCCTGGAGTGTGCTGTCGCCGGCACATTGCTCCCTCCTCACCAAGTACGACTTGTTTCTGCAGGTAGACACTTATTACCATTCTGATTTGAGTCAACAGAAGTATGATGTGGTAAAAAAAAAAATCTGCCAGACAGTCCAAATGGGCTGAGAGAACTTATTTGGCCTTTTGCACTCCATTTTCTGATCCAACTGAGCAGGACTACAGCTGACTACAGAAATATCTCTTATCTGCTCTCTTGCATGGCAGAAGATGAAACAGTGAACCCCAATCAGGCTGGAAACAGATACATGCTTAGTGCAATTGGACAGCTGTGTGGAGGTTGGTAACTAGGGCTGTGGCTCACTGCATGTTGCTCAGGAAGAGCTAAATAGGAAGTGGCTCAGTCCTAGAGAAGAAGTATTTTGTTATTGCTGTTATTGTCCATGTGATCTAAGAAGCAGTGAACCTGATTCAGAATGAAGCTTAGGGAAATACTATATATTCAATTTTCTGGTGGCTAGTAAGAAGAAAAAGTTGACAAAGAGGTCCTAGTGTCAACAAGCAATATTGTAAGTTCTGAAGAATTTATGTGCCCGTGAGCAAAAAATTCAAATTTGTAGGCCTGAGAGCTTGCTAAACCCTCAGAAACTCCATTGTACATAAGTAATAATTACATTTCTAGTTCCTGCAGGTGCTGAACTTCACAGACTCAAAAAGAGCAGCTGGGGCCTGATTTGTTAGCTGTCCTGAAAGAGAACTAGTTCCCTATTTGTTTTCATTTACACTGTTCCCCACAGAAAGTCTGGGTGGTTTTTTTTCCTCTCCATCCACGAACTGTTTTTGAAACAGGACTCTACTTCTATTCCCAAAAGTGGAATTCATAATTATAGAAAGGGCATTATAATTTCAGATTTGAGCAATTCAGTTTGCATATTTGTGCATTCAAGAGATCTATCCAAACAAGCAGAATAAATTATTTATTATGGTTTAACCTGACACCAAGGTTCAAACAGTCATCTTTGATTAGCTGATAGCTTCTTTTTAGTTCTTAGATCAACTGAAAAATGTGGAAGGTGGGAACAAAAAAAAAAAGTATGATTTTTATTCTTTGCAAGTCTTCCTTGTGTATACTGAGCAGCAGTTGAACAAAGACAGAAGCTATACTGAGAATAATAAAATAGCCTGAAAAAGCCACTCACAAAATAAGAAGTTGATAAAATATAAGTGATAAGCCAAAGGGAACAAAGTGTTATCTGACTTGCATATTCAAATGTAAATATGTAAATTTTAAAAGTCTGGTTCTACAGTGAAACACCCTCTAGCTTGTGATCCTGAAATTATGATAAAACTAGACAGTCTCATTTCTTCTGTTCCTAATTGCACATCCTTTGTCTTAAGTATAAAGATTGCCCTAATTTATGTTTCTGTTTGTTTATATACCCATATTATATTAAATGGAATTTTCCCACTGTGATTTCTGTCCACCATATTTTTGCTCTTTCATTTTCTTCTTTTGTTTTGCACATATTGCTGAATTCTCCATTCTTGACACACAGTCTTGTTTTTTTTCTGGCTTAGTGAAAAAAAAGCTAAGAACAGTAAGGAAACTGCAGTTCCTACAACACTGCCCAGCAGATAGCTGGCAGTGACTTCACAGTTTCTGGGAGAGTTTTCCTTACCTTCCATGAACACAATGCAGGACAAATACTTCAAATAGTTCAGGTGGCTGAAAGGTATATTTTCAGTTCATCAGAAGATCAGAAAGTTGAAGGAGAGATACTGTCACAGATTTGTTGGAGAAATCCAACAGCCCTTTCTTTATCATCTGATTTATGAAAGAAAAAAAGCAACAAAAGAGAGAGGGAAAAGAATTGTTTAGAAATGCCTCTTCTGTGATACAAAGTAGTTATTGGGTCCCTAATTAGTTACTGGAGGTGTTTATAAATTTTTCTGACTCTTCATGCTGTACATTATGTCCTGCGATACAGCCAGCCGGCTGCACTGGAACTGTGTCTGCAGCATATCATCAGAGGTTTAACATCTAAGATAGGTCAGCTGATGTAAGACTGGAAAAAAGTTATTACTGGCTCAAAACAACTCTGTGTGTGTGGGAGGAGGCAGATCAGGTTCTACCAAAGTGAAATAGTACTCTGCCCCGACATCCCACCTCCTTGAAAGCCACTGGTGTAGCTGTCAGTCACTGGCACACCAGCAGCCCTTCCCCCCACCACACCCCTTGGATCCCCTAATCCAGCCCCAGAATGGTTATTAGCCATTAGCAACCCTGAAAACACACATCACACCCCCTGGAGGCAGATTGGAAGCCTCACCAGGGCACAGAGGTCCACAGGACTCCACAGGTCCACAGGTCCACAGGAGTCCAGAGCAAATAAAACCATGGGATCCCCCTCCTGTCGTGGCTCTATTCTTCTTGGGTTTGTGGTAGCTGATTCTACTGTGGATCTAAGGCAGTAGCTATAATTCTCTCTCTCTCTTTCTTTACTTTTTCTTTTTCCCTCCAAATTTTCTTTTCTTGATATTTGTATAAGTTAAACCTGAATGAGTTGGAATTTGCTAAGTCAATGATTTGTGAAATGCTTTGTGGCAGTAAGCCTTAGAAGATAAAGAAACTTCACCATAATGTTTTAAAGTCATAGGTTTATTCCCTTGTAAAATGAAGTTTGTCTGCCACTGTCTTTGTCTGTTCACAAAGAATTGGTAAACGCCCTCATTACTATGCAAGGAGCTGACCAAACCAGTTTTACGAGAATGTCTCCCCTGCCCCCTGTCCCTTGCCTCTATTGTTAACCCTTTTCCTACGCTCTGTCCCCCAAGGTCCAGGATGTGACCTCACTTCCCTTTGAGAACCCTATAAATACCTGTGACCCTGGGAATAAAACCTCTTTGCTTCCTGCTCAGCTGCCTGCGTATGTGGTCCCTTCTTTGGATATCTCTGGGACCTCGTGGACTTGGGGGGGGGGGAGGAGTGAAGAGCATTCCAACCAGACTGCTGAAATGCTTTATTGAGATTCAATGTTTGCTTTAAACTTGTGCCATGTTCCCTTATTTTCCCAAGTTTGCCAGTAAAAGAGTGTTATTTTGACCACCTAAAAAACATCATCACATTTTTCCCATGCGTGGATTCAAAATACAAAAGAACCTATAGTCCCTTTAAGAAATCTGTGGGGCAGGTTTTGGGGCCTTAAATCCTTTGGTTGTAAAACCCATTTGATGAGCTCGTGGAGTAAGCCTGAGGTCTTAGAGCTGGGAAAGAGAAAGCGATAATCATCAGAAGCATGCAAGTCAGCAGTTTTCTATTACCAAAATATTTTTGCAAAACCTCGAGACTTCTATGAAATTCATATGATTTTAATAAAAACTTTAATTCAGACTTAAAACCAAAACTGATCCATTTTTACAATTTTAAAAAGAAATCTTGTGGCAAATTTTTAGGTTACCTCTTTAAAACAGACATCACATTCTGTCCTGTGACTTCTTTGATTAATTTTTAAGTTTCTTATATTTTTATCACTCCCCATGAGCAGAAGAAATGGAAGAAATAAGGTGAAATATCGCATTGGTTGATATAAGGAGGGGAGATCACTTACCAATTATGGTCATTGGCAAAACAGAAGCAACTTGAGGAAAATTAATTTATTGCCAATTAATAACTATGTAGATAGTGAGAGAGAGAAACAAAACTTCCTTCCACCCTGCTTCTTACCAGCCTCAACGTCTCTCCTGATTCTTTTTCTTCCTCCCCCTGAGCAGTGCAGAAGGGATGAGCAATGTGAGTTGCAATCAGTTCATAAAACCTTGTCTCTGCCACACCTTCCTCCTCACAATTTGCCTGTTCCAGCATGGGACCCTCCTACAGGGTGCAGTCCTTCAGGAACAGACTGCTCCAATGTGTGTCCCCCACAAGCCACAGTTCATGCCAGAAAACCTGCTCCAGCATGGGCTCCACTCTCCAGCCACCACTCCAGCCTGGAGCTTGCTTCTGCATGGACTTTTCCACAGTCTGCATCTTCCTTCAGTGCACATCCACCTGCTGCAGGATGGATATCTGTTCAACACTGTCCTCCCTGGGCTATATCTCTGCTCAGTATATGAGTGTAGGTTGTAGAGAAGCACAGCCTTCACAGTAAAAAATTCAGTTGACAACGTAACATTAAACAATCTATAAAATTAAATGCCTTAGAAGTCAAAACAGAATTTTGGACTTATATTATTAAATATAATTTAAATTTCTGCTCCTGTCACATAACTAACCATCAGGATCTAAACCTTAAGCCTCATCTAATTTATCAGTAGTATGCAGTGAAGAAGATACAGTGTGAATACAGGCAGAAAAGGATCATTGCCATTGATTTGGATTATTAGACTTCGGGATTACAGCAGTATCAGTGCCAAGAGTGGACTCCTCATAAAAATAAAATTTAAAAAAAGCATCTCACAAAGCCAAGTAGACTTCAAGCTGTCATGTTGTTTTCAGCTGCTATCTCAGATATGGCTACCCAAGAGACAGAAGCTCATTCTATTCTGTGAATCAGCTGTGCCTGTGAAGATGAGCACTAAGAACATAAACCTGCAGCTGTGGCTTTTCAGTTGCTCTGCTGTCAGACTTTTCTTAACTGAAATTTTGCACAGATTTTAGTCTGCTTCCCTGGCAGCTGAACAGTTTTAAATAGAAGAACCTGATTTTGTCAGACATGAAATAAATAAGTCTAGGATTATTTTAAATCCTGCTGTATTATATCTGTAAGATAATGTTTTGATATGTTACTCTTATGCACTGAATTTATTTGAATTAATTTGCAAACAAAACAATTATGCCTGTATTGGTAAAAAAAAATTGGCACAAACCAATCTCTGACCCAAAGAACAAGTGGGGTAGTGTGGTCTCTGTCCTCACTGCTTGGGAGTTTGTCCTTCAAGAGCACATTATCCACAGCCCCTTTGTTACCCTTGGCCTTGGGTCTCCTTTGAGTAATATCTGATACACTACGAAACATGAGGAAGGCCAAGGAGAATCTCCATCCTTTGTTGGATGTAGGGGGAAACATAGTGACGACCACAAATCTTATGAGGAGAGTCTGAGGAAGCTGAGGTTGTTTAGCCTGGAGAAAAGGAGGCTTAGGGGAGACTTTTTCACTCTCCACAACTACCTGAAAGAAAACTGTAGTCAGGTGACCCAGGTAACAAGTAACAGAATGAGAGGAAATGGCTGCAAGTTGTACCCCAGAAGGTTTAGTTTAGATATTAGGAAATATTTTTTTTTCATGGAAAGTGTTGTAAAGCACTGGAACAGCCTGACCAGGGAAGTGGTGGAATCACCATCCCTGGAAGTTTCCAAAAAACCTGTAGGTATCGCATTTGAGGACATGGTTTCGCGGTGAACATGATGGTGGTACTACATTGACAATTGGACTTGGTATCTTAAAGGTCTTTTCCAACCTTAACGATTCCATGAAGCTATGATTCTAGATTTATTTCAACTCAAAGTGTATGAAACACTGGGAATGCTATACTGTACTTCCCCTAGTACACCACTGTTTTTTATAATGGATGAATTTGTTGCGTAACTTCTGGTGAGAATTGAGGACTTTTATGGGTGCAAAACCTGGAATCGAGTCCTTTGGAGTAATTTGTAGGTAAAGAGAACCTAAATTTGGAGCAATTTTCATCCATACTGCCTTTGGGAGAAGAATTTACAATGAAATAACCCCCTCAAATTATGCCCAGACTTTCTCCTGGAAACAGCTAAATGTGGTGGTCCAAAACATATACAGGGAGAAAATTAACAGGTAAGTGTATGGTCAGGAAGGAGATAGCAATTTATTTACTAAATAAATACACATTTTTATTTTCATTCCCTTTTTTGCCTCTTGCGTTTACATCTCAATGAGAAATAAACTGGCATGTCTGCACTCATTCACTTGTAAATTAATGAAAATGTGTTAAGGCCTTTCATCTTCATTCTAACTCAAGACAGAACAGGCATGTTCTATATATCACCATGCAAAAGAGAAAAAAGATTGTTAGGTGTAGGTATGGCAAAAGATCAATGCATTCAGTGTCTAATTTAATGCTCATAGGAAATGAGTTTATTCTGTATAATAGGAAGGTCTAGTGTTTCAATTTTGTTAATGCTGAAAAGTCACAAAAGAGCTGTAATCTCAAGAGAGAAAGACAGATCAAAAAAATGACAAAAATCATGAAATACATTTAATTGGAATATCAGACAATACAATTCGTTCCCCTTGGAGAAAAAGATATTCCCATGTCTTGTAGAAACATTTGCATGAAAAGAGAGGTATGTATCTCCCTATGTCACTGTGACTAACTACTTCACAAATTTTCTTTTTCCTTTTTACACATTTTTGCAGCTAGAGGCAATCTAACAATAAAAAGTTTGTCATAATTTCTTTTTTATCATTTCAGCACAAATATAGCATAAAAAAAAAAAATCTTCTCTCAAGTGTAAGAACTTACAGAACACAGTTGCCGTTCTCAAACACTGTTAAGGCCACAGAAGGACTTTGACAAGAGATAAGATTTGAACGGAGTGACAAGATGGCACTAACTCCCAGCCTGCTGGAGGCAAGATCTGGTTTGGTCATCCTGGTTAACATATCTGGACAAAAATTGCACTGTGGCAAACTGTATAAAGAAGTAACTGCTCATAGACATATCACCAGATTACCTCAAGTTATGGGACAGATGCCGTCTGCAATCACTACTAACCAACAAAGTTCCCCCAAGTATGTCTCTGTGGATACCTGGAACTTGGACTGTAAAATAAGCCACCACAGCAGGAACTTGAGGTAAGATAAAGGCAGTATGGTTTTTGGTGTTATCTCAGACATAGGATCAGGATAATAAAGTTGAGAAAGAAGAATGTATCATCCATGATCCGTTGGACACAAAGAACGCAGAATTTACAGGCCACAAGAAAAGCAACTTGGCAACTGTGCTGAAATCAGCTCTGACTGGGTAAAAGGCAATTCTGGCACAGAGAGATCATCAACACACAGCCAACTGACCAAAGAAACCCACCAACTCAAGAGAAAAAATAAGTATGTGAACTAGTTAGCATTAAAGGCAAGGGAATAATTTAACTAGTAGCATAAGAGAACGGTGTAGCTAATGAACACTAATTCCTCTGTTTGTTAAAATATATAAATAGTGAAAAGTTTTGAATTGCCTTGGGACCTCCACCACCAAGAAAGCCAGAGTGAAGAAGGACCAGTGGGACACTGCTGGATCCACTGGTGGTGAATATCTTCTGCTTGATCTCTCTCTCTCTCTTCCCTCCCTTCCCTTTGCTATTTCTTTTTCTCTCTCTACCTCACATGCACTGTACAATAAATTCTGTATTACTGACTGTGGCATATGGTCTTATTTGCAACTTAATTTGGGCAGGGACATTTCCCAACAATTGGATTTTAACACTAAGTGTTAAAGTTTTAGTACTTTTTGGCATAACAGGTACTACTAATCTAATCTTTGACTAAACAAATTAACTACCCAACTAGTAACTAATCAAACTGAGCTATCCTCTCTGAGGATTGAGAAAAGAGACCTTACTAGCATGTAATTCCTGCTATCCTCAATAGATTTCAAAATTATTTAGAAAATTATTTAACCTGTAGGTACCTCGTGTCTATACAGTAGATTGTCCAAATCTTTGAAATTAATCATATGTTCTTAATCCTTGCACAAGGGACAATACAAAATAAAATAAAATATGAGAAACATGTTGTATAACTCATCTGATCATATGTCAACCTGTATTTTAGGATTAAATAAATAAAACTTTTTCTCTTCTCCAATTAGAAAGGCAGTTTAGTTTTACTAGATTAGCTATAAGTCTTCCACATTTGGTCTTGGTGTCAGTATCAGATGAAAATTATTATTTTCAAAAATTAAGTAGTTAATAAAATATCTTGATGGAAGAAAATTAGGGTTTGTTGGGTTGTTTTTTTTTTTTACATGGAGTCTCAGTTTTATTTAACGAATTTCCAGTGTGATCCCTCTGGAAGCAATGCAGTATGTAATCCTGTATCTACTATCATGATGGCAATCTATCAGAAGCAACAGATTAATCCACTGATTAAAAAAAAAAAAACAAACACCAACAACAACAAAAAAAAAAAAAAAACAAACCACAAAAAAACCCAAAAAACACAAAGTTTAAAAAAAAAAATAAAATGAACAAACCAAAAAAAAGACCCTTCCCCCCCCCCCGCCCTTCTAACCATAGAAAATTAGAAAGGACATTATTCTAGTTTTCTAGGTTAGTTTCATTCTCATTTTTTTCCCCTACATAGTCCTGTCAGCCAAGTAGACTTTGCTCTTCTCTAATTCCTTCACAGGTAAAACATGTTTCAAATTCCCTTACTGAGTATATGGAAGAATCAGACAAAATATAAATCAGCCAGAACCTCAAGTGAAATTCTACAGAATCAGTTTTCAGAGAAATAAAAGACAAAGAATATTCTGTGGCTAGTTTTATTTAGCCTTACAAGAGTCCTACCTTGGATAATAATAATAACTGTATTCCCTAACCTTGCTAGGGGTTATGTAGGAATATTGGGTTTTTTTGCACATTTTTCTTTTTTTCTTTTTGTATGTGTCAGAAAGGTAATTGACAGCACAGCTAATCAATTTATCTAAGATCCTTTGAGTCAGAAAGCAAATAATGTAGTACCCACATCCCAATAAATCTTTAGCATCCCAGTTACTGGATTCTTCCTTCCCTTGGGTATCAATTGGTTTCTTGCAGTATTTTTTTTCCCTAACATTTCATCACATGCCTTGTTTGTACACATTTATTAAAAATCATTTTAGTGCAATGAAACTTAGACACCTATCTGCAACTAAAGTAGAAAATACTTAATTGTCTGTCTACCTCACCTCCTAGTACTATTCTGTATAGATTTCTTTTTTCTTAATTTTAAACTTTTACTAACATTTTTATTCATCATACCTTTATCTATTCCTTGTGATATTTTCCTATAAATACTTCTTGAAAATATTTTAAATCACGTAAAATCTCACATTTGTCTCAAACCTTTCTTGTTATTCACAAAGATATTAAAAAATCTATTTCCTTTCTGAAATCTGTATCTGCTAAAACATTTTTTCCCATATAGTAATCTGTGGAGATAGATATTGTTTGGAGTTTTGGGATTGAATCTTTTATTAGTGCAGAACAGTTTTATTAGTTTTCACAGTGTGTAGTTCCTTTGGCCTTAGCATCTTAGTACAGTTGCAGATGTCTTTCCAGTAGAAGCTTTTTCTTAAGGGTATTTAAGTCTTCTAGCAGTCTGGAACTCTGATAGGCGTTGAAGTCTGAGTAAAAGTAAATAAAGAAAACCAAATTCTTCTTCAATAATTTTTATATTTCCAACATAACTATTTCAACGTCATGTCATTTATCTCCCAAACTAAAATAAAATTACTGTATTTTATTTGCAGATGAAAAATTAAAGTGCAGATTTGCATGGTATTCTTAAAGATGGTCCTGCAGCATTACAGTCATTGCAAACTTTGACACAGGCTTTCTTGAACATACATATGAGGCCAAAGCATTCTTTGTAAATGCAAGGTCACATTTGGAGGTGAACCTGTCTTTTGAGAGCAAGAAGATATGCCTCTAATCAAACACTCTGTAAATGGATTTATCTCAATATGGTCTACATATTGACATATAAATTCTAGGTGTTTTTAAAATACCATCTTAAGACCTCACCTGCCATCTTCTCACTCCCTTTGCCAGTCTATCTATTCAGTTCAAACATATTAATAAGTCCTTTAAATACTACTTTTTCTGGGATGGTATAAATCAGTAGCATTATTATAACAAAGCCTCCTTGCTTGGAAACAGTCATGCTTTTCCACAACCTGTGAAAAAGAGACATGTAGTCTTAATAAGACATACCACAGTCAAATCAAAAAGCACTTATTTTCAGGACTGCAATCTTCTCTTTTTGGCTGCCCATAGCAACAATGCCAGAACTATTCCCAGAAAAGCACATCAGGCAGAAGCCTGGAAAATCACTCAAAGCCTAGTAAAATGACTTGATGCAGACTTCTGCAAAGTACATGCAATAGAATTTTTAAACTACCTTTTTTTTTTTTTTTTTTTGCCTGCATTTACATCACAGTTATTCCACATGTTATTAATTAATTCATTAAGGTGAAATTTCACAGTATGCCCACTGTGCAGTTCTTACTATTTAAGTATTACAAAACCATGAACATGCAGCTATGGGAGTTATTGATATTACCTAAATCATAGATGTAAAGTTTAAGATGTGAAGTTTAAGATGCAAAGTTAAGATGTAAACAATATTTAAGAGTAATTATCATAATCTCCCAGAACTGTTATAACTTTTTAGTTGACTTGTATTTCTCCCCAAAATAGCAATTACTGGGGCTACTGTATTTAACCTATTTTGTCAGCAATGAGCCATATCAAATAAAAATGGGTCAGTAGAAAAATATTCAGAAAATATAGAAAATATCCAAATGGAATATTTGAGACCTGAAAGAGAAGTATTTCTAAAGTACTTGATTCCTGGGTATTCAGGCAAGAATTGGTGTTTTAGACTTCACAATCATGGCTAAAAATTGTATTCAGGGTGGGGTCATCACAAATAACAATAAAGAATGACCTTTCTTGTTTTCATATTCAACCTATTCCTTAAAAAAGAAAGTTCAACTGACAGACTATGGAAGTTATGATTGCTTTTGGCTAAAATCAGATAAGTAAATAAATAAATAAATTAATTAATAAATAAGGTGTAGAACCATATGAACAGGCATGATGTTAGATCAAAAGTTGAACTAGTCTCTGTTCTCCAAAAGTACCTAAGAGCAGATTTTTCAGGAAGAGCACAGTAAAAGATGTGCTTTTTTTGTATTTTTTCAGAATATCTTGTTGTTTTTTTTTTTTAAACGTAGTTAATGCCTCACAGCATCCTAAGCAAGAGATGTGATGCTAGCTAATACAGGTCCATAGCTTTTGCTCCTATGTTTGTTAACCTCATTTATAATTTTACTATCCGCATCTTGCAAGAAATTCTATAATTCAATTTCATATTACGAGAAGAACTGCCCCTGTTCCTTTGGTTTAAACTTGCCATCAAGTTTGAATTGAAGTTAAACTACTTTGATTTCTTTATTCTTATAACTAGCTGTCTTATTAGGGACTAGATGTTGGACTAGATGTACTTAGATGACTTGTCCTATTCTTGCAATAGTATTCTCTATGAAATTTTTCACTCTTCTTGTGGCCTACACACACCTATACTATTTTCTTTATTCAATCTCTGTGTTTTCACTGGGAGGGTTCTAGTTTATTTATTTTTTCCTCAGCAAAAGCAATTCTATAGTTTTATTTTCTTTGCACTGTTGGAGTTCAGATATCTTTTTTTTTTGAGATGTGAGGATCTAAATTGCACATGGAATTCAAAAAGAATATACACAATGACATATTCTGTATCATTTGAGTTTGGATATTTTGTTTTACTTTCTAATTCTTTCTATTTTTTTCCTAATAATTCCCAGTGAATTTTTAAAATATTAACATCATTTTGAAATAGATACAAACTGTAGAGATGAAGTGTCTACAGAACCATTTGTAAGTCCAAAATCTTCTTTCTGGAAACTATTAGTCAACTCCGAGCCCAATATTTAGGCATAGAATTATTTTTTTCCTTTGTATGTTAATTTAAATGCATCAGTGGTGAATTTCATCTGTCATTTATGTTTCAGCAGCACAAAACTGTAAGATCTCCAGTCTTTGCTACCTACTTGAATAATTTAATATCATCAGCAAAATTTAAGTTTTCATAGTCCTCTTTTCCAGACTTACAAACATATTGAAGAGCTTAACTACCAATACAGAAATCTGTGGCAGTTAAGGATTTTTTTAAAGTAAGAAAAGCCTTAGTAGATAAGATAAAATCAGAGATATTTCTAGTCTGTATTCTGTTCTTGGCAATGGGTTCCAGCAGTTGCTGACAGAAAAAAGCATATCTGAAAAAAGTATATTGTCCCTTCATGCACCATCTTTCAGTACAAAACTCCTGCTCTGTAGGTGATATTTCTACAGCACTGGTAAGACTTGACTGCTAGGTCTCCCTCCACAGTGAAAACATTTATATTCTCTGCTTTTTGCAGTTTAGTCAGTCCTTTACATATGTTAATGATCTTACCTTTCTTATATTTATAGAACAGTCCAGATTGGAGGGAATCTCACACAACCATCTGGTCCAACCTTTTGTGGAAAAGGAAGCCTAGATGAGATTATCAGAAAGAGAACTTTAAGAGAGATTATTAGGAGCCAAAATGAGAATAGCTCAGTTTTGCTTAGTTTATTGACCATCTTTTGGTGATGGACCTTGTCAAATGTCTTTCAGAAATCTTCATAGACTTTATCAGATGGGTCACATTTATATCAGCAGGATTTCTTTACAGCTCCTGATAAACTGGTCCTACAGCAATAAAGACTCTATTCTTCTTTTCCAATGCAATGTCGAGTACAACTTTTGTACATATAATTTCACTTAAGCCTACATAGTATGTGAATGTATTTTTAAATTTGAGTAGTCACAAAAGGTCTAAGAACTTATCTGTGAGAAGAACTATGTTTATAAATCCCCTGATGGCCTGTCAGAGCACCTTTCTAGAATTTTGCTTGAGTGTCAAAAAATTCAGACAGGTGATTCAAAGCACATAAGCAACTTGTTAAATTGAATTGATAAGAAAGTTGGAACCAAGGGCTGCCCCTCCTTCCCTTGGGAGCTGCTTTAAGGCTGAAATGTGCCCCTTGGCGCTGCCTATGCTCTCACTCTTGACAACAGTCTTGTCTTCACTGCAGTCTGTTCTTTTTCCTCCCTAGAATGTCTCAAGCAGACATGCAAAATCAGACAGACTAGGATGTAAGGTACAAGAGGATGTCAATGCTGGTCCATCCTCCCAGGTCAAACTTTGAAGACTGCTCAGATCACTCAAGTCATATTCATGAGAGCTTTGAAAAATTCATAGCCTTCTTAGGCAACATGTTTCAGTTCTGAAATACTTACATTGAATTGATAATTGAATGTTTTTAATCCTTTTTGTTTTGGTTTGAGTTTGTTTGTTTATTTGGGGGTTATTTTAATGTTCCAGAGTCTGTTGTTTGACATGCAAATAATACGTGTGTATTATTTGTATAGATCACATCTGCTTAACAGATTTATAAATTTCACTGGTTTGGAGCAGTGACCTACACAGAAAAACCTAATGTCACCCAATATGCCTTAAAGCTATTGACAACAACCACATGAACTGACAGTTTTCTGAGAGGATATATATGGGATCTGTATTCATCTTCAATAGTAGTTGCTGGAAAGGCAAGATAACCAAGGTGCTCTCAAGTGACCACAGGTACCTTGTGTGTGGACAGTGGAATCAAATTCATTTACTCAATTATTTGTTTTCCTTTGACTATATTCAGACTTTAGTCACTGAGATCACTTGAAGAAACGAAGATTTAGATAAGGTCTGTAGACAGATGTCTACACTTGAGAGCTGAATTCCAACTTCAAAGACAGATGTCTGAAATCTGAAATTCTAGCAATCTGATTTCTGAACTGCTTTCTATTTTGCTTGAAAATAATATTGGTGTTAGAAAGAAAGGTAAATATAAAAGCTGGCAGTAACCTGGCTGCTTGGAAAGCACTGACAGAAAATGTAGAGACTTGTGGACCGAACAAGTCAAGTAAGTTTCTTCTTAAAGTAAATTGAACTTCCTAAATATCTCTTTCTGAAGTTTTCATTGCTTCAAATAAGCCCAATTTCAAAATTACTTTTGAAACAAAGAATGAGACAGCTTGAAATAAGCATAAAAAAAAGCATGGAAATTTATACTAAAAAAAAATTTGCCCATGTCCGAGCGGGAGGGACAGCATGAGCAGTTGTGTTCTGTCAAGTGGGGTGGCACTGCAGGATGCAATACTCAGGGCAGCAAGGCAGAGATCACACTTGGGTTGTGTGAATGTGAGTCCATGGAGTTATTTCTCAGTAGCTCATCCATCTGCAAGGTGCTGGGAGTGGCAGGAGTGTGCTCAAAGTCAGGGCACTCTCATGTCCAACAGGAAGGGTGAGCATGGAAGGAAACCCCCACTCCTAGTCAAGGGGAGGCTGGTGACCTTCATGACCTGTATATTTGTGTGAATAAGTGTGTGTGTACCTGTGTGACAGAGAGACAGAAAGAAAGATGTTGGATCCAGAAGGGTGTTTAGAAATATACGTTTATTGACTTTTTAAAAGATCTAGTACTGTGGTTTATCTGTTGTATTGTTATTATTGACCCTGATCATGTATTCACCAATTGCTTGTTAATAACTTGACATCAACAAATCAACAAATCACTTTGATCATGATTTTGTTTAAGTTACATGAATTGAGAAATTTTTACCTATGACAGGTATCCTGAGGTTCTCAGGGCTTTGTTGTGGATAGCTGTAATATCAATTTAATTTGTTGCCTCTAAAAATGTGTTTTGATTTCATAGGATGCAAATATAAATATGTCTGCCATGTCAGACCCCAATATTTTAAATTACAGCTCTTGACATTTTGAAAAACATTAATTCCACAGAACTATATTTCAATATTGTTAAAAAAGAATGTTATTCATTTCAGGCCTTATTTAATAGCCTGCCCTATGGCATACTGCCCAGCCTCCAACCATGTGTCATAAATTACAGCTCTATTTGCATCTCTTGGAAAAACTGCGGTATTTTGAATAGTGTTAAAAATCTCCATTTGGACAACTCATCAAGCTCTGTATCAGCACTTAAAATAGGATCATTTACACACAATGAGAAAGATTCCCAGAGAATGAGAGCTCTCATCTGAATACAGATTCATGTAAAGGAATTACTGAGAAATTGAGTAAAAATGTATTGTTGAAATACCAGGAAGAAAATCAGCACAACCAAAACAGTGTGTAGAACAAACTTGCTACTGATATTGAGAAAGAGAGAGCAACAAAATGGGAAGATTTCTGACAAACACGGAATGAACTATAGATGTATTTTATGTTTTTCTCCCTGTACTGATAAACTAAATTTCAAAAGGAAAACATTTTTTTCTTTAAATTTGTGATAAAATTATGATGGGTTTAAATAAATCAGAGAAGTATATAATAATATAAAAATACCCCCTGCAAAATTAAGATCCTAATTACTCAATATGAGAAAACCCACAAAATACTATCATAACAAGTTTTGCAAAATCGTCTTAATCACAACAAACAGTTTAATCAGGCCTAGGCTTTTAGTAATCTCATACCTACCAAAATCCATCAAAGATAAACTAGCTTGCCAAACTGGAAAACCCATGTGTAAATATTTAGTCAGCATTTGAGGCACAATTAATTAAGTTTCATTTAGTATAATAGACCTAAAAAGGATAATTTTGGTTTAAAGAAATGGTTTAAATCACATGGCAGTATCTTTGGTTCTATTAGAGCTATTTGAATATTCATTTGTCAGAATCTGTAGTCGTGTCAAATACTTGCATATGTGTAAAGGTTTTGTCCAGTTTTGGAATGCTTAAAATACACTTCGTATCATGATGCAGTTGACAATGGGGTACATTCTGTATTGCTTCTTTTAAGACAGAAGCTGCAGCAAAGCACAACAGAGGGGAAGAAGAGGCAAAGGTGATTTTTTGCCTGGGCTTTGCCTGCTCTGCAGACTGATCCTCACAACAGCTGTCTTGCATTCCGGACTTGCTTCACATTAAAGCACGTCAGATACACTTCTGCCTCCCTGAGAGTACACTTGTTACCAGTACATTTCTGGGCAAAAAAACCCACAAACAAACAAACAAAAAAAACCAAAATCCCCCAACCAAAAACAACAGAAAAAAACCCCAACAGATATAAAAACATATATTTTCTCCTCTACAGGTCTAGATGAGTTCCTATTAATCACTAATCCTATATGTGGGAATACAGAATTGAGAATCAAAGGTAAACTTATAAATTTACTGTTTCATCAATAAAATGTCCATTCATGTCCACCAATCTATCTCAAATGCCAAATGACATAGCTTTCCTTCCTTCCTTCCTTCCTTCCTTCCTTCCTTCCTTCCGAATTCCTTCCGAATTCCTTCCGAATTCCTTCCGAATTCCTTCCTTCCTTCCTTCCTTCCTTCCTTCCTTCCTTCCTTCCTTCCTTCCTTCCTTCCTTCCTTCCTTCCTTC
>JAWWTY010000001.1:65786375-65894533 GCA_035222235.1 Margarornis squamiger | reverse complement strand
TTCCTTTCCTTCCTTTCCTTCCTTTCCTTCCTTTCCTTCCTTTCCTTCCTTTCCTTCCTTTCCTTCCTTCCTTCCTTCCCTGCTGCCTGCCTGCCTGCCTGCCTTCCCTCCTTTTTGTAATTCTACTTGTTCTAAAGGGCTCTAATACATTTAGAACAACAGGGAAGTTTAATAAGAACAGCAATAAAACTCAAAATTGAATTCAGATGTTTATATGATCAGTTGTGAAATACTGATTTATGTAGGATATCATAACCTTGTAGTGCTAAAAATATTTTAACAAGTGCTGTGTTCAGGAGACAGCTTCAAAACATTGGCACCCTGACAATAAAGCAGACAATAAATTCTTCATGGGTCCTAAACAGACCTTCTACATATGGTGAATTTCACCTTTGATGCGCTTCTGTTTAAATTACTTTCCTTGCCCCACATGTGTGACATACTGATTTTGTTCAGAATTTTCCAGTGTTGAAAAAAAAAATTACATGGTTTGCCAAATTCAAGTCAATAAATGTGTTACCTAAGCTGATAGATGGTCTGTTTCCTTCCATTGGTACATGACAGAAAAGAAAAATAGTCTTTTTTTATTTTTATTTTGTTGTCTAGCAGAAAAAGAAACTTATGCAATGATTAAAATATAAAGATAACATATTAATGCAATAAGATTGTACTGAGTTCTATTGTTGAAATGAAATTTAATAAAACAAAATGAATCGGGCATTTATTTTCTTAATTTTGTTTTTAGATACTAAACTAAACTAAACTTTTATATATTGCTAAATAAAATCAGTTCGAGGTAGTAATTTAGTTTCAAATTTATTCTAATATTTTTGCCATTGGAAGTGTAAGATTATTATACCAGATGATTAGATTGAAAAAGGCAGAAAGCTTTTGGACACAATCTCTTCATATATATTTTTATATCACTATGGCTACAGTGTATCGACATTATTGCATTTTTTCCAGAACTAGACACAGAATGGTAGAAATGCGAAGAAGAAAAGCCTGAAAGCTCCAAAGACATTCACATAAAGAGACTAATTTACAAACTGAAAAAAAATTGTTTAGGAAATAAATGATGTTTATAAGTATGCATATATGTCTATATCTGTATATCAACACATGCAATTCATCAACTACAGGACTTGACATTTAGGATCAACTTGCTCCTGATACACAGCAAGTGGTGTAACTTTAATAATGTATTTTCATTAGAGTCAAAACATGAGTTCTTATCATAAAATACTTTCAAATCCAGGTATTTCAAAGGATACAAATGTTAGTAAATAGCAACAGGTGAATTTCTTAAGATTATTCGAGACTCTGTTTTTTTTTTCTTTCCCTATTTCTATGGCCCATCTACTGAGTCAGAAATTCTGCAGCTTGCAAATTTCATGTCCATGCAGTGCAGACATTCTGCTTCATCACTCCTTTCATTCTTTCTCTAAATTGCCCACTTTATTTTCTCTGTGTCTCATGTCTCCCTTTATATCTTTATTCCTTTAGAAATGTTTAGTTCTTATATTAGGTATGTGCAGTAGAGGTGAATTATATAATTTTCTCTAGAAGAGACTCAGATATCTTGGTACTGAAGTTACTAATATTGAATAGAACAAAAAAAGTAATACAGTAAGGATGCTTGTAATTAAACTTCAGGTATTTTATCAAACTGTCATTTTTTACTTATCAGATAATAAAATAATTCATTACTGCAATTAATATTTGTATTTGAATAAATATAATCCTATTTGAGTAAGCAATTCCCCCTAAATATCCAATTTCAGAACACTTTATTTTTTAAACATTTGATTTTTATCAACTGAAATATCTTCTTCATTGTGATTGCATTGGGAGGTTTTTCACTAAATATGGCTTCCAATCATAAATTTTGTATCTGGATCATTTTAATTGCCTCCATATTTTCACTGCATAAGAGTGAAATTAAGTTAGGAATTAAAATGAGGAATATGAACCGTGACTGCTAGACTGCAACTCACATTTTCAAATATTCCAGGCAGGCTTTCCTGTAACACAAAGATGTGCACATAGTTTTGTAAAGAACTTACGCCATTCCTTCTAAAATGAGTGTTCATGACAAATGTAATGTCTTCTTAAAACACTGTACCCCATCTCTTCCCTCCCTATTTTACTTCATTATTATTGCTATAGGAAGCAGAAATCCAGTGGGAATTAGCAAGGGTTGACAATAACAGTAATAGCAAAACAAAGCTTGTTGCTGATCACAAAAATTTAACAGAAATGCTCAAGACAAAAAAAAAAAAACATCTTAAGAGGTAAAAAGCTCAGAGGAGAGATGGAAGAAGATACATTTATAAAAAATTGGATAGCAGATGTCACATTCTGCTGCTGTTGCCAGATTCTGGTTTCACAGGAAAAAAAAAAGAAAAAAAAAAAATTGGTCAAATTTCTCAACAGAACAAATAAGAAGACTGACTTTGGACATCCTGTTGTGGCAAAGAACCATGCACAGAGACAACAGGAGGTGCTGGACTGGGCAAATCATCTGCACAGATTGCTCTCTCTGCCCCTGAAATGATGTGTAAACCCTTCCCATTTTAAATACACAGTGCCCCTTTGAATTCAGGAATAGGGATGGACCCATGGGCACTTTCTATTATACTGTAATGCTGACTTTATCCGTACAATAACTTCCTGTATGGGTGTGAGAGACTGGGTTTGTATCTCACTGGACTATGTAATGGCTGTGTTGGAACAGCCTTTGTGTGTGGGGAAGGAGCCAGGCTGGAGCCACACGGCCAGCAGCCCAATGGCAGCACGGAGCCCGCAGGGGCAGCTGTCAGTCAAAAGGTGTCCCGCCCACACAATGTCCCTGGAGTCCCTGATTGGCTGCCCCACCCGTCACTCAGGCCTGGGGGCTCTGAGTGGTCAGTGAGCCGGATGTCCCGCCTGGCAGGGGTGGGCACAGGGGCCACACCATATAAATACAGAGGAACAAAGTCTTCTCTTTTGCCTTTTCACTTGGGACCTGCTATTGCTTTGAAGTTATAGACTTACGTAGGGCCACTTGGTTGTAGCTATGCAATTCTATTATTCTAACCTCTTTGCTCCTTCTTTCTCCTCTTAATCTCTTGTCTTCCTTTACTCTTTCCTTAATCTCTTTTGGGTAACTTAAAACTGATGGGTTGTACAATGTGGTTGGTGTTTGCTGGGTGCTTTGCAGAATCTTCTTGTTTGTATGTTGCCACTGTTAACATTTTGCTAAACTGTCTACTTTCTCAGTAAATTAAAAGAAGTCTCTTGGGAAAATGTCTTGGCATTTTCTCTTCGCAAGAACTTAAGGTATTAAAGAACTAAAAGGCTCTGCAAAAGTTCATTGGTAATATGTTCATTTAGAGAACAAATAATAGGTAACAAATAGGTAATAAATAATGAAAGTTCATTTAGGTAATACTCCCAGGAAAATCTGAGGCTTTGGTACTTGGGTGTTAGTGGGTTTTCATTTTGCATACTGATAAATGAAACAGAGGAGGAAAGACTCTGTGGTGCTGAGATCAAGTGGAATGGAGCATTTCACTGCATGCATTCAAACTCTTTGTTCCTCAGTAGACTTTACTCATCTGTCACACCATTTGGTAATGATCTCTGCAGTTTTGTATTCCCAAACCACAATGAGGTTGCTTAGGAAGGTATTACTTTAACCTTAGCTAAAAACATATTGTAGGCCATCTTAATAATACATGTGTACGTGGCCCCCAGACCAGCACCGGCTATAGTTTCTTTAATGGTATTGACATGGCCTTAAGGACCTTTTGCTCATGGCTTTCACCTTCTATATAAGCTTTCCTGTGTGCAATTTAAAAGCTGGGAACAGTGAGAGCAAGGAATTAATACTTATTTGGGAAGTTAAGTGGTCTGAATTCAGTGCAGAGCAAAAAGATAAAGAGCAAATGAAGTAGTTTCAAGTGACTTTTCTGACTCCTCCCTATATGGAGACCAGGCTGAACTTGAGGGCAAAACAGACATGGGGTTGCTACGAGTTTTATCAGCATCCTTTATAGTGATTTTGTTCAGCCAGGAACTTGGGAAGCACATGTGCAAGAAGCAAAGACTATATGTCCTGGCACAACTTTGGAGCTAAGGGCTGAAAGAAGAGACCGAAGAGATAAATAAGTCCAAGTTTTACACATTTATGTTTCTTGTTCTTGGTTAATTTGATTCTGATAATAATTTATAAGTAGTGTACACTAGAGAAAAATATCTATTTCTCATCTAATAAGAACCTCATCATTCTTCTTTGGGAATGTCACAAATTTTTAAGGAGATTTCACTTATCAATTATAATGTTAGCTTTAATATCAGGCTTTTAATTTCAGATTTTAGCAGCATGTAAAAATAACATCTGTATGCTGACATATAATTCTATGTATTTAGATCCCTTCTTGTTATAGGAAAATACACCACAACCTGTTTCCTTGTCTGGTTTCAGTGAAGTGTTCTTTTAAAAATGTAAATATTGGAGTGACTTGTCTATTAATAAACCAGAGCATTGACATTACTGGGGGAACAAGTGACTTTGGTGTAATCTAAATGAGCCTATAATTTCAGTTACTCCATCTGCCTTTATCAGCAGACACAATAAATAAATAGAAACTGATTTCTTTTATCATGTATAGCTATATATTGGGCAGGATTAAGCATTATTTTGTACATTGCTGTCTTATCTTTCTATTAAAAGCATAAAGTATTCTGAGACATATTATGCTGTATGGCTCACTTAGCCGCAGAGCAGCTGGGCTAAATTATCAAAGGAGGATGCACAATTAAGCAGGATCTTACTAGTACAATCGAGGCCTGTAATTAAGCCTCTGTCTCCGTAGACACATCTGGTCCCGGCCTCTTCACTGTGCTCTGGAATCTAGTATTTACTGTTGTTTGGCAGTAAACTGTGTGTTGGGGAGGGTGGGGGTTGGGTTTGTGTGTACAGTGGGTACTAAACACCTCAGAAAGATCTGAAGGATCAAGACCTCAGTGTTAATGAACTGAATTTCAGAGTAGGACACCATTTACCTTCTTAGGAAAGCTTAAAATTAGTCACATATTTGCCTAAAAGCTTAAAATTAGTCACATATTTGCCTGTTTTGGAAAAAAAACCATGGATATTGGAAAACAGTGGAATCAATTACTGCATCACACTTGAAATAATAACAGAGTTGCCTGTAGTACTGTTTTTTAAATTCTATGCATTATGTAAGTAATGTGGTAATGGCTACAGGCTAAGAAGATTTTTCCATTTCTATTCCGTACTTTAATATAAGTTAGAATGCATTGAAAATGTGTTAGTATTGCACTTATAAATTTAAAACAAATGTATGTTATAGATCATATATGAAGGATCAAAATCACATTACTCTAAAGTATGCAGATTTCAAATTGTTTCTCTACTGTTCTTATGCCTGTATGAATACAATAAGATGATGTCACTCCTGTGTACAGTCACAGAATCATAGAATGCTTGAGTTGGAAAGGATCTTTTCAGATTTTCCAGTCCTAACCACCTCTTACAGGCAGGGACATTTGACACTAGATGTCGTTGCTCAAAGGCCACTTCAAACTGACCTTGATAATTTCCAAAGATGGGGCATCTACAACCTTTCTGCACAATCTCTTTCAGCATCTCACCACCCTTGTTCTAAAAAAACCTCTTCCGCATATCCAAATCTAAGCTTATATTCTCTCACTTAAAAACCATTTCTCCTTGTCCTATCATTACAGACTTTTAGTAAAAACTCCTTCTCCATCTTTCTTATAGGCTGCCTTTATATAATGAAAGGTTGCAATGAGGTGTACTCAGAGTCTTCTCCAGGCTAAACAACATCAACTCTCTCAGCCTTTCCTCATAGGAGAGTTGTTCCATTTCTCTGATCGTTTTCACAGCCCTCCTCTGGACTCACTCCAAGAGGTCCATGTCTCTCCTTTACTGAGAAACCCAAAACTGGATGCAGTACTCCAGGTTTGATCTCATGAGAGCAGAATAGGAGGGGAGAATCACCTTCCTTGATCTGCTGGCTTCTTTTGACGGATCTCAGGATACAGTGGGCTTTTTGGTCTGCAAGTGCATAATGGCATTTCATGTCCAATTTTTGATCCATCGGTGTCCTTCCATGTCTATATCTTTCTCTTCCTGGCTGCTTTTAATCCTTTCATTCCTGATCTGTATTGATAATGGGGATTGCCCTGACCAAGATGCAAGGGCCTTGCACTTGGCCTTGTTGAACTTCAGTAGGTTTATATGGCTTACTCCTCCAGCCTGTCCAGGTCCCTGAATGGCATCCCATCCCTCAGGCATGTCAACCGCACAACTCAGCTTGATGTCATCTGCAAACCTGCTGAGGGTATACTCTCAGGTGTACACCATGGTCTACATCATTGATAAAGATATGAAACAGTGTTGGTCCTAGTGCAGATGCTTTAGGGAAACCTCTTGTTACTAGTTTCCACTTGGACATTGAGCCATTGATTGTAACTCTTTGAACACACCCATTCATCCAGTTCTTTATCCATCTAACAGTTCACCCATAAAATCCATATCTCTCCAATACAGAAGTAAGAAGGTTGTGTGAGACCGTATGAAAGGCCTTACAGAAGTCCAGCTAGATGACATCCATAACTTTTCCTTTGTTTACCAACAAAGTCAGTCCATCACAGAAAGCTACTAGATTAGTGAGGCATGCAAATTCAATTAATAGTAGTGTAGGAGTGAAATGAGAAATGAGGGTACACACAAAATCAATCAGCATTTATACTGTCATTGCAAACATGCAAACATACATATATGGTTTAAAAGAAGCATACTTTCAGTCTTTGAAGGTTATATGGGTTGTACTGAGTTCCTGTTGGATCACAGTGGCACAAGTATGAAAAAGTCTATAACAGTGTCACAAATGTGAGAAAAGATAATTATTTCTGAGCTTAAAAATACTTAATTTTATAAAAGATGAGAAAAAAAAACAGAGCTAGGTTTCATCATTCAGCATAGTACAGTCTAAGAGTCAGAAGTTTGTATATTGAGGCCAGAAACACTGCTGACTCAACACCCTTGTTACGATGCAGGCAATAAGCTGTCCTGTGCATGTAAAGAAGACTATTAAAACTAAATGCACGAACTTAACCTGTGTGGGTTTTTTCCCATTCTATTCTGTAGGTTTTATGAGTAAAACCTTCAGGGCATTCTTTGAACCTCTTTTTGAAAATAATTTGAATCAGAGGTTTTTAGGGCTGAAACACACTCATACCTTGAATGTTTAGTTATTTATTAATTTCCCTGGCCTGTGAAAGATAGCTAGGATGTACTAACAAGTAATTGAATTTAAAAACAAAACAAAACAAAACAACCAAACAAACAAATAAAAAAAATAAAAATAAAAATAAAAAAAACAACAAAACAAACAAAAAAAAAGGAAACAAAACAAAACAAAAAACATCAAACAAGACATACTTGAAATGATGATGCCTGCTTGACACCAGGCATTGGGACTTCTGACAATGGCATCTTTGATTTTGATCCAATTTTAATGGCAAAAGTCTTGAACCAAGTTTTGTTACTTGCCTCTGTCTCAGTGAATATGAACTATGTGGTGTTCCAATTACTGAGGAAACATGTTGTAGATGTCCTACCTGTATTGTATTATAAAGGAGTACAGGAGCATTGAACTGTTCAGAATGAAAAGAATGGAAAGCCAGAAATCAAAGTCAAAGAACTGCAGCAGGTAGTAGCCAGCCAGGATTAAACTGTTGAGAATTCCTACAACTATTTAAGCCACCATTTCACATCCAGAAAACATCTGTGGAGTGCAGTCTTTCATTGAATCTGGGAGAAGCGTAACAGAAACTCACATGAAAAGTTAGGGTTTCACTTTGTAGCTTTGATGATTGCATAAAATTAACAAACACCCACCCTATCCCATTTTAATTAATTGAGTTTATAAATGTCTGTTTTATGAACTTGAAATCACAAAATCAGCTAGGTTGGAAAAGACCTCTGAGATCATCTATTCTAACCTGTGACCTAACATTGCCTTGTCAACTAGACCACGACACTGAGTGCCACATCCAGTCTCTCCTTAAATACCTCCAGGAAAAAATGGGTGATTATTTCATATGAACTCCATGAATTAATTCCATAAGTTATGGAATTGTGAGAAATATTTTATTATTGCTCTTTATTACATATGTATAAATTTTTTTCAGAACATTTCACAGAGTTTGACTTCTGATACCAGCTGTTTATTTACCATGAGGAAAGTATTAACAGCAGAAAAAGGCAGCTAGAATGAATTTATGCTTTTTGAGAAACCTTATCCTTCAGCTGAGTGACTGTAACCCTGAAGTAGGATAAAAGATGTGAACTGATTTTAGCTTTATGGAGAGATAAAGTCTAAATCCAAAAATATTTGTCAAATGTTTTAGGAATCTTCAGTGTCATGTTTGCATCCACAGAAACTAATATTTAATGCTATGTATGACATTAGTTCAATACTTTTCCGTAGCTTGAGACAGACTGGACCTTCAATCATCTATTTTTCTCTAATAAAGAGGAAAAAAAAATAACTTCTTACTGTATTTGTTCTAGACTACAGTGAAACAGCAGCCTATGTTCTCTCATCTGCCTGAATAAAAATTGCATAGCTAGTGGGTTTTGGACTAAAATAAGGTTTTAAAGAGCTTAGAAAAGGCATGTAATTTCACAGGAACACAAATGTTCAAGTAAGCGGAATAGACAAAAAATATTGAACATGCATGGGAGCCAAGTCAGATACACTTTGAAGATAAAAAGTAGAAACTTTCTCCTTCACTATGTCTGTTAAGTAACGGTTGATACCACATTGTAT
Source organism: Margarornis squamiger (assembly GCA_035222235.1). Lineage (NCBI taxonomy): Eukaryota > Metazoa > Chordata > Aves > Passeriformes > Furnariidae > Margarornis > Margarornis squamiger. Next base: position 65,885,663 of record JAWWTY010000001.1, on the reverse strand, counting down.
TATTGCCTAAATATTATAAAACATTCTAGACATCAGGAGAAGGGATGCATCTGATTTCAGTAAAAAATTCAGAAGAAACAAGATTTAGGTTCAGTGTGCATGTTGATCTATCTGACTGTACAGTTTGCCATACAGAGGCAATGAAATGTTAGACCCTTTGAAATACAAAGAAATTTATTTCAGTTTACTTTAGGAACTGTGGGAAGTAGGATAACTGTATAGACAAACACATTGGTTCCTGGTTAAAGATGCAGCAGTTTTAAAGAAATCAATTTTGATGCAGTTATATGTTATTTTCTCCAAGGGACACTTCTCTGCCTTAGGTGGCAAATCTTTATTGTGTCCTCTTGTTTAAAATTCTCTCATCACCACACAAGTTTTGTTCTTCTGCACTGCTTAGTGGGGTGTGCTATCCAGGCCCAGATGCTTTCTGGGGAAAAACTGGCTTGTGGCAAAACAGTGTTGTAGGTGGTGCTGGCAATTAAGCATGGATAATGACAAACTTTTTTCCTTCCTCTGTGCTACTTATACACACAGACATAGACTAAGTGTCTCATGGATGTTTATTAATATCACCACTGTCAGCATTATCCCTTATTTGAATATAAGGCATACCTTTAAGACTTTTACTATTTTGAAAGTTAAGGTGCATGGCAGGTATGTTCACTATAAATGAAATTAAATCCCATTAGTTTATATTCTACACCTGGAAGAAAATAGATTGTATAAAATTAAAGTATACACTTGGGAACAAAGGCTTCTGTGTTCTGGTGCTTCAGGCAGGTGTTACCTGTTCAGCAAGTGACTGAGCTGTCTATGCCTCATAATTCCCATCTGGAAAAGGCGTATTCTACTCATTAACTCCGGAAAAATACTAATAGCCTACAGTAAAAGAAAAAAAAAATCAAAATAGAAGGGGAAAGCGGTTAAATATGAGTGATATTTATTTATTTTTTTATTTAAATATGGGTGAACTTTATCTTTGAAGAAATCATAGATTTAAAAATGGTATGTGTAGGCAAAGAGCCAAAGCAGTCTATGATAAAAAAAAAGAGACTATTCCTGTCTAATAGATAGCCTGGCAGGACACCTATGATAATATTATTCCATCGAACTGAAAATCATAATTACATTTTAAAATTAATGGGAAGTATTAATATTTAGCAGTACATACTCCCATCTTATCCTCACTAAAGATTAATGAGCATTCAAAGAATGAGCAAAATCTGCAATTGGAAATCATTTGTCACTTAGAAAATGTCATTGATCCACACCCAGCTATTTAGTAGTGTACTATTTGATTTCTATTTAAAATTATTTAATTTTTATGCTTAATAAGTATCCACAGAAAGATCCTTCAGCCCCTATTTATGGGAACACCTTATGATCACAAACTAGATAGGGGTTGCCCACTTCTGAGATCCTTTAGCGAGAAACGTCACATAAACATGTTTAATAATGGTGACAAAACAGTGCATGCTTGGTCTCCTAGAAAAAGATTTTGTCTAGAAGTTCAGTTTCCCAACACTTCTATAGTGAATAGAGAATCCCTAGATTATTAATCTGAGATGCTAGTTTAACTCCTTTGTTTTTTTTAGGGAGCCTGGTTTGATCATGATTTCAGATATACTAGGTGCCTAAAGTGAGGCAGGAAGGTTTGCACAGGAAACACTACAACTACAACAAATGGAAAGATGTTACTATTACTACTGTTTTCTCACTCTTTCTGGGAGGACAACATCAGTGTTACTCTAATAGTGAGGAACATTTCTGTCCCAGTCCTCAAGGAATAGAGCTGGAATATTCATGCAGATTTTTCATGTTCACAAGTCTCCTGAATTGATGAAAAATTGTACATTGCCTCACTGCATCATCACAAAGTATATTTATCATGTCATAGTTTAAATTAAAAATTTGACATCTGTTATGAAGACTTAAAAAAAAATAAAAAAATCCCCAGATCAAATCAAGGAGATATTGTATTAGTAATATTAGTAATATTCAAAATGCTATTAGTAATATTCAAAATGTCTCAGCACAGAAGCCCTTTTGAGATCTTGTGCCACAGAGGAGTCTTCACAGCTGTACACCAGTAGGGGATGCCAAAAGAAAGTGTAAGAAAAGTCATCTTGTCCCATAAGCATATAACTGAATTGTCAGTAGATTCCTTTACACGTCATACCTTGGTCTTTCAATTCTGCAATCAGAAGGCTGAAAAAAAGAGTATTAGTAGAAGAAAAATCACAGAATAATCACTACAATGTAGCTATGTAAATCAACATAAAATAAAACTTTTTAATGGAAGAAACACTTGTATTTTGGCATTGGTATGCAAGTAGTGCTGTGAAAAATTTGAAGACTTTAGGACTATTACATGTAATAAAAAATAGCCAGGGTAATGAAGAATTAGTCAATATGTATCACCAGAGCAATTTTATTTTTTCTTTAATAAGATATCTAGGTTTGCATTTATAAGTTTAAAACATCACAAGTGTTTATTAATTCACTGACATTTCTGTCTGAGTTTAGAAATTAGTTAATAAATTTACCTATGATTTATGATTTATCATTTATGGCATATAACTTTTCATACATTTTTTAAATTTAAGTTATATTTCTATACTGCGTGGTGTTTAAAACAATTAGTTTTTCAAAATTATGTATTGGGTTGAAATGTCATTTTACTTTATGAATTCACATTGACTTGCTTCTTTTTTTAACATATTTTTTCTTTGCAACATTAGCATGCCATGGTGCAGTTGCATTAAACTAACTGAGCTAGGCAGGCATTCAACAAAAGGACTTCAGTTCAAAACTGTGAAATGTAACTACTCAGTTCCAGCAGTAGGATTTACAATGGAGATTATTAAATTCGCGTAAACTGTGATTCCCATAAACCTCCTTGAATACTGGAGTACTCAAGATGGAAAATAGAAAATAAGAAAGGGTTGGACTCAAGTGGGTTGCCTAAACTGAACTGCCTTGGTCTGGTGTGCCCCCAGCACAAGAAAGATATAGACCCACTGGAACAAATCCAGAAGAGCTCACAAAGATGATCAGAGGGCTGGAACACCTGTCCCATGAAGACAAGATGAGAGAGTTTGGTCTGTTCAGCCTGGAGAAGATAAGGCTCCAGGGAGACCTTATAGCAACCTTCCAGTACCTAAAGGGGGCCTATGAGAGAGCTGGAGAGGAACATTTTACAAGGGCATGTAATGACAGGACAAAGGAGAATAAATTGCAAATTACAGATCCATCTACTTTCCATTGATCTCACATGAGTAATCGTCACTAAAAGTTATGCGCACTTGAGAGAAGATGCAGCCACAAAGGGAAGACAGCTTCAGGAAAGAATGTGCAAATTATGGAAATGAACTGGGGTCCATATATATACATGCATATATATATATATATACGTATATATATATATATACATAAGTATATTGCACAGCTGTGTTCATTGTGGCTCAATTTGTTCAGCAGACAGGGTTTTTTAGTGACAACTGACACTTTTTATGGCTTGTAACTCAGTTTTCAGTGCTGTGCTTATCAAACCTTGGTGTCATAAATACCTTTCAAAGTGTGACAAATCTGACTTTGATAGAATAGAATACTGTTCACCTTGACACTTCATCTGCCTTGTATATATGTGCCAGACACTGCCTTAAATTTAGCAAGACACTCTGAAAATTACAGAGGAGATGAAAAAGATGAAACTAATGTGGTTATACAAAGGATGGCAAAAATATTTTTTATATTTTATGTAAGAAATAGAATGTCTTTTCAGAAAATTTAAGAAACAATCCTCAGTTATTAGCGATTATATTGTCTTCTACAGTTTAACAGGCTACATTAAATGATTATTTCCACTGTTAAAATTATATTTCTTGAGGAAATATGTTGGTTACTTTGTATCTGCAGAAGATTATTTTTTTAAAATTATCCATTGTACAAATTGTTTTCAGCTGTGCTGCTTTGCAGCATCACTTCAGGAAAATAACAATTTATAAAAAAAACACATTTGTCAGTAGGGGAGAGAGGTCTCCAAATTTTAGGATTTCTGCTAGCTTTTTTATGTTTAATTTGCTACATTGTTCTCATACTTTCTGATTTCTTAGAAATTGATGAAGGAGTGCTTAAGTCACAAAAGTGCAGATCTGTCCTTCTATACAAATTAGCTGCTGAAAAAGATAAATAAATTGCAGGCTCAGTGCATAATTCCCATCTTATTAGTGCTGTCTAAATCCCAGTTTCCAAACATACCTTTCATCAAAACACATCTTCTTCATTTCACTTCTATCTGCTTCTGTCAATCCACACATTTCCTCCAATTAGGAATTAAAAAAATGGCCTTTCAAAGAGGTTTTCTCTGGACAGGAGCATACTGAAAATATTACTGTCACAGTAGGAAATAATAAGTGAAGATGTATTTTATCTCACTTGCATGGCAGTGAAGACTTCTGCTTGGGAAAAATATACTATCAAAGTGTAAAATGTATTCAAACAATTATGCTATTCAGATGAAAAAGAAGAACAGGTTCTGGAAATGTCTTTTGATGAAAAGAATGTATACTAACCTTCACTGATTCCCTTTTGAGATACATTTAACTTCATTCTCCCTCTGAATGTCAATTTATCTACTCCAACACAAGCATAGGGGCATTCCAGACAGATAATTGTTTTGTAAGGCCTCCAATGTTAGAAACTCCACAGACTTGCTATGGACTTTTGTAATGTCTTCTAGTCATTAGAAAACTTTATTAATTATTTTTTCCCATTATTCCTTATGTAGTTCACCATGTATACAGGGTGCAAGTTATTGTTTTTGCAGGAAGCTTGTATGAGTTTGAAAAGGATTCTCATGCCAGAGCCATATGCACATATACTTTTTAATCACCTTAAAACTGAACAATTCTCACAATACCTTATCTCATAAATGTTTTGCAAGATAGTTAGAGAAATATGGGAAATATAAGTACTGTATGGCTGCAGGGGATTGTCTAGGGTGACCATACATTTGAAATTATTAAGTATGGATGGAAGGGTTTTGTTTTTTTTTTCCATTAGTGGACTATGGTACCAATGGTATTTTGTAGGAGGGAGTTTGAATTCAAGATGACACTGGAAACTGAGAGTGTGGCTACATAGGAAGTGCTACTTTTAGACCAGAACATTCAACTGCGTAAAGGCAGGTAGGAGAATAGCTGAGTAGTGACAGCTCTGACAGGAAGAGTCTGAGGATTAACCCATGGGAACAATATTAACACATTTTAAAGGAAGAAAACAGTAATTCAGAGGATCAAACATCAGTAAAAATAAAAAAGCAAGTAAAGACATTCTTGTGCTCTGCTTGTCAGAAATATGTTTCCTCCATATTACAGTATTTTGGTTACAGACAGTGTAAGAAGACATATGCCCAATAAAAAACCCATGGAATGATGGAATACAAACTTACACAATATGAAACATCATGCAATGCAAAATGAATAAATATTAATTTCAATCTGCCATGGAATTAATTACATTTATTGTTTTAGTTTCAGATGCTAAAAAATTAATTTTTTTAACCAAAATCTATTAATTCAGCAAAGCTATATTTTCGGTTGTCTGCATACCTGTACTGATCACTGAAGTGAAGATGAGAAAGGCAGTGGAAAAAAAACTGGTTCCATATCCCCTTCCTTGTAGCCTCAGATCAGTGAGTGATTAGAAATTGCTCACTTTTCATTTGAGATGAATATCTTTACCAAGAGAGACCATTGTTCAACGTTTATCTCCTCTTGGAGCTGTTCTGCTTTGTAGTAATAAATTACTGATTCAGATGGTGAGAAAAAATGGCATTACAGCTACTGGGGCTAGGACGCATTGATGGGAAATGAAGATTTTGTGTCAGGTCTCTGCTTCAGTGAATATTCAAAATTCATCAGAAAAAAAGTTCAAAGACCAGCAATCCCAACTCAAATAGCCTAATTAGGATGGTCTTCTTGTAAGCACAAGGAACATCAAGCAGGTGGCCTCATCTGTTAGGGGAATACCCAGTCAGCACATTATTGTCTAATTAGGAGGCAGTAATTTCTGAAATAATTCCATTTTTTATGTTGGAAATGAATGGTCAATATATTTATTACTGAATGAGGTAAAATAATGTCTTCTAGCTCCTTTCAGAAGGGAAGCCTACAGATGCTTAGTTTCACGATAGGATGCTTGGCCTTAAGAGGGAACTTGATACTGGTTGTCAGATGACTTGCATAGCTCTTCACTCACTCTGCAGGTTTCTATTAATATGTCCTATCATCCCATGTAAATTTTAATGGTTATAGTCACTCAATTCCTAAGTCTTCCATTAAGTCCATGGGCCCTGTTGAGATGGACCCACAAGTCCCAAGAGAACTAGCAGATGTTATTGTGAGGCCACTCTCAATAATGTTTGATTGATCATGGTGACTGAGAAAAGTGCCCAAAGACTGGAAGAAAGCAAATGTCACCCTCATTTTCAAGAAAAGCACCCAGACAACTACAGACCAGATGGTCTCACTTTGATCCCTAGGAAGGTGATGGAGCAGCTAATACTGGAACCATTGCCAGCACATCAAGGAGGAAAAAAACATCAGTTGTCAGCATGGATTCACCAACAGGGACTGGTAGATGGAAATATTGTCCACCTGGATTTCAGGAAGGTTTTTGGCATTTATGTACATATCAATGTTCATACATACCTGAAGGGATAGTGCAAAGATAGAGCCAGGGGCTTTTCAGTGGTGCTCAGGAAAAGGACAAGAGGTAGTGGGCACAAACTGAATCACAGGAGATTCCCTCTGAACACTAGGAAATTATTTTCTCTTGTGAGGGTGTCTGAACCATGGCACAGGTTACCCAGGAAGGTTGTGGAGTCTGGATCTTTGAAGATATCAAAAATAATGTCCAGATATCATCCTGGGCAAATGGCTTTAGGTCTCCAGGTTTGAGCAGGCAGATTGGACCAGTTAACCTGCACAGTTCCTTTCCAGCCTCATTCGTTTTATGATTCTGTGGTAATGAATTCTTTTCGAGATGCATTACAATGACAGGCATTATAAATTTCTCTGCAGAGCTAGATCCAAATGGTCATGGGATTTAAGTTCCTTAAGTTGTTTTCAAGCAGAGTGTAAAACTCTAGGAAAATCCTCTTTTTCATAACTGAATCCCTTTCGTGGGAAAATTCCTCAGGTATTAAAAGGTCTTCTGATGAACATGCTTAAGACTGACACTACAAGTCTGAGCAAATTGCTCCCTATGTGTCTTAAGGCCAGTTAGGATCTGCACAGTAGTTGCTGACAAAGTAGCATGTTCAAGTCACAGCTTATATAATAATGGGGACTATTTTTCCTCAAAATGTATTTATTGGAAATATCTATTTCTGCTCAAAATAAAAATAAAGAATTAGTCTTTTGTAATACTTTCATTGCAATAAGAGAAGGAAGATACCACTTTCTTGACTACAACAAAGTTTTAGAAAATTCCTTGTAAAAGTTTATCATAATTACCAGACTAGGAAACAATTTTAGTTGTGAGAAAAGTTATGAAATTGTGTAGAATGTGGCAAAGAAGCCAAGAAAATAAGAAAGAAAAAGAGTGAATTTTAGTCTGCAAGTTAGCCCTACAAGTAATTCTCAAGAAGAGAGAGACCCAACTTGCATTTTAAAGGTGTTCATGCACTTTGTTCAGTAACTGTTCAGAACTGTTCAGAACACAATCCTTCAGCACAACTTCTCCTAGCAAGAAAAACCCCATCAGACTGACACCATCATCATTCCTGTCCTGAACCATATTTTAAATACAAATAGTGGTTTTCTTGAAAATCTTTTTGCATAAAAGTTGCAACACATTTCAGGGATTCTCCACATTCTTAATTCTCCATGTGGCTTTAAAGTATGAATATATTTGATATCCATATGTAACAAAGTGTAGGACTTAGAGAGTAAAATGGATGATTTGGGAACTAAGTTTTTGCTAATATTAAGCTTGATGTTCACTCCCTGTGAAGTTTCTAAAAAAAATATTATGGAACTGAAGCACAATTCTGCCACTGCAAGATTTCTACACTACATTAAGTACTCCTTTTGGAAAGAACACCCATCTTGAAACATTCAAACCCATGTTTTCACTAACTCTCCATTTTGTGCATGTTGATACTGCCCCAGAAGTAAGAGCGCAGGAGAGTTTAATATATCTATTTGGAAAAATGTTATAAATTATGTTATTAGTACCATAAACGACTATGAATCATACAGAATGATGTTGAAGAACAAATAATATTCCAATTAAAGTAAAAGAATCTAAAATTATATAAAATGTAGTATAGAAAAGAAAACAATGTTTTGGCAAATACATGCCCAAAATTTGCATTGAGACTTATTTCATTGCAGAATGTGAATACCTTTTTAATAAACTTGTCACAATACAAATAGATGCAACATTCCAGTAGAAAAAAAAAGGAGAAGCAGAAGTAATTAGCTGGAATGTGTAGAACAAAGAACTACCTTTAAAATATTTACAGCATTGATTTTGATATTCCCTTGGGTTTATTTGCTTAAATTAATTAAAGTTGTGCAGGAGCTTTCAAAAGGAAAGTTGCATATGAAATCTTAAACATCAAATTTTCCATGTAATAGTTGACTGTCTATGGTTTAAATTATTAAAATAACAAAGGAAATAATTAGCAGGTTTGTTTAATAGAAGATGTTCATTTATAAATCATAGCTTCATAAATATATCACTTTTAAAACTAACTATAGACAATACTGATAAACAAAAAGAAATGAGCAGGGTTTAGGGAATTGTACAAGAAGTATTATGAATAAAAAATGCAGCAGGCTTTAAATCTCCAGCTTTCAAAGTTTAGGTCAATAACTATCACATACTGAAATTAGAAAAACAAATTTCAACTTCCAAAATTGACATTCAAGTAAAGATTCAGCTGAGAAAATTGACATTATATTACATCTGCTTCAGGGGAACTAAAGGAAGATGACAATTCATATTGATGCAATGCAATAAATGGTAACAAATGGAAGATGAAGAAGAAAATATAAAGAGGGTTAAGTAAAATTCAGTATACAAAGAGATGTAAATTATTTTGAAGATTTAGTTACTTTTAATATAACTTTATGAAATATTTATTTAAACATTTTTATTTTTTTTCAGTATGGATCTTTTCTTTGCAACATTTTGGACAGTAAACAAAAACTGGAATAATTATAACTCTAAAAAGACTTTTCTTCAGGCTCCATGCTTTACCTGAGTTCAAAAATACAGTGTAATTTATCCTGTATGTGGAAGATAAAATATTTCAACATAAATTTATATTTTTAAGTCACACATCTAATAGACCCAACTATGTATTTGTTATTCCATTAACTAGATTAACAGCATATGGTATGAACATACCTCATCTACCCCTTATATTGCTTCGTACATCTTATGCATAGCTGCTGATAAATGGGTCAATAACACATTAACAATGCTGAAGCTGTATATAACATCCTTTGCATGTTTTTTTCATCATTAATATTTAATAAATTAATTAATGTGGTGAAGTAATAAACTTAAAGCTTACTTTGTATTATAGCAGTGAAGCAATATATTTTGGCTCTTAACAATAAAACCACAGAGAAATGCTTTTAGTTGGCAGCCTCAAAGAAAATTATTTACACAATGCTTACACAACACTTTTAAGAAAAAATGTAAGCATTCCACATTTAATTGATAAAAATGCCTTAATAGGATAAAGATTGGAGAAAACTTCTCCCTTATTAATGAATTTCAACTTCCACTTACAGTTTTTCCTCTCTTATTGCTGTCCCGCTAACTGACAAGCCCAACTTTGTGGAATAAACTAGTACAAAATAATGGAGAAAAACATTTCAGAAGATTACCCTAGCATCATCTCCTGTAGAAATAATAATCTATCTGGCTATTACTGATTTAAAATAATGTATTTGGTTAAGCTTATTGGAATGTATAGGAGTTCTGCAAATGTTTGATATAGTAGGATGTGAAGACTACTAGATTACAAATCCATGCAAGAAAATGCTAGGTGTCTAAGGAACATAAAAAATGTCTCTATGGGGATAGAAAAATGATTTATATAGCACAAAAGCCTGTCTATGGCAATGGTCAACAATGAATATTTAGGAAAAAATATAATAAAAGCAAATGAAAAGTCAGCAAATCTGATTAAGAAACTTACATTACAATAAAATGTGTAGAGTATTAGTGTTCCAGGGTATGAATAAAAGACATATGGTCCTGATTTGTAATTACTTACATATAGATAATAAGAAATAAGAAAGCTACTTAAATTGCTATGAGTGTCAAGTTTTATGAAGACTGCGGGAATCACTCATCTGCCTCAGTGGACATTTCCTTTCTGCAAGGTCAGTAGATTATCTGACATAGCAGAATGACTTGCAGTATAAAAAACCAAAATAAGTATCCACTTCTTCACATTCAGCCTTGAAATGGTCTCACACTAAGGGATCACTGGTGTGCAGTGGTGTGAGGGCACTACTCATGTAAGAAAGAAATGAAGGACCAAACAGAATCAGTTTAGATGCTGACTTTGTGTGACTTCAGACTACAGATCTCAATATGAATCTACAGGGATTCATTTGCATTTGCATTATGAGGTGTTCTAAATTTCTCTGAAGCATACTTATTTACTGACAGTGATTTGATACTAAAACAAAACAAAACCTGCAGTCCAGATGTTTTGTTAGAAACTGTGAAGTGTCAGTGCCTAGGTCTTCTGCAGTAACTGTGTAATTCAGGACTAAACTGTGCCAGTGACACTTTGAAATAAAAACAAGTTACAGCTTCTGCCAGTAGGCATTGAATTTTTTTTTTTGCAAATATGAGAGTAACCTCTGCCATATTGTGACATTCTAACTTCTAGCTTTGTGTTTCTCCATGTCCTTTCAAAGTGTCCTATCCACGTGCTATATTTAACATCACATAGTATAGCACATGTGTGACTCATGGCTTGCTTCTTTTTCTACTTCAATTTAGACTATATCTGTGCCACACTCTGCTTTACATTCCCTGCAGTCATTATTCATGTATAAAGTCTTTACAACAATTTACTTAGGAAATAAATAGCATAAGGTGTATAAAGCATCTGTAAGCCCAAAATGTGAATACAGTGAGAACAAGTGCTTAGTAGCTACTTGATGCTAGCAATATATTTTTTTTAGAACTAATTAAATATTAATTATATATATACATAAACCAAACACTTTGAAAATAAGACAGTGCAACAAATGGATGAACTTGCACTTTGGGATTGATTTGGAATTCTTCCTGTTTAATAAAAGAAATATTATTTGATAGCCAAATAATCAAAAATCAGTCAGCATGAGTTGAATGTAAAAAAAGTCTGGTTTTAATGCTGCTAAAAATCAATGCTCTGATGAAAGACTGAAATTTCAGGAAGGACATCAACCAGAAAATTTAAACATTTCCTTAATGTCCTGAATATAGCAAAAGGTACCCCTCCATCCAATCAAAATGTTGGTGATACCAAACAGTAGTAAATAATTATTTTGTAACACTGCCAAACAATATATATATATATATATATGCACATTTTACTTATGTATGTGAAGAGTGTGACCAACAAAGAGGAAAAGAACTGTGCACTTTTCTGTGGGAGACATAGTAAAGCTTGTAAACAGTGACACAGGTAGTAGATACGCCAGTCAAAGAACATAAAAACCAAGATTAGTTTAAGGGACTGCAAATAAACAAGACATCCTGATAAATGCGTGAGAAAGGTGAAAGAAAAGCAGCAGTGGGCATAGATGAGTTTCCCTGTCTTTTGAGAGAGACAAGCAGCATGAAAACACTAGTCTTGAACAAGGGAATCCAGGTAAAAAGAATACTTTTGGCTTCATTCCTACTTTCTTCATTCTCAGTAATGGTAATGTTGATCTTAGCAACTAAGAATAACCAAGGACCAGAACCCTCAGTGCTTTCTTGTATGGCATCAACTACATGGTATTGTATATGCAGTTGATCTGGGATATAAGTTCTAAAGGCTAACAGCTGTGTATATGAACAGATTAGTAACAGCAGTAACATTCAAAGTCTGCTCCTAACAAAATTCAGTCAAATATCTAAAAGAAAACAAATGAATCAGACTATTGTCACAGTGACTTCTAATTTTCCACGATACATAATATGCATAGCAGTATAGTGTTTGTGTGCTACTCTATTTGTGATTTCTATATATGTATATATGTAAACATATTCAGCTTGAATAATATATATAATAATATATATTTACAAACTCCAGTCAGTTGTGATTTTCATGGACATGAATAGTTATGGTACCTCTCTCACAGTGAGTCAGCTAAAATTTATGGAGCCTTTCCATTGACTTCCAATGAGTCACAGGTAAGTGTGTGATCTCTGGGATTTCTCTATTGAGAAGTATTGAAGTATGTTGAAGTGTTCCAGTTTGAAAGCAAATTTTTTGATACTGATTCAAACTTTCAGGTCTAGGAATGAACCACAGAGGGAATATGTTAGTGGATTGTTGGCCTGATCCACGTGGTGCATAGTGCCATCAACTCTGTCAAGATAGTAGAGTTTGGTAATGGACATGGAGCAAGATATATCACTTCAGCAAATGTTGCTTTAAGTCCTGACTATTATAATCAACCAACCAGCCAAAAAGCCACTCTGTACTGGATATATTAAAAAGGTAAGTGTGCACAGAGGACTTCAAGGATCAAAAGGCATTAAGATATAACAGAGGTAAAATTAGTGGTAATGAGTTACTATCTTATTAATAGGAAAAACAATAGTAATAGATCTTTAATATATAATAAGGAATATTGTAGCTGCATAATAGTGAAAGGAGACATTACAAAGGTGACAAGTAAATTAGTGAAAGAGGTAAAAATGTTTGAAAGTTTGAGATCTTTTTCTACATGAAAAAAAAAAAAACAAAAAGGAAAGAAATCACTAACATACAAAGTATGGCATGCCTTGTAATAGTAGGCATTAATTAAGTAGTATCAATAAATAATTAACGTCAGAATGTATGAAAAACATGAAGCTACACAACTCAATGTGAAGGCTACTACTGAAATATTTTTACCAAAATATTCTTTGAAATAATTTATAAATTAAGAAAACTAGTGGATTGCTAAATAAATGTTATTTTGGTAGTAAAGTTTCTGCTTCTTTACTGGGAGAAAACTGTACAATTATTTTGCTGCTCCTGTGTACAATTTAACCTCTCTGCTCACATTTTGTTTTATGTCTTTACCGGTTTCCTATATACTGCATACCCCTCCTTCCAGAAACTCTCTCCCTTCCTGGCTTTTAATCTATAATCTATACTCCTTCCCTATGTCACTGAACAAATTCAGAACTTGGGCAATCTATAATATGCAAAAACATAACAAGTATTGTAGCTATTTATAACCGTGATTCAGTGGCTGACAGATTCCACGCGAGACAGGGCTTGCTGTCTGCAGAATCTTTTTTCCATTTGACACTGTACAAAATCACCAAAGCCTTTGAAAAATAATTAAGAGGCATTTGGATACGTTAGATGTTTGAAACGTAGCTAGTTTCCTAAAAGTTAATGAATGAAATATATTCTCCCGTCTTGCTATTCATTTCTTTCCCCTGAAAGGATAACAGGCAAAATAGTGTGTGCTGTATGACAGAATTATTTGAGAGGGCACATTTTTATGACTGCTTCATTGTAGAGGCAGACTGCTGTCAAACAGCAACTGAATACGAAGGCATGTTCCACTGAAATTTAAAATAAACTGACACTGTTAGTTGAAGGCTGACGGACAGGAACTGTTTTTACAGTAAAGGGGAAAAAATCCCACTAATCAACAATCATGATGAAAATGGTTCTTAAAATGGTTCTCTTGTGGATATTAACATTAGAAATCTTGCTGCTGCGTGGTGTGAAATTCATACTGTTTTGGACACAGTGGATACAGTTACAGAATCACAGAATGACTGAGATTAGAAAGGTCTTTTGAGACTGTCGAGTCCAAATGCCTTGCTGAAATAGCACCAGCTAGAGCAGGTTGCCATGACTTTTTGCAGGAGGTCTTGAATGTCTCCACTGACAGAGAGTACACAGACTTTCTGGGCAACCTCTTGGGCACTCTCAGAAGTAAAATGTGTTTCCTTATGTTCAGATGGAATTTCTTATTTTTCAGTTTCTGTACATTGTGTCTTTTATTTTTTACTGGATGCAACTGAGGGGAGTATGTCTCCATCATCTTTACTAGTTATAAATACTAATAAGTTTCCTTATGTCTTCCTTTCCTTCTGCGGTCTGAATAGTCCCAGTTCTCTCAGAGTTTCTGTACAACAGATGCTTCAGTCCCTAGTCATCTTCGTGGCCTTTCACTGGAATATCCATATCTCTGTAGTATTTGAAAGCCCAGAACTAGGTCCAGCTGTTGAGATGTGACTCACCAGGAAAAGATCTCCTCCTGAACCTACTGGCAATAGCATTGCCAATGTAATCCAGTAAACTGTCAACCTGTTTTGCCATAAGACCACATTGCTTGCTCATGGTAAGCTTGTCTTGGCCACCAGGACGCCAGGGTCTTTTTCTGCAGTGCTTTTCTGCAGTTTCCAGATATTTGACGTCCAATGCTTATTGTTGCCTGGGGTTATTCTTGCACAGTTGCAGGACTTTGCATATTCCTTTGCTGAAATTCATGAGGTTCTTGTCAGATAGATTCTTCAGCCTGTCATTCCCTTCTTAATGGAAAGTGTGTGGTCTATGAGCCATTCCTCCCAGCTTTGTGCCACCTGTGAACTGAGAGTGTACTCTGCCCCAGCACACAGGTCGTTAATGAACATGCTGAACAGTACTGGCACCAGTAGAGTGCATCACTAGTGACTGGCCTCCAACTGGACTTTTCCCCATTGACTATAACTCTCTGAGCCCAGCTATCCAGCTAGTTTTTGACCCACCTCACTGTCCACTTATCTAAACTGTACTTCGTCAGCTTGTCTATTACAATCTTATGGGAGATCACAGAATCACAGAATAAGTTGAGTCAGAAGTAACCCGCTAGGATCATCAAAGTCCAAGTCCTGACTCTGCACAGAACTGCCCCAAGAATATACCATGTGCCTAAGAGTATTGTCCAAAATCTTGAACACCGACAGGCTTGGTGCTCTGACCAGTTCCCTGGGGAGCCCATTCCAGTCCCCAACAACCCTCTCAGTGAAGCAGCTTTATCGAATATCCAACCTAAACCTCCCATAACACAACTTCAGGCCATTCTCCTGGGTCATGTCACTGGTCACCACAGAGAAGAGATCAGTGCCTGCCCTCTCAAGCTTGTAGCTTCAGGACTGGAGTCTTACATCAAGTGCCCTCAGCCATTCCACATATGGCTTTTCCCTCAAGGCCCTTCGCTGCCCTCCTTTGGACACTCTCTAAGAGCTTAATATCTTTCTTATATTGCAGTGCCCAAAACTGCACACAATAATTCAAGGTGAGGCTGCCCCAGTGCAGAACAGAGTGGGACAATCCCCTCCCTCAACCAGCCGGTGATGCTTTGCCTGATACCCCCCAGGACATGGTTGGCCCTCCTGGCTGCCAGGGCACTGCTGACTCATATTCAACTTGTCACCAATGAGGAACCCCAGGTCTCCCTTTCCATGACGCTGTTCTCCAGCATCTCATTCCCCAGTCTTTATGTACATCCAGGGTTGTCCCATCCCAGGCACAGAATCCAGCATGTGCCTTTGTTAAATTTCGTAAAAAAACATGTCAAAAAACTTACAAGACTGCTTCCATCTTTCATACAACTAGTCATCTCATTGTAGAAGGTTATCAGGTTGATAAAGCATGATTTCCCCCTCATAAATCTGTACTGATTATTCCCAAACATTTTCTTTTCTGGAAATAGTTTCCAAAATTAGTTGCTTGATTGCCCAATGAGGGACTGAAACTAACAAGCCTGTAGTTCCCTGGGTCCTCCCTCCAGCTTTTCTTCAAGTTGGGAATGAGATTTGCTTTCTTCCAGTCTTCAAGAACCTCTCTCAATTACAAACTCTTTTGAAAAAGTGGCCTTGAAATTAGATGAGGCAGGTCCTTCAGAACCCGTCAGGCTGCATGGGCTTTTCTAAATTGAGTTTGTTTAAGTGCTCCTTACCATTATTCTGCTTCATGGAGAATCCTTCTCACTCCAGAACTTCCCCCTATTCTCAAGAATGTGGATTTCCTGAAGGCAAATTTACTGGCAATGACTGAAGCAAAGAAGTTATGGAGTACCTTAGTCTTTTCCACACCTTTTGTCATCAGGTCCCCTGCTCTATTCAGCAGCAGGTCAACATTTTCTTTATTCTTCGTATTACTATGTACTTGTAGAATTCCTCTTGTTGTCCTTGACATCCCCTGCCAAATTCAATTTTAGGTCAGCCTTGGTTTTCCTAATCTCTTAATGCATGGCTGAACTCCACAGAACTCCATGTGTTGAACAGCAACTCCATACTATTCCTGGGACCCATGTCCCTATTTCTGCCTCTCTTACACTTCCTTTTTATGTCTTAGTTCAGTCAAGAGCTCCTTGTTGATCTATGCAGGCTTCCTGCTGCCTTTGTGTGACTTCTTTTTTTGATGGATGTACCTTTTCTGAGCTTGAAGAAGGTAATTTTGAATATCAGTCAGCCCTCCTAGAACCTTTTTCTCTCTAAGGACATATCCCATGTGATTTTTCCAATCAGATCCGTGAAGAGGTTAACATCTGCTCCCCTAAAATACAGGGTTGCCTGCTTTTTTGCCCTGTTTGCTTCTCTTAGGATTCTGAAATCCACTATTTCATGGTCACTGCACCTGAGTCAATCACCAGCTTTCACATCCATGATCAGTTCTTTGTTGTTTCCAGGCATCAAGTCAAACAAAGTGTATTTCTATGTTGGCTCCTCAATCATCTGTGTCAGGATGTTGTCAATGCATTCTAGAAATCTAGATTATTTGAGCTCTGCTGTGATGTCCTTCCAGTACTTATTAGGGAAAAAAGATCATCATGAGAACCACGGCCTTCCTTCTGGGAAAAAAAAAAAAAAAAAAGCCTTTTGGAATACCTTTAAGAACACCTTATATGCTACAGTGTGTTTCATCATAAACTAAAGTAGAAGTTAGAAGCTAATGCAACAGATGAAATATTTCTCCCTAATAAAGTTTAACTAATTTAAATCTTATCCTGAAAGTAGTTCAAAATTCTGGTCCAATTCACCATTTATTAGAGTGAGTTTATGCTATTTGTGAATGTCAACAAAAAATTAAAGTTTCCGAGTTAATATTTGAAGGAAGAAACATGTTATACAATCATAAAATTATTTAGATTAACATATTAATGCAATATTGAAAAAATACTAATACAATACAATATTTTAATAAAATTAACATATTAAAACAGTGAAGGGGCAAAGGGCTCAGTTGAAAGTGATGAACAGTCAAAACTCTTTCTGAAATCAGTAGAAGTTCAAATTACTTTATGCATTCTGATTCATGCCTCATTAATATTAATATTGGTTAGATACCTATGAGAAGCAGAACTGAATGCATACTTCCCACTTTTTATATTTATTCAAGACTCATTCTGAGAGAAGGCAAAGGAGGCCTCTTCCAAGTGATTATTCTAATTTTGTTTCACTCTTTTGTGTCCCATTCTGGATACCAAAACTCTTTTCACTACTCCTCTATCTCTCTGACAGATAGCAGGTGGAATAGCAGAAGGCACAATCATACCTTCCTTTTCTTAAGTCCACAACTGTTATTTTAAATCACTGAGGACCACTAAATGCTTGCTAGATATCAAAAAAACTTGTTCCATTTTAAGATGTTATGGATGTGTGTTGTGATCAAAAAAAACCCCCAAAACCGAAAAACAAATCTATAAAAGAAATCCATATCAACTCATTTCCATTTACAAAAGGGAATTGATGAGAACAGGAACGAGTATGGATAGTTATGAACCTGCCACAACATTTGCCATTTTCAATGAGAACAAATATATAACTTAATAAATAAGTAAATAAGTATCCCTGCAAAAAATATGTTACCTTTTTTAAAGATAATAATATTTAATTGGTAAATTAATAATTTACAAATAATAGAAAAATATTGCTCAGACATTCTTCATGAGAATTAGACTGAGAGGCAAAAGACAGTAAGAATATTTATAGGTTAAGATGTGTATACATTTATCAGACTGTGGCAGGAGCAAAAAGTTTTGAAATTCACTCATTTTGCCATACATATGCTTGGTCTTCCAATGATTGCACTGGATTGTAAAAAACCCACACACATAAATCCTTAGCAGGCACAACATATCTATTCAGACATCAACAAGCTAACTTCTGACTTCACATATACAAAATATATTTCACATATTGAGGTAACAGATGAAAATCATTGCTTTAATTGTGTTTTGTAGTGTGGCAAAAAACAAAATTCAGGTCAAAAATGCTATCTAACAGCCTTGCTTTGTATGGAAAAATTGCAGTATCAGTTGGAAAAACCCAAATTAACATTCTTAGTTCACAAAAAAACCCACAGAGACATGACAAAAGACTAAAGATGATATTGGGTAAATAAAGAAAGAGGAAATAAAAAGTCTAGAGATCAAGAAATGTCATAGATATAAACATGGAAATTGTTTACATTAATTAGTAAGAAAGGAATAACAGAAGTAACAGACAGCAAAATTTCGAG
This sequence comes from Margarornis squamiger, assembly GCA_035222235.1. Taxonomy (NCBI): domain Eukaryota; kingdom Metazoa; phylum Chordata; class Aves; order Passeriformes; family Furnariidae; genus Margarornis; species Margarornis squamiger. The sequence continues at coordinate 65,866,906 of JAWWTY010000001.1, read as the reverse complement.
AATGACAAGCAGAAGTTGTAAAACATGAATTAAAGTAATGGCAGAACCTAGACTTCATGCTTTGCATTTGCTTTGTCAAAAGCTTAAATACCTCCTCCAAATGACAAGCAGGCAAGCCTGGTCTTCTGAAGTGTTACACTTGCATCGGTTTTATTGTTTTGGGTTTTTGTTTTTTTTTTTTGTTTGTTTGTTTGTTTGTGGTTTTTTTGTTTTGTTTTTTTTTGTCTTTGGGTTTGTTTGTTTGTTTGTTTGTTTTGTTTGTTTTGTTTGTTTGTTTGTTGGTTTTTTTTAAGGAAGTTTTTCAATTTAGAAGAAAAAAATTGTTAGCATATGCTTGATTCAATAAAATGCACTTCGTATCCAGTAACAGAGTGGGTAACTTTGTAACTTTGAGAAGAAGAATGTTAAACCAGTACCGGCAAAATAGTAGCTTTGAAGCTGCTTTTGCAAGGGAAGATAGAAAAAGTACTTTGAACAACTTACAATGTACTGCTTGTGTCAAACCAGCAACTGAGTTCTAGGGTGGTCTATGTAATTCACTGAGAATGTAAGACAAAAAAAAAAAAAAAAAATAAAAAATCAGAAGTGACAATTATTAGATTTTCTTTCTGAAATTATTTCTCCCCTATGTATGTAATTCTCAACCCACTTTTAGTATGACATCCTACTGATCTATCCCTTTTTTAACAGCATTCTACCTAGGGGTGGATTGATAAAGGGAGCTCATTTGACAGAAAACCTCACATGCAAGATTAAAGGCAGACTTTGCTTTGTTTTTTGTAGTCTCATGGAAAACTGACATCTATGGGACAGAAGGGCACATGGTCCCAACTCTAAGGCTGTTATCACAGAACTTCCAAGGCTGTAGACCATTTGAAGGTTTTCCAAATCTGTTCTAAGGTTTTGAACTATTTTCTGACTGGAATATTAAACCTTTGCAGACTATTATGTAATTTTATTTGTATGGTAATTGTAGAGAAAAAAAGAGTGTTAACCTCAGGGATAAGGAAATGATATGCTAACTAAAGTTTCTGTAGGTGATCCTGGTGCAGAGATATCAGATGTTCCAATACTAAGTTGTCATTACTGGACATTGTATTAAATTTATATAAAATTGTGGTATATAATTTTTGTGCAAAACAACAACTCTTGTTAAAACAATGTGTAAGATTATTAAAATTAATGGGGAAAAAACTTTCAAACTCTTGGTGAAGACCCACTTGGCTTTCATCAGAAAATCAAGAAAGATTAATCTGAGCATAAAACTAACACATGAATTACTTGTTTATACACATTTCTTTTCATACGGTCATGTAAAAAGTGGGAGTTTAGATTTTTGCCTGTCAGTACCCCCAGAAAAGTCAAGACCCTGGTGTCTGACAGTCTGCTAGTGTCTTGTGATAAGACCCTTCACCACCAGATTCACAAGGTTGGAAGGTACCTCAACTACCCTTTTAGGAAGGGTTCAAGAGAATGAAGACCCTTCAGCAGGTCCTGCCAAGCTGTTACCCACTGCTGACAACTGACTTACTGTAACAGATTATGAAATAACCCTCTTTATTAATACAAATCACATTAATAAGGTTCGAAGGTTGTCAGTGATAGTTTCCACTGCAAAAACGTTTTAAAGCAATCTACCTATATTAAGCAACCACAAGCTCTAATATGAAGCAATTTACTAATATGCTATGGAGTAAGCACAAACTCAAGCTCTAGTCCTAAAAGCAACATTTAACATGTGTAGAGTGTATTTCTCACCCAAGGCGTCCCTTTAGGGAGGAGAAGATGGACTCAGCCCATCAACTGATCCCAGCAGTTTTGGTGGAGGTCTTTTCCCACTTTCCCCCTATCCCCAACTTACTTTTATGGTATTTTCTTTGTGTCTGAGTGGTTCTAGTCATAAATAACTTTTATTTATGATTGGTGTACCTAGTGGGAGGGGGTTGGCGGCCATGGCTTGCCACCAGAGGAGTGGGTTTGACATGGTTGTTGGCTTCAGCAGCAGAACACCCTGATTGTCCCTTGTCAGACAGGTACTGTCTGGCCTCAGTACCACAATGTTCCTCCATTTTGTTGGGATTTGAATGGAGGAAGGCCACATAGCCTCCACTTCATTCCACACTCTGTTCTGTTTCTCTGAGCAGATATATGTTGTTATACTGGGGTGTATGTTGATCTTAGACCATCCAGGGAGTTGCAGCTGCCTTTTACCCTACAATTCTGAATCTCCTTTAGATTTAACCCTAGCCCTCATCCCACACATACAAATAGAAAATGATTAAACATTGCTAACCTTATTCAAACAACCTAATAAATAGAATGGAAGAATTATCTGCCTCCTCTCTACAGCAGTGAGAGGCAGTACTTTCAGCTTTCTTATGTTAACTAAAATGTTTTCTATTACATTTAGGATAGTGCCGCAAGCAGGTTTCATGATAGAGATTTCATGGTTTGTCAGACTGTGGGAACCACAGAACAAGCTAGTTCAGGCAGTGAAGTCCAGGGCCAGCAGTCTATATAGGCTCTGGCAGGATGTGATAATCCTGAGACTGTCACCAGCTTTGTGGATTTTGTGTGGACATTAGTAAAGTACTTTTCACAGTAAACCATTTTTCACAGCTTTCACCTGGAGAAACTGACTGCTGATAGCTTGGTGAGGTGTGCTCATCGCTGGATAAAAATCTGGCTGGACAGATGGTGAATGGAGCTACATCGATCAGGTGGCTGGTCACAAGTGGTATTACCCTGGGCTCAGTATCGGCACCGGCCCTGCTTATTGTCTGTACCAAAGATCTGGACAAAGTATTGTACATCAGATCAGTGATTATTGTGTTGGAGCCACCTTGTGTGTGTGTGTGTGTGTGTGTGTGTGTGTGTGTGTGTGTGTGGAGGGGCAAGGGATGGGTCAAACCTCACAGAGGTGGGGGGTGAGGTCGTATCCCTCATGGCAGCCCCTGGAGCCCACATGGGGAAGCTCAGGAGCAGCTGCCAGTCACAAACAGCCTGGGAAAACCATAACACCCCACAGCTCCGGGAGCCCCAGAGCCAGGCTGGGATTAGCAGGGACAGTGAGAACACTGGCCCTCACCCTGGCCTGGGACCCCAGAGAGGCCGGGGAGTCAGAGCCTACACCTGGGGAGGGTTGGGTACAGAGACCAGAGCAGATAAAGGGGCAACACTGGCTGTCCATTTTGTCCTGGCCTGCTCTGCTGAAACTGTCAACATGTGACCTTCTAAGTGATGACTATATTTTTGTCTCCTCTTTTTTTCTCTCTCTTTATTCTTTCTTGTCTTAATCTCTCTTCCTTTATTCTTTTATTCCTCTTGTGGGTAACTTAAACACATATTTTCTGTAAAATATGGGTACCTCACTTAAGCTGCATGGAGTTTGTGTTTGCTGGGTATAACAAAGGTTCCTCACTATAGTAATGTTTGCTAGCCTCAGTAATCTGTTGTAATGCTTTTGTGAAGGTGCATGTTACTTCTGTAAAGCCCTTTTTGCCATAATGTCTATTTTATCAGCAAATTAAAAGAAATTTCTTAGAGAAAAATGTGTAGTTTTACTCCAGATGTGAATTCAAGGTGTGCAAGAATCAAAAGGCTTTGCAAGAGTTTATGTAGGCAAAATCTGTTGAAGCCTACAGTGTAACACCCAGTAAAGCTGGAGCTTCTAACTGGGTTGTAACACGAGGGGATAGAATGCACACCCAGTTATTTTGTAGATGACACCCAGCTGGGAAGGAATGTTAATCTACTGGAGGGACAGAAGGCTCTACAGAGAAATGTGGAGAGGTTGGATAGGTGGGATTCGTAGGCCAATTGTATGGTCTAGTGGTGGACTTGGCAGTTTTAGGTTACTGTTTGGAGTCAATGATCTTACAGGTGTTCTCTAACCTAAATGACTCTATGATTTACCACCCATTGTTTATCTCACTCATCAAGCAGAAGAAGTTCCTACTAATTGTTACTTAGTTAAGGAACACTTAGTAACATTTAAATAGCAAAATATGTAAATTTTTTTCTTTTCCAACAATGGCACTACTTTGCAGAGATACTGCATGATGTCAGAATGAAGTTAACACTTTAACCAGTTTATTTTGACTGCCATATCCAACTGGTGAGATCAAATTCAGATTACAAAAATTTTCGAAGAGTGAGGAATAGCCCCGTAGTCAAAGGGATGTCAGGTGTTAAAGACACATTTAGTATTCTGCCAGAAAATAGTCACAGAAGCTTCTTGATCAAAGGCCAAAGGCCGAGAATTTAGGAGAATTTCAATTTCAACATCTGTTTTAACAGATGTGGGTAAGACATGTCAGGGATTTTAACTGCCATTGAAAAAATTTTTTGGCCTAAAAGCAGAAAAGGGCCCACTGCATCATTCTTAAAATCAAGTGTTTGTATTATTTTGCATTTCACGAACAATAGTTCAAAGCAGCAAATTGACCTAATAATGGGTGTCCTTTGGGGAAAAAAATAAATTCCTCTTTTACTGCTTTTCACAGTTAATTGAGCATGATCTGATATGTTATTCAAAAATATGATGTGAAATTTAGATTGCCCTTGCACTATAGCAGTAACTTGAAGGAATGAAAACTCATTTCATGTCCTTTCCTGTCAAGATATTTGTGCATCATATCTGGAAACCTAAACACTGCATGGCAGGATAAAAAATTCCAAAAAGTATTGAGAAATAGAAGCCAGACCATCATCAAAACTGGTAACAGACTTCATGTAAGAAAGAGGCTCTGCAGGACAAGGAGTGTTAACTATATTTCTATGAGAAAAAGCATTTAATGAGTTGGAATAGGATCCTGAAAGAGGGAGTCCCAAAGAAGATATTTTCAGGAGTAGTAGGCATATTTTTACATAAGCCTACACATTCTTTGAACCACATGGTAAGACTAGTTAAAGGACAGTTATAAGCTCTTATTCAGATTTAGCTGACTTGCCAACAGCAGTTACACTGATTTAAATGTTTTTGTGCATGTTCCTTACTTTCTATATCAGCAAAAATGGTGAATGGCTTTTTTGAAGTCTTTATTCCCCCAATATGTCCCGAAAAAAGTTAATTTCTGTGGTCATTTCCTTCAAGGAAAGTCACAATAGTAGGAGATAGAGACAAAAACATTTATTCTGCCTTATATCACAGTTCCCCACAAGGCTAGAAGAGCCAAGGAAGAACTAATAAAACAAGATGTAAGGGTGAAGTTGGAGGAAGAGACGATAGCTATTTATGCTGCTTCTGATCTTTTAAATGTGATCTTAAAATACAGCCCTAAATTTTGCCCCATTGAAATGATATTTGAAATTTATACATAGGCTTTTTAGGGGTTGCACTTATTCTAAATTTAGTTTTGTCTCTGGTGAATTTGGTTCTTTTTAATCTATTTAATATTCTTTTGTTTTGTGTATGTGTCCATGTCTTGTTACTAGCTTAGAACATTTCACCTTCCTCTTTCGAGTTTTGTATTTATTTACATATTTTTTTCAAATTGCTGCCATCCATATTTAAGAATTGGTTTGTGTTTTCAGTTCTCTGTCTGCTAACCTGTTGCCTGTGCTTGTTTACTGCCCATTTCTCATCATAAGGGTCTTGCACAAGCTTTAAATGTAGTGTTGTAAAACAGAAAATAGCACACAGTTCAGAATAAATGCATCGTTAGCACAAATTTACTAGGAGAAAAATACATGCAATACATTAGGACATCTGTTAAGGTTCACAGTACTTTGGCTGGTCTTCCTAATAAAGACTGAGGGAAAGAAAGCATTCAGGACTATCCTTTTTTCCATGGAGACTATACGCATGGTAGATATTGACTCTTGATGTCAATGGCAAAATAAACAAATATATCAGAGGAAACAGCAGTTACCCCTTAAAGGACAATATTTCCAGTAGATTAGAAATTCACTGCCAGAAATATGGGAAAAAAAAAAAAAAAAATCAATCCCCCAAAAAGCAATCTACAAAGCATCTATGCATAAATTATATAAACCTATGGAATAGAAAAGATTTTGAGCTCAGAATACTCCTAAAAAAATTCTGTTTTACTAGCTGGGACAAATGATTAAAACACCCAGAGAGATTGAGCTGTGAGCAATGTATATGAATACTTACACTCACAATCTTGACTTAGGCATTGAAAAGAAATGTTTCTTAACACATTCACAAAAATCTTCTTAAAAGATGCAGACTATTCAAAGAGATGTGTGCTATTAGGAAACAAAATGTGCTTTCACATGCTCTAAAATGCTCTAGGATATACATATGCTGCAATATTCAGGTCCTTCCCATATAAATTAGGCAGGCCAAGAATTCTCCTAGTGGACTTCACAGACTTAAGCTGATTTTCCCCCCATCTATACTTGTATGAAATACTTATTTATTTCAGCACTGTTTTGAATTTATATTATTGTGGTATAGGTAGTGCAGAAATAAAGGATTGCCATCAAAAGTTTTGCAGAGCGCAGACACACAGGAAAAAAAACACACACAAGACCTTCCAGTACTGGAAGTACTTCTATTTATCTCTTAAAAAATAGTTATTTTTCTTTTTGGAGCTTATCTTTTTCTGGCTCCACTTTATGAGTTACACTACCTCAAAAAAGTACTGTAGGTCATACATGGGGATATGATGCACGGGATCTTGTAAGTCTCTAAGATTGTGCCAACACCTGAGCTGATAATAAAAGCAGACTTGATCAACAGAAGTGACAATGAAAATTACTTGTACTGACTAATTCCAGTGATGACATGAGTTGTATGCATTCTGTAAATCTTGTAAGCTCAGATTCAAATAGTGCATATGCAAGTGAGGTGATTCTGCTCTGGCTCTGTCTTCATCATCAGTAGGGTATTACGTTTTCTAATCAGGTTAATTAAGAACTGTGTCATTGTGCTGCTTGTTCTGCATCATTTAGGGGCAGCTATAAAATCTTTACAAGCATTCCCAATTTTTTTTTTTTCCAATTATCATTCAAACATCCACATTTTTAGCTATCCTATTAACTACAAGGGGACACAAAAGCTCACATGCATTTTTCAAATTCTATAGAATGAATCAGAAATGTTTAGTATTTAATCTGAAGGATAAAAGGGTAAGAGAATGGAAAGAATTCTATAAAAACCTAAATACCCTGGATATCTTATAGCAACCTAAAGTAAAACAGCAGACACTCAATTGCCATCTTCACCTATACAGTTAAAAGAGGTCTGCTATAAAAATTACATGTAATCAATATGAATGCAGCTATAAACAGAACCACACATGGCACCCTGCAATTTAATTCTGTCCTTATTAATGCTGGATTCCAGTTTTATATTTATAGCATGCATAATGAATGAATACATTTTAGAACTGATATAAGGGGGAAAAAAATCTCTTTCCTTTTTGCCATATTCAGAATCAACTATTTGTTTTTCTTAAATCCAAATTATGTCATATTTGGTTTGCAGGTGAGCTGAGGAAGAATTGAGTTTGGTTTGTGTAGCAAAGAAGCTATGTGAAGGAGAACATTTCACTAAATAAAAGAATATATATATCACAGACATAATCAAAGAGTCAAATAGAGAAAATAGTAGCAAATGTAAAAAATATATATATATATATTGTTTCCAGATGTACAGATATTTGTCTATCAATTACTTTTAAAACCTACCTTCTGGCTTACCTTAACAATAACTTGGAAAAGAAGTATTTACCATTTAAATATAAAATACGTAATTTAACAGGTGATATGTGTTGAAAAACACTTTTTCAGGTATTTGTGATTTTGGATGCCTTTCTATGGTCAGCTTATGCAGCTCAACCTTAATTAATTTTACTTGAACATTTGAGTCCTGAGGAATCTATTGGGCATTTATTTTCTGTCTTGTACCAGCATGATGGGTGAATTCATCCTCTGCATTCAGATTTTCTGGGCTTCTTTAGTGGAAAAAAAATCTAATAACTAACAATGTCTATATAGCTCAATGCAATTCTCAATGAGAATTTCAAATACAGGCTCACTGACTTATTTTTAAGTAATTAAGTAAATAATTTTTTAAAGAAAATAGAATGAGATATTACCATGAACCTTATCAATAACTAAGTCAAAAGACTTCTCTAGTTTCATAGAAAAGATGTAACAACATCATTATTATGCCTGGGATGCATAAAAAGAAGTGTGGCCAGCAGATTAAGGGAGTTAAGCAGGTCTCTGCTCCTATGAGGCTCCATCCTGAGTATTACATCCAGCCGTGGAATCCTCAGTACAGGAAAGGCATAGACCTGTTGGAGTGTGTCCAGAGGAGCACCACAGAAATGAGCAGAGGACTGGAGGACCTCTCCTGTGAGGAGAATCAGAGAGAGTTGTTGTTCAGCCTGAAGAAAAGGCTTCAGAGACACCCAATTGTAGCCTTTCAATGTTGCCTGTAAGAAAGATAGAGCCAGAATTTTTAGCAGGGCCTGTAGCAATAGGCAGAGGGATAACGGTTTTAACCTAAAAGAGGATAGATTCAGATTAGATATAAAGAAAAAGTTTGGTTTTTTTTTTTTAAATGAAGTTAAAACACTGGAACAGTTTTCCCAGAGAGGTGGTAGATGCCCCATCCCTGAAAACATTCAGCGTCGGGTTGGATGGGGCTCTGAGCAAGTTCATCCTGATCAAGTTCAAGATGTTCCTATTCATTGCAGGGCCATAGGACTAGATGATTTTTAAAGGTCTCTTGCAACCCAAACTATTCTGTGATTCTGTGATGCTATTGTTACTGAAGATAGCCTTATAAAGGATATGTTATGTTCATTGAAACCAGTTGCCAAATCTTTGCTAGCAGGAAAATCATGAAGGAAAGAGCATTTTGTGAACATATAAGAATCTTTATTTGCATGGTTTAGAGGGCAGAAGTGCATGCAAAACTGACAGAAGGTGTTATTTTACTTTGCAGTCCATATCTACGATCAGACCCAAGGTCTTTGAACGGGTCCCATAGATTGTGCACAGAAGATCTGACCAATACCATACACCTCAGATCTACCACAATGTGTTGTGTTATTGTTTGTATATGTGTTGTTGTGTCTGTATGTGCTGTAACTCTGAAAGCTGAGATTTGTGCTTTCAGGAATCTGAATGTGGCAGATACGCCCATGATATTGTCTATGCCATATAGAAATGCATCACATATAGCCTGAATTGTTCATGTTGTCATGGATCCTGGGTTTCATTGGAAAAGCATATCCTTTTCCTTTCTTTGTGGTTGGAAACTACCAAATATTCTCCTGTTCGGACTCTGTAGCACCTTTTTCCATGCCTCATCTACTGCTCCAATATAGCTGCCATTACAACAGAGCTAATACTTTGTATTTGCAACATTATTATTCAATAACCATTCTTTTTTGTTGAGAACTTGCCTTCTGTCTTTGTGTTTAACATTTGAAATGAATGTGTTAAACATTTGAAATACTACCTAGCAAACCTTTCTCTTTTTTTAGCATTTGTAAAACTTCATCCTCTCTTGCAAAATGATTCATAGAATCATAGAATGGTTTGTGTTGGAAGGGACCTTAAAGACGATCTAGTTCCAACCTTCCTGCCACAGGCAGGGAACTTTCCACTACACCAGATTGCTCAAAACCCCATCCAACCTGTCCTGGAACACTCCTATAAATGGAGCATCCACAGCTTCTCTGGACAATCTGTTCCAGTGTCTCACAAATCTCACAGTGAAGAAATTGCATAAAATCATTCTAACAGAACAAAAACACCACCTCCAGTGTTGCTGAGGGACTGTTTATTCAAATTCAGAGGTCCTGCGCTCTAATTTTCTCTGCCATTGATTTGTTCCTTAACCTCAGACAACTTTCCTGTGATTTAATAGTCTCAGTTTTATTTTGAATTGATATTATCTAATTTAGTGAGATTCTTCTGAAGACTTATTAGAGCACTGTCCACGACATGAAAAGAAAAATGTTGCATGAATGCATATTATCATGTTTAGATACTTTGCATCAGTCTGCTGCTCATTGATGTTGTCCATAAGCAAGAATGAATGGCATAAATTGTAATTGACAAAAACATCTTCTGCAATAGCCAGAAGTAGTTCTATGAATATACTAAAAAATAATGACACTGTCATTGTATTCAAGCTGACAGGCCTTGCTAAGAGGCAAGGAATATTAAGTTAGGCTTAGATGTGTAAAAATATTGTATTCCGGACATGGCTTCCAATGTTTAGCTGCTTTGGTGTGCCAGCAGGATGAACATCTGACAATCTGCAGCAACTGAAGCCTGTGACCTCAAATATTTTGAGCTGCTAATGCATATATAACAAGTTGCATCTACCCAGAACTGTCCTTACACAAAGCTTTATTCATTCACTACCCTTCCAGATGCAAAAGAATATTTTTTTAAATTTTTTTCAGAATTCAGGTTTATAGTTTTATTGTCACATTGAAAGTATAATGCATTTCATATTAAGCAGTTTAATTACTGTTAGACAACATAAACTCCTGAGGATTTTACCTAATCAAAATTCTTAAAATGGCTTGATATTTTAAGTACTTTTTTTTTAATTACACAAAATTAGTAGTTAATAGGCTGTTGAACCACAACAACAAAACCAAGTTCTTTTTTTTTTTTTTTTTTAATAGGATTTTATATTCAAAGTGCTTTAAATTTCACTTCTGCTTTCAAAGGCACAAAAAGGCAAAAAAGGTAGAGGAAAGATCATGTTTTTTTCTCCTCAGAAGCCACATTTGTACATAAAATGTTCTTTTCGGCAACTTAAAGAAAAATTTGTAAGAAATATACATATATTTTAGGTACTTAAATTAAACTGTATATTCTGAGCACTTCACCATGATTAATCATTTCTTCACTAATGCCTAATGACCAGTTGCCTTGGAAGCATAAACTTCCTAATTGTGTTGTGACACTTTTATTCTGCAATCTTTTTAGTCTTTTGAGAAGTAATTTGCTCACTTTATCGTCTGAATTCTCCTTATTCCTTTGTCCTTTGAGATATACTAGTTGCATCTGCTTAGGCTTGTTTTTGCTTCCAGATCTGTTTCTGTTTAATTTTATTTCTTTTTCTTCTGAGTATGTGATGAAGATTTGATATAACTCTGTATCTTAGAAAACACAAACTCCTTTTGCTAACTTTAAATCAGGTTCTTAATAGCCTTTCTTTCGGTTTTGGGTCTCAGATTGCTGTTATAACCCTGTTTACTGGGATTCTAGGTACCTTCCAGAGTTCTCTCACTAGTCTGAAACCTGCTTTTAATTCTCTCCTTTTTTTTTTTTTTTTTTTTTTTTTTTTTTTTTAGCTTCTTACATAAGACTTATGAAATATAGACCCAAATTCTTTCTAGGACTTAAATTTCCTTAAGTGTCTATGAATTTCTTTTGCACACTTCTCAACAGTGATGAATATAATGTAATTGTATAGGTTAGAGCTTTTTTCCTATGAGTCCCCTATTTAAACCTTTTACTTTTTTTTTCCTTTTCTTTTATAGGTCAACTTCTTGTTCTATCTCTGCTGCTGATACTTTCTAGTGCCAAATTGTGCTCTAATTTACAAATTATATCAAATTCTTAAGAAAATGAAAAGGAGTGAGATCTTTTTTGTTTTTCTTTTTCATCAACTGACAATATGAAATTAGCTTTAAATAGACTAGAATGTTGCAGAGGTAGGTACAGGTAATCTTAACAGCATTCTACTCCACCAACAGCTTTTAAACTTTTCATCAAAATAGATAGCATGTGTTTTTTATAATAATATGTATTTAAGGCTTTATCATAATCAGAAAAAATGGCAAGTAATTGCAGTAATAAAGACTATATATATAACCATAAAATAAAGCATGAAATTTATGAAAATCAATGAAATAGAAGAGCTTTAAGTTCTTTTTTCAAGTGTGAACAAAGGTGATTGACTATTTTTTGGTCTGCTGTTTCAAGTGTGATAGAGAACAGAAAAAAGTTCTCATTAGAATGGTTGAAGAAAAGGAAACTGTAGAAAGAAAGGACTAAATTTAATGCACTGATAAAAATTAGACAATGAAGAAAATCAGGACAAGAGTAGAACAATTTCACTTGAAAGTCTCTCTTAAAGGATAAGAAATGTTGCAATGTAGTCCTTAACAAAGGATAAAATTCCTTTCTCCAATCTGCACTACAGTTCTTAATGGTATATTGTGCAGCTATCATACACACAGGACTCCCACTGATATTCGTAAATGCTCTTTTCATAGAACTACTGGAGAATATGAATAGAAATAAAAAAGAGAAAAAATTTACCATGTTATGCACAAAAGGATTGCCATCCTGACCTGTGCTGACTTTCTGACTCTTTAATCCCTTGATTGCCCTAAACTGTGTGAACTTGACCTTTGTCTCATGATTATATTTAGGTGACATGTTATTTGGAGCTTAACTATTGCTACTTCTTATTTCTTTTTGGTACTCATGCACTCACATTTCACAGACAAATCTGTAATATAATTACACTTAATATATTTTTTTTAAAAAAAATCCACAACAACAAAACCACAAACAAACCAAAATCCCCAAAATCAAAACCACTATAAACCTAAGAATTTCATAATTTCCAAATAGATCACAAAATATCTTAGAATGGTAGAACCTTTTGATTTTGTCATCTTCTCTTCCTTTAATTCACTGTTTCTTGACCAACGTGATTTGTATATCATAGAATGGCTGAGGTCAGAAGGGAGCTCTGGAGGCTATCTGGCCCAGCTGCCCTGATCAGGCATGTCTGCCTAGGGCCACTTGTTAGGATCTTGTCCATACTTTTTTTTTAATGTCTTCAAAGCTGGAGACTCCACAACCTCCATGAGCAACTTATGCCGTGGCTCAGTCACACTCAAAGCACAGAAGGGTTTCCTGATTTTCAGAGGGAACCTCCTGAGTTTCAGTTTGTGCCTCTGGTCCTGTTACTGGACACCACTAAAAAAGTATCTGGCTCCATCCTGTTTACACCCTCTCTTCAAATATTTGTTTACATTGAAGAGTTTCCCTCTGAGCCTTTTCTTCACCAGGATGAAGAGTCCCACATTTAAAATGTAATTTTCTAGTGTCATATCAAGGAGTATTATTAAAGGATTTGTAGATCATTAGGCAAATTATTTTTAAGACTTATTTAATTAGAAACAAAGGCTGGTCTTAATTGAAAGAATGTATCATATGTTAGTTGACATCAAAGGAATTGCATTTATACATGTGTGGTGTATTGCATATATTTGGATCTGAATGAATTTGTAGAATTACTAATAAAATATATCTTCATTTCAAAAGGAAAAGCAAATGCAATATTTGATTATTTTTGATGCACTTCAGTAAATGATCTGCATGATCCCTACCATTTCATACATGACATAAAGTATTCAGTAATACCAGTGAAACAGATTTTCATATATATATATATAATTTCTTTCAAAGAACAGATAATTTAAAAATTTATAGTTAAAAGACAAATTATATATCTGGTAGACAAAGGAGAAAGGAAAGAGAATTTTTAAAATTCAGACTACTATAATCTAAACTGACTTTCACTAAAATAGGTGAGCAAGACGTTACTTTTTTTGTTGCTTTTTTTGTTTGTTTATTTTTTTAATCAAAACTATGATTAAAACAACAGAAAAACAGAGATTATATGGAATCCAAAGGAATTTCTGTTCAGAGGCACAAAGAGAATATTCCAAAGCCATAGCAATTACTGAAAAGCCTTCAGCTCTCATCTAACTTCAGACATAGACATTCTGCATGTCTGTCTTTGATGTATTGACACTAGGATTTATCTCTATAATCGATATAGAGAAGCAGGTATTTTTAGGATGTGATTTCTCATCTTAACTAGATATCTTAGTTCAGATGAATCACATATTGCAACTGTCTGTTTCCTTTCATTAACTATAAACAAAAGCTGAAAATAAGTAGCTAAAATGCAGACTTCTCCATTTAATTGGATAAATCCCACTCTCATTTACTTCAGTGGGTCTTGGATTTCTAGAAAAAAAAATCATATTTATATAATGAAACATATCAATATGCCAGATTAGTCCAAGACAACCTACTTACTTGAAAAGGAGTGATTACATTCACTTTAGGACTGGTTCTGTTATTTCGCACCGAGACAAATTGATTTGGGGATATTGAGCTGACTAGCTCGTATTTAAGTTTTAATCTTAACTGAAGTCCTTGATGCAATAAACTTTCTGTAGAAAACAATAATAAAAAGTAGTAACTTATTATCCTCAAGTTTCTGAACAATACAATAACTTGAAATAACTCATTAGTTACACACACACTTCCCTTCACATGCACCCACCTCTGCACACGCTCACACACCATCCCGCCCCCACACACACCCAGGATCAGCATAGCAGATCATTAGCACCTTGGAAAAGACTGAAATGCTAAATACCTATTTTCCTGTGCCAAAAAAAAAAATAAAAAAAATCTGATGGAATCATGGAAATATGTTGTTTAATATCTATACCATATTTGAAACATGACCTTTTATTTAAATTTATTTGCATATTACTTTCATTTAATTTCTTTAATTAAAATTCCTCAGCTTTATTTCTCACCTGTATTTCTATAAATATTTTCTTCTAAGAATTGGAAAAAAGTATGTGATATATTTTCAGGATAAGACATTGTTTGGTTTATACAATTTTAAACAGTTCCGATATGGAAGTATTTATTTGTTCCTTGCTCAACTGGAATAAGTATTTGAGACATAGACAATATATAATGAAATGCTTTACATTTCTAAGATGGTTTCAAAGAATTTTGATCCTCATTGCTTATTCATTGTAAACAGTAATTTTTTAATGAATGAAAAGTATGTGTGATGTATCTACATTAGTTAAAACAGAAATTACTAGTAATGACCAGGCTGAACTACAGTAAATAACACCCTGAATGATGTTTTATCTTCTTCTTTGTGCTGACCCACTGGCCACTCCGGGGTCCTGGGCCAGGGTGAGGGGACATGTTCTCACTGTTCCTCCCAATCCGAGCTGGGTCAGGGACTCCAGGAGCTGTGGGGTGTTATGGTTTTCCTGGGCTGTTTGTGACTGCAGCTGCTCTGGGACTTCCCCATGTGGGCTCCAGGAGCTGGCTTGAGAGACATGATGCCACCCCACCTCCTTGGGGTTCAACCCATCCCTTCCCCTCTACACACACACACACATATGCATCCCCAAAAGGTGGTTCTGACCATAATTACTGATCTGGTGCCTAAAAATCATCAAGAGTCTCATTTGCTGTTGTTCAAAGACCTGTATAATGTGACCTTGAACACTTTCAAGGATGGGGCATCCACAATTTCTCTGGTCCAGTGTCTCATCCCCACAGTAAAGAATTTCTTCCTTATATCTAATATATGTGAGAAATAATAATTCTAGGCACGTAAAATCTGAGGAAAATTTCCAAATTATTTTGATTTGAAACACATTTTATATCAATAACAGCTTAAAGATGACTGAAATATGTTGATGGGCATTTAAGCTTGACACTTTTTGAAAAGTGTATGGAATTTAAAATTAAAACCAGTAAAATTACAAATTTCTTACAATTTCATTTTTCCTCTGAGATTTAAAGCTGCAGATGTCAAATCCCTACAATTCATACCAGTCTTTCATACACTTTCAGAAAAAGTTTTTATCTCAGCCTAAAATATAGTTTCTATAGCACATTAGTATCAGTGAATTTGGAAGGGGTGAGGGAAAAACATCTTCTCATTGGATTTGTGTACATTGTACATTTTATTCAAACTGGGAAATTCATTCCAGGTATGTTATATTCATCATTCTTACTGTGACAGGCCTCAAGATTCTTTGAAAATGATGCAGTGGACCTTGAACATAGCTCAAGTGAAACAGATGTGAGATGATGATGAAGAAGTTGAGGGAAAGAATAAGGAGCATATGGCCCAGTAACAGATCCCAGAAAGTACCTTTTCTATGATCCGCAGCCTAGTAAATTGTTTAGCTCCATTTAAAGGCTGTATTTGACAAACAGGGCTAAAATAGATCTTCAAAATATCTTGTAGATTAAAATGCCTTCAAGCAAAGTACCTTGGCCAGTGACCTTACTGTTGACAATTCGCCCTTTACCCTAGCTCATGAGTCTGAACCATGTTGTTGTAAAAGTATTGTGGAAAAGGTAGGCACATTTTCACAGATGCAGGGCAAAATCCTCTTTTGTCAAAGCCTGATGATTCCTCAGGAAATTGTAAGTTATATACCCTTTCCTATTGTGCAATATCTGAGTTAGTGGATTCACTGTCAGCACCACTTTAGAAAATAAATATTTGATCCACATAAAATATTTCATAGGTCCTGTTTATCTGCTTCATTTTAGCCAACGAACAGATATGTTCCATCAGCAAAGTGTTTGTTGAAAAACAAACAGTTTTTCAAACTGTGATGATGTTTTATTTTTTTTCTAAATCCAGCCACTGTCTCTCCATGATTGCCAGATGTCCATGGTAGGGCTGTAATTAAGTTTCATGTTCACTGGCTCAAAAAATATCATTCTTGTTATTCTTTTATTAAATAATTGCCATGTAACATCAATCTGAGATCTGAGGAACAAACTTAATTTGCTGTTTGCCAAGTATCCTCTATGTGATACAAATTCTACTTGATAAATCACACCCACACATTGCCATATGATACTACTACTAATGTCTTCTTCACAACCTTTTTTTCATCGTTAGTTACTTTGGTGAAGTGAATGATTAGAACATAAGCAGTGGCATTTGTTCAAGATGCACCAGAAAGAACTGCAGTCTGTTCACTTCTTCACTGCCCACGTTAGCACTGCACTGTAAAAAAGAAAGATTACTAGGAAAAGTGTTACTTTTAGTCTAAATTTGTAAATGATATTCTGAATAACCTTTCAATTACAAGACGCTATTTTAAAATACGGCATCGTAAGGGGAAAAGTCAGCTTTAAAGAGGCTTTAAGACGGTTGTTTCTAGGAGAAAAAGATTTGAGGCATTTTAAAGGCTTTAGCCATGCCATTTTTAAGATTAGTTCAAAGCTCAGTTCCTTAATATGGGAAGAAAAGAGGTCAATAAATACAACTCATTTCAAAATGGTGCTATACCTGTTTACATTTAAGATTTCCAGACAGAGTTTCTTGTAGTCAAGGGACTGCTGTTAACCCTCTGTCCTGGTTCCGGCCAGGACAGGTTTCATTTTTTGCAACAGCTGGGGCGGGCATGGCTAGGACCCAGAGGTTATTCTATATCACCTCACTTCACTGCTGGGGGCAGGGGAAAGGGGCTCTCTTTTAGGGGAGAAGGAATTCTTTCTTGTCAAGGAAACATGGTGGAGTGAGCCATATGGTATTGTCTATTATTGTTGGGAATTTTTTTCCATGTGAATAATTTCTTTTCTTGTATCTTCTATTATCAGTATTGTTGCTGTTACTGTTCATTTTCTTACCTCATTGTTATTTCCAAAAACTTATTCTTATGTCAACCCGTGATCTTTGCCTTTTGTACCTCCAATTCTCCTCTCCAGCCACCTCCATTGTGGAGGGGAAGGAGAAAGTGGGGGAGCAAGAGAGAGAGTGGTATGTGGTTTGGAGAGTCTCGGTGGGGGCACTGAACTGGGGAGTACGATTCCCAAACCACAACAGCCTCCAATACCATCCTTGCCTGAAGATCATGTGCATTTGCTCCTATATCTCCATTTATTAATGATGATATGGTTAATCTATGCATTAGAATATGCAACTAGAGAATGTGTCTCATACTTGCTAGTTAAAATTGGCTGAAACTGAATCTCTTACATAGTATTTACATTAGTTTATATTACAGTATTCTTATTTTGACAGGTTTTCTTTAGACTATCTTTCAGCAATAACAACTTGCTGCACTGAAAGGCTTGTAAGAACAGAAAACAGCTACACTTTCGTGCTTCCTCAAGTTTCCTGTAGTTAAATACATGACAAAAAGCTCTTGTTAGTAATGGTACTGTCTTGTAGGATACTTGATACAATTCCACCTTCATTAAAATTATTACTGGGCTACTTTTCCACAATGCAGAAAATTCTGGTTTTAATAATATATTTTTAATAAATTGGAAACTTGAACTTCTTATGCACCAGTTATGTAGAATGTCCTACTACTTCAAAATAGCTTTCACAAACCACTTGAGAAAATATTCACTCCATTTGACTTAAAAATAAGAATTTTAAGGATCTTCATTCTATTGATGAATTTTTTTTCCCTGCCATGCTTTATTTTTATACTAAACTAATTTCCACAAATATGAATATTTTTTCCACGGCAGCTATGTAAATAACTATGCTCAATATTGCACCATCAGTATATTTATGATTATTTCAACATGGCCCCAAACATTTCTGACAGCTAGACAGCAGATATTAGCAGCAGTGAAAGGGAATAACTTCTGAACAATTTCAGAAGGTTTTTCAGGAAGAGCTTGCTTTCTGTCACCGCAAATTTTCCCTGAGATGTCTGGATAACAGTTGCATAAAAATGGTATTTTTGCAAAAATCTTGAGGCAAGTTCTTGTCTCAAATTTATCGGTGAATGCAAAGAGGGTAAAGGCAGTGCTTCACACCCCTCTGTGCACTTTCTGCACCAGAATGGGGGTGATGCCAGAAGTGTTTCATCTCTCTTCATATTACAAAGCACATTATCACTTCATGCATCTTTCTGTGGAACTCATGATGGCATCTAGGGGCTAAGTGGCTCTCTTGCTTGTTAAAATGTATTCAGCAAAAAAATTTGTGTCATTACCAAATTTGAACATGACTAAAGTAGAATCATTTTAAATGCTGGCATGTCAATACTCTATACCAGCAGCAACATGCCACCATTAGAAGACTGTAAGATTATTTGTGTATATGCCCGAGTATGGGATTGTTTACAGTCTTCACTCTTAATATATCTTACATTTTGCACATATAAAATAATTATAATAATCATACTGGAAATGAGCATCTCCCGCTGGCTCAGGGCAATACAAACTGCATGTCTACGTCAGTCTAATTCATTGGATTTCAGGGAAATTAACATTATCTGCTTTTCCATAGGTTTTCTATGAGGCTAAGGAGTGAAACACTGAAGGTATGCTTTTGTACTTCACAAGCTGATGGGAATTTTGCAAATGATTTTAATGGCAATCCATGAATCAATTCTTACCTTGACCCTAACAGCTTTACTTCTGTAATTCAGCTCCTGGTTTTGGCAGAGAGTAAGGGACACTTTTACCTTGCTTGGGTTTTTTAGGTTAATTATATAAGCTTTCTAACTGCCTTATGTTTGAGAAAAAATCACATCTGCCATATTGTCATAATCCCTATTTATGGCAATTTTTCCATTGTAAATTTTTGCAGATTACCTAGGAAAAGAAAACAGCTTAAAAGTTTAACATAGTTTTAACTCTCCTGGCAAAAGAGCCTTCAGAGAAGAATCACTCCATTGATTCCTCTTCAACTCTACTTCCTTTCTTTCAAAGCACTCGAGACATGTTATTGCCTTGTCAGCCATCAATTGCATCAGGGCAGTGGAAGAACTCTATTTTACTGAAAATGTCCAGTGTGCTCCAGGAATGTAAATCTGTAAACTGCAAGCTCTGGTATTTGATTAGGTTTGAAGGGCCATGAGAACACACGGTTCCAGGACAGCCACACAGAACAAGTACTACTGATCACTATCAATACACTGGATCTCACTTGGAAGTACAAAGTTGAGAGTATGATATCATTTTGCTTTGATTTTTTTTCCAGGTCAAGAGAATGCCATGCAGCAACTCTTGATTCTCGTATGGAAGCTTGGAATAAAACCATTCATTCTGCATTCCAGCAATACGGTCCAGGAGCCAAAGTTGCAGATAACTGCAGCAAGAACTAGATCTGAAATGTTTAAGCAGATCAAGGATGAAAAAAAGAGATGCTTATTCATCCATAGAGGATTTTGAAGTTGTAGGGTGGGGAATGTAATGCATATTTTATAGGATGGGTTCACTGTTCTGGCACTGAGCCCAAGCAGAAACTGGCTCTGTAAAAAAATAAACATACAGATATGTAAATAAACACTAGTGGGTACTGCCGTTCTTTGCTAAATACCACTGCATCAAAGAGCAGCATAAAGTTTTTTCCAGAAAGCCTGTTTTAGAAGCTTTCAATTTGCAGCTATAGTCCAGGGAATTCCTGTAGGCAAGGAAAAAGACTCCTAGGAGGTCTGTATGATAGGGGAAACAGTAAAGTTTCCCCTATAGTTTTTTCCCCCATAGTTTTTTTTCTATGAGTCCTGTATAGATTGTAGACTGACTATTTTAGGTACTCTGTAAAGTACCTTCAAATTACCTATCTCTTGAACAAAAATAGATAATCTCTGCAAGAGAAGTCAGAGAAATTTTGACTCATTTTTCCCTTTTTATCTTCAATAGATTCAATTTTACCTACTTTTCACTCAAATACAGTGTCAGCCAGTAAATTTCAAACAGCAGAAAACTGCTTCGTTTTTCATGGAAGAAGAAATTGAGTTTTAAAATTCTCCATGTTCTTTCCCAGTAAGCATTGTTGTGTGTCTAACTGTAAGTAAGAAAGCAAAAAGTCAGAGAAAATCCTGAGGGTAAATTTCTCTCTGAGACAATTGTACTGAATCACCACTGTTACATGAAATATTCAGAGGGAAAAAATAGGATTGGGGAGAATTGCATGTTGTGCTGGAAAAAAACCCCAGCAACAGTCTTACAGACATCAGTTGCTGGTCTCAGTTTTATAAGTTGTTTTTGTGTTTGTTTGTGTGGATTTTTTTTAAATTTTGTATATGATAAAAATATTATTGTACTGTTATTGTTTTTTAATACAATACAATATAATTGCATTCTTGTATATATGTCCTTTCTTATAAATATGCTGTAAGACATTGAGAAAGAACCTAGCCATAGATATAAATTTAAAAGTTTGTAACTATTTAGAATAAACCAAGAGTAAGGTAAAACAATAAAAAGAAGAAAGCAGGTTTATTTTCTTCTTCTTATGACAAAAATGGAGGAAATTGTAGAATGCAGGCCTATTATTTCCCTTCCCACAGAACTGAGTATGCTTGCTATGGCTGATGTCCTTCATTAGGACTTCAAATTGACTTCACATAACTGTTATGATGTTTAATTTCACCAATCATGAGCAGAAATTCTCATCACTTGATATGGAAATCATCCTGGTAATGGACATAAAGATACCTGGATCACGAATCAAGAATGTAAAAATGCATTAGAATGAAGGTAAGACTGTGTACCTGTTTAGTGAGAAAAAAGGGCAACAGGGACATTTTCCCTTTGGACTCTTCAGGATTAACAGCAGAATAAATTAGTTCATGAGAAGTATTTATGAATATAATTAACCTTTAAAATAACACTGTTTTCAAAAACCTGTTTACAATATCTCTTGTAATGATAGACAGTTATTATAGATAGAAAAATAAAAGCACTTTTTCCAAATTGTTGTGCACTCTAAAACAATTTACAGTAAAAACAGTATTTTTCTCATGCTGGAAACTATGTTAATTACAATAATGCCTTGTAGCACACTTGGCACTTTAGTCTCTTGTATAGCATAGTTTTTTATTCATCTAACAGTTTTCACATTGGACTATTTTTCAGACTTAATTAATGGTGCTTTTGTACTTATGCAGCATCCATGGATAATTTCTTGGGTTTTATTTTGTTCTCTATCTTGAATGGCAGGTTCTGTATTCTGCCATCTGTCTATCTTTCCTGTTTGATACTACTTTTAAGAGGTATTTTCAGAGTTGAAGACTAATTTCAAGAATAATGTTAAATACAAACATACATTCTTGGTTAAGGCAAAACAGTTTTTCCTGTACAACACAATAATAATAGTCAAACAATGACAATAGATTCAACTCTCCTCATACTAATACACAGAGGACTATTAACACCATTAGAAATCAAGCAAGTAGTATTTATTGCATGTACAATATCACCACTAATGTAAATTACCCTGAAAATTCAAAATAAATCTGTGTCATAAGAGAGGATTGAATTTTTCTATCGCTATTGCGCTTAAAACAGAAGACCTGTGATGCACGGAATTAGAATCTCATGGAGGATTATTTAATTTCTGGGTTGGAACCAACTCAAGTGTATGTGTGGATGGGGAAAGGCCAGGCCATATCCCACAAGGCAGGACTCATGGAACTCATACGGCAGGCTCTGCAGTAGCACCTGTAAATCAAAAGGGCAGCCTGAGAGCCCATCCACATCACACACCCTGGAATTCCAAACTCAACCTCTGGCTGCCTACACCACTCCTCATTCTAGCCTGGAGGCACTGAATGGTCAGAGAGCCAGAAGTGTCACCTGGGAGGGGTGGCTACAAAGATCAAAGCTCACAAATACAGCAGCACATGCTCTCCATCTCTCTCTCCCTTCTGGGACCTGCTTCCCCCATGTGAAGCTGGACTTCCATAAGACTCTTTGGCAGTAGCTATTTTTCACTTATTCTTCTCTTAATCTCTTTTCTCTCTCTTTCTTTCCTCCTGTTTTTTCTTTTAATCTTTCTTTCTTTACTCTTTAAATCTGTGGGTCAGGATGTGCTAAGTGCTTCAGGGGAGTGCTTTGTTTTGGTTGTATATTACCCTTTTAAACTTCAGCAAAGATCTCTTATTTTCTCCCCACAATGAAAAGTATCTCCTGAGAAACATGTGCAGAGTTCTCTATGCTGTCTCAAGGTATTAAAGAACTGAAAGCTCTGCAATTGTTCAGTGGGTGAACTTTTGGAGCTTTGTATATTTTTAAAAGTAATACTCCCCATCAAGTCAGTTTGTAAAACTATACAATACAGTACACAATACCAGATCAGGTCATACGCATAAAACTCTGCAAACCCTCAAGAATGCTCAGGCTCAAGTTACTCCAGAAAACTAGACTGGTGGCTCAAATTTTCTACCTTTGCACCACCAGAGGCAGCTGATATCTGCTGCAGAATGCAATCTTGCTTACTTCACTCCACAGAGTGATCTTCTGCCCCATAGATCTTCTGCTCTATTCACAGAATCAGAGAATACGCTGAGCTGGAAGGGTCCCACAAGGATCATCAAGTCCAACTCCTGGCCCTGCATGGGATCACCCCCAAAAGTCATACCAGGTGTTCAAGAGTATTGTCCAAACTCTTCCTGAGCTTTCGTGGGCTTGATGATGTGACCCCTTCACTGGGGAGTCTGTTTCAACACCCAACCAGCCTCTGGGTGAAGAACCATTTCCTAACACCCAACCTAAACCTCTCACGACACAACTTCAGGACATTCCCTCAGGTCCTGTCACTGGTCACCACAGAGGAGAGATCAGTGTCTGCCCCTCCTCTTCCCCTCATGAGGAAGTTGTAACTGCAATGAAGTCTCCCCTCAGTCTCCTCTTCTCCAGGCTGAACACACCAAGTGACCTCAGCCACTCCTCATACAGCTTCTCCTCAAGGCCCTTCAGCATCTTCATTGTCCTCCTTTCGACACTCTCTAAGAGATTAATATCTTTCTTCTATTGAGGTGACTAAAACAGCACACAATATCCAAGGTAATGCTGCCACAGAGTGGAGCAGAACAAGACAATGTCCTCCCTGTCCCGGCTGGCGATGTTTTGCCTGATGCCCCTCAAGACACGGTTGGCCCTTCTGGCTGCCAGGGCACTGCTGACTCATATTCAATTTGCCATCAACCAGGATCTCCAGGTCCCTTTTGGTGGCACTGCTTTCCAGCATCTCATTCCCCAGTCTGTACGTACATCCAGGGTTGTCCCATCACAGGTGCAGAATTTGGCACTTTCCCTTGTTGAACTTCCTACGGTTGGTGATTGCCCATCTCTCTAATTTGTTGAGGTCTCGTGCAGGGCCTCAGTGCCTTCAAGACAGTTAGCAGCTCCTCCCAGTTTTGTGCAATCTGCAAACCTGCTTAGTATCCCTATCCTCTCTCTTCCTGCAGCCAAGTCATATATGAAGATGTTGAAGAGCACAGGGCCTAAGATGGAACACTGTGGAACCCCACTAGTGACAGGTCTTCAGTCTGATGTCACCCCATTTACTGTTGCTCTCTGTGTTTGACCCATGAGCCAATTGCTCACCCCACCGCATTTTGTCCAGAAGGATCCTGAGAGAGATAGTATTGAAAGCTTTGCTGAAATCCAAAGTGATTACAGCAACTGCTTTCCCTTGAACAACTAGGTGGGTTACATTGTCTTAAAAGAAAACCAGGTGTGATAAGCAGGACTTTCCTCTCATGAAGCTGTGCTGGCTGTGACTGATGACAGTGTTTTCTTTCAGGTGTTCCTCAATACCTTCCGGAATGATCTCCATAACTTTACCAGGCACTGGAGTGAGATTGACAGGCCTGTCTGTAGTTTCTGGGGTCCTTCTTCTTGCCCTTCTTGAAAATCAGGATAACATTCACCAACTTCCAGTCAGCTGGGACCTCTCTGGATTCCCAAGAGCAGTCAAAAAACATTGAGAGAGATTTTGCAATGACATTAGCCAGCTGTTTGAGGATTCTTGGATGAATCCCATTAGGCCCCATAGCTTTGTAGGGATCCAGCTGGAGCTGCACATTGCAGAAGTGTTCAGGGTTGACGGGGAGTTGATCATTCTCGCAGTCGTGGTTCTCCATCTCAGGGCATTGAGACCCCCTTGGTCTGTCATCCATATTGAAGACAGAGGCAAAGAAAGCATTAAACACTTCTGCCTTTCCTCTGTCCCTGTTTGTGAGATTGCCATCCTCATCCTCTAACGGGCCAATGATATTTCTATACTACTTATTCCCATTAAAATTTATTGTTCCCCCATTTCTGGCCAGTTTCAGCTTCAGCTGAGCTTTGGCAGCATGAATTTTCTCTCTAGATAGGCAAGCAGCATCTCTGAACTCTACTCATGTCACTTGACCTTGCTTCCCCTGGGAATAAACCTTCCTTTTATTGCCTTATTTCTAAGAGAAGATCCCTGCTCAGCCAAGCTGATCTTCTGCCTCATCTGCTTGACTTCCAACATTTGGGAATTTCCTGCTCCTGTGCCCTTAGGAGTTGATGTTTAAAAAGTGACCAGCACTGATGGACTCCAGAACCTGCAAATGCATTTTCCCAGGGGACCTTACTAATTCCCTGAGCAGCCTGAAGTCTGTCTCCAGAGCTGAGGTTTTGCTGACACTTTTCTTCCTGTCAGCAGAGATTTTTGATCACTTCATGGTCACTGTGGCCCCAGACAGCCACCAATCTCTGCTTTCTTCATGACATCTGCTTTGTTGACAATGAGCAAATCAAGGAGTGCCTCCTTCTGAGTTGGCTCCTTTAGGACCTGTTCCATAAAGTTGTCATTGAGGCTTTTTAGGAATCACATTTGCACACCTACAGAGTACTGCAGACTGAGTCAAAGTTTGGGTCATAGTGTTCTGTGAAAGATGTGTGTTTTCTCTTACTGGTTAAAATTTTCCTTCTATTCCAGGTTAAAAATGCTAGGTGGCTAAATACCACACATAAATTCACACATTGCTTACAAAACCATCAGGACATGAAAAGCACATCAATTTCTATAGCATTCAGATATTAGATATTTCTAAAAACCTTCATTTGCCTGCTTCCCAACCTTGATTCAGTCCACTTAACTATATTTTAGATGCTCCATGGAACAGTACTTTTAATGCATATAGTTGTCATATATAGTCTGCAGAGAAAGGTAGATAAATTTGAAGATCTTTTTCAGTCAATAGTGTCTTAAGTTATTTGCAGAAACATACAGATGGGATTTCTGCTGTCTTTTTAAGGCCACTTCCCTCAGAGACCACTCCCTTAAATCTCCATAATTCTTCTACTCTTGTGGTGATCCCCAGTCAGCAGTGGGACTGTCCAGTTATGTGTAATTAATGTATGGTATAGGTGTACACTGAGGGTGTCTGTGTGACAGCGTCATGTGAGCCATATTAATGTCATCCCATTAGTATAAACTGATATACCTCAGTTGTTGGCTGACAGCTGGACCTAAAGGGATGAGACTGTATACTGCTTTTGTGTGACAAAAGTGTATTCAAATATATACCAAAAAGGAGGCTGGAAAATTTAAAAATTTCTGCTTCCGGCTTAAGCATCACCAAATTATGGTCTTCATCTAAAAAATTATGTGAATTAACCCCAACTGGCATTCATAGGCCAATAAAAATGTGAATAAGAAACTAAGAACTGTCAAAATAGTAACAATTGTAGTAATTAACCAATAGCAATAATTCATTTGAAGAAATCAGGAAGAAGGACTAATCATGAAAATATCCTACCCTTTGTATCATTCTGTTTATTTATAAAGATCTCTTATATTCCCGTCTACTGCATTGGACATGCATGTTTGTGATGACACAAATACTTGCAAAGCTTACCAGATAAACTGTTTGTTCTCTTCAAACAACAAAACACTTATTTATGGTTGGATTTAATCATTATGTTTGGACTCAATGTTCTTAAAGGTCTTTTCCAACATAAATGATTCTATGATTCTCTTCTTTTCCAATATAAATGGTTCTATGATTTTCTAAGTCACATATCCTACTCTATTGAGATATGTCATCAGATTATGGAAAGAAAAAATTTTGGAACTGCTAATTAAAATTCTACAACCACAATGAAGATGGGGAAGGAACACATATCACTACAGTTATCTTGTGGCAGGCCAGTACTCCCTTTTAATCCTTATACTTTTCATTTTTGAATCCATGACATCACAGGCACTAATGAAATATCCTTTGGGCAGGAAGGAAGATACTATTCTTCTCATTTTACTGATGGATAAACAGAAATTTGAAGCAGTTAATTCAAAATTAAAAGATAGTAAAGTCAGTACTAGAACTCACCACCGTTTTGTTTACTACCCTAAATCCTTATTATCCCCAAACATAATAACAGCTGTGAAATCTTTGTTGCTACATATTTTTTCCTGTACCTACAAGGCAGAGTAAGGGATAGAAAATTCCAAACAATGGTAATCCACAAAAAAGCATCCTTGATGTCTTGTTCAGGTTTTGCATTGCAAGTTCTTCACCTGACAAAGTTACTCCCTTGCAATGGTTTTGGGAGTCTCACAGAAGGCTGGGTGTTGTTTGGTTTTAAACTATCTTGGCCATTCAGGTATTCAGTAGCAATGAGAAAGTTTAAAATTAAGAAGTCCTATGGGTTGACTTTCATGCATGACTGACATACTTCTACAGCACAGAAGGCTGACCTACCACTTTATTGCACGCGGCTGAAGTGGTATCCTGTTCCCCGTAGGTTTTCTATTTATTTTTTTATATGCTTTTCTACTAGTTTAGTAATCTGAACTAGCTCAACAAGGAACCAGATAAGTGCCAGAGCTTTCAAATGAAAAACTAGGTGCAAAATGGTGATTTTGGAGTTCCTTTGAAAATACACATCCTTCCTACTTTTCACAGTTACATGGCATTCTCTAGAATGATATTGCTCCAATATATTTTTTAGATTTTAAATTTTATGCATTCTTTTGTCCATTTTAGTAAATAGATTTTCTCCGATAAGGAGTTTCAAGCTGAAATTGGTTCTAGTAGATATAAACATCTGGTGGTAAAAGTAGACTATAAAAGATAATATTCTGAATGCATTTCCCTTAATGTCCCATTAAAGCAAGTGAAAGAAGCAGGCAGCAGAACTTTAGATAATACACTATGTAAATTGAAAAGGATCTGTCCTTATTTTAAGTAACTGTGAAACTCACACACTGAAATACAGTTCAGAGAGATTAAAGAGTCAAATAGGATGCCAAATCTATACTTTTAATGCTTGAATTAGACTATTTTCTATAAGTTCAATTATAGAAAATAAAAGGGAATTTGAAGAAGCAATTGAACTAGGTCTGTTATATAAATACAATGTTTTCTAATTAAACTGATAATTCAGGAAGGTAACCTTGAAATTAAAAGGATTTAGGAACATACAAATGCCAAGACTGAGGGTTCAATAGCCTTAATGGTCTCTTTGAGATAAGATTTATTTTTAACTTCTGATTTCAGTGGGTCTGCTGCCATTAGGAATGCTGCAATTAAAAAAAAAAAAAAAAAAAAAAAAAAGGAGAGAAGGAGAAAAAAAAAAAACAAAAAAAAAAACCCCACAAACCAAAACCAACTCTGAAAAAGCTTTGAGAAAGCAAAGAAAAGAGGTTAAATAGTCCTTTAAAAGGCACCCCTTGGAAAAGAGATACAAAATCTGTAATGACTGTGGAGTATATTATGAAAATGTAATGAAGCCTGTAAGGAGCAAGAGCCTGTAATAAAAATAGCATGCCGGGTTATCTGTTGAAAATAATCCAGAAATGTTGAAATTATGATTCACTTGTTGGGAGGGGAAAGGGGGGGAAGAAGAGAAAATAAAATAAATAAAAAGAACATAGCATGCAGGAAAGAATTGTTTTGAACCTACTTTCCCATTCCAAGATGCTATAATGGTTTAATTTCATTTCATTACTAGGACTATTTCACATCTTATTAAAAATTTTACAATAGAGAGTGAAAATGATCACCCTTTAACCATACAAAGAAATATTGGTGGATCTCTTTTCCTTTATATGGCAGCAGATACGGCTTAACAGTCCTTCTCAGTTCAGTCCTCCAGATTAAGTGAGTATGGTAGATTTAGCCTGACTGCCCAGTTCACCAGAATCCTTAATTATCTTTAAAATACTTGGTTATATCTCATTATCTGAATGTATCTCCCTATCTCCACTTTGAGCTCCTTGTTCTTTTATCTACAGGTTGAGATGCAACTTAGCTTAACAAGGATGTAGCTTTTCAAAACCACATATTTTACCTTCTTTCATTCCTATAGGTATGATCATACTGCAGGAAGCTGTTTGGAACATTCTACTCTTTTTGTTTCTCATATATGTTGCTGAGTAAAATGTCTCATTTTAATTTTTGCCTGTTAGAATCTATGGTCTGTGCTTAAATTATTGTGATGCTAACACAATTATCATATATTCTGTAGGCTTAGAGAGTACTCAGCAAAGATTTCTCTTCTTCTGAGGACATTTTAGTATTTTTATGAGAAATGCTGAAGGTCAGAAATTAGTTGCAAAGGTCACTGATTCACAGATTGCAAAATTGTTAAGTGTAGTAACAGCAGGAAAAGTATGCTGTTGCTGTATGTGTAAATGTCAAGTCAGCTGCTGTTGAGATAAAAAGCATGAACATAATCAAAGATCTCTGCATGGGTATAAAAGAAACCAATTAAATGACATTTATTGTGATTTCTGCACTAAGGAACAAAATAAACCTGTGTATGGAGTGCTAATTTCAGTGACTAGCCAGTACAATTCTCGTCCCAGTTCTCTTCAATATCTTTATTAACAATTTGGACGCAGGACTGGAAGGGATACTAATCAAGTATGCCAACAACACTAAGTTGGGAGGAGCTGTTGACTCCCTCAAGGGCAGAGAGGCCCTGCAGAGACCTCAACAAATTAGAGAGATGGGCAATCACCAACTGTATAAAGTTCAACAAGGGAACGTGTCAGATTCTGCACTTGGGACAGGACAACACTGGTAGTATGTCTAGACTAGAGCACAAGATGCTGGAGAGCAGCACTGTAGAAAGGGAGACCTGGGGGTCCTGATCGACAGCAAGTAGAACATGAGTCAGCAGTGCCCTCACAGCCAGGAGGGCCAACTGTGTCCCAGGGTGTCGCGATCCAAGAAGGGAAGAAAGAGACAGCACATTCCAGGAGGGCTGAAGGCTTAATGGCATTTATTGAGGGGAGAGGAGGACTTATATAGGGGTCTGAGGGAAGGTTCTGGAATTAGGGAGGAACGGGGGTGGAACCTGGACATATAGGGATGGAAAGGACTGGAACATAACCAAACTAGGAGAGAGAGGGGAGGAGACCACCATATAAGGATTAGGTTCCATGCACCAAATAACAACTAATCAAGAACTGGGGTAAAACGAGCCAATGGGGAACGAGAATACAGATGAACAATTGAAAAAATGATTTCTACTATTCCATTATACTAGTCTTTAACTATCCTATGAACTTTTATAACCGGAAAACATGGGCTTTTTCTCTTTAGTCACGACAGCTGGCTCCATGTTGAGTGCACCATTTCTGCCTTCTTTCTTCCCTCCAGATCACAACATTTCTCTATGTTGGTTCATTTCCATTCAGCACCCACACTGGGGGGCATCAGGCACAGCATCACCAGCCGGTGGAGGGAGGGGATTGACCTGCTTTGATCTACACTGGCGTGGGCTCACCTTGAATATTGTGGGCAGTTTTGGGCACCACAACATAAAAAAAAAAACAAAACATAATTTATTAGAGAGTGTCCAAAGGAGGGCAACAAAGATGGTGAAGGGCCTTGAAGGCAAGCTGTATGAGAAGAGGCCTGAGGGCACTTGGTCTGTTCAGCCTGGAGAAGAGACCTCATTGCTGTCTTCCAGCATCCTCATGAGGGGAAGCAGAGAAGCAGGCACTGACCTCTTCACTCTCCTGATCAGTGACAGTATGCAAGGGAATGGCATGAGGCTGAGTCAGAGGAGATTTATGTTATATATTAGGAAAAAAACAATATCACCCAGAAGGTTACTGAGCACTGGAACAGGCTCTCAAGGGAAGTGGTTGCAGCACCATCCAATCTGAGTTCAAGAAACATTTGGACAACACTCTCAGGCACATGTGATTCTTCGGGTGTCCTGCACAGGGCCAAGAGTTGGACTTGATGATCCTGATGGGTCCCTTGCAATTCAGCACGTTCTATGTTTCTGTCTTGACCACTGAAAGTATATTGCTTTGTCTCACCAGATTTTCATCTGCCATTGCTGGTCAGAATTTCCCATTTGTGATATCCTGTAGTATATACTGGGCAATGATACTTACCACAAAAAGATAGTGACCCAACAAAGACAAGTACCATTTCTCAAAAGAAATTTGGACAGACCCACTGTAATCCTAAAAATATCTTTTCCTTGAAAGAGAACAGTCTCATGACAAGTAATCCTCTCAGATCTTCAGGAGAAAGAAGGCATAATGAAGGGACATATTGCAATGAAGTATTGTGGGTTTTCCAGTTCTTTGGCAGTATATTTGTACAACCATCATCCTTTTATAAAAAACCTTATTTTTGTATAGCATGTAATTTTCTAGCAAAACACATTTTTTGCAATGTAGCCCATCAATCTCTGTGAAAGTATGTTTAAGAAATTGCAAAGCATTTGAGCAGTGACAAGTGAGGAAAAAAAGGTGTGAGAAGCAGTTCTATGACACTAAGCGGAAGGAAGTCTGCAGTTCCTGGGGGACCTGGTGAACCAGGTTGTCCCCCTGCAGCCCTTGAATAACCATGGTGCAGCACACACCTACACTGCAGCCCATGAAGGACTCCATGCCACAGCAGGCAGACATGCCCTGAAGGAAGCTGCAGCTTGTGGAGAGGACCAGGAAGCCATCCTTGACCTTTAGCGCACAATGGAATAGCATGTGCAAATGTTGAAGTTCTGCTAACTATAATTTACTCTTTTTACAGTCATTATCATAGGTAAGTAAGTAGACAATATGGAAATTAGAACCTTAAATATTTAGAGAAAGAGAGCTTGAGGCTCCCACTCTCCCTGTTCTCCAAAAATTTGGCTTTCTGTGGAATAAAATTCAGCATAAATTTCTTAAGGCTTGATGTTCAGGCTTTGTAGAAAATAGGAAGTACAAATAATTATTTGTATATTGTTTTTTTCCTTTCACAGAACAAAAAAATAAAATTACTGTCCTCTAAGGACTTATGGAAATCAATTGATAGAGGTGGTGTGAATGAATAGTATAGTTAACCTGAAACAAGAATGTAATTTAGATATATCCGTTGTGTACAAGCTCTTTAGCAGGAAAACTACACTTTTAAACAGTCTTAGAACACAATGGTTATCTCTGAAAATATTTTTAGTATGTGTAGTACATCTTGGAATGGCTCAATTTGTTTTATAGCTATGACTTACATTTTAAATTTTATTTGAAAAGAAATCTTTAGGAGTCAGATCATTTGCAATTCTGAAGCATTCAAGTTTTTGACAGTTTTCACTGTCTCCTGAGGGCAGGAAACTAGTCTTTGCACCAACTCTGAAATAAACTACTTGAAAAAATATTTTTCTTAATAATTTTCTGTCTATTCTGTTACTGATGCTGCACTACCACTCATGGATGACAAACCTCTAGTAGCTGGTAGTTTATTTGCACATATTTCTGATACTGATTGTTAACTGTTGTGCAGAAGAATCTGTAAACTATTCTCACAGGAGGACACTCCTGAAATGTTTCCCTTGTTTCTGAACCACAGAATTAAGATAGCACTGAATTTCTGAGATCTTGCTGTGCTATCCCCCAAACTCATTTACTTAAAATGAATTTTACTTTAAACCAAAGCACTTCATTACTTTATGAATTAATTGTGTTGTTCTTAATGTTCAGAATATTGTTTTATAACTGCAATAACATATTCCAGTAAGGAAGTCTAACCTAACTCCTGTCTTTAATAGTATAAATCACTTGGCTTTGGTTCATGGATCTGCAAGGAATGTAGTTTACAAAAATATACAGAGTCGGGTAACAGGATTCTTTCTCAAAGTAATTTTTCTTTGAAGTTTAGTTCTTGTTATTTCAAGTGTGCCTTTATTAAAACAATCAACTCTTTATTACCTGTAGCACCACAACGAATAATAAACAGTATCCTGTGGTTGATCATCACACAACAATTCTAATAGAAATAATAGTCTGAACCCTCCGTAGCATAGAGTGTCTGTAATAAAGCCTCAGTTCTTCAGGCTTCTTCTCAGCCTGGAAAAGAGCAGATTCTAGGAAGATTTTATTGCAGCCCTCCAGGGAGGGAGGAAGCCTACAAGAAAGCTGCAGAGGAACTTTACAGAAAGACATATAGTGATAGGACAAGGGGTAATGGCTTTAAAACTGGATTTAGTTTGGATATTAGGATGAAATTTACTGTGAGGGTTGTGAGACACTGGAACATGTTGCCCAGAGAAGCTGTCAGTGATCCATCCCTGGGAGTGCTCACGGCCAGGTTGGATGAGGCTTTGAGCTTAACCTGGTCTAGTGGAAGTTGTCCCTGCCCACGACAGAACAAGGGGTTTGAACAAGATGACCTTTATGGTCATTCTATTATTCTATGATAACATTACTACTGTGTAGTAGCAGTTTTAAGACAGAAATAATAACACAGCCTTACACAGAAGAAAAACAGTCATGGTAGGGAATTTGTATTTGTCATAGTGTTATAGGTATTCCAAAATACTGCTGAGTCTATGTATAGCTACTCAAAAATATAATTCAATTAAAAGTACTTCATGACTTTTCCTTGTCTGAAATTTGGACAGCTTAAAATTAGCCAAGACATCTGATCTCCTCTTGGTCTGCACCCTGTGCTATAACTGCTGCAAGGCTACCCAGAGGAACAACTTTACTCTCATCTGTACTCAGGTCATTATTAAAAATATATATATATATATATTTTGAATTAGTATACTATAGTAATCAATTTATGTTTATTGCTTTATTATTTAGCAGGAAGACTCTTGCCTCAAACAGGAAAGTAGATTCGATATCTTTAGGCACATCATGTTATCATAGAAGATATGTTAAAAACTGCTTGATTCAAAGTCAAATGTGATGTAGCAGAACTAAATGATTAAACATCTGTTGTAGAAGCCTCCTTGCTTAATTTTAAATATATGATGATATAGCAGTACTTTGAAATTTATGTAAGATTGAAAGCTTTTGATTGGTCTGTGTTTTTCAGAAAAGTCCAGGACTAGAACTAAACAGTCCTGCTCCCAGGACTTTGAAACAATATTAATGAAAGCCAGTTCTGACCCTACCTGTTAATTTTAAGAACAATATTGTCTTGTTGTTAAGACACCTAAATTTAGTGATGCCATTCAGTTACTACTTTATATTGTATTGACACTGACTGAAATTTATCTGCGATGGGGCTAATAAGTATGGTCATCTCCCGTTCCTTTTTGATCAATTAGAAACAGCGCTTGATTTGGTTTGTGGGTTTTTGTTTGTTTCTTTAATCATATCTGTCTATAATTAAAATAGCCCTTCTAGAGCTGCATTCACAGCTTATAAAAATAAACAAAATACTCTCTGGCTCAAAAAAATCTATGTTGATGAAGAGTGAGGATTTCATTCAGGCCAGTCAAGTCCTGATTCTGAGAAACCACAGTCCAAGCAGCTTAACTGTTTTTGTTTCATATATATGTTCAAATTAGCATTATTATTTCTAGTGACAGTCCTGGCACTTAAATATCACATACAAAAGTTTTATAATTTTTTAAGAGTTCTTTCATTTGTTTCTTTTTTGTTTGTTTCTTCTTTCTCTATTTGTCTCAACTTCTACATTAATTTTCAAACTTTGAAGTAGTGACAATTAATGACTCCTTCCTAAATATAATTTTGAAGTACAAAAATGGATAAATAACAAAATTGTGAAGACAGCCTTACACAGTGATTTTAAAGTGAGAATTTGATATTGAACATTCAGAAATACAAAATTAAAATGATGGCATGGAATGTTTTCCTGGTTTTTCTTCATTTTTCTGTGATACAGATTCTGATGTCAATTTTTACAAAACATATCTTCTGAAAACAGATATTGAAAGTTATTATTTTAGATAGCAAAAATATTTCCAAAATAAGGAAATTAATTTATGCAGGTAAAAATAAAATATTGTAAATAGTCAGCGTCCAGTACAAAGTAAGCTTACACATTAAGTTTGAATTAGAATTCTAGTCTTACAGACACACAGGAGGGCTTTTCAACTGACTAGAAACTCTTTAAAACCAAATTTCTCTTTGAAGAAAAGGATTAATAAAACCCAGAAAATTATATACATCTATACTTACTATATGTCAGTTACTAAATATTAGATCAGCTATATGGGAAAGTATACTTTCCACTCACCCGCCCACTCCCAGCATTGCAGACAGTTCTGTGATTTTGGGTCTCAAAGCACAGACTTTCTTTTGTTTCAGTATGTTTTCATTCTCAAAGTCAAGAGTTATTCTTCCCGGATCTGATGTTAATAAAATATTTGATACAACCAATTCAAAGTACACCTTCATGTGAATTATTTAGTCTAATTTGGGCTGCTTATATAAATTTTTTTATGAATATGGCAACAGAAAAATATTTATGTCAGTGACTGATCACCTTTTGCAGGAACACATCCACGGCATGTTTAGCACACACCGATGCCATGCATTTTTAATTAAAGGATTTTTTTTTCAAGAAATCTCTCTATATTTAATTTTTCCTATTATTGAACTCTGGATTCATTAAAATAAGTTGAAAAACTTGTTAAAACTAAGACCTTCCTTTCCAAAATATCAGCTACCACAAATATATATGGGTTCTATCTAGATTCATATTTGTAAATTACTGATTCGTATTGGTAAATTGGAGGTATAACCATGAAAATAGATTTACTTTTATCAGAGTTTATATTTTTACAAATCTCATTCTTATATGAACATACTTAAAATAATCTAGTAATTATACCATTTGATGTTCATTTTTCTAGAGATTTTGACTGCTAATAAAATAAGAAATTTATTATAGAAATTTACCTAAGCTCCTTTGCTTTACAAGAGCCTTATGAGAAGTGGAATGTAGCCAACAACCTCATGAGAAACCCATTCCAGAATTACTAACTGAACAGCTTAACATGGGTTGATTTGATGAACTTAGAAAATTCTTAAGTGTTGTTAGTAAAAACACAGTTTGATCAAACAGAGCTTTTCAACTGAAGAAAGAATTGGCTCACTAATTTGTTGAATTTCTAAAAGTTAATATTGGAAGTGTAATCACTACAAATACAGTGAAATAAATTTACATTGAATCCTCAGCCCAATAAAAATGTCCAATAGAGGCTTTGTAAGAGGCATATAATAAATATACACTTTAATAAATTACAGACATACACTTTTGAATGGACAAATCATAAATCCACCCTCTTGAAGATCAGCACATCAATTCTAATAGAAATTACATGAGCAATAAATGAAATTGCAAGCTGGTTTTAATTAAAAGGTAATAGTGCAAATATGTAAAATATATTTTTTCAAAATCACATTGTAGTGCCTCAGCCAACTATAACTACCATCAGAAAAGCTGAAAATAAATAGCTTTCATTGCACTTAGTTTAACTACAGCAGTTTTCAAAGGAAGCATTTAAATAACCAGCAGTATATCAAAGTTCCTATCAGGCCTTCTGGATTGATACTTACAAAATACTAAAATGTATGAAACACAGTATAATTTAACGTAATTTGTTATGAAAAATATATTGAACATATATGGTACTCTGTCAATAATTTCTAGTTACAAATAAGAAAATAGGCATTATTATAAATATGCAAATTACAGTATATGGAATGTCTACGCAAAGCATGAACCATAAATTCAGGTGGCATTTAGGATCTATTAAAAATTAAAAGGCTGATAACTGCAGAGAACAGACCAGATGCTGGGCTGCACCACAGTACTACAATTCTTTGTCTTCATCTGACAGAACTCTGGAAGATTCACTTTAACCTTGGTTTAAGTAGTGACTAAGAGCACTTAGATTTAAATAACGTTCTCTGGTTCTTCCCATTTCTTCTATTTTCTTTTAGAATAGAGAGAACTTATGCTACAGACTGCAGAGATGCTAAGCAGTGACTAAGGGAACTTGCTTATCAATTACTTAAAGGTGAGTGTTTCAACATTGAAATATAAGTACAAATTTTTAGCTGGGCATTTTTATTTCCATAGCTCTAAATACAATTTGATTTGGAGGGAACCCTATTGAGGAAAATGGTATTCCAGAATCTTTGGTTTGCATAGGACAGTATCATCTAGAACACTAGGGAAAACTCACTGAAATTAAAATTCCAACCTTTCTCATATGCCATTAACTAATCATTGTATCCCTTTCTAGATGCTTGGGACTAACGATTTATTTACGGCAGAATTCTTTACATTGCTTTGTGAATGTGGTAATATTTTTTTCTAAATACTTTGACTCTTCTAAAAATTAGTGGAAACCAAATTCTACAACAATCAGTGCCAGAGCATTATAAACAAATGCACCAGGAAAAAGAAGTAGACAGTAGATGAAAAGATTCACTCATTTTTTCAAGTCTAGATTCTAATATGTCTGGGAACTGCCCTTTCAGCAAGATGGTGGAAATAAAATTGTTATCATGTTGCTCTCAAAAGTCTGGACAAGAAACTTGGTCTTGATAAAGTGTGAGTATGTTCTGGGATGCTGGAAATAATCCAAAATGCTCTTTGATCAGTGGTGGGAGAAATAGTGTAAGCATAATGGGAATATTAACTATATTCTGTTTTTGTCTTCTCTACACAACAACACAAATGCTTTCTAATCTTCTATAAATGATCAGAGTAGGCAACTGGACCATTTCTGGATATTTTTGTCAGTGTTTAAAAAAAAGAGCTTATGCAAATATTAGCAAAAAATTTTATCCAAAAAGCATTAAATCATAAATTGTAAAGGTTATTAAAAATGCAAAAATTGCCAATGGGAAGTTAATAGGTGGCTAAACATGTATCCACAGGGTACCTGTCTCTAAAGAAATCCTCTAAATGTCATTAATTATTTATATCATAATTCTCATCCTCGTTCATATATTAAATGTGAATAAAAAAATAAGCATTCTGTACATATATTGGGTTTATCTTATATATAAAGCAAATATTTTTTCAGTGTCTTTATTTAAGTTTTTCTGACTGTATCACACATTCATTTGCAAGCTTTTTTGCTTCTTTCTGCAGTCAATAGTCTGGACTTCATGCCATCTACAAGTTTCTCTCACCTAAGTTAATGTATTTAATCTTTAGGGTCCCTTTATATTAAATTGACAGAAAATTAATTGATTTGTTCCACCTAACATTGATTCTTTTGGCAAAAGTCACCTTGAGAAAACTTTTTTCTGCTAGGATTCAATTCAAGGATTGAAATAATTGAGAAGACTAGTAGGCACTGGAGCGTGAAGAGCCCTTCAAAATAAAATTATCAACTCTCTACTGACTGTACTGAACAGAACTCTGACTGTAATCTGTTTCACATGTAGATACTCCCTTTAAAGACACACAGTAAGATGAATCCCCCCTCCAGTTCTGTGCACATATTTGTATTTCTATTGACTGTTTAGGAAACCTAGATGACTTTCAGATGTCTAAAGTTAGGTGATGTGAAGCCCATTCTCAACACCTAGAAAACCCTCCCTATAAATTTTAAAACTCACAGTGCAGAAGTTCTGTAAAATTTCCAAAATCAATGACTATAGCATTTACTGGGGTTGCAAGATACCTGCACACAGATATTCTTCAAGATATTTACATGATATTTTTCACATAGAAAGATTTGAAGATGCATCTTTCACCTCTTCAATAAATAAAGAACAAAATGTATTACAGTTTTTAATTTATTGCTCTTTTCTGTTATAATTAATTAACTTTGAATGGCTTAATTAAAAACAGTTCACACCAGAGAAAGATTGGTAAACCCAGATAACAAAGAAAATCAGAAGTTTGTTACTCAGGCCATGAGTAGGAAGACAGGAGGAGCTTTAAAAGAGTAAGGAAACTAAACAGAAGCAATGACAATGACAGACATCCTATGAGTTTCCTGCTGGGATTATGTATTATTTAATCAGTGACAAAATTACAAGAGCCTGCACATTTGATGTCTCACCATGGGAACGCAATAACCATTGTGCATGTTCACAATTTCCAAAGCAAACTGGCAAAGAGAAAGAAATACATAGAATAACACAATGGAGTAATAAGACTTTTTCAATAATTGAAATTCAGGTGGTGAATTATTCAAATAACCATTTTTATATTGTAAAGCAGCAGATACAGACAACACGATAAACTGCATATATGTATTACTTGTACTCAGAAAATGATTTGTAGAAAGCTACAGATTCTAGTTTTGATCAAAAGTTTCTGAATGTCACGTAAGAAAGTTTAAAAATGCAAATCAGAACATTTGGGTAAACTACCAGGATTTAGGGATCAAGAAATTTGTGAAGACTGAAAACGCACAGCTGAATCCTCACAAGCTAAGCCTATGCTAGCAAATTAACTAAAATTGTCTATCACTGAGGACAACTCTGTAGAACAACCTGCATTCAAACTCCCTTATGCTCCAGGACACCAAGAATATCACAACTGTGCCTTTTGGGGGTCATCCATAGTCAGTGTTAACTCTACAACTATCCCAAGAAATGCTATAGGAGACTGTCACTGATAAAAGCTTTTCAGGGACCATTCTAGAAAACTAATAGAATATGAAATACATTGTCCAGAAGCATTATCAGAAACTCTTTTATTTACTAATACAGATGTAACCAAAGGCTACGCTGCTGATGTTGTTTACTGTTCCATTTACTTTTTAACTCTTTACTTATAGCTTAGGCAGCTTGCACAACTGTGCATTCAATAACCTCTCTAGGTGGTCATTCTGTGATTTCTGAGTCTGACGCCCTTGAATATTGAGTGCATATCTTGCACTCTTTAACAACTCATTTTGGTATGCTGCTTCTCTGTTCATTAGGGTATACTAATTGGAGACTCCTGCCTATCTGTTGCACCAGTTCATAATCTCAGGCTTACTTGTGAGTTGTGAAGAATAAAGTATGGCTCAAAAAGGCTTCATTAGAAATGCCTGATAGTCCACTATATGATTTTCATTTTAAGTTGCTTAGCAACCTTTCTATGGTATCAATCCCTGCGTACAGATTGGCAAAGGCTCTACAAAGGGAAAACAGACAATCAAGGAAAGGGTGACATCTGAAAGAAAAATCTGCATATAAAGGGATTAATTTATTAAACTTATTTTTGTGAATTTGTGCATGGCTGTTCATTTGTTCCCTGATTATTAGTAGAAGAGCAAAGATGCCATTGTGGTCTGTGCACCTGTGTGGCCTAAGATGAAGCCAGGAATGAATGGATTTTTTTAATAAAACATTTAAAGAGAAAGGGACTTGTGTCATGACAGCTGTAAGCTGAAATGTAGACTAAATGCAAAAATCCATCCACTCTTCCCTCAGACTTCCTGAAGGGCTATTTGGTTATTACTGCATGCTTCTTAGACAGAAAAATTTTGAGAGTTAGTAATAGGCTTATTTTTAATATTGTCCAGTTTTTTTTCACTTGTAGAAGTTTCATAAATGAAAAGTTGTGGAGTTCTGGAAACTGGAACTGCTCTACAACACAGACTCAGGTATGTACCACAGACTTGAAATTAAAGACACTTCTAACTTGTTTTAATTTGAATAATTATAGCAAAGACAGAGTTTTGTGGAAAATCCTGCATAATTGTGTGCAAGCATAGATATCTGGATATAGTTACTGTATTGTGTCACAGAATATTATCAAAAGTATCTATTTATGGTGATGTCTACTTACATTTGGAGTAACAACAACAACACCAACAGAAGTAACGTACCCAAGACAGCATAAAATTGTCAGCTGCTTCCAAACAAAGACCAAATGTCATACCTCTTTTTGCCTGCCTTTTGATAAAGGCCATGTGTTGTTCCCTTATGCATTCAACTAGAGCCTTAATGCTTTGAAGTAGTTTTTCACAGGCATGGGAACGGATCATCAAATGAACAGTTATAAGGCACAGAGAGCTCCCATCCAGCTTCAAACACTTCTGTCTCAGTATGCGACTCCTGTGATTCTTATCTCAGATGTCCATTCAGTGCCCTCACTAATGGTGTGAGGAAATTTAGTTTAAATTTTTCTGCCTCTTTTTATATTGTACAAGATGGAATTCAGCAACTGAAGACAGCGATCAGAACAAGACACAATACTCTTCAACTATTGGACAACTAAAATTTAGACTAATGATATGGAAAGGATTATGATCAGGGGGGTAAAAGCTATAGAAGTACTAAACCTCTCATAAACCCATTTTTTAATTTATTCCTTAGGTATTCCACATGCCAGAGGGATACTCAATTACTAACAGCTACTGAAACAAAAGGCATAAATTAGGATTTACCTCAATGACATTTTGATTTCTAAGTCTTGTGTCTGAGCCTCTGACTTCTCTGTCTTGATAAATAAAGCCTTACCTTTTGTTACTATAAATTTTGACTAGTTTTGCTGCAAGACAAAATGAACTCAGTTAAATTCGGGCTGATGATGAAGAGCTCATTGTTCTGAACACCTGAAGCAAACACTTCCTGCTTAGGGTAGATGATTCAGTGCTGGTTTCTGTGGCTTGTGGGCAGCCATCCACAATGACATGTCCCTCAGAGCTTGGTCTGTGTTACTGGAACTTGAATAGTTTACCAGGTTGGAAAGATGCTGGTACCACTACAGGAAAAGTCAGGTATAGTTGTCAGATCTGTGAAGAGATTGTGAGATGGTGTCACTGTAGAAATCTGAGAGTATTGAATCCTTGCAATAAGTGCTCTGGGTAAGGAGCTCCTGGCTCCTATATCCTATTCTGTATACAGTGTGATGACAATGAAGAAAGAGAAAACTGTGTATATCTTGTCTATATATATATAGTATTGTATATATCTCTGGCTATATATCTTCCCAGGCACTCAGAACATCCTTTATATATCCTTTATCAGTCCTATCTGCCCCTAGTTAGCCTAGTTAGCCCTTCCTCCAGTCTGTATCTTATATTAGAGGTCTTCTTCCACCTTACAGGGCAAAGTGAGAAAACACTACCATCCTACATACCACTAAGTGAGACAGAAATCTTCAGCTGCCAGCATCTATGTGCCCTTATAGCAAGAAAGTAAACATGTCACTCATCAACCACACTGCACTACAGGTAGCAACTATAATATCTATTGGCTGAACATATGTGATATCTGCATGATCTACCTAATTGGTTTTGCTGTGACAGATGGGAACCATAGTGTCCAGGTGTACTGTTTTTAGCAAAATTTCTGCTTCCGTAAGACTAGAAGCTGTGACTCCTCTTTCAGAATGGTCTTACAGAGGCTACAGCTTTTTGTCCATGTAAACTGAATCTTCTAGATTCTAGATACTTCATCTGGGGTAAGGGGAGAGAGGTCTTGCTAGCAGAGAAGCAAAAATATACCTCCAAGGTTTGTGTTTTTTGCTAAACAGAGTAATGATGGATTTGAAGGAGCAAGACTAAACAGTAATATGGAAGGAAGAGGTGGGAGGAGAAGGTTTCAGTGTGATACCTTGCAGCACTTTTCATTCATGATGTTGTCTTGTCATCTTGATAAAGCTGAGTCACCTGAATCACTCCAGCTGAAGGCTGTCTGTTCATAATATCTTCCATTGTGTAAATAGGGAAAGAAGATGTCTGCCTTTAGGCAGCTTTCTCATTATTAAATGCAGTTTTGAAAAAGCTCTAGCCTAAACTGAGATCTCTATTTTTAGGAAACTGAATCACATCCCAACAGAAACAACTGTGGAAGTACAGTGAGTGGTCATTGTGAGCCAAAAGATCATGCTGCAGTCTCTCTCTCAATTTTCCTACAATAAATATGAGAATACTTTAACAAAAATAATCTATGGTTGATGTGCTATTGAGCTTTCAAAAAAAAGAATCGTGGGGGAAAAAAACACAGAGAAAAAAATCATTATTACTGTAGCAATTAGCAACTGAGAGAGGAACTACACAGCCTCTGAGTCCTACCTAGATATTGCATGTCAGAAATGTTAGAAGGTAATGTCAATTAATGCATTATAGATGCTGTACAGCCGTCAGACCTCTTATTAGCACATTTTCATTTGCTGCATTTGGCTAGAGTCTGGAACACTGACATTTAAAACTAATCTATTGGGAGAAGAGCTTCCAAGACTAAAATTAAAATTGTGTGTATACCTTTCAAGAGTGCAGTTGGGAAGCAAGATATTTTCCAGCATCTAAATATGTGATTAAACAAAGACTCCTTAATTATAGTATGCTCATTAACTCATACTTATAATAAATGCCCATCTTTAATTATTTATATGATTGAATTCATGTTGCTGAATAATGTGCTTCAAATGACTTCTTTTTAAAGCAAAACCATTACTTTGCATATTGCCATTGTAAATGTAGAGAGGTGGTAATAACTCACTGGATTGCAGGGCTGAGGTTTTGGGGTTTTTTAATGGAAAACTACATATTATATCAGTATAATTTTATGCCAAGTTTTATATTAATGAAGATGGCAAAAAATGCCCTGCAATAGGGAACCATAGGATTTATTTGAGGGAGATTGTTCTCAATAAAGTATCATTTCAGCTTTTGTTCAATCCAAGCCTTGTCCTTGTGAACCTGGAAACTTCTATGCAGGTAGGTGATTCTTCTGTCTTCTTTTTAAGTATATCTAATCTTGTTTT
Organism: Margarornis squamiger; assembly: GCA_035222235.1. Lineage (NCBI taxonomy): Eukaryota > Metazoa > Chordata > Aves > Passeriformes > Furnariidae > Margarornis > Margarornis squamiger. The sequence continues at coordinate 65,823,464 of JAWWTY010000001.1, read as the reverse complement.
CAGCAACAGTGAGGAGATATATATGATATATTCAGATGATAATAGTTACGCTGTTATCATTCTGCTATTGTCATGTCCACATCAGCAGATGATCTCATTTGTCAGTTTCTCTTTTGTCTATGAAAAGTTGTGAAATACAATTTGGAAGCTAGGCTCAAATTTACCCTTTAGCTATAACTGCTGTATAGCAGGGTAGGAGTTCTGAGCTTTTGCATTTGAGTCATTAATTCTTGGGGTAGCCTAGAAATTCCGTGTGAAGCTATCTGCATAGTTGAGATAATAGACGGACTGGAGACAAGTTTATTGTCTGAACTCAGAATATCACAGAATCACAGAATATGATGAGTTGGAAAGGAGCCACAAGGATCATAGACTCCACCTCTTAGCCCTGCAAAGGACAATCCCCAGGAGTCATACTATGAGCCTGAGAGTATTGTCCAAATGCTTCTTGAACTCTGTCAGGTTTGGTGCTGTGACCACTTCCCTGGGAAGCCTGTTCCAGTGCCCAACCACCCTCTGGGTGAAGAACCTTTTTTCTAACATCCAACCTAAACTTCCCCTGACACAACTTCAGGCCATTTCCTTGGGTCCTGTCACTGGTCACCACAGAGAAGAGATCAGTGCCTTCCCCTTTTTCCCCCGTGAGGAAGCTGTAGACTGCTCTGAAGTCTCCCTTCAGTCTCCTCTTCTCCAGACTGAACAGACCAAGTGACCTAAGTCACTCCTCACATGTCTTCCCTTCAAGGAACTCTTAGTCATCTTCCCAACAAAGCATCTGACCAATTTGCTGAGGTTTTTGTTTTGTTTTGAGGGGGTTCTTTGTTGTTTTTTTTTTTTTTTCTTTCTCTTAGTGAAACTGAGCATAGAGCTTTTATCAGCAACAAACTGTTACCTGCAGTTGGCTTTAGTTTTCTAAGTACAGGTCTGTACTTATGATCACAGAATTGTTTACATTGGAAAAGGTCTTAAAGATCAGAGTCTGACCATTTACAGCATTGCCAAGTCCACCACTAAACCATGTCCCTAAGCATTCCAGCTTATCTTTTAAATCCTTCCAGGTCTGCTGACTCAATCACTTTCTTAGGTATTCTGTTCCAATGGTTGACAATATGTTCAGTAAAGAAATATTTCCTAATATCCAATCTAAACCTCTCCGGGTGCAACTTGAAGTAATTTCCTCTTCTTATCATTTGCTATTTGAGAGAAAAGGCTGATCCCCATCTTGCTAAAATCTTCTTCTAGATGCAGAGAGCAATAAGATCTCCACTGAAATTCCTTTTCTCCAGGCCAAAAAAATCCAGCTCTCTCAGATGCTTCTCATAAGACTTGTATTCCAGTCCCTTCACCAGCAAACTGTGTGCCTCTCCAAGCCATGAACAGCCAGTTTCTCCAGGAGAATGCTGTGTGAAATGCATAAAGTCCAAGCAGACAAAAGTCACAGTCTTTCCCTCACCTCCCAGGTCACCTTGTCATAGATCAGGCTGGTCAAGCAGGACCTGCCTTTCAGAAACCCATGTTAGCTGGGCCTGATTATTTATGTTAGCTGGTTGTCATGTACGTGCCACAGGATGGCATGCAAGATTGTCTCTTTACACTGAAGCAAGTGCCAATATAAAATAGGCCATTTTTTTATCTCAATAATTCTATTAAATGAAAGTTCAAATTTAGATGTTAACTTTATTCATGGTCATTTTATGCCCATTTGTTCTTGCACTAACATTTATCCTGTACCTTTAATAACTCTTATTTTTACAGGCTACTTTTTACTACTGTCTTTTCAAGATTCATTTTATCTGGTTTAACAGCACTAGTAGCTCTTGTAGCTGCAATTCCTAGCATAACTTTTATAGTTTCCTAATCACTCACACCACTTTTATCTGAATGTCTTACAAATTTCTTTTTCTTACCTGGAAAACCAGTTATCAGTCATACTCTAGACTACAACTCATAAACGGCAAGGTACTATTGGCTCTCATGGGACAAGATCTGGATAGATTGGACCATTGGTCAATGATTTAACAAATCCAAATGCTGGATTTTGCACCTAGGATCAAGTATTCCTGGGCACATAGGATGGAGTGATGCTGGGCACAAGTATACATTGGAAGAAGAGTGGGTTAAAGACAGCCCTGCATAAGGGGATCTGGGTGGCCAGTGGACAGCAGACTCAATAGCAGACAGCAGTGTGCCCTGGCAGCCAAAATAGCAAAATGCATCTTGGGGTGTACCAAACAAGCATAACCAGCCAGTCAAAACAGGTAGTTATCTTGTATTCAGCACTGGTGTGCTGTGTACAGTTCTAGGCCACACAGTGCTATGGAAATCGAATGCATCCAGAGGAATTGGAAGGAATGTCCTATGAGGAGTAGCTGAGGACTTTGTGTTTGTCTAGTCTGGAGAAAAGGAGTCTGAAAAGGTGACCGCATTGCTCTGTACAGCTTCCTGAGGAGGGGAAGTGGAGACAGAGGTGCTGAGCTCTTCACTTTGGTATCTAGTGATAGGAAGCATTTCTTTACCAAGAGGGTGGTCAAACACTGGAACAGGCTCCCTGGTGAAGTCGTTGATGCCCCAAGCTTGTCAGTGTTTAAGAAGCATATGAACAATAAAACATGCTTTAACTTGCTTAAAAACATGCTTCAACTTTTGCTCAGCCCTTTAGTGGTATGCAATTGGACTAAATGACTGTTGTAGGTCCCTTCACCTGAAATAGGGTATTTCTATTCTATTCTATTCTATTCTATTCTATTCTATTCTATTCTATTCTATTCTATTCTATTCTATTCTATTCTAATTTTGTTCTACATGTTTGTATAATAATTCTAATACCTAATGGGAGTAGCTGGGCACATTTTACACTTTCCCTTTAATTTTTCCAGTTCTTTGTTAATTTGGCAGAGTACAGTCATGGTCACTGAAGTAATATTCTATTGATTAGCTTTTAGTTAATTTAGTAGAAACTCACTCTTTAAGTTCCTATACACATGACCCCACTAAATTTTGTCTCATTTATACTACTGTATTCTGGAAGACAATGTCATTATTGCCTTATATGATATTCAGGTCTTGTTCTGTTTTAATGATGTCTCCCAAGAAACAAGGGTAGAAAGAATTCAGAACAGAGAGAAGCACTGACTGATAGCTTTCTGTTTTAATAGCATGAAACTACAGAGAAATAAAAAAGTTTAGTAAATATAAAAGGTCTAATATTATTAGAAATAGTATCTTTCCTTAATTTAATCTTATTCTCTTTTTAACTCCCACACTGTCTCTCTCCCGGTGTTACATCTGTTATATAGCATTTCTAAGAAGCATATGACTTCCATACATTCATTTCAGTGTTCTGTCTGAGGATACAAAACAATGATCCTTAGTCACTTCCTCCACTAGTTTTACACTTATGAGCTACAGAGCATGAGTTGAAAAGTCACATTTGAAATAATCCCTTTTCTTATTAATGCAGACTTGAAAGTTTACGCAGAATAGATTCTGTGTAATCCTTCCTAATGGATTTGATAAATACAAGATCAAGCAGAGAGTCCCTTAAAGGAAAAACCCTGCTAGCAAAAACAGACTACAGTGTGTTTAAAGTACACAATATCTTGATTGCCGCCTTGACATCCTCTCCACTTTGCTTTTTATGGGGTAAAGCAGCAGTCCATGACAGTGTCTGATATAGGATAGATGAGACCTGGTAAAAAAAATCTGGTTTGCAAGCAGACTCTTTTAACACATAACTGATAAAGAGAAGCATCCTTATGAACTCTTATTCAGCCTAGGGCCTGTGTTAAAAATTATTTAAGTAAAGATACTAAATATTTAAAAATGGATGAGTAGGCATCCATTTGCTGCTATTCACTATTTTTCTAGTTTTCAAAAGCATTTTGTGACTGTTGGTAGTCATGTCCCTAACACTTGCTAAAAGTAATATAAAATTTTATGAATGCTCTGGAACTGGACTTTTCACAGAAGTAAAATGAGACCTATGCAAGTATTAATTTCTATTTTTGTAAACCTTTATAAACCTTTCACCAAATGCTCATACAAGCCTAAAATGAACACGAATTCTCATTAAAAAAGTATTTTTGGTGAAATGTTGGTCAGGGCTCTCTACTGTTTTTGAATAGAACTGGCAAAGGGATTTACATTCTTTCAAATATTAATGTATAGAATCAGAGGGGTGGTTCTTCTACAGTATATGATTAAGTTTGCTATTATTGATAAATAATGTCATCATCATGTTTTAATATATAATTACATTTATAAAAATTAAAATAATCTATTTCCTAAGAAAATATCTTAGGTAAGGTGAATTAGTTTTATGTCCTATTCTGTTACCACTGAAGTCTGATGAAAATTCTGTAAAACATTATGCAACACAACAGATATTTAGGACACCAGTAAATTTAAGAAGACATGTAATTTTTCCTTTTTTATGGGTTACACCGGCATGCCTTTAGCTATGAACTAATGCCAAAACAAATAATAATCAATTTCCCTGTAATGTCTCATATTAAAATACTGCAGTTGGATACGGTATGTTAATTATTTTGCATTTTGTTATTCTAAGCATAATTTTGAATGCTGTTTTGAGATGTATTTTGTTTTATATGCATATTGGAGTGAAAGAAATTAATACATGTTAATATGGTTTATCAGACTTTTTTATTGCTTTATCCTCTACTTTCTAGACAGACTGTTCTTTGATTTCTAAAGCTGAAGGGACAGAATTGCATACTGAAAACAGGATTGCTTTGGTTTGTTTTTTTCTTCATTTTGGGATTTAATACTGTTCTGTATGACAGTGATGAAGGTGTTGATAATTGCACACTAGCTGGCAATAAAAGACCATGGTGTCAATAGAGATATGGAATCAATTCTCTGGAACGTCACAATTTGAGATGACATTGGCATATACAAAACACTTTAATCTCACATATATATGCAATTTTACAAACTACATGACACTCCTGGCTCATGGGGTGGACCAGAAGGAAGGTCCAGTGGGTCAGTGCAGTGGTCTCAGCTGTGTGGCGTGTGTTCAGGAAGCTGGGCTGTGGGCTCCTCTGGCTGTCACTTTGGTGTCTTGTGTAGTCCCTTCAGTCCTGCCTTGGGTTCTTTCCTTGTGCTCTCCAGGAATCTATCTTCTCCCACTAATTTCTCTCTTTCCACATGTCTCCAACAGCATCTTGCACAGCTTCTACATGTATATCCAAAAGTGCCCAGTCCCTCCTGTCTCCCGAAGAGTATATCCCTATGTGTCTCCCCAGCTTCCCCTCCTCATGTTTCTCTGTGTATCTCTTCCCCTGCATCTCCCAAAGTGTCTCCTGTGCCTCATAGCTAATCCTTTTTTCCTAAATATATATATATATATTTTTCCTAAATATACGCGAGCCAGGGCACATGCACCAGGCTCCCCTGCCTGGTGCAGTTTGGGGTGAAATGGAATATTTATGGCAGTGTCAGTCAACTGGACTCTCAGGACCTCCTCCATTCAGAGCACCCTGCAGTTCCCAGCTACCCAAACCTGCCACTTAGGTCTGACACATTAACTTTTAACATCAGATCTTCCTTTCTTTTTCCCTTCCCTCCTCACTTTTTCAGAGCTCACTCTCACTTTGCTGGTAGGATTTAAGGCTTTCTCAGTGAAAGATCTTTTTCATTGTTTCTACTATATGCGAGATGCAGACTTTTTCCTCACAGTGGGTGGGTTTACTGTTTCTATTGACTTTTAAACTAGTTACTTCCTGACCTGAAAAGGAAGGATTGTTTGTTTTCTTGGTTTTTATTTTATTTCCAAACACACAACTTTCTTTAAAGCACCGAATTTTAACTTTTTGAGGCAGTCTAAAAAAGTGCTTCAGAAAAAAATATTAGCAGCCAGAGCTAAAGCCAGGACAGGAGGTTGTTAAAGTCGCCAGTATCATTACCTACTTTGCAGATACTTCAGAGGGATATCTTGGTTATTTTTCAGAAGTAAGATTGAGCTGGACAAATTCAGTGCTCAATGACATTTTCTGATTTTTTAAGCATATCAAATGGTTTACAGACACACACACATACACACACACACACACACACACATATATATATAGTTTGTTGTAAGATTTATTAAAAAAAAAGGAAAAATTCTTGTTAGGATTTGATTTAAGCATGACATAACTACTAGATAGATTCTTGGTATAATGTTTCTATCTTAAGATAAATAATCACCATATTTATGCATTTCTTGCTTATAATTTACAAACAACAATCTCAAAGAAAATGAAAACAAAACAAGCAGGATGTACATCTCTCAAAAGTGTCCTTTCTTTCTCCTGATGGCTGGTTTTGCTCTGTTTCTATCATGACATCTATTTTGTTTACTTTCTGAAATTTGGCTTACACAAGCTGTAAATGGCTGAAGGGTTTTTTTACGTTTATTTAGATTCCAGCTGAGACTTTATTTATGACTTAGCTCGAAGCCATGATAGGGAAAAAAAACATGAAATATAAAGTGTTTTCTTAGCATCGGAGGCCACCTTCTACAGAGATAATGTATAAAGCAAATTAAACGGTTAACAAATGCTCTACACCTGTCAGAAAGTTTAAGAAACTGTTACCATTAGATGCAGAATCACATGATGTCTGAGTCTACCTATTAAAAAAAAGCTGACTTGTTCTATTGAAGCAGTTTTGCAATGCTTTTCTGTCTTTCTGATTCACTTGTTTCCTAGAGAGTCTTAAGACACATGAGCACATGGACTTTACTTTATCTTTGTGTAAAACTTACTTATATCATGAGGATTTAAACAGTGAATTGAAGATGTTAACTTTACATTTCCAGAAGCTCGACAGCCCTAAAGAAAAGAGATTTGACAAATCCTCCCAACAGAATGACTGTGACATTCTAGTTCTGAGGTTTTACTCTAAGTGAAAAAGTCAAAAAGACATCTAATTTTTAATTAGTTCTCCCCATTTGGGAGATCATCTGATTTTACTGGCAGAATTAGCAAGTGAAATCACTCAAGAGCTGCCATGTAAATGTCCCTTACCCCTAGGGCCACAGTATATTAAATGAGTGTAGTGTTAACCTGGAAACATTATTATTGATTTTAAATGAGAGCAGCTCTGAAATCTGTAGGAAATCATTAAAATGAAATAATTATTATGATTCCTTTCTTGGTCAATGATAATGGAAATTAGACATGTGAATATCTTTTGTGCATAAAAGAGGACAATTTGTTCCCTCTCCTGCATTTTTCTAAGTATAATAAATAATTTAAATTAATTCCAGATATATTTTATGGTGTTTTCTGACCAACAAGATGAACAACTCGCAGGGCATATCAGAGAACAATAAAGGCTGTAAGTCTTTTCCTCCTCAATTTTTGTTTTGCAACTTCTTTTGCTAATTTATACATAGTATTACATTTTACTGAAGCAATGTAGAAAAAATATACAGAGACTGTGTGTGGTTAATTTTTCAAGGGCTATTTAAGTATTACAGTTCAACCACATTTCTATGGCCAATTTTTAATACGCAGTTTGATTACAAATAAAGACCATTTCTCTTGTGTCAGTATGGGAGCTCATTTACTGAAAAATTTACAATGCTTACAAATTCTGAATGACTGCACCCTGGAGCCACACAAACAGCTTTCATGTATTTAAAGCTCACCCCTCCAAAAATTCTTGAATAAGAGCCCCAACTTTATCAGCCTGGTCAGTTCTATAGAATTGTCATTCTTATCACCCATCCTTTTAATATTTGAGAACAAACAATGGCCAGAAACCAGCAGAGATTTGAGTACCTATCCTTCTCAGTCTCTATTACAGGAACTGTAGTGCTAATACAAAAGGGTTACCTAAAATAATTAAGCATTTCCAGTTAAATATTAAGACTGAAAGCTAGTTTAAAAAGTCCCCAGAAACAACATGCCTTTTTATTGTGTATGTGAGTATATATACGCGTCCATATGCATATGAATTCGTACACAACCATAGGCTCATAGAATCATTTAGACTGGAAGTTACCTTTAAGATCATTGAGTCCAGCAAGCTGTAGCAATACCTGATAGAATCGCAAAAAAATACATTCAGGTATAATATAAAAGCATAGTTTTTCCAATTCTCTTCTATCTTGCAAAGAAAAAGCTGACATATGTAATCTTAAAATAATTACACATTCTTACATTTTAAAACATAAATTACTGAAAAAAACTGACTAGTAAAAAGAGGCCTTTATTTCACAAATCCACTTGAAGTCAATGGGGACTGCATCTTCTAAACTCAGATAAGTGGTATGCAAATCTATCACAATAATGGAGAAAATTAGTTCTAAGTGTAATTTAAAGCATTCTGAAAGGATAAATAAAATCAGATGAGAAAAATACATATTACATTTATTATCATAAATAAAAATACAATACATCAACTCTTCATGAAACTCTGCAATCTATAGAAGTACAGAAAACTAGATACTTTCACCAAAGAGAAGCTCATTGAGTTTTGACAGCCTCAGAGACCAATTCCTTTCTTAGTCATTAATGACTTTTAAAAGCAATGTGTAAGAGCAACAAAGCTGAAAAACTTATAATGAAATACAAAGGAAAAAAGCATGCATTTTATTTAACAAAAATGATAAGATTTCACTTTTCAAAAAACAGATTCAGCTGGAAGCTGCATAACTTCTTAGCTTTACTGCATATAGTCCTACAAAATTTAGGGAATCGTTCCAAACTTCAGTGTAATAAATTTTCATTTTCTACTACTAATACATTATTAACACTATTAACATTAACAAAGTAAAACATCTGAGGCAATTTTATCAAGAAAACTTATTATTATTTTCATAATAACTCCATCTGCTCTCAATGATCAAAATCAACACTTGTTATTATATAAAACACTATACCTAAAAATGGAAATTTGCTTCTAAGAACTATCAAGAAGGATATTATAACTCATTAAGAGTTGAAAGACTTCTGTTAAACAAAAGCAGAGTACTTGAAAAATGCTTAGAAATCAAGCAAATTGAATGGAGCCTGGAAAAATATATCCGTCAAACAGAAAGGGATTCAGTTCTAAAGTGCTCTTGATCATGCAGCCATTTACAGCTGAAGAATATGAATGTAAATTATTATCATTTTAATATTTTTAAGAAATGTAAGTATATATGTATACTCAAAACCAAACTCATTGGAATCTGTGAATTTAAACTCCTGGGACTTTCTATTATTTCTTTCTACTGTTGGAAAACTGAGTGCAAAAGCAGTTCCTTTATGGAATACCCAGATAATTTTGGCGAATAAGGCCAAAAAACTACAATAAATGGCTCCCAATAAATGTATATTTTCTGCATATTTCTCTGACAACATAGCCCCTTTTGCTGCTTCTGTCAGATCTTTGTTTAGGGTTCTGTCAGATACAGAGCTTAAAGAAAGAAACCATTTTAGCAATTATTTTGCTAATAAACTTCCCTGAATAATAACTCGGTGAATAATATGTTGGAAGATATAAAGAACTGATATCCATTTATATATATATATATATATATATTTATATATATATATATATCTCATCTATATATCTATATCTATATCTATATCTATATCTATCTATCTATATATATCCTGAGAATATTATTTCCAGTAATAAGAGCCAATATCTGTCTGATTCATAGGCCAGTCAATTTGGTTTATACCAAGAAAGGAAATAATTAGAAATAATGACTTTCATTTTCACTTAATTTCAAACTTACCTTTTTCTGTGATGATTTCTCAGAAAGTTTTATCTTACGTCCCTAAAAAAGAATGCATAAGAAAGCATTACCCTAACAGAAAGAGACATTCAGCTATGAAAGAAAAAAAACAACAAAAAAACCAAAAAAAACCAAAACAAACAAACAAAAAAAAAAACAAACAAAAAAAACCCCAAAACAACCAAATCTCCAAATAGTTGGAGCTCAACAAGGTGTAATCAAAGAAATGCCTTGAGCAGAAGCTGCTTCAAACACTTGAAATGTACAGTAGAGTTTGAAACTCTGTGTTCTCCACTTTTCTACTACTGGTTCTTTGGATTTAACTCATTTTTATTCACCTACAACAACTTCCAGCAGGATCATGTTTTATGAACCACAGCTATGTCACAAGACTCAGATTGTTCTATGCAGGCATATCATACCCATTTAACTACAGACTAGCACACAGATAATAACTATGTAGTAAATCTTAATTTTAAAAACCTTATGATTCTCAGGTACTTTGAATAAATCATCTAAACTCACTATGTGCTTCTTTAGCTCCATAGAAGTACTTTGGGGCAACATCCTTGGACTCTTGGTAAGCCAGCATCCCACAGACCTCATTAAAAAAGTATAGTTGCAGTATTATTTCCAAGCCATTGTCAAGACTTGTGGCTTTTTGAATTTTAAAAAATTACTGGGAAGCAAAGTGGTACTTTGTTTCTACTTTACATGATTTCCTTGCAGTCAGAGGACTAGTCCAGACTGTCAAAGACCTTCATATACTCCACACTGTACTACCAACAGGGTAAAAGCAACATCCTGGACTTCCCAGGAAAAAGCCTTAAACATTATATTAAGAAATGTTGGGTTGGAGCAGATAAATACTCTTTGTTTCTTCTTTTGAAGCAGTGTTGTTACACAACTAGAAAAATAATATTTAATGTGTTAGGAGAGATATCACAAGTGTGAAAATAACTTCTATATCCTCTGAAAATTTATATGAATTTGGTGCCTTTGAAATAGAAGGGATAAATTAATCCTAAATTTTCAATTTCTCTCAGCTTTTCAACTACTGTACTTTTACTGTGGATTACTGAACCAATACTGTTCTCATTAGATTTTTTTGAGAGTGTTCTTATTATTGCAGTTTATGAGGGACAAATACGATGACAAAGTCTGTTCATTGTGGTCCGGAATTTTTTTATGGCCATTCAGAAAATGTGGGCAGAGTAACTGGATTCAGTACAGAGCATCAAGTGTAGATTGGTTATGCCAACAGATCAGAATGAGACTCCCTGCAAGCATATATGTAAACAAAGAACAGTGATACTAGTGATTTAAAAGTCAAAATGTGGTGGATTTAATATAGATATATATATATATATTTGGCATTACATTCCAAATCAAAATTTTGGGGTTTGGCAAAGCCAAAGTTCCAAACCCAAAATTAAGACTGCAAAATCTTCCATTGGATCTTGCCTGTAATCACATTTCAGGAGTAGCTGAGGTTGGGTCTATCAGTTACTCATGAAGTTATTATTACTTTGAAAGGGCCTCCATAAAGCATAGGTCCTTTTCAGCTTGGATACAAGGATCTGTGTATCAGCTTGGAATAGTCAAATATATGCCAACAAGACATCTGAGGCTGCACACTGTAACTAATTTCCAGAGAATATTTTGAGAAACGTAAGTGAAAATGTGAATAGATGAGAACATAACAAGACTCTTACCTCTGCCACTGCAATGCAGAGAAAATATGTCTACTTAATAAAAATGATCTAACTATAATCTGATGTGGACATTTGTTTATAAGGATTAACTATAATACACAAATGCTGTTTATAGTTACAAGTACACAATTAGGCACAGCACAGCATAAAATTCAAATAACATATGGCATTTGCAGAACCAGCAGTGCCACCAGAAAAAACACACCAGTTGTCATATTTTATTAATCGGAAGATAAACTATTGCTGCATTGTAATTAAATGAGCAAGACAGTCAGCCAACATCATTATCTGAGCTTCTGTTTTCTGAATCTCTTGTAACTGAGAAGTCCAATTATTTATGAATACTACATTGTTTTATTGAATGTGAGTTATTATAGGCATACTGGGTTCTGTTATTCTCCAATATTATTATTTGAATATAGCAATGATTTATGTTAGGTATTAATTTTGTCATGTTTCATATTGTATCTATTTATATATAGTTCTTGGCAAGAATAACTAGTCCAATATTCCTTAGGTAATGAGCTATTAAGTTCAACAAGTAAACTTACAGTGCCCTTAGAAATATAGCATTCACATTTAGCTCTCATTCATGTCAGAGGTTAATAATTTCACAAGTTAATAACCTCCACCTAACAAAGGTAATCAATATTATTCTGGTTCATAAGTTGGAATGAATGTAAAAGTTATCATGGTAACATGTATCAGTAGCAACCAAATTTGGAAAAAAAAATCTTTTCAGTAACCGATAAACAACTAAGTTTGTAAGAATTAAAATACTACTGAAAAGGAAACAAAACACTTACACATTTTGAAAAGATAGCCCTAATTATTTTCATTAAATAAATTAAGCCTGGAGATAAAATCCAACAGCAGATGCAATACCTTAAATGAATTTCGTGTTGCAGTGCTGATCACTATTTGGATAAATAATGAATAAAATAATGTCTAATTCCTGTATTACTGATTCTTCTCAATAATAGCAAAAATTCATGAACCTTACATCTGTCAGGGTCATGTACACACCTTGAAACTGCTCATCTTGCATCAAGGGGCACCAGACAAAAGTCATTTTGACTCAGAATGTCTTTGGTATTTCTATTTAGACACAGCTAAATAAACTATCAGCCTATTTTGATTTTAAAAGTCAGCAATAATCAAGCAGACACTAGAATTACTTCACTAAAAAATAAAATCATATTACATAAAATTTGTTGATTGGTTTAAATAACAAATGTGTAACAGTTGCAAGAAATTCTAATAATTTTTGTGAGACCGTGAGGTTAAAACAAAAAAAAAAAAAAAAATTATAGGTGAAATACTGAACACATTGCATCCAAGTTAAGCAGAGTTTTAAGTTTATCAAATAGTCCTATATGTTCTTATGCTCCATTAAGATATAAATATGGGCCATAATTATATTATATAAACCTCTCCTTTCAAAAGTTTCAATGTCCAATTTGCTTCTTAAAGGCTAAGTATTTTCAAATTACGTAATCTTGTATACTTAAGTCAATTCAACTGACATAAGAGATTAGGTCTCACAGCAGAATCATTACTGGAAAGGGCTCTGCAAAGGATTTGCCTGAAATGGAAAGAATTGTGGGGGAAGCTATAGCACACAGATAAATAAACAAGTACAAAACACCTGACATAATGAATCACATTAATTTATTTCAAAAACACATGATATTTTGTCTAAAATTGCATTGACACCTGGATTGCAGAGTAAACCTGGCTAATTTTTAATATGTTTTCATGAGTAGACAGAGAACTACATTTTTATAACTCTTATACCAAATACATTGAGATGCTACAAAGGACAGAATTTTTTTAATAATAATTGATATTTGGATAGATAAAATCATTCAGTAGCTTATTCATGCTTTTCTCCTTCTATCAAGACAAAGAAATATTTTAAATCTTGCTTTTCAAATTGCAGCTTTATTCCACAATAATCTATAGACTGCAGGACAGTGCATATACAAAGAACCAACCAAACCAACAAACCACACAACAAACCAACACCAACAAAAAAACAAACAAACAAACAAACAAAAAAACCCAGAAAAAAAAGTAGGTTTAAAACTGCAAAAAAAGGGAAAAATCTGATTCTACTTCTACCATATCCCAATAAACTTCGTTGTGAAGAGGAAACAAAATTCTTCTTGCTAGTCTCTGTATCTTAAGAAGAAAGACTTTTAATCATGAGTGAAGAAAACAGCCTCCCTGGGGTATTGTCTGAAGAGTAATGGCACTGAACAGATACTTCTCACTGCTGGCTAACTGTTGGCTCATCATTCAGCACTCTAGTTCTAGTCAGTCTCAAATATATCAATTTGTTTCGGAAGCTAATAGTCTACGAAAAATGACTGGGATTTCAGTCTACAATGAGCACATCAGAAAAACAGACTTAAAAATGAGGTACTGCAACAATAGGCTGCAGTGCCTAAATTCCTTTCCAGATCTCATTGCCTATTAATTTCACACAACACTTACACTATTTGTTTCCATCTATTAATGGAGTATGTTAATCATACTGAAAACACGTTTATTACAGCAATACTTTGTGAATAGTATTTTTTACTGTTTCAAAATAAGCTATTCATAAACAAAGTATTTTGAAAGTAATTATGTGAAACAATACATTTTGGCACTACAAAAGAAGCGATTTTGCTTTTAACATAATTGAACTAATTTATGTCATAAAATTGGATTGACATATTTTGGAGTACATAGACCACAATTGCTTCTGTAAAAGTAAATAAACAAACAAAAAAATCAAACCATGCAATCAAGCAAAAATAATTCTTAATCTACTCAAGCAGCCTGGTGAAAGAGAGAAGAGAGACCTAACAAATATGACTTATCTAGATGACAGCAAGGAAAGGGATTTGGGCTCTTAGAGAACTCAGAAGGCAGTCCTGAATTCTCTGGACTATACAACTCTGGATAAATTTTATTTGAGGATTGTAATGAGAAATGTTTCTATGACGGAAAACTATATTATTTACATTATATGTTATGTTATTAATTCAAATTTCTATACAGACAGAGTAAATATTCAGGCAGTTCAAAGAAGAATTTTTAAAAAAATAGAATTGGGTTCTTTTTATGATTCTGGGTCATCTTATTAAATACCAGGCTAACGTACTGCAAACCATTATCCTCTGTTTTTAATGAAAAAGAAATCCTGAAAAATACTTCTGAAACCTTCTGCCTAGATTTTTACAGTGTAGGTTAAACCATACACTTCAAATTAAAACAGGATGAAGAAAAATTCTGTAAGTCATCATCGGTGAACTCATGCCCAACAGAAGACATACATTTTGTGAAACAGTTTCTTCTCTCTCATGTCTTCTGACCCCTTCATTTCTTCCACTTGCTTCCATCATGTTGCCAGAATACTATTCCCAAAAAGTGCAGGAATATCAAAAAGAACCTTTAGAACAACAGAAGGACCATAACAATTGCCAAATCAAGTACAGGTTTATTTTGTTGTTGTTTTGGTTTGGGTTTAATTTACCTTCTTAACAATTCTCCATCTCATCACTTATATTACCATTTTGTAGCATCGCTAGCTTTCAGTCTTACAGACTTTTGCTTCTCAATTTCACTTGGCCAAAACTAGTCCATACATGATGCTCTGTGGTGCACAATCCCAAGTTAGATTTCTATCAACTCAGATACTTTTCTATTAAGGAGAAAAAATATGACATGGAAGCCTAATGATATTAGTGTGTGCTTCAATAATTTCTGTTGGACACTAACTTCATTGAATTTTAAAGTAAGTTTATCTGACTTGTTTGACCAGTTATTTTTTCTAGCATCTATATAAATCCAAGTAGATAGGTTAGCAAGTTACAAGTCAAAAAATACTGACAAGGGAACTTAGCGGCTGCAGTACCATTCAACTTGCATGGTCACATGAGACTCAGACATCACATTTCTACCTGTCCATATAATACAGTTGGTTCTGTTATGAGCTAACATAACATTTAAGAATGTATATTGTGTAAACACACACACAGAATGCACAGGCAAATCAGAGAGTTTTGCAGGATTTGAATGCACTACAGCAAGAATAAGTTAAAATAGTACAACAAAAAATTCCTAAAAAATAGGCACTAGCTAAAGAAATATGTCAAATATATATATATATATATATATATATATAAAGTCATCAGTAGAAGACAGGCATCTTTAGGTATCTTTTGCAGCTGTCACTTGAGAAGGACACAGGGACTGTCTTATATCTGTCATGTCAGTCATATCATTTTGGAATGGCAAGGCAACTGGATGGTGCCAAATCTTACCACTGACTATAATATAAGGCACAGATTTAGCTTTCAAAACCACATGTAATATCTAAGTGCATTAAATTTATTAGTGTATGCAGTCTGGAGCTCACTCCCACCTTGCATGATGTTACATCTACTCCACTGTATGTTCTTACCAATTTCTTTCTTCTGGCCACAAACTATCCTTTAAAATCTGCCTTAATACCTAAATGACTTTTGAAAAAAGGACCTGAAGACAGTAAAGGGGAACTAGAGATTATGCAATTGCTCTGTTTGTTAGCAGGAAACCCAAAGACTTTAGCTGTGAGAGAAATTCAGAGCATCAAGTACTGGACAATACGTGTAGAGAAAACCAGATCCACTGATGTGCTACTTCCACACTTTTAAAATATACAAATATCTTTTGGAGTTTAGTGTACAAATCTATAATAATTAAATTAACAAGTATGTTTCAGCTATATTTTCTTTCAAAAATAAATAATAAAATGTAACATAGCTAAAATAGAGATAATCATTTTCACTTCTCAAAGTAAAACTCCAGCAATTGGTGGCAATTTTCTTTATAGTTAAAATGAAGAGCACAGAAGGAATAATCAATACCTCTGAAAACGAAATTGACTTTGAGTGCACTTTTTTAATTAAGTTCTTATATCATAGCTTGCTCTTAATAACATTTTAACATAATGAAATCTTTATTGTGTTTGCAGTGTTCTCAAATGTAGACTATTTTTTTTTTAATTAGCTGAAATATTTCATTCTTCTACTTGATGACAAATCTTACAGAAAACATAAATATAATGAACTGCAAAATTGTCAGCCACAGCTTGGTAACTAACTTTTTTCCTTACTGAAACTTCATGAGGATCATTTAAATGAAATCTGGAAGTCTAACAAAATCTTTAGAGAATTTAATTACTTTTTCTATTATGGGAGATGTTTTCACAGTATGGATAGTTTACAGTGACAAGATGATGTCAAAGTTTTTAAAGAAACAAGCAACAAATAAAACATGACATAAAATGATGATGCACTTGATGCCTTAAGATTTTTTATATATTTGTAGATTTTAATATAGCTGCATAGTTTCTCACACTTAAGGTAGCACTTAACAGTTTCTAAACCCCTTTCTCATGGTTTGTGCCACATTCTTGAAATTCTGTTTAACAGTCTTTTCAAGTAAAGACATTCTAGCAAGGACATCCAGAGGATCCAGAATCCTTGGAGGGGCTCCAACAGGGCAGTTCTGAGGGTAGTACCAGGGGCTAATGTTTTTTGGGTTGGATGTACCCATTAGATACGATAATTAAATACTGTTATAAATTTGTAACAATCCTATACTGGGTGTGTGCCTATATACTCCATGCAACTGGAAGCTGTCATTAAAGAACTGCTCTCTTCCTTATCTATACTAATATTGTTTGGAAAGTTTTTTCCCCTCCATTTTAGGCAACACACTAAATATGACAACAGCACAGAAGTATACGTTTTATTTAGGGCTCAAGTATTTGAGAAAAGGAATCAAAATCACAACGTTCTAATAGTTATTTGACATCTCTCAATGACAAATACTATCAGTGGTGTTATTGGAAAAGTTAGCTGAATACAGGGAATATGTGAGGAAGAGGGGCACAGGAGCAACGGGCACAAATCACTATTTGTGCTATAATCAATCTTTTATCTTTGGCATTTTGGTCTCCTTAGATACCCATGTTAAAAATATAATAAAAAATCTGTACTTAAGTGTCCATAGATATGAAGATTGGCTTTAAATAGCTGTGAACTTACATAAAAGGTGGAATCTTGTTAGGGCTGCAAGACCATGACTATGCTGCCGGCTATACCCTGCCCTGAGGTGAAGTTAACTGAGCAGGACACAGCACGGCATGGGGAATGGTTGGATGTGACACATAACAGTATGAGAAGCTCAAATAAATTACACAGAGCACCATGAGGCATGGCATGGGGTGCAGAGGTAGTTAAGGCAGAATCATCTGAGAAATGACTGAATTTCAGAGCTAATTGGAGGGATAACTCAGGACCTTCAGGATGGCAGTATCTCTCAGGCAAGCAGTGACAAGGTAACCACACCAGCAATGACATACAAGGCTGAGGCTACATAAAGAACAGTCAAAGAAATACCTGATTTGGATAAGGAAGTAGCACAACCAGGATCAATAGGGAAGAATTAATTGAGGTCTGTTAGGAGGAAATTGGGGCATAGAAAGGGACGTTGCAAAAAGAGAATCAAGATAAAGGAAAAGAAGTAATGAGGTATGTTACTGTTGAAATTGGTGCTGCCTGGGTATACTTTCTAGGCAGTCCTGCACTTGATCACTGTAGCTAAATCAGGACTGTAGACAAAGCCAGTTGCTCTGAGCATAACACAGGAGTCAGCCCTGCAGGCAAGACACCATGGGCTCAGTTCTCTCCCTGGCTAACAGGAGTGCACCTGGACAAGTAAATCAACAGCATTTACAGATGAGGTCTCGTTCCTGAGAGCATCCACAGCTGTCCATCACTTCTTACAAATATACAATTTTGACATAAGCATTTCTATGCAATTTATGCAACTCGGATTTCAGTTTTTTAGCAGCAGATGTACGGCTGAATAAGAAAAAGGGATTCATTGGAAAAGTAATATCAACATTTGCTGATTGGGAAAGGTCAAAGCAAGACTTTTCTTAATTGTTTTTTAAAATTGCTACTATTCATTGTTTAGGATTTCTCCAAACACAAGTAACAATTTGTACTTCTAATAGTACCAGAATGCTTCTTTCTTCAACTTACAAAGAGATGGGGATGTGAAAAAAGCAAAAGGCAGACAACAAAGACTGCACACACATGGGAAAGATTAAACTACTAAAAACACTTTGTCTGAGATGAGACCTTTTGTTTCCTGTACCTAAGGAAGAACTTGAATTAGTATCTTGAATTTATTGTGATTAAAAGGCATTCAGTCACCTTAATATTTGGTAATGTATGCATACATACATTGCTTGACTGCAACTGTCTTAAATGGTATCCACAACAAAGCTATAATACATAAATACATATACAGTAGTAAGAAGAGAGAAAATCCTGTTCAAAATATTCATTAAGTTCCTTATTCAGTGTTTTGGGGTTTTTTTTCCCATGGATTCTTTATAATCTACATGGAGAACTTTCAATATTCACTGTCTACTTTGAAAAAAATACAGAATAAACTGCAAAAAACTTAATTTATTGAGCTGAGAATGAAGTGCTACACATGTTGTAGAATCCATTGCTTGAGGAAGTCTATTAGCTTCTTTATTATCAGGTACCTTTCAACAGAGCCTAATTCTGGATTCCTTCTATCTTTCCCTCTCTAAATCATATACTTTCTGTGCAAAATGCTTCTGCCATAATTTTTTATTAATCTAAAACATTTTCACCTCATTTACATGAGGTTCTTGCTCCACAGAAGACATTAAATTTGGGGAGGAACATATGAAGAATTCTGAGAAGGAAGAACATTAAACTTTCAGAAGGAAGCAACAGAAG
Source organism: Margarornis squamiger (assembly GCA_035222235.1). Lineage (NCBI taxonomy): Eukaryota > Metazoa > Chordata > Aves > Passeriformes > Furnariidae > Margarornis > Margarornis squamiger. The sequence goes on along the minus strand of JAWWTY010000001.1, from coordinate 65,804,187 downwards.
TGTACTCCATTAATGATAATTTCTTGTCTGGATTAGAAACAATTAAATACAGATTAAGGAAATGAAAGTTCCTATCTCATGTTCTACAGATTCATATTCCATTTGTAATATTATGAAGTTCAGTAAAGATTTGGTCCTACAGCACTTAAGTATATTCAATAAAAAATAAATTTATCAAAACATGGAACATGGAGTATTTCAAATTTCATACAGTAGAGAACAGAGGAAAACAGAGCTACTTTGTGAGCAAAGTATAGGACAATATTTAATTATTTTAAGATACGAAGAAGGAAGAGTTAATATGCAGGCAGACTGAAAGAAAAATAGTGCATAATCTAATATAGTCTCAGTATAATGAATAAGTTTTAAACACGTAGGCAAAGAACTCAGCCTTTTCCCAAGTGGGCCTAAGTCATATTCATTAAGTGTCCTATTTCAGCAACTCTGTCGTTGAGAGATAGTTTACAAAAGTATCTTCAAAATAGTCCCTTCTGTTGTCAAGATGCCATGAGAGTTACAGCTTCAACAGCACTCTACAGTCAACTGCGGGAGATGTGAATGAGTTCATGCATGCTGGCAATGACTCTAGAACTACTAAGCAGACCCTAATTCACAAATCAATTCTTCTTGCAGTAGTGCCTTGCTGCAACAGTCTAGCCTACATTTCTTGAAATAAAAAAAAAAAACCCAACAACAACAACAAAAAACAAACAAAAAAAACCTGAAAAAAAACCAAAACAACAAGACAAAACAGTAATTATGTGGGAAATTTCAGAAATCAATAAAAAAAGACATGGTCTTACATGTAGACAGCAGATTTTATGTTTTCAGCATATTCCATCAAACTTTGAGTTTTGCATTTGTATTTTTATCAAAAGAAATATCTAAATAGTTTATGATCCATCAAAAAAAAGTTACACCACAAACTTTACTGTAACTTGGTCAAAATGTCATGTCAGTGCTTTTAACTCTGAAGGTCTTTCATGAAGACACCTAACTCAGATCTATATTGATCCACCTCAACTCCTGCAGACAACACTTTCAGGTAAATCCTTTTCTTACTTGTTAAATTTCTATTGTCTTTAGGTTTTCTGGACATCAGGATTCTTTATGTGGGTGTGAGTCTCTACTTTCAAGCATATGATGCACTTATATATACTGTAGTAGTAACTAAGGTGTTAATTTCACCTTAAAACTTATTGAATCAGGATACCTGATGTAGGTACAGTACTAAGATTTACAAAATTTGTTTTCTGTGTCTTCACTATTTTGCTTATCAGTTGTATATGGAAAACATGAGACAAATACAACATATTACTTTCCATACAAAGTATGCTAATAAAAATGGATGCAATATTGGGATGTTTTCCGAGAATTTTTTATTGCCAAATGTTAATGAATTTAAATTTAATCAGGACAGTATTTCACATAAATCCCAATTAAAAGAAATATATTTTTCTATTGCCAAGAGATAAGTGGTGTTCAACTAAGTTTAAAGTGTATCTAAAATTCAAAATTGATTTTGATGCACATTTCACTAAATAAATATTAAGAGGTATATGAGCCAGTTTATTCAAGAATGGCATACACTCTACTTAGCAAAGAGACTTATTTTATGATTAAATATTAGGTACTTTGTGAAAACATCTGTAAGTCCAAATTCCTCGATGGTAATATCAGTAGACATCTATCTTAAAAGGTGCAAAGATAAATATACACAAAGATTAAAAAAGTGTGTTTAACATTGAAAAAAGTTATTTCAATTTTTGGTTTAGAAGATAAGTTATTTCTTTCAAAAATTAGAAATTATACTAATGTTAAGAATCTGAAGAAAAATTTAAGATAAATATTGAACCTGCAATCCACATACAATCATAGAATTGTTTGAGTTGAAAGGGAAATTAAAGATCATCTAGCTCCAACCCCTCTGCTGTGGGCAGGAAACCTTTCACTAGACCAAGTTGCTTAGAGCCCCATTAAGCCTGGCCTTGAACACTTCCAAGAATGGAGTATCCACAACATCTCTGGGCAACCGGTTCCAGTGACCACCACCCTCACAGTAAAGAATTTTTTTCTATTATCTAATAAAAAACTTGCTCTATTTCAGTTTGAAACCATTCCCACCTTGTCCCATCATTACATGCTCTTGTAAAAGGTCTCTTTCCATCTTTCATGCAGGCTCCCTTCCAATACTGTAAGACCACAGTTAAGTCACCCCAAATAATTCTCTTCTCCAGGCTGAACAAACCCCAGTCTCTCAGTCCCTCATTGTAGGGGAGTTGCTCCATTCCTCTAATCATCTCAGTGGTCTCCTCTGGACTCGATTTAAGAAGTCAATGTTTTTCCTATGCTGAGGACCCCAGAGCAGGATGCAGCATTCCAGGTGGGGTCTCACCAGAGCAGAGTAGAGGGGCAGAATCACAACCCTTGACCTGTTGGACACTCTGCTTTTGATGCAGTCCAGGACACGTTTGGCTTTCCAGGCTACAAGTGCACATTGCCAGGTCATGCTGAGGCTCTCATCCAACAGCAATCCCATTTGGACTTGGTTTTGTTAAACCACAAGAAACTCCCAAGGGCCCACTTCTTGAGCTTGTCCAGGTCCCTCTGGATGGCATCCCATCCTTCAGGTGTGTCAACCACACTCATTTGACACATGTCCAAATGGCAGGGCTGCAACATGAGGCAAACATTTGCCTTTGGTTTTATCTGCTCTGGTCTCTATGGCAAAACCCCCCAGGTGGGACCTCTGACCCACTGGCTACTCTGGGGTCCCAGGCCAGGGTGAGGGGCTGTGTTGTCACTGTCTCTGCCAGTCTGAGCTGGGTCAGGTGCTCCAGGAGCTGTGGGGTGTTATGGTTTTCCTGAGCTGTTTGTGACTGACAGCCATTCCAGAGTTTCCCCATGTGGGCTCCAGGGGCTGCCATGAGGGATACGATGCCACCCCATCTCCCTGAGGTTCGACCCATCCCTATCCCCTCCACACACACACACACACAAACACACGCTCCCCCAAAAGGTGGTTCTGACCCAATAATTACTGATCTGATATCTAACAAATGTCACTAAGCTAGTCAGGCAGGACCTGCCCTTGGTGATCCCAAAGGCATGTTTTATTAGACTTGAATGTGTTATGTCTAAGTGTTTTTAATACTTTAAGTGGTAATTATTACAATTTTACTAAAACAAAACTGATGCTTCCTATGGAAATGTACACACAACAAATTACAGTTCGCTACTCTAACCCTTGATCAACAGGTTCAGCTGTTTGTAATCCAGAGCTTAGTTTCCTGCAGTACAGCTGTGTGACTGTAGCACCCTTTTGGTGATAAATTTATTTTACGTGTGAGAAAGTAAGTGATCTAAAGTCATTAAAAAGCATTGGGGAGAAAGAAGTATTGGTGTTCAGACAGTGACAATCATCAGCAGGTCAGAGATGCAGTAAGAAAAATGCTGACATAATAAGGTATAAAAAAAATTCAACAACAGCAAGAACAAGATGGCTCTTCCCCATCTGACTAAGACTCAGAGTCAGAGATCAGTATTAGAGATGGTGAGCATATTGATACTTTGCATGTTAGCTTCTTGTTTGCAGCTATCTACCACATGTTTTAGCCAACAAAAAATTTTCACTCCTAATTTGTTCAGATATTACTGACAATATTTCCTTTATAATAAAAGAAGCTCAACTGAAATGACCCAGAAAGGGAGGGTCACTCTTGGTACAGTAAGGCCAACCAAGCCTTCACAATAATTATGCTAAGGACAACTGAAAGCAATCTACAAACAAGAACAAAAACTAGTTAAGATTTTCTAATTGTGATAATTGCATTTTAAGATAATTTCAACTATAGAAAACATTTTGATTGAAGCATTATTACAATGTGATTTGGCACTGAAAAGAGTTTTAAGTTCTTGAATAGAGGTTAGTGTCATGGTAACAGATTTTAATTTGGAGTAATTTTGAGTATGCTTCTGTTTTAAGTCTGCAGGTTTTTTTAGATGTACCATAAAGAAAATTAAAATTAAATTATACTGGTATAATTGATTCTGTTTGAATCGTGGTTTTATACCTCATTAAACCACATTGCATAAACTTATTTGCTACAGTGTTATGGAGAAAAGACAAAACAAATTTGATTAAATACAACTCACTAGTGTTTTTTAAAGAATACTATGTATCTTTCTGCAGCTTTCTTACTCATAAGGGTCAAAGATGTTGGGGTTTTTTATTCTTTAAATTACTGAGAATGTCTACAGTATACTCAATGTCAGTCAAAATGCTGTTAAAATAGGGATATCTGAGTGTGGTTAGTTTTCATTCACTTTCCCTTTTTACACTCATATATGTCAGCATTATGTATTGACATTGATGCATTGCAAAAATACATACTGATAGCATAGACAAAGTTTGCACAGTAACTCTCTTACCATTTTCCACTTTTTCATGTAAATTCATATGCTCACCTGGTTTAAAAGAAGATGGATATTTCAAATAGATAAAATAGAAATTTCTTTGCAGCCAAATCTATCCATTTTTGTCTGTCATTCATATGATTTAGGCCGTATCGTTCTTTGAGGACAAAACAGTGGCAAAAGTAATACGAAGAAAAAGATAAAAAGAGCACCCAGACTTCCAGGATAAATAAATGAATTCTGAGTTACCACAATATAACTTCAAAGTCTTTTCTTCAAATTTAAAATTCGATTCAGATTTTGTACACTGTAAACATTAAACTCAGAATACTACCTAAAATAATACTTACCTTGAACATTATTAGAGACTCATATTTAGCATTAAACCTAAATGAGAACAATAAAAACAAAATAATTAAGTCGATTTCATATTTAACAACGCAGAAGAGGAATGTAAGTTGTTAAATTAAGAAAAAAATATCTTGATTAAAGTTAAAAATTGCAACTGTAAGAAAACAATACCACTGTTCACCTGAAAATTGTTCTGTCATTTTGAAATGAATGCAAAGCAAACAAATACCCCAAACCAGTTTGATTCTAGCAAAGTCAGCAATACTGCTTAAGTAATCACATTTGTCCATTTTCAGAATTTTAAGATCAAGTAAAATGGATTAGAACTGCTTACTATTTCTTCTACCCAATTACCTTCAGTGAACAACTGAACAAAAGCATTATATTTTGATTAAATGAAATGAAAAAAAAAAAAAACCAAACAAAAAAAAACAACCAAAACCAAAAACCAAACAAACCCTAGAGCTGAAACTGTGGATGCAATTACTTTTCTTTACTTCTGGCACATGCATTTCAGATGTTTCACTAACAGCTCCTCACCTTTGTCTCATATTACAATTAACAGCGGTAAATTCCAGAGACTGGTTAATACTACCTCAGACAGATGTTTGAAACAGCTACTACAAGCTACTGGAGATGCACCTTCCTCCCACTAATTATGATGAAAACTCAGAGATCAGCACAGGTATAATCAGAGTATAAGCTCTGTATTGTAACCAGTGGCATAGCTGAACAATAATATAGAAGAAAAGTCTTTTCTTAGGGAAAAGTCAGGGGGCTCATTTACACTCATGGATGAAAGAGAACAAGGGAAAAAAAATTAGTCCTGATTGTTTGCAATGCTGAAGTGCTTTATTACTACTGGCTCCTTTTTGCACATCTGTCACTAATTATCCCCAAGATTAATCTGTCATTAAAATGGCTAAGTTTAAACAGCCTTTCTCCGTTTGGTCACTGGGCTAGTATTTATTTCCTTGCCTTCACTAAGTTAACAGTAGCTAGGATAGCCAGGGCAAGGCACAGGAAAAATCTAACCAGAGAGGAAAACATATTGTCACTTTATTGGAAGCAAGAAGGATTGGCAAGAAAAAACTGTGTTATTATTTAACGGGCACCAAGTACTACTGATGCTTGGAAGGATGAAGTGTTTACACTTCTCCTGCTTTATTGGATTAAGACATTCCACCAAGGCAAAATAAGCAAAAAAGTTACTTAGGTCAGATGAAGTTTCATCAAGTTGATGACATTTTCTGCATAGGATTTTAGAAAAATGGCATAGAAAATCTCATGTGAGAGTTACATTTGAGAACACAGAGAGAATAAATGATTTTCCAGAAGAGTAAAAAAAAGGACAATAATAATATATATTTTTTTAAAAATAGGAGGGAAAATATCACAGTTATCTAGCTCCAGTTGATGAAGAATATGTTAGAAAAAAAGATCTGGAAAATCAAAAGGTGTTTATTGTCAGCCAATAAATTATGCCATAACTAATTTCATTCAACCAGGTACCTCATCTTATTAGTGTGCTTGAAATATTAAGGTATTTCAGATACTGCCTGGTACTATTTTCTTAAATGACCTAGAAAATTACACCAAAGAAAAATCTGCTGCAAAGTGAGTATATAAATGGTTGGAAAACTGTACTTGGCTGCTATTCATTGCACACAGTAGCATAAGAAAAAATGTTGAGCATGTTTACATATGTATTTGTCTTTGCTTCACTACTGTTCAATACATTTATCATTTTATAACAGGAAATAGAGTACACCATTCAATTTGCAGATCACTTCAGACTGGACTAGTCTTTGGAGACAACATTAAAATTCAAACAGTCTTGAGAAACTGAAGTTGTTTATCTTCCAAAAAAACTGCAAACAGAATGGTTGCTGACAGTAATGCACTTTTAGCTTAAAAGAATATGAAAGATTGTTGTTGCCTTCACTTGAAAACTCCACCCTGATAGTCAAACGACTACTTGGGGCAGATAAGAAAATTGCCCAAAAGTTTACCATAACGATTTAATCAATCAGTATTTTCTTTAGTCCCCTTCTCTAGATCATCAGAATGAATAAGTTTCCCTTATTAGGTTTGGTAGATAGCAGTACCTTGTACTGTTCATATAACTCGTACTGGTCAGGTAACATATGTTCTGACCACCACAGCATCCTAATTACTGACCTTTGTTAACTATGCCTCCTTATGAGTTATATGCTGTAGCAATCCAACTGCCAAACTCAAGTTATATTAAATTAATGAAAATTATTTCAGTCCTTATTTATACACTTGCAGCTACAAACAAAGTATTGTGTCTCAATTTTACATCTAAACTAATTTATATGTAACCTTATGTAAGTGCTAAAACATACTAGAATAGATGGGGAAAAATCACAAGCATTTTTTAAAAACAGAAAAATATATCACTTAAATTCACTCAACTTTGAGAAGCAAGGTTTGGATTAAATATTCTTTTAGTCAATATGGATTTTTTAGGTGCTATCTCTATTCAGTGAAATTTATATCTAGGCTTTCCTTGACAAAGTGACTATGTCAAAACATGAAGTTAGAACATACTTGCCAAGTCAGAAGTTATAGTTTTATGACACTGAAATCTATGACATTCTATCACTATAAAAAATCGTGACCAAGAGATTAAAAGTATAGTGTAGTTCATTACATAATATCAGAGAAAACACAGCAAGAAAAGAATTCTCCAAGGAAAATAATTATAAGTATGTGAAATCTCAGATACATAGTAACATAAAACATTTTTTTTAAGTGACCTTAATCACAGAATCAAATTTTTCTGGTTTTGTACTATGTAGTTAAAACCAGGAAATTTCAAGCAATTTGTGATCTTAAATTGTAATGTTAACAGTTATTACTGCAGGTGTCATGACATTTAGATGGAAAATTATCCTCTGAAATTTTTCAAGCAATTACAATACTCCAATGTGAATCACAAAACAAGTTTTCAAGGAAAAAGAAAAAAAACCCCAAACCAGTATATGCTTTGGGATACTCAGTTCAAAAGAAAGTCTGAATAAGCAGACTAAAAAGCCATTCTTAAAGATTTGATTTTTTAATTTGGTCAGACACCGAATGTAAATAAATGAAAGACTGTTTGTACACATAATCATAGAAAAAAATCTCATCTTTTCTAAAGGAAGGACAAGAGAATACAAGAGCTTATTTTATTGCCTTTTACTCAGTGCTGAAGAATTTTTTTAAAGAAATATTTCTAAGACAAATACTGTAACTTCTTGCTGACTTTTTTTAATGAGTTATCTGATTGTAATACAAGACACAGAAGAATGAAATGCATTGTAAATAAAGATTTCATTGTCATTAACTGCTACTTAAAAATTAACGTGGCAGTCAGAGATTATATATTATCCATATATATATATTACATTTTATATATTATCCAACAGATTATATGTGTATTTTCTTGTTAGGCTTCCCAGAAAGAACATGAAGTCAGAAGATGCCCAAACATCCACAATTTCCTGAAAACAAGAGAAACAATGTCTATGACCCTGCAATATAAAATTTTAACCTAACCTTATTAATGTGATGGCAAGGCACAAGTATCTCAACTGTGACTAGAAAGTTTAATTTTTGTAGAGGAAAACCCAGTAACTTCTTAATCTGGAAGTATACAATTCCTCAGAGGCTGGGAATCTGGCTACTGAGACCAGAAAATATGGGAAGTACAAGGCACTAGAATTTTGATGCTAAATAACAGTGGTGAGAGAATATGCCTCTGTGAGGGCAGGGGTTTTACATGCCATGAGACATAGCTAAAAACAGGGAAATGCTTCTCCTGTAAGTGTGTGTATTCATAAAGAATTAGAGTAGTAGGGACAGGAAGCTATACCCAAAGAGCAATGAGACTCTGAGCTGAAGAAAAATTGAGAAGACATCATGATCATCATGTTACTTGCTTTAATACTTAGTATTAGACACATAAAGAGCAATAGGATTACTGCTTAAGTAATTCTGTGTGAATGAGACATAGAGAAATTTTTAAATTATTTGATTGTATCTTAACTGAGCTTAATTACAGAATTTTGCTTATACTTTTTTAATGGCAAAATAAAAATACAGGTTCATTTTAACACTAATAGAAGTTAATTGCTCTGTGCTACAAAATATTTTACTGTAATTGTAAGCTGCAGAAGGAAAATGTTCATTTAGAAATGCATATAACAATAATGCTGTTGGATGGAAACATTTTGCTCTTTATTTTATTACTGAAATATCAAAACCTTTAATATAAAATTATATTATGATTACACTGGTTATTACAAATGTTAATTTAAGCAACTAAATTATATTCATCTGTGTATTCCTCAAACTGTCTATACATATATTTATTAGTTTCTACATATCTACTTTTCTACTCAGATTACAAAGATTGCAGTTTAGAAGGTAATTAATATTATCAGTGAGATTCTTTAAAATCATCCAATATCCTGTTACTTAGACAAAGCATTTTGATATTTAATGTTAAATTCTATATGGATATTAAGTTTTCCTATAAAATAAAACAATGAAGAAAATAAGTCAAATTTATTAAAAAAAAAATAAAAAGGAAAAATGTCTATTAAAACAACATATCCAGAGGGACATTACAAAATGTCTCATAAAAGGTTTTCCAGGGTGAAATCCCCCAGAAACACTTTTCTATTTTTAACTTCAGAAGAACCTATAAGCTGAAATATAAGCATCATAAGGTCATGTCTAGAACAGCAAACAAAATCTCCATGTGCCCTGTTCTCTGCTCTGTTCAGCCTCTGGGATTCAGGCCAAATGGCATGGCACAATTTGCCTCCATATGGCTAAATGCTCCTATCCTCTAAAATGATGGCTATATCCAAAGTGCCTATTGAGTATGTTTCCTGACTTATGCTAACTCCTGAATGACTTTGCAACATGTTAGTTTGTACAATCCAAAAGCATTTTAAGACTGTGATGCCTTACTGGTATTGACTATCTTATGCTCTGTTTAATTTAATTAAGTTTACTATAATTTACTGCTACATGTGTAGTAGTAAAATCCTACCAATTTCTTTTTTATATAGCCTGTTTGGCAAACCATTGGTGTCTCTATTACTGTGATTTGCTAATATATAGTATTTGAAAGAAGATTTCAATTCAGATTGAAAAATAAACATTGAATAAAATATCAGCAGGAAACTGCATATTTTTTTGAACAGAACATGAAAGAAAACCAGTTCTAAGAAGATTCTGAGTCATAGAAAAATGACAGCAACTATTATTAACTTAGCTAAGGAAAAACAGCCTATTTTCTTTGCATCACCAGAATTTCCATAGACATTGATGTCATTCATAGAAGCACTGCTAAAAGTCTTAGTCTTAGATCAAAAGAAAACAAGATAGTGATTTTATAAGAAATTCTAGTACTTAAAATAGATAGTAACATTGTCTATGCGAATGAGCAAGTGGTACAGTTCAGTGGCTTTCAAATGCTAAGGTCTAAGGACATTACGTGGAGTACAGCATAGGAGCAGAAAGGTGTATGCTCTGCCAAACCTGTACTAGGTGAGTTCAGCTGTTTCTCTTGACCATACCTTGGGAGTGAAAGCCTGGCACATTTTTCAGATAAAGGTGATTTATGGCCAGCTTGGGAACTGCAGGCAAAAACTATGTATTTCTCAAGAGAACTGACAACTATTACAAATGGAAAAAACTTTTTGAAAATAATTATTTCTCTGGTGTTGTGATTTCATGTTTCCCAGAATGACACAATATGCTGAGTTGGAAGGGACCAACAACGATAATCAAGACCAACTCCTGTCCCTGCACAGAACCATCCCCAAGAGTCACACCATGTACCTGAGAGCATCATACAAACGCTTCTTGAACTCTGACAGTCTTGATGCTGTGACCACTTCCCTGTTCCCAACCACTCTCTGGGTGAAGAACCTTTTTCTAATATCCAACCTAAACTTCCCCTGACACAACTTCAGGCTGTTCCCTTGTGTTCTGTCATTGCTCACCACAGAGGACAGATCAGTGCCTGCCCCTCCTCTTCCCCTCATGATGAAGTTGTAGACTGCACTGAGGTCTCCCCTCAGTCTCCTCTTCTCCAGGCTGAACACACCAAGTGACCTCAGCCACTCCTCATACAGCTTCTCCTCAAGGCCCTTCACCATCTTCATTGTCCTCCTTTGGACACTCTCTAAGAGCTTAATATCTTTCTTCTATTGCAGTGCCCAAAACTGCACACAATATTCAAGGTGAAGCCATCCCAGTGCAGAGCAGAATGGGACAATCCCCTCCCTCGACCGGCTGGCGATGCTTTGCCTGATGCCCCTCAGGACAGGGTTGACCCTCCTGGCTGCCAGGGCACTGCTGACTCAGATTCAACTTGCCATCGACCAGCACCCCCAGGTCCCTTTCCATGGCACTGCTTTCCAGCATCTTACTCCCCAGTCTGTACATACATCCACGGTTGCCCCATCCCAGGTTCAGAATCCGGTATTTTTCCTTGTTGAACTTCCTATGGTTGGTGATTGCCCATCTCTCTAATTTGCTGAGGTCTCTCTGCAGGGCCTCCTTGCCTTCGAGGGAGTCAATAGCTCCTCCCAATTTTGTGTCATCTGCAAAATTGCTCAGTATCCCTTCCAGTCCTGCATCCAACTCATCTATGAAGATGTTGAAGAGCACAGGGCCTAAGATGGAGCCCTGTGGAACCCCACTAGTGACAGGTTTCAGTCTGATGTCACCCCATTCACTATTACCCTCTGTGCTTGACCCATGAGCTGACTGCTCACCCACCACAGGATGTGTTGTTTATCCATCTGTGTGTGTGTTGGACATGTTCTCTAACCTTAGTTTACTTGTGAATCTTTATCCATGACAAATCATGTAGCATTTACACTTCTTAAGAGAAATTCTCTGACCATTTAAAAACTGCTTTAGGGTGTGTTTATACAAGTGGTTGTGATCACAGTGAAATGGGTTAAGAAATGACTGTCCCTCAAGCTAATATAAGTGACTCTTCTAGGCTCCTGCAATGCAGAATAAAATGTATCTCTGTTCAAATCATCTTTAGTGGCAATTCATATATCATTACTTTATTCAGCATTTACTAAGGAGGCACTCAAGAACAACTATGGAGAAGTAATTTTTGATACCACCTGAAATAAATATAGCTGGTTATGTCACCGCATTTTCAGAAACCTAGCCTGTGCTGTGCTAGCTCACTTTTGAGAAATAACATCATTTAACCTCTTATCAAAGGTTATTCTCAAAAGTTCATTTTCAGTTGAAAACTCACTACAAAAAACCATACAGAAGCACTGACAAGTGAATCAGCTCTGATTTACTGTTTGTCTGGTTTTGTTATTCCTTTCTTGCCATTAGAAAACAATCACAGTCAATAAGGGTAGGCATATCTATAATATTTTAAATATGTTATTATGGGAAGAAAATCAGCTCAACAAGTTGAAACTCCCTGACTAACAGCAATGCCACAGCATTATAGGTATATATTATAAACAACGTAACTGTTCAATTTCCCCCTACTACCATCTATTCCCAGTGTTCCTCAGTTTATTTATCAAAACAGACTCCAAATATATCTATGTCATAAAGCTTGTTCAAAAGCTTTGTACGCACCAGAAGTTTAAAGAATAATTCTAAAGCATTAATTACTAATCATTTAGCCCACTTTCTGCACTAAGTTTTTATGTCAATGGATGTCCAGTCCCATCATTTTATTTCTCTACTTTCTTTAGCTTGGTTATTCTGTAGTGCTGTTTCACAGCATGTTTTTAATACCCTCAGATTCTAGCTTCTGAATGTATAATTAACGGCCCACAAAATAAGCATCTTTATAGCTGAAGTGCATGTTCATTCATTCATGTGAGAATTCCTGCATTCAAGTGAGAATTGTTTTAAAATAATTTTAAAACCATTCGTTCTAGTACAATCCTTAGCCAAAGCACAGTGCTCTCTCATTTTTGGTGTGCTTGTTCTCATCGAAATTTTGTGTCTTCTGGATTAAAAATACATAACAGGGTAAAATTCAGTAACAAAATTACCCCTCATTCTTTTAATTGCTGAGGTATATTCCGTCTCATTAACAGCTATCGTTCCACAGTAAACATATCTGCTCATCACCCTCAGACTCATGTATCTTCTGACTTTATGTAATGTGTAGACTAACATAGACTAGGACTACTAGTAACTCTAAGAGGTTTCTTTTGCATGATCTTCTCAGTTGCTTGTTTTATCAATCAGTAACTGCAACTACAACCTAAACTGATTCCTGATCCTCCAGTTCTCCCTGGGGTGTAACATAAACAGCTTGATGCGAAACACCTGCCTAAAAACAAACTGTACTCCAAAGGTTTACAACAGAAAGGAGGAAAAAAGAGGGTTAATAAAATCTGACTCATTTGGATACGTACCTCAAGGTTCGTCTCTTTGGAAGTGCTCTTTACTACTTGGAAGATTTATTAATAGGATATATATCCCTAGGCCGTTTTTCCTACAAAACAAGGGCATGGGACTTCCTTGGGGACATGATTATGTGAATTTATTTCATTTGAAGAGCATTAGAAAGACAAAAACACAAAGAGAAAGTGTCAGGAATCTGACTCATAACAGGGACATAAAGATTCACAACTTTCATCTGTTTGACTGACTAATAAATTAAGGAAATAGAGCCATGAACGCTTTCCAAGTCTGTTAAGTTATTCAAGATTTGAGTGGCAATTAATGATCCCGGGAATCTACATCAGGTAAGAAAGGGCAGAAACATGCTGCCTAATAAACAAAAATACAGTGTGATACACAGTGTGCAATCAACAGATGTGAGAAAGTTTACTCATGATTGTTATTATTTTGGCTTCACTTCATGGAACATACAAGGTATGCATGGAAGGCTGGTTAGACATCAAAATGTTTCCCTTTGACAACTTAAAAGACACTTGAAATTTCACAGTTCTGCTCACATGTTAATGTCAACCCATATGAGTAGACTAAGACATATTTGACTAGTAAACTAATTATTTTATTATAATTTCTATGAGTAAGGTCCCTAGAGTTCCAGTAGAGAACCATTTTTTCTTCTCCTGGATCGAGAAGCCAGTCTAGACAATCTACAGTTAAGGTAATCTTTTTATATACAATAAGTTTCAACTGAAACTCAAAGACATTTTGTGTTCTTCTTGTCATGCGATATGTTCTTTGCCTCACTGGCATATGTCAAAAGTGTTCACGGAGAAATATGAAGATAAGAAACTGTGAAAGCCTAACTACATCAAACTGTTTAATTCTTTTACTTCAAGCTCAGGAAACCAATTTATTAATTAACTATATATACCAACAATGACTACTTCAGTGTAGCTTTTTTTGGGGGGGGTAGACCTTGTTCACACATATCACAAATACATACCAAATGAATGCATCTCTTACTGCAAAAAATATTTATGTATTCAAGTATGAAAGAATCAAGTAATGTTAAAATGTATGCCAACGCCTATACATGATGTATCACAGAGCTGAGATTTTAATTACTGAAAAAAAATAAAAAAAATTCCGAGATTTTATTTGTTACTGGCATAACTTAAATAAAAACATATGAATAACAAATAAAGTATTTTTTTACCTTTCTTGCAGTTAATTGCTTGATAGTTTGCACTGGATGGAAGGGTGATAAAAACCTTAATCACTTTCTTGGGTGATACTGTTATGTATACTCACTTAGTGACCCTTGAAGTATATTTAGAAAATATATTTTGTTGGAATATACTCTCATTTATATTTATCTATGTAGCTGAAGTAAAGATAGAGCATCTAACCTACAAACTGCTCACACAAAATGACCAATTTAAATATTAATGCAGATTTTAAAATTACTAAGATTTATAATATGGCAAAGAAATGATGCAATTCTCCTCAAATCAGATGATAGAGGTGAATTATCCTAATCAGTTAGAAGGTATTAAATGCAGAAGAGATAGAATGCTATGTATTCATTGATTAAAATTATATGTACATGTCCACATCTTTTAAAGCTTGTAACTAAACATTAAGCAGCCAGTATTCACTACAAATGATTTCATATATATCATCAAGAGAGATGCATTTCTAGAGTCTCAGAAATGATGGAAGTTTCACTTGTCCTATCACAGATGAAGACTTTTAGGCTTTTCTTCTAGCTGCTCCTAAGCAGCACATACTCACTCAGATCAGTTCCTGGATAAAAATGAGCTGTCTCTTCTGTTTGCTTTAGAATGTTTTTTTTCTTTTTTTTTTGTCACAGAATACTGAGAGCAAAGTTGAGGCATCAGAGAGTTTTCAGTCCAGCTGTTGTGGCATAAATCAATATTTAAAATGCACAGTGGCAATTTTTCTTCCTTTGAAAGTAGGACGTGGTACCCCGAATTCTTGTACTGTTAGATCCAGAACTTTATTAACATTAAACAGAAACCCTAATATTGGCTTATACTCAGAAGCACTACTTCATGGATAAACAAAACAGTAATATATTTCAGTCACAAAGTAAATATAACAGTAATAAAATTGTTAATTAATGTTTGATTTTTGTGTTTCTCTGGAGGAATTTTCAAGCTATAATATTTTACGAATGAAGAGTTAAAAAATTCCAGCTTGAGGGAAATACTTCCTTCAACCTTGTTTCTTGATCTTTTTTCTTGATTTCACAGAGTATAACAAACTTTTGATAAATCAGGAGTGCATGGGTAAAGCTGCCCAATGCAAAGATTACAGGGGGAGAATACAGTCTTTTTCCTTTTTCATGATTTTCCTAGGGATAAATCTTCTTCTAAAATATTACTTTCTAAGGTACAGGTGAATTTTAGGTATTCTGTGCATCATCATATTGCAGCCAACTTTTCACACATGGGGATTTGTGAGCTAGCAGGTACGTAGTTTTGCCCCCGCATCCCTCTCCTATGTTTCACCATAAAGCTTTTAATTCTGTAATTATGTCCCAGATGCAGTGTACTCTGTGACACCCCTCCCAAGTGGGCAGATGTTCCTAAGCAGATCTCTTCTGTTGTGAAAGGAACCTCCCTTGGGTTTAGCACTGTCAGACTGCATTAGGAGCGGATATAAAAGGTAAGAAGCAGATGTGCAGTGCTATTTCTGTTTGACACACTGTCCCTCTAGCCCATGTTTTCTACTGGTACAGCAACACTGAACCCACAGGCTAATGAATGGAGCCTGCAGAATAAATCGTTAACCTGTAACCTCATCCAGTCTGCATGCAGTCTATTAAGTCTGTACTCCCACGATTCACGTTTTTGTGTTTACTGCTGCTGATGCATTTGTTGTTTCACTTTATTTTGCTCCCACCTATACACAGTTGTCTCAAAACCAAAATACCAAGGTGAGAAGACCTGCACCGGAGAGAGGATGAGGAGGCTGTGAGGGATAGCTGGTGACCTGCCGACTTACTTGCACGAGGAAGCACGAAGCATCTCTTCTTCCCTATGTCCCTTCACACTGACGGCCCCAGAGCACATCTGCGTCACACGCAGGGGAGGGGGCGGCTCGGTGAAAGGCGCCAGGATAGACAGAAAATTGTATACTGAGGACCTTGACAGCCTCACGGGCGGGATTTTTTTTTTTCTTCCCTCCTACGTACAGTGTATATAAAAGAGCCCCGGTTTCTCTCCGCGCTAGCTCTCAGGCTCTGCCATCCCAGAAAACAGCAGGCATGGGACTCCCTGGAAAAATGGGATGGGAAGGTGGGATGTGGAGAGAGGCGTTCTAGTGACTTTTCCCTCCCTGGCTGCACTCGGTCACGGAGCTCTAAGAGGCTGAGGAAGTGCCACCTGCCTCCCGCTGTTGCCGCCGCCGCTCCTCTCCGGACTGTAGCTCGCTCCCTCGTTTATCAGACCAGGGCGCTGTCGCAGCCTCCCTCACCCGCACTTCCCTCGCAAGTGCCCGTCTCCCCTGAGAGATGTCTCTCATTTCTGCCTCTCTCTCCTCCCCTTTCCACTGATCACCGTGCAATTCTCGTCAGCTCTGGACATCTTTTTCTCCCTTCCCTGCTGGGTATCTCTACCTCCTCTAGACTCTGCATCGCTCCATCCATCCATCCATCGTCCCTCTCTCTCTGCACTGGTGTGTGAGCGCATCTCTCTCCTCCCGGCGGCTGCCACCCCTCGCCCTACAAGCGCAGCGCTGCCCAGAGGAAGCACCACCACGGCCACCACGGCCACCGCCACCACCACGGCCACCGCCACCGCCGCCGCCGCCGCTGCCGGGCGCGGGGCCGCCCCGCTCCGCCACCGCTGCTGCCCGGCCCTACCCGGCCCTGCCTGTCCGCCGTGAGTCCCGCCTCAGCCCGCGCCCGTCCCCCGCCCGCCGCGGCACCATGTCCGGCTCCGGCAGGAAAGACTTCGACGTGAAGCACATCCTGCGCCTCCGCTGGAAACTGTTCAGCCACCCCTCGCCGGCGGGCGGCCCGGCGGGGGGCGGCTGCCTGCCGCCCGACAGCAGCTTCGAGCACTGGGGACCGAGCCAGAGCCGCCTGCTCAAGAGCCAGGAGAGAGGCAACGGCGTCTTCTGGAAGAAATCCGCCTCCTCCGCCTCCTCCTCGGCGGGCACCGCTGCCAGCCCGCCCAACGGGACGCTGCTGCCCGCCGGCGGCCGCCCGGCCGCGGGGCACGGGCCGGCACCGCCGCCGCCTCGCACCGTCTTCTACGTGGAGTCCCTGGAGGAGGAGGAGGAGGCGGAGGCGGTGCCCGGCGGGATGGAGGTGGCCTGCGAGCCCGAGAAGCCCCTGGCGCCGCCGGAGCGCGAGGAGGCGCCGGGGGGCTGCGCGGATGGAGGCGGCGGCCGGGCAACAGGTGACGGCTGCGGGCACAGGTAGGGAGCGCGGCGGCCCCGGCAGCGCCGGCACGGCCGGGCCCGGGGGGACAGCGCCCGGGGGCGGGGGCGCGGCCGCGGGGGCAGGGCCGGGGCGGGGGCGCGGACGGGCCGGGGGGCCGGCGGGGTTGGGAGAGGGTGCGGGGAGCTCTGGAGGAGTGAGAGC
>JAWWTY010000001.1:65715739-65786275 GCA_035222235.1 Margarornis squamiger | reverse complement strand
CCTGCCCTGCCCTGCCCTGCCCCTGCCCTGTCTCCGCTCCCGCTCCCGGGCTGCCCCTGCCCGCGGGGCTGGCCCGAGCACAGGCGCCTCGCAAAGCCGGCCCTCCGCTCCGGGCATCGGCGGTACCCAACTTTCTCAGAAGTTCATTAGAAGGCCAGCGGGGAGGTGGTGTTCAGAGTATTGGGATGCTCGAAAGTAAAAACGTCCGCTTTTCTGGAACTCAGTGGCTAAACCGTGTTACAGCCTACTTCAAATTAAAATAAGAATAGTAGTTTTACGACTCAGCAACCGAGTGACACCTGAGATGTAAGAACAAGCAAGACACGTCCAGATTTTTGTGTTTCATACGAATCTGTTAATGTTGAATTGCTTTTCTTTGTCAATCCCTGCCCTCCTCGCCCCCAGCCGAAAAAGAAATTAAAATTATTAGAAGAAGGAAATGTAGCTAACACAGAGCTGTCAGAAACACTCTGATTCAGATAGTCCTGAGGGTAAAATGATTCGCTGCTTTAACTCTGCTTGCCCCCAGCTTCCCATAGTTAAAATTACTTATTTTCCCTTGTCTTTTTTTTCTTTTTCTTTCTTATGGAAAGAAATGTACAGAAATAAAAAAAAAAATGCTTTGTGTTCTTCATATTGGAAGTGAAGCGTATAGTATTAAATATGTTGTTAGATGAAGAGACAGTATTGTGCATATGTTTGGATTAATATGACTGTAGATAAACATACATGTGTGTATACATTTTGAGTATTTTAAGCTTTTTCAGAGAGCCCTGAGGCATATATTCTCTCCTTGAATCTCTTTATTGCTTTGTCAGTTAGCATAGTTCATTCCTTAGGAAATATATAATTTAAACATGGAATAGGTGCTAAGTGACTTAGGGTACATTTTTAAAGAAAAAGCAATGCTGAAGTTTTTATGAACATTGGAAGTTATTCTGAGCAACAAGAAGATGCTTATCCTAGGATCCAATACATTATAAAGACAGGCAAAAAACAACCTTAAAATTATCTCGTCAAGGATTTTGAACTGAATAGAAGAGATTAAACCCGAGTACAAATATAATTTCTTCCCATGGACTTTATATCAGGTGTGTCACTGATTTGAGAATCTGTAGACATCTGCATACTGGCAGAAGCTAACTGAGTTTTAATGGCACTACTTAATTTGTCCATAAGAGCTGACTTGCTAGAATATATGTACTCTGTGACAGTATGTATCTGATTATTGCTCTTACTGCTCTTGATATTAATAGTCTATTTATTCCATGTTCTTCATTCATTACTACTGAAACAGCACATGTAGTCATCAGTAACTCCTAGTCCTTTTGAAGGAGCTTGCTAAAATTTGTTCAGATTTAAAATAACTAAGGCAGGAGAGATGATTTTATTATTAATTAAAATGCCTCCTTTCAAGAAATGAAAATGTTTATGATAATTTTAGAGTCTAAGACTTGCTTTTCTCTTTCTCCATCAAAGAACCTTTTGTTTACCTGTATGAACTTTGAATGCAATGGCGAGTGCTGCAAAAATGGCAGTGCTGTGCTTGAAAGTGATCCAACAATCATCTAATGTCCTGGCAGGTTATGTCTCACTCCTTCTGTAG
Organism: Margarornis squamiger; assembly: GCA_035222235.1. Lineage (NCBI taxonomy): Eukaryota > Metazoa > Chordata > Aves > Passeriformes > Furnariidae > Margarornis > Margarornis squamiger. Next base: position 65,784,669 of record JAWWTY010000001.1, on the reverse strand, counting down.
AGATTCATGTTTTTATCAATGGTGCCTCTTCTTTATTTCACTGTGACTACATGTACCATACATAAACTACTGTTCAGTCCTGAATGACAGATACTATTAAATACATAAACAGATGAATATGTGGGACTTCCACCAAGCCTTTAAGCATATACCTGAATTTTTGGTACAGAGAGTATAAAATTGGTAACTCCTCCATAATATTTTGTCCTGGACATATTTAACAATGATTTTAATATTTTAAGACTATGTGATGCAAATGGTGAGAATTCAACATTTGGATGTGTTCCACTATAGACCATATCAACATTTTTTCAGATGTTGTCAACAGAAGGTCTCTGAGCAGTATTAGCTAGGTTCCCAGTGGCAGGGCATCATATGAGGAACAGGTTGACAAATTGGCTTTGGTTTTATGCTTCGGATTAATAATTTTTTGTTATCTCTACTATTGATATATATGTACAAGTGAAAATTACTTTTTGTTGTTTTTTTTTTCTTTTAATGTGCACTTGGGATCTTGATATCCTTGCATTCCCAAAAGAGTTTTGGTCGGGTTTGTTTATGTTTCGTTTTGTTTGTTTGGGTTTTTGATTGGTTTTGGTTGGTTGGTTGGTTTTGTTTAATTTTTCTTTTTATTTTTTTTGTTTCCTTTTCATTTGTTTTTGTTTGTCTGTTTTTATTTTGATATATTTTTCTCAGTTGCTCCTCTCAGCTTGCATTCTGTACTAGAATCTTTTTTTAACTCATCTCATATGCAGAATTCCTGGTTTTGTTTTTTTTTGTTCATTTTTAGTTACTGTTTTCACATGTAAGTTAAATGATCTTGAAATCTTGATTTTAATTTTAATATTCTATTAGATATTGTGGGATTTATTTAAAGAGAGATTATGGTTGGGTAATAATAAGGACATTCTACTTTATTGATTTGGTTTTTTGCATGCTTCTAAAGAACACCCTGGCATGTCAATTGTGCAGGTACATATATGCGTAAGTAAGGTTATGTGGATAGTCCATAATGGCACTAAGAAGAGTGAAGGGTTAGACCATGCACATTATAGTACTTATCTAATTGTTCTATGCTTCATATTGTAGTTGTAAAAACAAAGAAAAATGTTTTACAGTTAACAATTAGTGTTAAAACACTGTCTAATTGCTTGAAATTGCTTGAAAACATTCATAGAGTTGGCATGACAAAAGTGTCAATACCTGCATATTCTATTTTGATCTTCATTTTCTATGACAAAGCTGTTAGAAAAAAAAAATCTATAAAATGAATTTATAACTAGGATTTATAAATCACCCACAAAATGCTTGGAAAATACCAGTATGAAAATTTGGTGTATAACCATCAGCTCCCCTTAATTTATAATGGAGATTTTACATGGTCACAGTAGCTTTTTCATGTGACATGTTAATCAACCCTTAACATGAATGGTATTCACTTAATAAGCAAAGAATCAGTATTTTAATCCCTCCTTCGTCAGTGAATGGCAGCATGTTTTGCTTGTTACGCTGTGCAAATCCTACGAAGATGTAATTACTCAGCAGCCCTCAGCACTGTTCACCACTACACTCAGTATGTGTAACTGACAGACTAGTAACAGGTTTGTCTTACAACAGCCCTATTTTACAATGGAGGGGTAAACCAGAAAGGGAGATAAAATTAAAAAAGAGTTGAATTGACTGGTTTCAGAGCATATGGCATTTTTCTCCTACCGTTTTCTGTGTTCTCAGTTGCACCCATAAATGATGAGCCCTTCTGCAAACCACTCCCAGACTCCTCTGGTTATGTGCAAGAAGAATGGGGAACATTGTATTCAATTAACATTTTGTTTAAGAGACAACTCCAAAAAGGATATGCTAGATATGCCTAACCCGCATAAAGCAAGCGCTGATGATGCGTAAGTCTTTCATAAAACATCCAAGAATTTGAAAATACATCTTCTGAAAGAAGATGACAAATCCTTCTGCCATTAGATACTGTCTAATAGTGTACTGTAGATCAAGAAGTGAAAGGACTGAGTACTGTGCCTTCCTCACACAGCAGAGTTTCATACTCAAATCTTGCTTCAATACAAAAAGTCATGAAGGAAGCATTTCACGCTATTTCTGCTGAGTTTGTCACCGGGAAGTAAAAAATTCAATATTAATTGGAATCCAAAAGGTTAGTAAGTGATAGCATGATTTTTTAAATTCAAACATTAAATGAGAGATTTAGTTTACAAATCTCCATGGTAAAAACTATTTATTGAAATTAAATCATTATTTGATAAGAGATAATAGTAATGAATAGGGTAGAATCAGGAACATCAAAATTTCCATGTTTAAACTATAGTATCAAAGCTTTTGTATAAGCAGTTCTTCTGTATTTTTTTGTTCTAAGCTGCAAATCCTGCATTTTGATGCTTTTTGGCCATTATTCTTTACCAATTTCAAGTCTTCCTTCTTTTCTCCTAGCAACCTGCAACCTTGTGGTTAGCGTACTGCTATAGAAAGTTATGAATTTGAAACCTGTCAGAATGAGCAACAATCTCAGTGCAGCTTTCTAATTTAATTAGAAAATATGTTGATCATTTCAGAAAATGTAGATAAAATGGTCATCAAAATTTGCAACTTAAGTACTTGATGTACTGTTGTACATGTATTTAGACTCAAGAGAGGATTCTGGTCTCTGGTTTCTAACCAAATGGGTCTTCCCAGTTACAGCTTTGATCTCAGTACGTGAGCTTACAAAAAAGGGGGAATCAAGACACCTTCCTATGGCCTAGTCTATCCTGTGAGCTCTCACACCTTTAAGTATTTTCACTAATGATCATGGCTATGGCCTTTCTGAGTGCTATCCAAATTGGAACCATGGCTTCAGCTGTAATAGCCAGATCCTAAAATTAGATACTAAAGAAGTAAAAGTTATAGCTGCCTACCTTTTCCGTTGACTTGGCTGTCTCATATAGAAGGCTTTATTAAGAATGTAGTTTAATGCTTTGGGTGGAATACAGATCATACATTTCTAGGTTATGGAATCAGAAAAGAATAATTTGTTTGTTTTTCAGCTTGATTATGGAACTTTTAAAAATAGTTATATAGCTCTTATGCTTTTATACTTTTAACTTTCACAAAAAAAGAGGCAGGGTTCCTACACAACACGGACCACAGACCTTTATTCTCCAGAATTCTTATTCATTCTCAGAGGATCTATGTTCTGTGCATGGGATGCAAAAGAATCTGGTGATAAAAATAGTGCAAGGTCACACAGCTGAAGACTGTATATATATGTGGCTGGAATTAAATAAGTTACAAGGAAAATTTAGGTCCAGAATTTCCTGACTGTAAAGTCTGGCTTTGCTTCTTCTAGAACAGTTTTTCTGAAGCTCACTGTTTAGCGGGTTGTTTGTTGTTTTGGTGGCTTGCTGTTTTTTGTTTCTTTGTTTTTGTTTTGGTTTGGGTTTTTTTTGTTTGGTTGGTTGGTTGTTGTTTGTTTTTTAAACAAAAGAAGCAGAAGAACACACAAGTAACTTCATATTCTTTTGTCCACCACTTAGATGCAGGACTGAAGCTTGAGGATTCACTGTATACCCCATTGCCACTTAAACTGATTGAATAATTGATAGCAAAAAGAAGTTTTTAATTCTTATGTGTGTAATTACAGTGGTGATTGAATGCTCTTTCTGCAGAAGGATTGAGGAATTCAACAGCTGAAGCGATGGCAAGTCTTCAGAGTCTTCTGCTGCATTTGAGATTCTAGTGACAAGCAAAGACTCATATATTTTCTTCTTAGTGCTCCCAAACTTACTTTATTTTGTTACATCCTCTTTACATTATTTTTGTATGGATTATGTGTTCTCTTTCTGGATCTTATTCTAGCTTTTTTTCTTCTTTCCACAGTCTCAAAGGATTTACCTGACTGCTTTATTCAAATCCTAGGTTTATTACCCAGGCAGTGTTACTTGATTTTTACTGACTTCTCTTACTGTCTGCCTCGTTGATTTACTCACAAGGTTACTTACAGTCCATTCTTTCCTACATCTTGTCTTAGATACTTCCAAAAATAAAGTCAAATTTCCCCTAGTTCATTAATAGCTTCTCATTAATATTTTCTCTCATTCCTCTGCTTCTATTTCCTACTCTTTGAATTTCAGTATCATTTACACCTTCCTCTAGCTCCTTTGTCAGTTTTAATAAAATCACCTCAGCTCCCAGTTTTACTTTGTTCTCTGACCTATTTCATCAGCTGCTGCCATGTTGATGGTACTATTTGCTATATTTAATGGGTCAACAAGACACTTTAGTTTGAGTAATTTTTTCTGTCCGTGATTGGGATTTATCTTATCTCCTCTCTTTCTTAAATGCAGATTTTGGAATAAAGTGAATTACCTTCCAGACGTGCCTGTTTCTCTTCATTGAGTGTAATAGTACTCTAAAGTGGCTAGTTCAGGTTTAAATGTTCAATTTAAATGTTTAATGTTCGATTAAATTGGAGAAAATGAACATCATTTGAAGCCTATATTGGAAATTAAAACTTTTCTAAAAGGGTGTAATAAAGGGAAATAATAAATTAAATCTTGGTACATTTTCATAGTGTTAGTAAAGATCGAATCTCTCACCTCAGTAAAAGTATGGATGCTGCTTCAAAATATGGGCCCATTAAATGTACTAGAAAGCAAGACTTGACACGTTTTTTGGTTGTTGTTATCCATGTATTTTAAACATTGACAAAACTAATGGGTTTTTTGCATCTGGACTTACTTATTTTCAAAGATATCTGTACTGCTTTGCAGGAATATTTTCAAAAACTTCAACACTAAGAAGATATTTGACAATGAAAATAACTTGCACAGAGAGTTATTAAATGAGTAAAATACTTCTAAAACTATGGTTTTCTTAAGGGTAACATCAAAGAGCATTAGAAAAGGGAAATGCTGTTCATTCTTTTCATAGCAAAATTCAAAGCAAGTAGAAAGAACATAGCTATCTTTGGGAAATCCAATTGATGCTGAATCTTTCTAGGTAAGCCTCCAGAAATACTTTTGGCTTGAATATATTTTTTTTTAATCTTGATCAAACTGATTGTGGAATAATAATAGTAGGGACATATATAGGTCTACATGTGCACAAATAAAGATATATCATCTGCATTTCTGTCTTTATATAAACATCATAATATATACATACATTAAAAGTGCCTATGTGTATATAATTCATATATTTTTGCATACATGCATGCAGTTATTTATAACTAGATTAGGGTTGATTCCTCTATAATATTTTAGTAAGCAGTGAAGTTCACGTAAATATTATACATGGAAAAAAAGTATTGTTGGACTCTATGTTAAATTCATAAGAATGGTGCTGATACATATAGGTTAACATGTTCTTAACACGTAGTTGTAGCTTTCTAGCAACTACTTCTTATCCTTGTGACACATTGTTTTATACCCTGTTGCAAGTGTCTTTAAGAGTTTGCACTTTCCTTTTGTATCTCAAGCTTGTATGTTTTAGGTGAAAACTGCTCCTTAAATATTATATTATGATGTTTTGGCAGAATTTCCTAATACATAAATTTCCCAGTGTTTTTTGAAGAATTTTTTAGAATACCCAAATGATGACCTAAAATAAACTAGTTACACTAGGGAAATAACTAGATGTTATTAAAAGTTTTAGAAAGGAAATTTATCCTCTAAAAAGCTAAGAAATACTGCAACTTCCTCAGAAAGATTAGCAATGTAGTTATCCCTAATGATACTGAAAAAAAATTCCCTAGAATCCCCAAAGCTAAAATATAATTTCAGCTGTACCTAAAATTTCTGATTTTTATTTCAAAAAATCATAACTTGTCAATAATTTAAGACAAACACAGATGCAAAATACTAAAATACTATTATGTTGGTAAGAGTTTTACTAAAGCATATAATTTTGGGTTTTTTCCATTAGTATTTTAAATATTTTATTTCAAAATTTTTTAAAACTATAATTTTCACTGTACTAATATTTTAAAACATTATCATTTACACTTTAAAAATACTCTTTTATTACAAAATAATAAGTGAAAACATTACAAAGTAAGTTTCTACAATATTCCTGTTAAAATTTACCTCTAAGTTTCAATACATACTTTAAGTTTATATGAAGTTGTTCTCCATATCTCGAATTTACAACTGATGTCTTGAGCTGAAATACTGGCAATGGTGAGGATTACTGTAAGTTTATGACCAGTGTAATCATACCTCCTATTTCTTAACTCTTCAGGCCTTTACGGCATATCTTCCCTCAACATTTCGGTTGCCACAAACACCTTTTCTAGAGGATCTTTTCAGGATCCAGAATTCATTCTCTCACTTATCTAGGCATACCTCATCTCTAGAATTCCATTATCACTGCTTCATGTAGAATTTCACCTGTTCTACTTGACCCATGAAAAATATTGACTTTCATTAGTAAAATAAAATGGAAGATAAAGGATGAGCGTGAGCATTTAATTCTCTTAAACAAACTAACAGAAATACACAGAGAGAATTAAAACTTGGTTCAATGTAATGTGTATTCCAAAGTTTGGACTTATTTGGTTCAACTTTTATTAAAACTGAATGTTAGAAATGAGACATGTAAGATTAGATCTGGTTGAAAATAGATTTTACATTTCAGCCTTTGCCATTGTCTCAAAATAAATTTTGAAGAGGGAAATGTCTTTTTTTTCTGGAATCTAAACTGACAATCTTTATCACACTGAATTAATTGTCTGAATTTAATAAGTCACTGATTTTCTTATTGTCTAATAAATAGCAGGGCTTAATTCATGAAATGTGTCACTTGCCATTCATTCTTTTTTTTTTTTAACTGTATCAGTCAAATTTTCTGGTTTACTATGCCTTATCAATATTAAAATATTCAACCTTTTCTAACACTTGTATTTGCCTGTCATGAGTTTTCATCCTTCCTCCCACTCTAACCATATGGAAAAAGCAGCATTGTTTTGACTTTGGTATCTTTTTGCTTCTATTTAGTGTTGCTTTGTGTGAAACTCATAAAGGAACACACAACCAAATGAAATAAAGGATCACAACAGATACTTTCATCTGAACGGGTGTAATCCCACTACACGCTCTTTGCAGAATGTAGTCCTAGGACTGAATCCTATTTGGGCTCAATTCTTTCTAGTGATTCTTCAATGGTATAAGTGACTCATACCTATAAAAAGAGTGTAGAAATATGTCAAGAGAGAAAACACAGGATGCATACCTAATGCGTAGTTTTGTTGTGCTGTGTGATTTTGTTGAAACTATAGTGTACCAGAGTATCTTATATTCTAGCGATGGAGAAGTTCTTTCAGATAAAGAGTGTTGCATCTGTATTTGCAAGAATATATGGGACTTCAAATAGTCAACTTTCTGTTCTTAGGTGGACTTCTGACTGCCTGTGGAGTTGTAAGTTCTTTTTATGTGCTAGACCAGTCAAGTGCATCACTAATCAGCTTTCAGGCTGATCTAGTTCACCACTTTTTCTCATATTCCTTGTTATTTCTCTAAATTTGAATCTGTAATATTAGTATGCATACATTCACTACTAATCTCCACATCCATTGCTATATTTTTATTCATGTAATCAAATCATGATAGTTTGTGAATGTCAAAAGATTATTTTTGTAAAGTTACTTATATTGGAGAATTTTGTAGTACTTACCATCATACTAAATGTAAGCCTTCTCTGTGTAATGTCTGGTGGCCCTATTATGCAAGCTCTTCTGTCAGCTGTTTTGTCATAATTTTTACTATTAACTTATCCACAAAGGTAAGCTATATTTTTAACAATTATCTAAAGTTCAGAACAAAAATACCCCAAAAGAAATATCACCCCAACTCCAAAGTAACAGTAATAAGCTTAACTCCAAAATACATGAGAGACTGAAAATAAAGGAGAGAGAAGAAAGAAGGGGAGAGAGAAGGTAAACAATATGAAACAACTCAATATTTTCAGTTAGTGGGAGCAATTTTTTTTAAACATTTTTAGTCTTCTGTTGATAGACAATGAGGACTTCAAAATACTGCTACAATTCAGAAGATTTTTTTAATAAAAAAGTCTTCAGTAAATAATTATTTGTTAATGAACAATGCCTTCACCAATGTATTTGGAGATAATTAATCCTCCTGAATTAAGTTTTTGTATATCTCGATGGTGTTATTTTAATTTAGAAGATTAATGGCTTCTGTTTGAAAATATAATAGTCTTTGAGAGGATTGAAATATAGATGAAAGGGAACGCTTCTATACACTGTTCATATGGGATGGAAATGGAATTTATGAAAAGACTGCTATGAAAAGGATTGAAGAGGAAAGCCTCATTCACATGCAAAATTAAGAACAGTAGTTGTATCAGTTGCAATTCTTCATATGTTTCTTTTGTGCCCAGTACTTTCATTCTAGTAAATAAGGGCTAAATAATGAAATAAAGCATATGCTTCGTAAAAAAATAAAGATGAAAAAAGTCTTAGATGATTCACCCATATGTTACAGGAGAGAATTAGAATGCACAATAATTTTGTGGGAAAACAAAAAGACATCCTCTGGAAAAATGAATATGAAATTATGCAACTTGCTATCCTGTCACAAGAATAATCAGCAGAGATATCAAGTAGGATCAAATGTGTAGATAACATTCTGCAGAAGTATTGCACTTAGTACAAAGCAAGTAAAATACGAATCAACTATTCCATACTGCAACTAAAATTTAATCATAGGAATAGATGAACAGATACACAGCCTGCAAAGCAAAATTCCTATTCTTTGATCATTTTTGGTAGATCCTCAGCTCCACTGTATTATCCAGGACAATCAAGAAACATTTGGATTGTTTGAAGAAATTCCAGGTTAAAAAAAAAAAAAATCACTATCATTTTGGGAAACATGTTGTATCAAGAAAAGATTATAGAAAATACACTTTATTTTATTTTACAAATACTGATATACAGGAACAGATTTCCTGGGAGTGGTGTGCACTATTTGATATCTGGGATTATAAGAATAAGATAGACAAACATCTGTCAAACATACCTAGAAGAAAGAAGGACATCAAATAATTTCTCACAAACTGTCAGTCAGTATCTTTCTATGAAAGGGTTGCCCATGCACATGGTGGCAAAGATTAAAATCAAAACAAACTCTGACCTTTCGCATGGGGACTACAAGTTTTTTATCATCCTTTTTTTACCATAATATTCAAATATATGTATTAGAATTTAAGTACATACTCTTTTTACATTTTATGGCTTCATCTTTTGAATTACTCTTCCTTTGGAATACAGTGGTGTGCCAAATCTCATGACTCTGTATAAACAAAAGCAGTCCCCATCATGTTAGGCATTCAAAATAATGCACATATGCTATCTTAAAAAGCTTAGCATTTAAAGAAATTGTCATAATTGAAAGTAAATGCCAGTGCTATTATTTGTGGGGGCTTTGTTTTTGGTGTGGGTTTGTTTTTTGTTTGGTTTTGGTTTATGGTGGTTTGTTTTGTTGTGTTTTGTTTTGATGTTTTTTTGTTTGTTTTTTTTTGGGGGAGGGTGGGGTTTTTTTTTTTTTTTTTTTTTTTTTTTTTTTTTTTTTTTTTTAAAGACAGAACACTGAAGCAAAAGTAACTGAATTACTTGGGCAAACTTACAGACTGAAACCAGCTGTTTTGAGTCTGAGTCCTTAAAGGCACGACCCTATATCTTAATCAAATAAATTTAATAATAAAATATATTTATATATTTATATAATCACAAAAAAAAAGTTTTAAGTACATAATGAAAACTTGTGTGTTTAGTTTGTCAAACTCTTTCTAATTGTGTGAAATTTAGTGTCTTCCTTTTTGTTAACTTGTTATCCCCTCCAATTAACCCACTCAATGTCATATTTCTTATTACATTATTTTAAAAAGGTTGTGGAAAATACAATGAATGGAGTTCATTGCTTTCAGATAGTGAATTAGATACAAAATAAAGACTTAAAAGTAGTTTTGTATAGTTTCCTAATAGCACTAATAATCTCTAGTTCCATCTGTTTAGCCACCATCTAAGTTGTTAGGTTTATGTCTCTTCAGGTGACACTGTTTTCATGACAGACTTCAAATATTAGTAAAACTGAGAGTTGAAATAAGATCTTTTTATGTGCTAGGCTCTTAATCCTCTCATAAGGAATGAGTACACAGCAATAAGTGTAACTCACAGAATCAAACCTGGTTGTCTAATCAAGGAGATTGCTGTCTGAAATGTCCTGTTTCCTTTGTAGCAGTGATTAGGAATTATGTAGGTAAAAAGAGGCAGGGAGTAATGAAGAAAGGAAGGAATATGCCTTGTCTTGTGAACTCTAATCTGAGAAGAATAATTCACAAGGAGAAATTCACTGGAAGGTTTCTTTCCAAATTTCAGTGATTAAGAACTGGTACAGGTATTTCTTAAATATTTGGTCTGGTGTTGAAATGAATTCCTTTGTGAATTACAATCACATTTTGAAAAGGTCAGTGGAAAAAATTCAAGATACAGACAACAAAAAGATAGTGAGATTAATTAATCTCAAAAAATAAACTTGAAAGAATTTTTTTTCTTTTTCTTTTCTGCAGTCTAAATGTTCTATTACAGCAGAGATGTATCTAGGCATATGTTATTTTGCAAGGTGAAGTAAAATAACTTCTCTCTTCAGGGGCTTGTTTTTCTCTCTTGCCTGTTTGTGTAGTCTAAACAGTGCCGCCCATGATTACTGTACTGTAGGAAAAGCTCGTTATACTTCTGGATTTTTATTTTGTTTTGCTTTTTATGTTAGTGTATGAAAACAGCAGTTGAAAAAACAACCCTATCCAAGAGATGGTTTGTGCATTCTGCTACAAGTAGATGGTAGGTTCTCTATCTAGTTTATGCAGATAACATTGTGTGCTAAAAGTTTTGAAGAAAGTATGATTATGATCTGAATTAAGCAGAAAAATATCAATATGTCTTTTTTTTACGTTAAACGGTGAGGAGTATTCATATTTCAACATATGCACAGTTGTGTGTTTCTATGTTTCTATGTTTCTATGTATATAAATATAGATAGACAAACAAGAAATGGTACTAATTTCTGGGAGCATTGCTGCCTCTTTTTCAAATGTCATGTTTTGATTATATGTTGCAAACTTTGCTGTCGGGGCCACAACACTGTAATAAAACTTATATCTCTGCATGTTTGAGCGTATTGAAATGACAAGTAAAAGGGTCTCACTTGTCTTGCTGATTCACACTTATTTTTTAAAAAAAATATTTTTCATTTTTTATTTCAGTTTTTCCCGGAAAAAAACCCAAAAATAATAATTATATTGCCTTTTTTATCTTTCAATAGAAACACTACGTTGCAGGAGACTCTGATGGAGCTCAGATAAATACATTCCCCCTTTGTGTTCAGGTGAAATTTAATTTAGAATTCTTTTCTGTTACCATAACAGACAATCTTTCTGTCAGAAATTGAATTCCAGCATCATATCAGAGTAAACAGCAGTCGTAATTACCCCTTTACCATTTTTGTAGAGGTTTTCCTCTTCAGGAACAGAACACTGTCTAAAAATAGGTTAAAAAATGCACCAAAAGAACACCAGCTTCTTGTCATGTACAGTAGACAAGTTTCAGAGTCTAAAGCTGATCTAATTTAAAGATCAATGATCTCTCAAAAACAGGTATTCCTGATGACTGTTTCTGTTAAGTGTGATGCATGCCTTGTCCTTGTTGTACTGTGTTTCAGAAAATCTTGCAAGGTTATGTGCATTTTTGCCATGACCTTTGTTTCCTAACACTTGATTTGCTTTATCTGTTTTTTAAGCTTTTTAAATGAGTTCTTGTAGCAAATTTCTTTATGCTTGCTTAAAAATTAACGGAAACCAAACGTGTTAAAAGTGGGAAAAAGTAATCCGTGTGTATACAATTTGATCATCCTATTCTAATTCAATTTGCTGTGGGAGGGTCAGTCAAAAAAGATCTGATGTTTCTTTTCTCTACACAAAGCAGAGATGAACATGAATTTTCCATACTGTTTTGTGAAAAAACAGTGGGAAAGGCTGATTCTGCTGCTAATGTTTATTGATTTAAAATTAATAATTAAGATTTTCAAAAGTACTGTAGCATTCCTCCATGGCATATGAACAAAAGTCCTACAATCTGATTTAAAAAAAAAAAAAAAAAAGTGTTTGTTTCATAGATCATAATTAGATGGTTAAAAAGTGTGAGAAGTATTACAAATGATTCAAATGAATGTGTGGAACTGAGCTGATTAGGACTTTTTATTTGGTATTTTTTGAACTCTGATTCATGAAGTCAAAGTTCTGACTGCATTGTCAGTACTTTGGAATATTATTAATCTCAAAATCCCATCAAAATATTCGATGGTTGCAAGTTTAGTGGAAGAATGAAAATTTATTTTGCTATTAATTCTGAGATGACAGATCCTGTTTTGGGGAATTCGTCCACCACATGAATGTTTTAAAATTATGTACTTCTTTTGTGCACATACGTTTTTGCTAGTGTATGGTTATCTCACTTCAGTAATCTTTTGTTTTTTAGAGTCTCCTATATGTATAAATACTTGCTATATGAACGAAAACAGGCAAAGATAAGTTTTAGATGGAGGAGTTTTAGAGTATTCCATTCCTTTTGAAGAAATATGCTGTCTTATATTAAAGTTTGTAATTTACTATCAACATAGTATTTCAATCTTATTTTCCCTTACTGCTGATAACTACTCAGAAATATATAGTGTCAAAAGGGAATGAGCCATAGCCATCTTATATAAGAAATATTGTTTTTGTTAAAAGCTTAATAGGGGCAAAAAAAGCAGTATTACTATTCTGCTAAACCTTTTGCACATTCTGTGTATTTTCCCTGTTCTATGACCTTTTAAAATGGCATTTCATTTTAAGTCTCTACATTGCATTAGAAATTAATTTCTGAGATTAAAACAACAGTAATTAGAAAATTTAGGAGAAATGGCATGCAAGCAAGAGGAAGAGTGCTAGATTTTTAGTGAGCCTCTTCAGACTCCTGTAACTTTTCATAGTATTACTTTTGTGTATTGGATTATCAAGTCTAAAACAATTCATCAACTTTTTCAAATTTTCCTTGCTAAAACTGTGGGTAGTCAGCTTTGATGAAGCTCTTTTAGACTTGTTTTTCCAGTGATATGGTAGTTTATTAACAGGAGTTTCTCCAATTTAATTTTACGCATCTAAAAGAAAGACAGTAGTCATCTAGCCAACATAATGTATTCAATATGTGAATGCAGCTTAACTGAACAAAGAAGATGTGGGTATATACCACACAGGATGAAACTTCCATTTGTGTGATGAAAGTACATGCATTAGTAAGTGAAAGCAGAAATACTTTATGTAGTCCAGTGGCTACGCAAGTGTCAGTTGTTCAGCAAGTTGGATGAATCTTGGTCACTAGTTCTCAAATAGTACCACTGTTAACTTGCCATAGAGGCACCACAGAATTAACAGTGTCAAGATAATTTTATAAAATCACAGTATATGAGCATTCTGCTTCAAACACTGAATATTTGTGTGTGTGTGTGTGTGTGTGTGTGTTTTAAGTCTGATTTCCCCTCAGATGAGATTTTGTAGTATCTCTGTGTAGTTTTGTGTTGTACCTCTCACATCCCAAACACTTCTGATTCTCACGTCTGTGCTGATTCTGGCTGGGCTAGAATTAATGGTCTTCATGGTGGCTACTATAGGGCTCTGGTTTGGATTTGTGCTGAACACAAGGTTGATTACAGAAAGATGTTTTTGTCATTGCTGAGCAGGGCTTGCACAGAGCCAAGGCCTTTTCTGCTCCTCATACTGCCACACTAGCAAGGAAGTTGGGGCTGCATGGGATTCTGGGAGGAGACACAGACAGAAAGGTGACCCAAACTGACCAAAGTGATATTCCATACCATATGACATCATGCTCAGTATACAGAGGTGGGGCAGGAAGGAGGAAGAGAGGGGCATTTGGAGTGATGGTGTTTATCTTCCCAAGTCACTGTTACGTGTGATGGGGCTGGGCTCTCCTGGGGATCGCTGAACACCTGCCTGCCCATGGGAATCAGTGAATAAATTCCTTGTTTATCTTTGCTTGTATGTTTAGCTTTTGCTTTCCCTATTGAACTGTCTTTATCTCAACCCTCGGGTTTTTTTTTATTTTTTACCCTTCTGATTTTCTCCCTGATACTGCTGCTGGGTGTGAGCGAGTAGCTGCATGGGGGTTGGTTGGTGGCTAAGGTTAAACCATGACAATGTCAGAAAAAAAATTATTTGTTAGCGTAAGTATCCAAAACAATTATGTTCATGCAAGTTTTGTAAAACTTTATCATTGGAAAATGGTAGCCTATATAACCCCACTAAAGTAATTTGTGAAAGGATATCATATGTCTCTGAAGAGATAACAGAATATCTTGTTCTAATCCAGCTGAAATAATAAAAATACATAGGGAATCAAGTCTCACTAGTTCTGGTACCTACAGAATTATTTGTTTGATTTTATTACATTTTTCTTTTTTCTGTATGTAGCAGAATTTAAACTTCTAATTAAAATGTTGACAGTCAAGTAATACTTAAAAATGAACTTCCTGCTGGTGATTGTTAGAACTCTTAAGAGTTTAATTTGTGATAGACTATAAATTTCTCTATAATGTTGTTTTTAACTGATAGAATAGATTTGAGGAAGTGTAGAACAAAACAAGTGAAAAAGGTAGTTGTGAGAAAAATGTGAACTGCTACTATCATTCATGGCAGTGTAATTCATTTTACTTTATAGCTACATCAGTTGTAGGAGCATTTGCAGGGACAGTTATTCTATGTCAGCTGAGAAACAGTGATATCTTAAGATAGGTCAACTTGTTAACTTCCTACCATCTGCTCATATCCAAAGACTGAAAACTGTTAAACTTCAGGGTTTCACTCTATTCGATAAAAGAATGAAAGATGTTAGTTGTCTTATATTATCCAATATTCTTGATTTAGATCTAGGTTAAATCCACAGACCTGAAAAGTTATGTGAAAGAAGCTGTGCTTGGAAGGGATTCACTTTGTTCCAAAACTTGGTCTGGAATGAAACCTGAATTGTCTACAGATGTTTACTATTTTGTTGCTTTGCTGATTTTCAAGTATGAAGCAGAATATTCATTTTGGTAAAAAAATCTGAAACTTCAGTAATGTGTCAGGAAAAGGCATTTTTAGGTTCTCCTATTACAAGGGAAGCAGGATCTCAATTCTTGAGTGAGATCACCATTGAGGTAGAGTATCTCAATTCATTTTAGCCATTTACATTTAGATTACCTATTTTAGTGTGTCTTTCTGTGCTCTATAGCAAATGGAGAGAAATATGTATTTTAAGCCATGGTTCAGCTGACATATATCAGATGTCTACAGTAGTATGGATTGGACTGTGCTTAAGAAGTGCTTAAATTTTTGTTCTGCCCATTCTGTGTTTCCATAAAGATTCTCTATGAATAGAATGATGGAGATTCTGAATGAGGCAGATTCTGAATTTCACCCTTGTAATGTGCTTTCATTACTGGGAAGGCAGCCCAAGTCTCATCATCTTAACATAAAATGATATAAAGAATGAATTAAAAGAGAGTAAACATTCTTGTAAGTGGAAATAAAGAATAATTTTTATCTGCTGCCTTTCATATATAGGTGTAGGTACTTTGAATTAGGATAAAAACATAACTCAGAAAGTTCTCAGCAGAAGATGATAGAAAAGAAGAATTTTTGAATAGTGCAGATAAAGAAAATTATATATGCTACTTTAAATTGAAAAGTGTACAAACTAAAAAAACCTTACACTGAATGAAAATTTCAGAAGGTAAGTACAATTGTTAAAATTACTTTTGCAATTGAAAGTGTTATTTGCAGTCCAATGCACATGTTTTTATTTTTTTTTTACCTATGGAGAAGTAAAAGAAAAACAAAAACTTTTTAACATTGCTGAAACATCTTCATTCATCTAGTTGATTTTTTTTAAATGTGCTGGAGAGCTGCATAAAAGAATTTCATATGGAGATACTGTTCAGAGATACTAGATGAATATTCTGAAATCAAACAGAATGTATTCAGACTGAGGCCCAAGCTTAGAGACCCCCATAGCTATTGACAATTCTGCTACCAATATTGACTAAAATACATTTGATCTCTAGTCACCAGTAGTGCCTGATCAAATTTTGAGATTGGCCAAGTCTAACTATTTTAAAGTTTTGAAAGGAAGGCTGTAACAATTTCATTTCACTGGAACTCTCTTTCCCCACCCCCACCCCCAATTCATTTACCAAAAATAAATTTAGCATGGATTAAAAAAAAAGCTGTCAAAAAGCATCTCTATAAAGCACTAATGCAATAAAATGTGTATTTCTTTCCTTTCCAGTAGATACGCTTGCTCTCTTTTAAACAGAACTTATCACAAGCTCAACTCTTGTCTTAATATTTTATAACCTTAAACCTTATAAAACTTTAACTCTGATATAAAAGTTTAATACCTAGTAGAAGATAGTTGCTGAATAAGAATGTTTTGAAAGGAGTTCTTTAGCACAAAGAAAAAGGCATTGAAGTAATTTGTGAATATTTCATGTTTTAAGAACCAACTTCAATGTCAGCCTTCATTTTTTTGACAATAAAATACCATCCAAAGGTTAGTTATAACCTCTGGAAAACGAGTCTGGAAAAGGTTACTGTAGTAATACTAAGCAGGGAAGCATACAAAATGTTTGCAAGCCTTTGTTTTTTTAGTATGCATGTTCCTGATGTCAGTTAAAAATATCATCACTCTGAAGTGCATTTTGGAATAAGAATGTTAAATGCTTTATCCTCCACAAGGTGTTTTAAAGGGAAAAAAAAAAATAAAAAATTGAGGAAATGATTGATACACATTTCAGACTGAAGTCTGCAAACCACATTTTTTTGTGAGAGTTAAATAGTAGTTGAGTAGTTGAACTAGTTAATTCTGACTGACTATACCGTTTTACTTGGCTTCTGTGGTCCCACTGAAAATAAAAACCAAAGTTATTTATGACAACAGCAAAGTTTAAGCAAGTCCACTTAGAGAATCATGTCTGAGACTAAGAGTATTTGATCACAACTGGAAGGAGTAATCCATTTATGCCAAGTTCTGCCAGCTACAGGTAGACTGCTTAAAGCTAGATTTGGTAGTCCTGTAGTAATAATTTCTTGGCTAACTAGTATGATTGAAAGCTAGCCAATGTTTTTTGTGTCCAGTCCTCAACTCAAAAATAGTTTCAAGGACTGAAATTCTGGAAATTTTGTTTTGACCTGTCATTTCTCTGCTTCTTCTCCATGCCTCAGTTGCTCTGTACTTTACAGCACTGTCAAATACAGGTCACCTTATCACTGACTACACAAGTTGTGGCAAGCATAAATGTAAAGGGGAGTTGTATTCAGAATTAAGTAAACAGCTTCCCAAATGATCTTCCCTTCTTCCTTCCTTTTTCTCACTCTTTTTTCTCCATTCTTTTCATTCCACAGCATTGAGCTGCATTGCTGTCGTAGCCTTGTGAAATACTGCTTTATAAACTGGAAACATAATAAAATTGCTGGTCATGACAAATGACTCGAGTCAGTCTTTCCTATTAAGTCCATGTAATGGCTGTGGTATGTACTGTGCTGTACTGAGGAATAAAAAAGTATAGCTTCT
Organism: Margarornis squamiger; assembly: GCA_035222235.1. Lineage (NCBI taxonomy): Eukaryota > Metazoa > Chordata > Aves > Passeriformes > Furnariidae > Margarornis > Margarornis squamiger. Next base: position 65,766,992 of record JAWWTY010000001.1, on the reverse strand, counting down.
GCAGGAACTATACTACCATTTTTTCCCACAAGTAATCAGAGAGCAATGAATTTTCTTTAGGAGTATTCATAAAGGCTCTACTGTGCGTTTTCTGTGGAGGCAGAAGTTGTCCAGACTGCTGGAACTTTGCACAGCTTCTGTGTACTAGTTTTTCATTTATCAAGATCTGTTTCTAATTTCATTGCATACAGATTTTCATGGGGACTTTGAGAATGTTTGATTCAATAAAATTATGTAAAGTTGACTCATCATTTTACATGTGTAAAGTGTGAAGTTGAAAGACATGACCAATAACTGACTTACTTAAGGAATATACAATATAGGAAAGACAGAAGGAGGGATAAAATATTCACTAAGGTGTCTACTCTGAGTCATCTTAAATTTGTGGCATGTGGTTCAAGACATGATGAGAAGAAATATTTCTTTTAAATACAAACAGTGTGGTGGTATGTTATGCATTCTAGAATACACATAGACACATATACAAGGAGATGAATTTTCCATTCTCACAGAATAAAGATACTGAAAAACTCTGAGAAAGAAACTGTGCCTGTATTTTAAATTTTTAAGAAAAGAATGGTCTTTATTAAGAAAATGCTAAAATAGAGCATTAAAATTAAATTACTATCATATTACCTTTTTTGGGAAGTTAAAGACAAAAACTCGCTGACAGATCAAAGATCCCATCTGACCTAGAAAGTGGCTGCTAGCATGTATTAAAATAAGGAAGGAGTATCAAATGCTATACTGTATTTATTAAGAAAATGGAATTAATCACAGTGAATCCAGAGTTTTTTTCTAAGTGGTAATAGGCAATTTTTAGACAAGTTAGAGCCTATTGTTTCCTGTACTTGTTGATTCTTCCCTAGTCTCCTTGATTCTGCAGTTATCAACACTGAATTTGATCTACTTTTCTTAACATTCAAATGTATTACTTCATCATTCAGAAGTGTGAGATCTTTCTTATACCTCTATGACCAGATTGGATTTGATTATCATTAATAATTTAAATTAAATATTTTACATACTCATTTTTCTTGGGTACATAATTAACAACAAACCCAGCATACAGATTGTTCAGAGATGCCTTTGTGGAGATCTCTTCACTATGAAAAATGACCATTCATTTCAATCTGTTTCCATTCCAATCTTTTAGCCGATTATTAATTTATTAAAGATCTTCCTCTTCCTTTAAAATAGGACAGGTTCTTTTAGAGGCTCTGAGGGAAGAACTTAACAAAAGTTTTTTTGAAAACAAAGCACATATTCCTCATATCATATTCATGTAGTTCCTGATCCCTTTACATACTTAAAACTTCTAAGCTGAGGATTTCTTCCACGGAAGCCAGTGTGAGACTTCCAAATCCAACTTACGTATTCATGTGCATATGAATCATGTTCTTATTTTACTTTTATACCAATTTCCATTTAACAGAGATAAGACAATGACTAGACCTCTTTTTAAGGTTGGTATCACACCAACAGCTTCTGTCCATTATTCTGAGACCAAAGGTGATTTAAGCAATAGCTTATACCACATTCCAAAGAAAATTAGTGTATGAATAGCAAATTATCCAGGCAATTTACTGTTTTCTATTTAAAAAATTTATTCCATAATCTTTTCTTTTAGCAATTTGATTTTTTGACTACTTGTCAGATTTTGTTTCCAGTAAAAAGAAGACATCTGGTTAGAGAACCTCCATGTGTCCCTCTGTGACTGAACTCTTGTAAATAGAAAATGAGACAGGATAGAGGAAAACCAAAACAGAACAAAACTGAACAAAACACAGGATGTTTCCATGTTTTTAAAACATTGATAAATGCATATTTTTACGCTGTTTCTTTCCAGATATGATTCATTCTTTCAGTCTCTAGTACTACAATATTTTTGCTATCAATTTCTTGTTCTTTGCTAGAACTATCATCTTTATTTCAAGTCTCAAAAAAAAAAAAAAAAAGGAACAGGCATCGAAGCACATAAAACTAAAAGATTATTCTGTTTTAGAACCTTCATTCTGTCAAGCTTTTTAAAAATGCATCAAAAAATACCAGTTCATAATAATCACAGAAAAATATAATGGGAAAGAAGATTTTTTTTTTTCCAGTTTTTGCTATCATAGTCAGTGTATGAGGCAAAGTGAGGGATATGAAAAAGGCAAAGACTTAATTTTTAGTAAGTAAATCCAAAGTTTCATTTTTTTTAGAAATGCTATTGACGTGCGGAAAAACCCCACAACTCGGTAGTTGTAGAGAAGATACGTTTATTCAGCGCTGGGTGCATGGGGGATTGGTCCACCAAAAACATGCACCCCTGTCTGTGCTTACAGGCCTGTTTATATACAGTTAACACATGCATATCCATTATCTCTTTATACATATGTATTATTTTTCTTTGACAAGGCAGGGTTATTCTAATTAGTTCCGAAAAGTAATTTCCATTTTCTCCACCCTGCACCCCTCCCATCCGAGTTTGCGCATTGGTTTCCATTTTTCCTGGGCCGGGGTCTTCGGGGGTCGTGGGGGATGAAGGCCGTAAGTCTTCATCACGTGAACTTTTCAACTTGGCTCAAAAAGCAACCTAAACCGGTATTGTTAGCAACTTGAACTGGTCTAATTAGCAAACTTTTACAATTATCTTACTTTCTTGACATTTTTCCTGATTTATTTTTTAGTCTTAGAAGCTTCAAGGCCAGGTACTGATAGCAACCATAACATATCCTTTGTAGCTAACAATTCAACTATGCAGTCTATCTCTGCTACTTCAGCAAAAGCCTCTACAATTATTTCTATTAACCCTTTCAGTGTTAGTTCTTTATTGATACCTTATATCACTATCAGATGGTTAGTAATGACTGTTAAAAGCTCAACAAATAGCCTTCTGCCTTTGTTCGTACAAGGAGATAATGTGACATCTCGCACATAGATCTTTTGATGCTCAGTGAAACTCATTTGAGCTACTGAAGTTTTACTATTTATTTAGAAAAAGGAAAGGATTATCTTCCTCATGATTTTACATTACTCATACATAACAAAGCATCTTTTAGGAAGGATGAGCAAAAGGGAGGAAAACAGGAGTAATTTAAATGCCATTTAAATGTTCTCAGTATTTGGTTATCCTCCATGTGAAAGGTCTACTGAAGTATACTGTCTCTTAAGATAAAAGCCAAAATTCAGGAGACAGTCCGAGCCCAGGACATCCATCAGAATATAAGCATGCCTGTTACTGACTAGGCTGGGTGTCTAAACTCTGTTTTTGGGGATTTTTGTTTGGTTGTTTTTTATTTATTTAATTTCTAAGTTACTTACCAGTAAGAAATCTGTTTTAATGTCAGAATTATGATAAATGCTACTGTTTAACTATATTACCTCTTGAGTATTCTGGAAGCTTCTAATTTTTCTTAAAAATGCAGAAAAATAGTATGTGAAAGAGTTTCTCCCTTTTGAAGATATCAGTTCAACCAGTCTGTTTATTAATCTTTCAATGTCTATGTTTGTACAATAGTGTAACTGATAAATAATTGCAGAATTACAAGAACTTGCAATATGATGGTGGGTTAAGCTGGTTATGAATTCTGCGCCCAAGGTTTTCTTGTGACGCTTTTAGCCAAATTGAACTTAAAATTAAATCTTCAATAAAAAGGAATTTCCTGCATTGGAATTTTATGTCTTATTTTAGCAAAGTTTGAATGTATCTCTGAATTACTTGTGAAAGATTGTCTTTATTGTTGAAAGGGTTTTTTTTTAATATTATTTGTGCTGACTAAAGGATTATAAAGGTCTTCATAAACAAAATAGACAAGATTAAAAGCCCAATTGGGCAATTATATAATCACACCTCATTTCCTGCTCACTTTTAAATGCACCTACTAGGGAAAATTCAGAGTAATTTAAAGCAGACGGCTAACATGAAGCACAGGCAATCTCATTGTTATAACATTTTTTTAGGTTAGTGATATACATATGTGTATGTATATATCCATCTATATATATACATACATACATACATATGTATGTGGTCAAATTATGTTGTAACTGTGGAAACTCTATATGGGAAATAGGCTTTGATGTTTTTGCAGTAAACATTCACTTCTGCCCACGAGTGATCATCTCTCCCCTGGAAGAGAGGGCTGGAAGACAGCTGAAGAGGATATTCAATAACCCAGTCCAGTCAAGCACATTCCATAACCCATCACTTGAAAGAAAAAATGGATCAGTTATACTAAAAAATGTTTTGGAAAACTATGCAGTGAAATAATATTGTTCTGTAATTGAGAAAAGACTGCTTTGTTGAATACAAAAAGTCCCACAAGCCTTGTAAAGTTTTGAATTAAGAATTCATCTCTAGGAAGACTTATTTCACGTTAGAGCATATGTGTTGTTATTTTAAAGTAAATTTAATGTGTTAAAAATTTGTTTTAAAAGAATGTGATATACATAAATTATTGGAAAATACTGGGGCTTGTTGTTGTGCAGTACAGTACTTGATATCAACATGTTTTACTGAATGTATCAAAATACTTAAAATATTTGTATCATCACTCATATAATACTTATTTAAATTAATAAAATAATTGGAAATAGCATGCCAATTTTTATGATTCTCAGAAAGATATTATTTTATGAATTTATGCCAGCCAAACAATGCTATTAAAATTACCATCTTGACTTCAATCTAAGAAGCAATATGTTACCTCTACTATAGTTCTATTTTTTAAAAAAATATATAATTTATACTATATTATCTGTAGAAATCTGCTGCAATTTTTAAGAAAACAAAAGGAGAATGGATATTTCCAGGTGTACCCAGGAAAACAGTGCCCTTTGTGGAACAATGGTTTGAGTGATGTAGACCTCAGGTTTCAAGGATATATTTATTCCCACCAAAATATTCAGTGATTTCTCATCCTAATGACTGTTTCTTAGTTTAAAAGCCTATGAATTGGTATTAGTGACTTGAACAATATTGTCGATAAGTCTGCACCACACTGTTCTGCACTGCATAAGCAAACACACTTTGGATTGCTGAAGTGGATATAATTGGATTTTGTTTCTTAACTTCAACTTGTTTTGAAAAAGGACAATAATTTTTCTAATTGTCTGTAGTCTGTAGATGTTCCTGTGTTTTGGACAAGCTCAGAAGTTGCAAGCAAACCCCGCATTTCTCCTCTCTCCTGAAGAATATTTGCTTGCTGTTAATATTAACTACATATACCTTTCAAATCCATCACTGAAAGTAAATCAGAAGCCAGAAAAGTGCTGTGTTTGCCTTTCCTGAAGTCTTTGTCTTCATTCAGGAAACATCTACCAGAAAATTTAATGCTTAAGTCCCACCAATTTAAATAAGAATGTATTTGCTTCCTTAATAAGGGCTTAAATTAATAGTATCTTCATTTTAGTTTCTCTTCAGTACATAGGAAAAAACTAACACCTATTAATGATTCCATCTAAATGAGATTTTTACAAAACAGCAGTAACATTTTTATTTTTGCAACTAAAGTTGAAACTACAACTTTAGTTGCAGCTTCTGACTACTGAACCAAACAACTGAAAAAGCTAGTCCTCTTCCTTCATGAAAACTCTGCAGAACAGTAGTGTTAAAAAAAAGGAAAAAATAATTGATAGTTTAACTTTTTTTTTTGATAGATACTAATGTTCAGAATGGTCTGTAAACAAAATTAAAATAAGGATTCACCAGAGAGGCCTCATGAATATACAGGTCGGAGTCCTCATTCTAAAAAGGACAGAGAGCTGTTAAAAGTCACTAATAGTTTTCAGTGTTGTGAATAAGTAAGATAAAATGTATGTGTAAGTTTGAGTACCAAAAGCAGTGTTGGTGTTCCTTATTCTGCTAAATAAGGAAGTGAGGCCAAAAGATGTTTCCCTTCTGTGTGTCTCACCACTCTTACAGAGGAGCCCATAGTTGGCTGTCAGTCTTGACTAAGCACACACCCAGCTTTATGTGTCTAGTTGAGGCATAAAAGTGAGCAATATGAAAAGTTCCCATAATGGTAGTAGAAAAAAGTATTTCCAGGTAATCTAGCACATGCAGCTAACTCAGTGTGATAAGTTGAGCCTTTCTTCATTAGCACCTTCAGCTTTGTGACTCCTTCAAAGGAAGGCAATAGAAAAGCAGGGGAACGTACTGTAAAAGGTACAAAATCAGCCTTCATTTATGGAGGTCAGGGACAACTGAAAAGTTGCTCCCAGCAGACACTTCCTAAGCAATTGCTCTAAGGTCAGTATCAGGGCATGTAATGTGGAGTTCTGCTTCAAGGAAACATACTTATGTACTTCCACAAGTCCAAGATTAATCTAGAAAATTAGATTTGCTGTGGTAATATATTGTAGGCTTGCTTCTCTTGCTTCTTTTTCCTTTGTTCTACCTAAGATGAACCTGTGACATGAACATTAAAGGAATGTGCAAGTAGAATTCAGTATCAGGCAGATTAAAAGACATTTGGAAACAGGTTTATTTTTATGATGGACAAAAATCCAAATAACTATAGATTTTTGTGTTCTAATTTAAGAACATGAATCTGCTGACCTTTAACAAAACTGTTACTGTAACTGTTGGGATTTCAAATACCCTTTTGAAAAATGTGTGAGGTTTTAGAAACTCAGGAATAACAATGTATTTTTTCTATTAATTAAACTGAACAAATTTGGTGCATCAGCCGCATTTAACTGTGCGTCCTCACACACAAGCATATGTAAAGTGTTCCAAGGAGTGACACTATAAAAAGGCACTCTTTGGGTATGTACTGAAGTGTTGCAATGGTTATTTCTTGTATAAGCATGGACTGGCAAAAAAAAATAAAAAATAAAAAAAAAAATAAACCAAAGAGCAGGTCTGTGGAAACTTAAATCTTACTGAGTTAATAAATCTAAATAAGGTAAGTCTAAACTGCCACATATTGGAAATCCTTGAACAAGGGCTATCCATTAATGTCTTAAAATTTCCTATTCAAGGATTGAGGCAAATGAACTATCCCTTCCTTTCTACTGTTTTGTTTGCCTTAAGGATTGTTGATTGATCTATCAATGCACAAGTATTGCGGATACCTCCTTAGAATGAAATTTGTAAGTGAGCTTGTTATCCTTCAGCATTAAGTGAGAATTGCACACTGTTGTACTTAGCCAGCTAAATGTCAACATGATTCGGCACTCAGGCATTGATCCATCTGAGTCTCTTCAAACATTTCTACTAAGAGACTTTAAAAATAGCATCAATAATATTTCATTCAACAGAATAAAAAAAAATTTATTCCTATTCTTTTATTTCATGTGACTTTTTTTAAGCAAGGGAATCCGCTCTGCCATTCTGATGCAGAGATTATACTTTAGAAATACTCATTTATGTATCACTCCCATGAAGTGATGCAGGGGAAATCATAATATTGTCATGTGCTTGTTATAGGAGACAGCTGATGGTTTGTGTGCCACTGTCTACCAACTATATGTGAATAACTGTTGAGGATGACAGTTGTGGTACTCCCACTTAGCAGCTTTGGTGGGACCCTCTCAGCTTCAGCAGAATGTCTTAAACATTTGTCAGATGTGAGCAGTTAAGAGAATATTTATCCATTGACTACCCTATATATATGCCTCTTTGAACCCTGTACTCAGCAGTTTCCTTAGTTGATGAAATGGGGAATTCCTTTTTTTCAAGTTTTGTGTAAATCCAAATCTCAGAGCTTAAATTTCAGGATTTACAATTCTTGTTGCATTGTTGGATGCATGCCCTGATCCATTTCAATGCTGTTAAGTTTTATTCATTTAGAGTGAGCTATAACAATATAACTATTATACTCAAAAAATATAAAAAACCCTCCAATTTTTTTTTTTTTTTTTTTTTTTTTTTTTTTGCATTTAATGGTCAAAACAGTATTTGCTTCAGTTCCTTCATTATGTAATTTTAAATCTTTCTCCTGGCTTTTCAGGAGCAGACTTTAAATGGGGATTCACTTGACTTCGGTTCCTGTAGTGCTGACATTTTAATGTGGTCGAGCAATTGAAGCACATGCTGTTAGAAGAAAAACTAAATAAAGCATCCAGAGAGCTAGTCATCTTATTGCTAAAGTAAATGCCTGTAAATGTCCAGATGAATACCTCTGTAGGCTCCAATAAAAGCTTACTTCAGTTCCCTATGCATAGTTGCCTAGTGTCATTTGACATGCCCTAAGATGTCTGAGATACATTTTTTGTCTCAGGAGAATGGCAGGTCACCCAGCTGTCACCACTGCTTGGGAAGCTGTGACTGGATCTGTTTCTGTATTTTCACCTTTACACCATTTTTGGTAATTAGTGTCTCAATAATTAAGGAATGCTCTGAATGGAGATGGCAGACAGAATTAGAACAGCCCTTTTTCAGTTATCAATAAAATGGCAGTGAATGGTTGTAGTTGGCTTTTCTGACTCAAGGTGCTTTTCAACTTTATTATCATTTATATATTATGTATTCACAACTTTCAACACTAATGGGAAGGAATATTCAAACAATCCCTCATAAGCATATAGTTTTTCCCTTCTAAGTTAGGATTAGATACAGTTGTAGCCAGGCTGCCTAGACCTCTAGGTTGTCACTGGGGGGATTTGAGGCAGGAAGAAGAAAACTAATATAAAATAAAATCTTTTAGGAGGAAAAGCAAATGGAAGAATTATTCGCAGTTTAGCTCTTCTTCTGCTATATCAGAATCATATATCTTCCGAGTACATTAATATAATGAGCATTTCTCATGTTTCTTGCTTGGCCAAATGAATCCAAATGATAGCTTATACTGTTCACCAGAACCTGTCTGACTCACCTCAAGTAATGCTTCCTCCCAGCCTCATGTAATTTACGGTCACAGCGTGCACCAGGAAGACTAGGAACAAGTGTGTCACCCCTGTCACCCATGCTCTGAATTTGTAAAACTATTTAGTGTGCAGTTAAACTACTCTGCCTTGTATTCCTAAGTGACATCTTTGTACAAATACTGTCTTAATACCAGTGTGATTTGAGAGATATAAAGTCCTCAGCTTCCTCCATCAAGCTGATACCAGGTCTCCTAAGCAACTTGCTATGACTCACTTACGACTTCATTTTCATTAGCCTTCACAACCCACTGTCCAAGGACATCGTGGGTGGTGTATTTCTATAGTGGTGCCTCCTCGTACACAGCTAATGTGTGTATGTGTCTCCTTAGTAATCCCAGGTCAGTTCAGAGTTGTTCTGCTTACTTCTAGTATTATTGCACAAAGAAATGGGCTGCAGCAATATCATGTGTGAGAAAATAAGGAAGCAAGATTGGCAAAACAAATTAGTATCTTATTGTAGCTTCTTTTGTCATCACAATAGTGGCCTCCCTCATGTCTTTTCTCATCTCTGCATCCTGAGTCACATTACATGCTAGTTCAGTTATTTGGTGCTGTGGACATTTCATAAGAATTTACCCACAGGTGTCAAACTCTAAGCTATCATTATTTTTATTAGCCATCTTCCCTTCTGATAAGTCAGCATCTGTCTGGCAGGTTCACCTTCCTCCCTGCTTGACTGTCTTCTCAGGATTTCAAGCTGTTACTCAGTTGTCCTCTTCAGTAACACTGGGTTTCATGTGCACTTGCCATTAATTGCATGAAAATGAGCAAGAGCTCACCTTCCTGAACAGGCCCTCAGACACTGGAAAGAGCTAGGAAGGGAAGAAGTGATAGAAAAATGTGTGATATTGTTATTGTCAAGCTAAGATTCTTCCACATAGAAGCTCAAGAAGGAAAAGTGAATTCTCCCTCAAAATTTGTACAGTCTTAAGAGCATCCCTAAAATTCTACCCTCTCTTCCAATTTAATGCGCAGTTCTGCACACAGGCATACAAATATATGCACACAGAAGTGTGATACAGATATTCTTGCAGTGCAAGTGTGGTGCAAACCATCTTGGAAAAAATCACTATCTACATCTGGATGAGGTCTGTACTGTTATGAATTATTTCTAAACAAGGAAAAAAGAAACCTAGTATGAGATTCTTTTCTTTAGAAGTCCAGAGCACTCTGAAAAAGCTATTTAGCATAAAGTGAAAAACCTCTGCTGCAATTCTGACAGTAAATTTATTCCTCTGCTCATATGTTCTCTCATTTCATAAAGTGAGTGATGATGAAACTTATTTATCAAGAGTATACTGAATTTTTGTAATTGCCTTATTTATTTATTTTTTTCAGTTTTATTAACATCAGAGTGTTCTTATTTGTGGTGGGTTTTTTTAATCCACATCTCTGAAATCTTTGCAAGATGCAATCCTTTAATAGGCATACAGGTTTCTCCTTTTTTTTAAGATACAGATAGATAGCTAAGAAAACAATCGATCTGTGGATTAACTGTTTTCGCAGTTCAGCGTATTTTCCCAGGAATAAGCATGATTCCTGCCATAACAGTAGTTAATGAACCAGTACCTCAAAGTCCTTGTTTTTATTGTTAATTTGGCTGCTGGTAAGCAGGCTATTGCAACTAATGCTTAGCTGTGTCCAAATGTATCGGAAAGAAAAGATGGTTCATATAGCTTTGTGCAATCAGCAACGAATTTAACAGAAGCTTTTTTTTTTTTCTGAAAAAGTCAATTGCAGTTGAGCAACCCTATATCTTTGCTGTTGCTAGATCTATACTGCATGATAGTCACAAGTTAAGAATGCAGATATCAACCAGAAATTCAGTTCCATGCAGCATAAATGCACCTTTCTTTTAAAATAGGTTATAATTTTATAACTAGATCATATTAACCAATGTAGATAGTAATAACTAATTTATGCTACTGCTTGTCCTCATCAAATTAATTACTGGCAGTCTATCATCCCTCTCCCTAAGCAGCGATATGAAAAATTTTCCCCAAAGACCCTTCTCATATCTATTCCCTTTCCAACCCCTACCACTGAAATTTTCCTACAGAAAAGCAGTAAGAATAAGCTTACTGGGCATGATGAAAACAAGTTCTGCAGAACAAGCTCCAGCTTTCAGTTGCCATCTTCTCCAAAGCAGTAATTTCTCATGGTCAAAACATAAGGTAAGTCTATGAAGTTCCCTGTGAAATATCAATAGAGAACAGGGGAGAGTAGAATGAGAAATAAAGAATAAAAATAATCTTCATTGAACATTTTTATAGAACTAACTTTTAACTTAAACAGAAAATAACCAATGGGTTTTCTTAAAATTTTCACCTTACTTAACTTGAAGAAGGGGCTTCACAAAAGGTCTTACTGAGAAGGTGTATCTCATATTTTGGGGAAAAGAGAGATCAGGGACTGTTACCTGGGTCGGGGTGAGCAGTGAGCAGAGGGTGACTACAATACAATTGGTGGGGTACAGTCCTACAGTATCTGAACACAGCAGACGGAGCCCAGGACTGGTAACTGGGGCTGTTGATAACCCCAACATGGCAAGCAATGAGCCAGAGCCAGGATGTGTCCAGGGGATCATGACTATAAGGAGACAAGGTCAGAGACAGAACTAGAGACAAGGCTACCATATAGACAGTAGTGGAGTTTTACTTTTAAAACAATTACATTTCCTCTTTTACTATTTTAAAATATGAATTATTTTTCTTCATGCCTGCAAAATTAGCAATAACTCAGGAAACAAATCAAGCCTATATGACCACCAGTCACTGCAGACATTAGAAGGAACAGTGTTGCCTTCCAGTTTCAATTTCCCTATTGAAATGGTCTTGAGGTTCTTGTCTGCCCTTCAATGTCTATATAGTTAGATACATTGGAAAACTGCAGTCAGGACTGCAGGCATATAAAGGAGGTTGAATATATTCATAAAAAAGTCCTGAGCAGGACTAAGAACAAAAGAATATATTCTTTTAAATATTACGAAGAAACATACTTTGCTAATGTCAGAATTTGATAGGCAGGGCATACTGAAAATGCAACAGTCTTTTGCCTAATATGGTGCATTTGTAAGTTTTCTTTCATTGAAATGCTACCTTATCTGATTTTAATTTGTGAGTTGTTAGTAATGAACAACTAAAAGTAAATAATAGATAGCAGACACAGTAACAAAAGTGAACTCCTTCATCAAGTCTCCTAGTTAGTCATTAATAATAAAATCAGAATGGTGAAGAATATCCAGTGATCTAAGGAAAAGTTTGTTTCTTCTAATATTTAAAAAGGCCAACTACATATTACAGGCAAACTAGTGTCATGAGAATCCTAAGAAAAATAATAGAGAAGTTGATATGGCAAACACTATAAATGAATTAATTCAAAACAAAAGAACTTCATGGAAGATGAGTTTTATCAAATCAATTCATTATCTTTGCTCAAAGCAAGAGATGGGTACAATCTTGTAACAGACCAATACATTTTGACACTTGTAAGGTTTTATATTAGTCTTTCATATGATTCTAATTTAAAAGAAAATAGTTGTGGGTTTGTTTCATTGGGTTGTTTGGGTGGGGGTTTTTTTGTTTTTTTTTTTTCTTTTTTTACCATACAAATGAAGTATTACTTGCATTGAGTTAATTAATTTTTGCTGCTTTAAACTTGATGCTGTCAACATGCATAAATCTATGATTGGTCTTAAAGAAAATATATAAATGTATTGATTTCATTTGCAAATTATTCTGAAATTATGGAATCATATAAAAATTACACAGTAATACAATCAGCATCAGTGCTAGTAATGGGATAATGCAAAGACATTTTTTTGAATACAAGCTATTACAAGGTATTCACGTATATCTGCCAAGAATGTAAAATATATTCATAAGATAGCAAATAGCATTCTGGAAAATAAAAGTAATTTAAAGAGAGGATCAACAAATTTGGAATGCAGAAAGAAAAAAAGATTAAGTAAGAAAATACGTGGCAATGATGACACCATCACAAGAACTACACGTCCTATGCTGGTGTGCACTTTGAGAAAAGTATGGATCGGAAAACAAAACAAAGCATAAACTATAGGGAGGAAAAAGAAAAAAAAAAAGACTGATCAGGTAATGATGCTTTAGAGAAAGCACTTGAATTCTTATGCATGTTTTTCCAGGTTACTTTAGGGAATTCTGTGCTAGGTTTCTGCATCATGCCCTTCTGCATCATGTAAGGTGTTCGCATACATCTTTGTGTGTGTTGGAGCTGTTGCTGCCTCTTTTGCTCTCAGGCATGATGGTTAATACACATTTAATGATATGCTGCTGTACCTTTGACTTAGTAAACTGTTTCTTCCAGGGATATTAATAACAGTTTGGACTCTTGAGCACATTCAAGGAGGCATGACCAAGGGAACTGGTCTGAACCAGCTTGGAAGTTCCTGAGAAATGTACATATTAGATAAAGAAGGTGTGGATTAATAAATGTTTGGAGATAATAGTAGGTTTTTTTATTTATTCTATTCTTTGCATATTGTGGCAACAAATCAGTCGTTTTGGTTTTGTGTTTCTGATGCCAGCAAATTCCGTGGATATTGAAGGAAATAGTATCTCTAATCAAATAAAAAGTATTAGGTGAGGGAGGAAACTATGTTAAAAGAGCACGTTTGTTTTTTTTCTCCTTCATCCTCCCACTCTCCACCCCCCTGACACTGTTGAACTATCTTTTTTTGTAGGAAGCCAGAAATTTCTTATGTAGAATCCCTTAAATAACATAATTATACGGACTGGTGGAGGAATGAGCTCTAAGGTTTATTAATATTATCAAGTTTTGCTTTGTCTCCAGAGAAACAACAGAATGTGGAAATGTAAGGAAGAAAAAATAGAGGACAATTTATACTTACCTCTGATTCTCATTATACATTTACTGGGAGACCATAATTCTGATGAAAAGCGTGACTTCCAATCCACTTCAAAGGTTTTGCTTCAATGATTCTAGAAATATATTTAGCTAGGCTTATTTATTCTTACTTGGTTATAGTTAACTTTGTGAAATACAAGATTTACATGATAAGAAAGGATGGTTCTTTCATTGAAACACTGTATTAATACACAGCAGATTTAAGTTCAGGTTTTGGCTTTACTTCAAGCTTTCAATGTAATTTTGTGGACAAGTCACTCAATCTCAAAGTTTACACATGATCTGTAATGTAAAGATACTCTCATTTTTCTTTTTATTATGCTTTAAGGGTGATATTATTCTAATAGCAAGTGATATTTTGCTCTTCAAGAATAGTTTTTTATGTACCCAATAGGACAAAAGATGTAATTCTATATCGTTGTAAACTCTTACATTTTGGTAAGCTGCACTATTACTTAAAAAATACGAGAGGCAAAAAAATTACTGGAAAAGGGTAATTGTGCAGCCAAAACCATTTTCTTACCATAAAGTTATCAGTTTAAACTGTATTTACATATTTGATTTTGCCATTCCTATTTATAACATATAAACAAATCAGTAAAATAAAATTTTCAAATATGACAAAATAAAAGTCTGGTACAAGTGAAAATGAAGTCTGCAATTAAACATAACTGAAAGATACACTGTCATAATTGCTGAACTTTGGCCTGCTTTTTGGATGTGTATTTTATGAATTTTTCTAGTTAATGTTTGCCCCAAGCAAAAGGAAGCAAGGAAAGATAAAAGCTGATGACATATAAACTACTACCTTGATCATGCTGGAGAAATAAGATGGAACAATAAGAGACCCACCAAGAAGTACTGGAAGGATATTGGCAGTGGGGCAGATTCTTGAGGAATAAAGAATTGCTTGGATTGAGCAAGATGCATGCAAGTGTTGACTGCTTATAACTCCCTTTCATCACCTAGATTTTTGTTTCCTTTGTTAAAGGATTTTCTCTGTTAAAAAAAAAAAAAGAAAAAAAAAAGAAAAAAAAAAGTTGGGTTTGGTTTATAATTTTGGTTTATGAAACTGTTTTTTAATCTATAAAGACACATTTCAGTCAATGGGGAAACATGCTCAAACATCATTGCTTCCAAAGAGCAGTGTTTAGTTCAATCTGAACAGGAGTGCTTCATAGAAATATGAAGTCAGACATTCATAGAGATCATGAAGAGAGGCGATGTAGCTCTGCTAAACCATGTCATTCAACATTTATGCCAAAGCATAATTGTGTATTTAGAGTATCCACTTAGGTATTAAAATAGAACTTTGGATTATCTGCATTCTGCCAAGGAATCTTTAGATTTTGAAATGGTTAATTCTAAATAGTAGGCAAGTAATATGAGGTAGTTTTAAAAAAAAAAGTAAAAGGGAAAAATAGTGAGTTGATTAAGCTGTCCTGAAAAGTGAATACTAAAGACATATCTGCAGAAGGGCAGATAGCACTGAAGAAAAATAATTGGGAAAAAGAGTGATTATGGTTAAAAGGATTAAAATGTATTTTAATTTTGCAGTATATTAAACAATAAATGTGTCTTTCCAACATCTGTAAAAGGAGTTGGATTAATTGTTTCTGTCAGAGATGTATTTGCTATTGACAAGATGGTACAGAACAGCTTAAAGAGCTTTCAGAGATTAATTATGAATACAAGCTTGAATCCTTTAGAATATACAGCTTATCAATATACATAAAATGCATACCCAAAACAAATATCTTTTAAAAACACATAAAAAGCTTGGGGAAATTAACCCTGTCAGCAGATGGCTAAATCTTTATTTCTGCAAAGCTTAAACATAGTGTGGGGAGTCTGGGGAAGACAAACAGTTTCAGGTCCTTGGTCTTGAAATGAAGCATCCCACAATGAAATGTAATTAATCTCTTTTTTTTTTTTCTCTGCCAACATTAAGCTTGGCATTATATACATTAAAGTCTCAAGATAAATTATAAAGGCAGACTTGTGAAAATGCACTGTAGTAAGAATCTTTCAACAATATATTTAGAATTTATGTTGACTCAAGACAATGTTTCAAGTGATTATGGTTTGGAAATGTATAGCAAACAAATGGTGTGAAGTACACTGAAATAGGCTTTGTGCTCTTTGTCCATTTATAAAGTAGGCAAATTACGAATGGGCAGCAGTATAAGATCACTCCACAGAAGAGATACTGTTGGATTTTTGTTCAGATAAATATATCACTAAAGCATAATACTGTGTTTCAAACTTATCAAACATATCAAACCACTAACTGAAATTCTTTCTCCTATGTGATCTTCTCTAAAGCCAGTTCAGTTACATGGTGTAACACAGTCAGTAGTCAATGCCAATGGTCACTGATGTCTAGAGAGGGCTTCCAGTTCAGAATAGCATCTAATCATACCCATGAAAAACTTTCCTGGGCTTGACAGCTATAGGTACAGAACCCAGGGTTCTGTGCACAAGACCCAGATCTCCCACTGTCTGAAGATATTCCTCTTACCCTGAACCACTAAAGAGTGTTACTCTTAACACTTGGACTCAATGATCTTAAAGGTCTTTTCCAGCCTAAGACATTATATGATTCTTCCCAAAGGCAATAAGTCTAGAAAGGGTATCTGTCTCTTTGTCATGGTTTTATATTGGTGTTAGTCTGCAGTCATGAGGGAGTCTCTCTTACACTGTATGTCTTTTCCAATAATACAGTGTAAGGAAATTCAATCTCATTTCTTTCATTGGTGTTCCCTGCTGGCTCAGTTAGGTGTCCCAACATCTGGCACCTTAGCTGTTATGAAATAAACAAGGGGTTTTGTCTTCTACAACTTAATCTGTAGGAAAATTAGGTGCACTTATTAATTTCATTTCTGGAATTAATAGGCATTCTGTTAGGCATCTTATTATATCTATGATTGTGATGGACTTTAGTTTAGTCTTATATCCCTTGGATTTTGCTTACCCTGCTGCAGATTTTATCTGGCATTATTTTCTTCGCAGCTGTAACTCTCTTCAACCAATCGAGGACGAACCAATGAAAGGTTACATTATCTGTTATCCTGGTTCTTAAAATCTGCTAGATCTCTGGTTTTACAGGTGAATCAGCCTGCCTTGTTGCACACATTTGCAAAATTTATGTAAGAGACAAGTCACTGCTGAGGCAGTATTTCCAGGTGTAAAGGGAAAGGATAAATTTATGTTTGCTTCAGCCATTGACAGGGAATTGCAACAAACAGCTAAGATCATTAGGGGTCATTTCATATAAACGTTTAATCGGTGAATTGTTATCCATATAGGCAGCATAATAATACTTGATGAGAAGGTTGTATTGGCTCTGTTTCTGTGTCTCCTAGGTTTAAAGGATTTAAAACTCTAAACTAGAGTGTAATAATTTGGAGTTAGGAATTTATCAATGAGAACTGGAATTGAATTAAGGTTAATCTTAATCTTAAAATATAGCATAAATGTATTTTTTGGTTGCATTTGGTTCCAACAGTAGAATACTTGATGGTTTGGTATGTAGGTGTAAGTACTATACTGTGATTCATATGTGCATGTATCAAAACATCACTAGGACAATAGGAACATTCTCATGTTAGGCAGGTTTGGGGTTGTGAGGGTTTTCCAATTGGAAAGGATAAGGATTAGATTTCAGTTGAGATTTTTTCATCTCTTTTTTTTTTCCTTAACAACAGTAGCTTATATTTCCAATTTTATTTTTTATTATAAAAGCTACTGGCAATTGAATGCACATCCATTTTGCCTGCAAGTGGAAATGTTTTGTGTATAATTGTTTTCTTTGTGCCAAAACCTTTAAATAGATTAAGTAACTGTATCATCCTTGTAAAATTAAGTAAAATCCTTTTCCAAGGATACAAAGTAAATTAATTTTAAAGGTAAAATATATTTCATAGTAGTACAAAATTTTATTTATCCCGGAGGTTATCCAGCTTGATTTGCACAACTCTGCTAGATTGTTTCAGCTCTGGAACATTGGAATTTTTTGTGTGTGTTGATATTGCTGTTATGCAAATCTCTTGTCTGCCCTTTTAAAATTGTTCTACAAATATAGATGTAAAATATACTTGTGCTTATGAGTAAGCACTAACACTGAAAAGTGCATGATGGACTGTAAAGGAAACTCACCAGATGGGTTAATATCATGAGCTCTGAAAAAAGAGGAGTTCTTCCTTTCCCTTTGCTAATAACTGTAGCATTATTTTCCCCTTTTCTGCTTGGAGATCCTTCCTGGGTGAAGAAAGACAGTGTGCTTGTAAAGAAGTTTAAACACTCAAGTATACAGCTATTTTTACTTATGACAAAGTCAATGAAATAATCTAGGACTTTTAATGTGATTTAAATGCCTTTTAAAATGTTATTTTCCATACATTGTTTGTATGAGTGTTCTTTATATTAGCTCCTTGGTTTAATGTACTTAAGCTGTTTGCTTGTGGTCTTTGAAGCTAGTTTGTCTGTAACTCAGAACAATCTGCCAGTATGTTTGAACATATGGGCTTTCAAGAACACACAACATGACCGTTGAGACAAATCTTTTTTCTTTCTGTAAAAAGTCCTACAAGAACTTTCAAAATACAATCTACCCTGCTGTTAATATAATATAATATAACAAACCCTATTGCTTCTCACCTCAAGCCATCCTAAAATGCAAAGAAGGAATCAGCAAAATGATCTTAACTTACTTTTCCTAAGTGATTTTATGATTCTGTGTTTCAACTGTTGGAAGGCTTTGCAAGGCAAGGCAAAGCAAAGATATTGTTCCAAATAAAACTAGCAACTAACACATGTACAAGTTTTAATATGATAATTATTAAATTCCGAAAAAATTGTAGTAAGAGAAAGATGGTGTTATTGAGAGAAATGCCATTGAGTTTTTTTTTATTTTTTATTTTTTTTTAACAAAAGAATAGTCAGTTATTTGTTTCTGGGATCTTTCATTCAACATGTTACTTGAAAATTATGTTAAGATATAAAGGCCAATTCAGTAGATATTTGCTTTCTGTGTGATCTGTGATGAACTTAGCGTTCAGTGGGGAGTAATAGCATCTGGCTATATCTGTACTATAAGCAACACAGACCGAGGCACAAGCTCAAGCAGCCTCCTATCATCTATGCCATTTACCTTCAGGCAGATTTCATGAGGTAGGTTTGTCCCAGTGTCTGGGCAAGATCTAAGAAATAGCACAGCCCAGAAATGGTTCCCAATAGGGAAAATCAAGATGCTTTGAGGTGGGAAGATTTTAGCACAGTGGGTATTAGCTGGACCAAGGACAGGTTCTGATGTTTTGTTTACTAGTACAGATGAAGCTATTGAAATTTAATACATTGGGTTGCCTACATTAGATTATTTACATAAGCCACAGCATTTTACTAAACTACAAACATGATCTGGTTAATTCTGGCATTTATTGCTTCATTTTCTCTTGGCCAGGTAGTGGATTTTTGGAAATACTACTTCATATGCCAATGATTGTTTCTCCATTACTAAAATATAGTTAATAATGATAGCATTCTTTTAAAACAGTGATGGTGAATGTGCAGAATATATCTAGATAATATTTGAGTTTAATGGAAATACTAGATTGGTAAGTGCAAATTAGTATGAAGGGTCATATAAAGTCATGATGTGCTACATTAGTGTTAACTTCTTTAATCCATTTTAGTTTCAAGTGTAAGAAAAATAAAGCAGTCACTTGCTTGCATATTTATGCTCTTCCTAAATGTATCACATATGAAAATGCATTGTAAGAAATTATTCTCTTAATTTTTCAGTAATAGGTGAACAAAAATCTCTGGTTGAGAATAGCTTGACATAAAATCCAATCTAGATAATGCTACCTTAAGTTCATTAGCTGAACTTGGCTGAACTGATGTACCATGGACTACTGATATCTTCTGAGAACTAATGTCTTAAGCATATACTCCTTGAGACTCCTAATAGCATCTTGAACTATACCATGAATTCAATAGGCAGATGATACAGTTCACAGTGCATCCTTGGAAGTTTTTTCTTTACTTTCAAGGCATTGTTAAGAATAAATAATTCCAGCTATCCAGTCTAGAGGAGATCAAGAAGCCATTCTCTGATCTGACAGCTATGGGTGTAATTATTGTGGAAAATGCATGTGAAGTAGATGAACTTCCAAGTGAATCACTTTGAAGCTTCGCAGATTATCACTGACCTTATTGAATTCCTCCTGCATGTGTAAATCAGTAATACTGCTAGCACTATTAACAGTACTTGATACATTTTTGCTTTCATTCCTTCTTTTTAATTGCACTGATCATTTTTTGTGTTAAATTAAAAATTAGCATAATAATGTGCAATGCCAGTGGCAATTAGAAAACAAAAAGTGATAGGCAAAAACTCTTGGTGAGTGAATTATATATATTTCTCTGTGTGTATATATGTTTGTTCATATATACATACATGCAAATGTATATATAAATATGAAAACTCACAGATACAAAATATGTGTGTATTATTCACAAAATTATATAAATGAACATTAAAAAAATTCCTAATAGATTAAAGTCAAAGGAAAACCCAGAAGAGAAAATATTCAGGCACACCAGATGCAGCAAGGTGTGCTCTCCCTCCATTCAATAGTTCTTCTCAAGTGTGGAAAATGAAAGGTAAAAGGCTAGGTTTATACTTTTCTTTTAAGAAAATGCAGCCTGCAGTTTTCATGTCTCTAGACACCTCTGAAAGAATTATGTTAATGCTGTATTTGTAAATCTTTTCCTCTACTGCTATGAGGAAATCTGGCTTAGCTTAAGGATTGCTACATTTTACTCTGAGGGAGAAGCACCCTTTTGTGGTCCTTTTTCCATTAAGAAATATTGACATATTTTTTCAATAACTTTTTGATGTATCTTACATTAAGACTCTTTGGACTGGTGAACAAAATCAAGTTTCTTTGTGTGTGAGAGAGAATGAAGCAACTGGAGTGGCCTATGACCTTGGTATGTCCGGCTGCCAGCAGCTGGGCAGATGCAGTGTCTGAGCCTAGCTGCTGGAGATATTCTCCCTGTACATATTAACCTCCATCCTGCTCAGCCAGAGATTAGAGCAGAATGAGGCCTTTGGTGCTGTCTTCATGTGGATGCTCTGAGTGTCTGTCTGTGATCTGTGTGGCTGGTGATGCATATATGTGTATATTTATGTTCTGGTTTCACAGAATCACAGAAGCTTCTGAGTTGGGAAGGGACGCTTAAGGATCATTGAGTCCAATTTTCAGGGATTGAACCCTCAGCCGGAGTGTTATTAGCACCATGCTTTAACCAACTGAACCAATCTCAGTTTCAGGGGGACGAGTTAATTTTCTTCCTAGTAGCCAGTACAGTGCTGTGTCTTGGATTCAGTATTAGAGTAATGTTGAAAACACACTGATGTTTCAGTCGTTGCAGAGTGTTGCTTTCATGAAGTCAAGTACTTTTCAGTTTCCCATGCAGGAGCACAAGAAGCTCATAGGGAGCAAAGACAGAACAGCTGACCTGAACTGGCCAAAGGGACATTCCATACCACTGAATGTCAATATAAACTAGGAGGAGTTGGCTGGGGGTGGCCAATCACTGCTTGGGGATGGTATGGGGATTTGTCAGCAGATGGTGAGCAACTGTATTGTGCATAATTTCTTTCTCTTGGGTTTTATTTCTCTCTTTTAATGACTGTATTATTATTATTGACAATAATAATAATTTAATTGCAGTT
Source organism: Margarornis squamiger (assembly GCA_035222235.1). Classification (NCBI taxonomy): domain Eukaryota; kingdom Metazoa; phylum Chordata; class Aves; order Passeriformes; family Furnariidae; genus Margarornis; species Margarornis squamiger. Next base: position 65,745,490 of record JAWWTY010000001.1, on the reverse strand, counting down.
ACTTAACTGTTCTTATCTCAACCCACGCGTTTCACCTTTTTCTGATTTTCTTCCCCATCCCACTGGGAAGCAGGGTGGGATGGGGACTGAGCATGCTCAAGATGACATGGCTTATTTATAAGCACTGATTGAACCCTGTATTCCATTACTGTCTTACAGTACTTCTAAGAAAAGCTTGACAAATTTTCACACTTTTTATAATAAAATAATTCACTATATATTTCTGGTTTAGTCTGTGTTACTATTATTTGTTGTACTAATAATTAGTACTTTTAGCAGCAATATTAAAAATAAACTTGCTAATATTTTGTCCACTTTTCAATAAATATCTTAAGTATAATAGTGTATCAGTTTGGACTCTTTTTACTAAAAGCTCGGTATGTATTGACAGGTTTCCACCAGAATTCTGGGTTTATCTGTTTAATAAGACCACATTACTATCTAATCAAAACATTTTTCCAAATTCGTTAGCAGCAGTCTGATCTTCCAACAAGTTTTGAATATGACTACCATGATCTTACATTTAGTCATCTGCCTCCTGTGAGCAAATAACCTTTTGCTGATTTTGATTACTGTCAGGATTTTGTTGTTCTGAAAGGTAAATTTTTCACTGAAATATTTTTAAACTTTGGGATTTCTCCTAACAGTATTTGTTTGTTTACAACTTGGTGATTCACGGAATTATAGAATGGCAGGGGTTGGAAAGGATGTTTGAAGATCATCTAGTCCAGCCCCCTGGTAAAGCAGGTTCACCCTACAGCAAGTTGCATAGGATCACAGGCAGATTTTGAATATCTCTCTGGGCAACCTGCTCCAGTGCTCTGTCACACTCTCAGTAAAGAAGTTTTCCCCCATATTCAGAGGAAACCTCCTGTGTTCTAGTTTGCACTTGTTGCCCTTGTCCTGTCACTGGGCACTGCTGAGAACTTTCTGGTTCCATCCTCTTCACACCTACCCTTAAGATATTTGCATGCATTGGTAAGGTCCCCTCTCAGTCATCTCTCAACAGGCCCAGCTGCCTCAGCCTTTTCCTCATAAGAGGGAAAGGTCCCGTAATCATCTTCATAGCCTTCTGCTGGACCCTCTCTAGTAGTTTTCTTTGTTTAGCTGGAAAGCCCAGAACTGGACACAGCACCCAGATGAGGCCTCACTGGGGCAGAGTAGGTGGCAGGATCACTTTCCTCAATCTGCTGGCAATGCTCTTCCTAATGCAACCATTGGCCTTCTTGGCCATAAGGGCAAGAAGTTAAAGAGATGAAATAATATACTTGTCTCCTGTACGATACCCCACATGAATCTTACATTTAAAAATTTATGTTTTGCCCTTCCTTCAAATAAAAATACACTGACCTGCTTTCTGTATTTGCATTCCATGTGGTAGGAAGTATTTTCTTTTTTCATTCTAAAATTTAGACTTTCCATTAGAACCAACGTGTTTTCAGATACTGGAGTTGTATCTTAAATGTAACAACACAGCATTAGAATTGAAAAGCACTTAATTGCAAGCATTTAAGCATCAAGGTAAATTTTGATGTGGAATTTGTAACATAAGAACACGGAATAGTCACACATTTGAGTTTATTGTTTAGTTGAAACTTAATCTGTATTTCGGCAACAATGCAGAAGTTTGCCACAGAATTAAGATTTCTCTCGTGTAAGGGTGAGTTCTTGCTAAATAGTGTATGAATTGATTTCCTGAATATTTTTATAGTCTGAGATGCTTGTGAAATTACATGCTAAGTTGATGTTTTAAAATTTTTGTTATAAACCATCAGAAAAGGTACTTTTAGGGAAAAAAAATAATTAAAAACCCCCAAACAAATACCCTTTTAATCCCTTTTATTGTAAACAAAATGATACTGTGCATGAAATTTTTTCAGTTATGTACTTGTGCATAGCATAGACATATATAATATAGTAATAATTTTGTATTAAATGTAGCATAATGATAAAGTCATCCCTAATTACTTAAGAAAGGTGAGCATACTATTCTAGAAGCAAGAAAACTAATAATGAAATGTCATTTAAAGAAAATTAAATTAGTTACTGAGACAGCATATAATGGCAAGTATAACAGTTGAAAGTTAGGCTTTTTCAGTGTTTAGGTGTTCTGGTGGTATTTTAGGGATGAGATTCTTCCAGACATGCACAAGTAGAATAAGCTTGAATAAGCACAATTTTGCAAGAAGCTAAGACTCACAGAGTTGTTTTTGTCGTTCTGTGGTTTGGTTTTTGGTCCCCCTCCCCCCAGCATAGCATGTACCTTTGAAATAACTTCAGTTGATGCCTAGCCAATGGTGGTGTTTTAAATAGGGAAGGTGTGTCCCTGTGAATGACTATGAAGGAATGACTAGAATTTTACAATCTGTTGCAACTACATGCTATGATTGAGAGATTTTGTATTACAAACAAAAAATTAATCACTCTTTTTGACAGTGAGGAAAAAAGATTATGTCAAGCACAGTGGAAAAGTTTCAGTGAAACATGAATCTTGGAAATCTGTCCTTGTCAATAGCATGATACATACTTGACAGATGCCCAAATACAACTGCTGATAAACCCAAAAATTAGTGTGCATGCACATATCAACATTTTAAATTGAATACTCCATCATAGCAAAGCCTGGCAGAAATCAAGATCACTAGCAGGTGTAGTTCATTAGTAAAAGTCAGTCTCATACATAACTGTACCTAATTTCATGACATATAGTATGCAGAGATTGCAATTATTCAACAAACATTTATTGATAACTTCTTTAATATGGTCACACACAGTCTACAGAGAAGATACACAGGTTTGTTACCCTGTTTACTAGTAACTCTTGTTTTAGTTTGTAGCTACTAAAATGATAATTAATATCAGGATTGTGAAAATAATTTGAAATAGAGACATTGTACTCCACTGTAACATAAATCAAATACACGTGTGCTCCTTTAATCTCTCATTAGTTAGAAGTTAAAGGTCTTCATCTACTAAGAAAAAGTTAGGTCTAGTTTGGAATTTACTGATGTGGCAGAAAGTTTCTTGAATTTTCATTGAAAGTGCCCCTGTTTTATTCATAAGTCATGAAAGAAATGCATAAATAAGTAACTATCCTTAACATTGCTTCTTGTTGAAAGAAAATATTGCATGGTGTAAAGTGGTAGACAGTTTATCTTCCCTTTAGAATCAGACTGACAGAAACCTTTGTGTTTGTTTTGCAGCACTCCTAGTGGAAGCTGGGGCTTGCTTACAGGGATTGATTTATCTTCACAGTTTGTGTATGCGAGTTGCTCAGGTATAGGTAGAAAGCTGGCAAAAAAACTCTCATAGTCTAGAGGTATCTCTGACCAAGAGACTCAGCTATAACATTGCTTAATTGTCATATTTTGCCCCTAAACATATGTAGGGTAGTTTGATGTATTCCACTTACGAAACCTTTTTATATAAGTTGGATTTTTAAGTGACAACTAAATGAAATTAATTCCACAATTCAGTCGCTGTAACTCTGCATTGTGTAAACCACTCATCTCAGGCAGCAATTTCAATAGTGAAAAATTGTTCCATCTATATAATTCTTAGAGGTAGGCTGGTAATTATGGCATTAATGCCTCCTCTTTTGTCTTACAGCTGCCAAAAATATGGAAACATTAAGTCATGACTGCAAATGGCTTTTCAGCGAAATAATCTCAACCAAATAAATGTATATGACAGCGGATAATGCTTGCAATAGCTAATGACTATTAGCTGTTGAATTGAATAAGTAATGAATATACCAGGGCAGTGCTCAGGACTGGAAAAGCATCTATACAAGTCATAGAGCTATTTAAACTGTTTCAGATGAGAGCAGTTACCTATAGTCGGGGTTGGATTTTTTAATTTTCTTCACTTTTTTTTTTTTTTTTTTTTTTTTTTTTTTTTTTTTTTTTTAGATTGTATTGTATTTTCTAAACTAATGGCAGGATTACCTGTTCATTTACTTCTTCCCTCCCCCTCAAACTTCCGCAATGGAGGAGTACTCTGGTAGCAAAAATAGTGACACATAGCAACAAATCCTGAGGAGATAAATTCACCATGTCACTTTTACTGACACGAGGTTGTCCTAGAGCTATTCAAATTTAAGCCCAGAAGTGAACAGTCGTAACGGCCTTAAAAGATTTCTCAGAGATACCATATGTTAACACACTCATTTGGGTTCTGTATGAAACATGATCAGGCCAGGCATGAAATATGAGCGGGTTTGTTTCACCAATGTGAATTCATTGTAATAAATTCAGTTTTATAGTACTACTATGTCTTTAGCTTTAGTGGTATTAAAGTGATTGAAGGAGAATCTTAGTTGACCTCTATATTGCTGTTCTATAGGTTACTATGCTTGATTTGTTGAAAAATTTTATGTAGTTTTATGTATCTTGCATATGTGAAACAACAGTTTTTCACTTTTTGAATATGTAATTTGTTTGAATTTGTTAATTTGGTTTGACAATTTTGAAGACGTACTACAAAACACAGGCGAAGCCAGCATATATATGCATAATTTCTATTTAAACTGATGTAGAAAAAAAAATTATAAATATGAATGTAAAAGATTGTACTACCTACTTGATTACTTTCATCATGATTTTTGGCTGTTTAAGACCAGAAGTATGTTCAAGTCTGAGACATAAAAGACAGCTCTTTGCTGTAGGCAGTAGTTTCTATACCTTTGGATTCGTGTGAAGTAACAGCACTAAATATATTCTTAGAACTTTATTGTCTAAATAAGATTGCTTTCATCTAAACAGAATTTAAAATTGAATTTGGGTAATATCTATATTCTTTTTAGTTAAAAAAATGATCTAAATTGCACTTAATACTATTTATTTATTTATTTATTTGTTTGTTTGTTTGTTTATTTATTTATTTTAAGACACCAAGTTGTTTTCTATTGTATTTGCATTTTATCCAAATAATGACAAAGAAATGAATTAAAAGTTTTCTTACTTTTTGGTCTGTGGTGCAGATGTTAACAGCATTACAGATATTTTTAAAGTGCATTGATTAAAAGTCCATTTCTAGTCTCTATTTTTAGGTTAATCTTCCTATTTCCATTGAATATTAGATTAAGAAGGACTAATAAGTTATAATATTAAAATGCACAGCTATATTTTATAACATTATTATAATAGAATATGCTTAATGCAATATGTTTTGGTGTTGTGATGAAGATAACATTCATGACTTAAAATTATATATTATTGCAAATTTTAGATATTTTTCTTTTAATAAGTTGTATAAGAGAAGTAAAGACATATTCTACAATCAGTGGTCATTTTTAGGTGTCCTTTCAGAGAGACTGGATCTGATACGTCATGTTATTTATGTTGAATGAATAACCCATGATAAAACTATTTAATTGATTCCCGAGGGATCTAAAAATGTTGAGAAATTGTTTAGCATTTCTCTTTGGTAATCATACCTTGTTGCTGTTTGATAGCTTTGTAAAGGTTGCAGGCATTCTTAAAGATGTAATATTTTTAATCCATTTCATAGTGACTGATATGAATTTTAATCTTTTGTCTTTTCAAGTACAGTTGAACTAGAATTTTATTTTTATCCCAAAGTTAAAAAAATAAGGAAGTATAAAAAAAAATCTACCGATTACTATTTGAATAGTAATATAATTCACAACTACGCTGTTCTGTGTACATTGAATTTGATTCAGATAGTCACAGAATGGAAAGCTCTGCAAATTAGTCCATATCGACTGAAATTAGCCTGATATTTGAAGACACACATTCAGAAAGCATAAGCAAGCACATGCAATAAAAAAAAAAAATCAAGTAGACTTGAGATTTGACTAGGCAGGCACCTTTGGGTTGCAAACAGTGAGAATATAGATTAGCTTGGTATATAATGAGCCTGATTAAAATAAATCTTATTCTAGTTATTAATTCTTAATTTTGAAGAGGTATGAGGTTTGCTGAAGCTAGTTGGAAGTTCATGCTTACAGTTCTACAGATGTGAGAAATTAAAGGATTACATATTTTGTTATAGAAGCACGTAGTTTTATAACATTTGACAAGGTCATGGATAATCCATATGGATTAAAGGTAAAATATAATCAAATAATCATTGCTATCATGTTTTAAAGCTGTCCTGAGACAGTGAAAGAATTTATGCAATTTATTTTATGTCCATTCATCAAAGATATGCAAAAAAGTGAATAGCTTTTATCTCTGTATATGTGGCCTGCAGTTTGTTTCTCTTGTTCTCTATCTAAATAAAAAGTGGAAAAGAAAAAGAAAGATAATGACCCCCCGAAAAATTGCTATGATACAGTAGCCTAAGAAAAAAATCAGAAACTTAAGCACAAGTCAGTGTTCTTAAAAAATATTCTTGGACACTCCTCTTCACATACACTAGTGTTACATTAAATTGAATGTAGAGAGAAACATAGTTCAGAAATCTAGACATCCCTGGAGCTCAGTTTCCACAGGACACTTGCTGCAATGTTAAATACTGATATGTCTAAACATTGACTACCTAAAATTAAAAAAAAGATACTCAGGTTCCTCAAATGTCTAACGCAAAAGGCTAAGTACCACAAAATGGAGATCCATAAAAGCCATCATATTGAGAGACCTCATAAACTAGTCAGTTTAGGGCAGCTGAGGAGAAAAAATGCCTTTATTAAATCTTGTTTTTCTTTGTGTGTATTTCTGGAAGTGCCTTCATCTCTGTTGGAGTACCAGGCAAGACTGTCCCGTACCTGTATCTCTTTAAAGAAGTCAAACATTCACGTGTGCTGTAATACCTTTGTATATGCCCTGTGCAAAATGCCTGCTTACAAACATCTGGCTTCTCTGTGCTGTTTGCAGTTAGTTATGTGGTCAGACCACTCATGCTCTACTCTTGATTACTCCTCCAGGCCAATCTTTGGGGGTCTACAAAGTAGTCTGTGAAGGAAAGAAAGTGTTTCAGCTATTTCAACTTTCAAGAAAAAAATAAAAAGCAGAGGAGTACAAAGAAATAACTTTCCTTTAAAAAAAAAAAAAAAAAATTCTGAATTCCATCTTTTGTTTTTCTATTTGTGTCACACTTTGGAAAAAAATGGTAAAAAATTTTCAAATCACAGACAGTAACATGGAAAAAGTAGATAGAATAGATAGTAGATAGTGTATTTTTTTCCTGTTCTTTAATGTAAGCACTAGTTATGCCACAGGTTGTCCTGTAGCTCTCTGTAACTATACGTAATATTGAGGCTTTGACTGGAGGTTCCATACCTACAAGTTTGCAAATTAGGGGCAGTATTTAACTTGGATGTGTGTGTGCCTACTTTTTTATTTAATTCAGTCTAGCATGTCACTCTTATTGCCTGATTTCAACCTCTATATATAGTAATTTTACAAATACTGTGATGGACAAAAACAAGATTAGTGGCTCGGTTTTTGTGCCACCATGCATGCATATGAAAAATTCATTAGACCTTTTTCATATTGATCATAGGATGAAGAGCATAGCTTGAGTATGTGCTGGGCTAATGAGTGGTAGCTATTATGGTACATGGAGTCCTTAATTGCTTGCGAGTTAAGTTCTAGGTTGTAGTGATTCTGCAATGTAGAAGCTGAAACAATCAAATTCATCTCAGGGAGGATAAACCAAATTGTCAATCTTAATTGCTGCATTCGAGATTAGCAAAAAATGAACTGTCACTTTAAAACAGCAGGGCAAAATAACCTACAATTTATTTCCTTATTTCAGAGATATCTTTTCCACTGATTTGCAGATGCAGGCAGGCATGTCAGGGCCATGAAATTTGTGAATGTCACCAAAAGATATATGACATTCGATAGATCTGTAACAAACAGCAGGAAGAGATTGTATGCCGCTTGCCACTGAATTCTGTGCAAGCTCCCTAAAAGCTTGTCTTGCAACAGGACATGGATTGAATCATTCACAGAGTTTACTGAAGGACAGGTGTGCACGCATGTGTGTTGTGATCTCCCACCTCACCAAGTGTAGTACTTAACTGAACCAGAATTTTAAGCTGAGAGTTTTAAAGCATTCAGCTTACTGTGGTCTTTGACATGATTTCATAATGTGTTTCAAGCTCTGGCATGCTACCTATGCTGTAGAATATCAATATATAATACAGTAGCACAGTGTAATTTTATTGAAATGTATGCTAAACACAATATTGATAAAATTCTTTCTTGTCCTTTTTTGAATGCCATTGCCATCACTAACATATATGATTTCTGTTTACATAAAGTCCCTATATCAAAATTAAATGCTGGAAGGAAAAGCCTCTTAATAAAAGAGAGGTCTGCATCCCTGTCTGTATTTGTGCATACACTCTGAATGAGGAACTGTGTCAGCTAATTTGCTTAGTTTATCCATGTAGATGTGGCCATTTGTCATTACAAGATAGTTAACACATGACACGGGCATCTCTCTTAGGTATGATTCAAGCCATCCATTCAGAAAATAGATCACTGTTACAGAAGGAATTGAAAACATTTGTGAAGTGATCAGCTGGTGCTGGGATGGAAAAGCCTTTGTCCTGTTGCACACTATGAAGCGCACACTGTACCTTTTCTCTTTCCTCTTTTTTCTTCCCCCACCCCCCCCCTTCTTTCTCTTAGTCGTCCCACTAGTAAATCCAGCACTGCTCTTTTGTAGACTGAAGGCAGAAGAGAGCTCCTATGTCAGTGGCACTGGCACTGGTTTAGTGGACTTTACAAAGTGGCATTTGTTGGAGAATTACATGCTACTGATAGCAGCAGCTAAAGGAATTACAGCCAGAACTGCCTGCAAGATATGGGAGTTTTCCCTCCATGGTGTATTGACGAGCTGCCGACCAATGCCCTCCCGCACAGCACCCCAGCCCACACGGGTTGGGGATGAAGGCGCAAAGGGTGTTTATTCACCTGGGGCTCGGCTTTTATAGGGCTCCCAGGGAAGGTTCTGGAACTGGGATGTGATTGGATGGAACAGGGGGCAGAGTGTGTAACCAGGCAACCAAACAGCCAATGGGGGCAACTTGCCAAAGGCGGGAAAATGGACCAATAGGGAGGCAGGTCCAGGGCAAAGGCGGGAAACTGTGAGGGGGAAGGAGATAACATGGAGGGGAACTGGGGAGAAAACAACAAGGGATCTGCCATGTTGGGGATCAATGTGAGGGGTGTACATAGGGAAATAACCATGGGGAAAACCATAAACAGTGGAGGTTCTGCTTTCTATGAACAATCATATACTCGCAAGTTGATGCCTTTACGAGCAATCATATGCAGGATCAAGAAACGCCCGTAAGCAATTGAAGTTCAGTCCTTTTTTCAAGCCTCTCCCATGAATGTCCGAAGCTCCACAGTTTCTGCTCGGTCTTTGGCCTCTCCGTCCTCGTAAGTCCACTTTTGAAAGTTTCTTTTACACATCTCGTAGCTATCGTGTTCTCCCACAATACATTAGAATTCTCCTGTGTGGTGTGGGCTTCATCAGTTTCTGAATGTTTCACAATCAGTTTCACAATCTTTAGTGTCTGTATTTGTAAAAATCTCATTTTGTGTGGAAGTACATGCCTAAATGATGGGTGGTGATAAAACCACAAGTTATTTTATGTGCATCACTTCTGAATTAAAATACTATCAAATCTGTATTGGTAGGTTGGTCAACTTGTACCTAAGTCTGAAACCATCCCCTTTATTTTTTCTGCTTAAGTTAAAATGAGTTTAGAATTCCTCTGTTCTATGTTTTTTTCATGTATCCATATAGTATAGGAAGTAAAATATTTAATATTATTTTAATGGTGGAGCAAATCAATCAATACATTTATTGTAATAATTTTGTAATTTGAAAAAAAAAATAAAACTGTCAGGGATTGTTATTTGTATGGCTGTTAAATGCTGTTAAGGCTCTATTATGAAAGAAAGTTAATGTCTTTTAATTTTAAGTGTTTTGCCTTGTTGTTCTTCCATATTCTATCCACTTGCTTGACTTACAGAATCACAGAATAGTTATGATTGGAAAGGGCCTCTGGAGGTCATCTCGTCCAACTCCCTGCCAAGGCAGGGTCACCTACAGCAAGTACACAGGAATGTATTCATGTGGGTTTTGAATGTCTCCAGAGAGAGACACTCCACAGCCTCCCTGGGCAGCCTGTTCCTGTGCTCTACCACCCTCAATGTAAAGAAGTTCTTCCTCATGCTGAAGTGAAACTTCTTATGTTTTAGTTTATGTCCATTGCTCCTTGTCCTGTCACTGGGCACCACTGAAAAGAGTCTGGCAGCATCGTCTTGTCACCTACCTTTAAGATATTTATGTGCATTAATAAGGTTCCTTCTCAGTCTTCTCTAGGCTAAACAGGCTCAGCTCCCTCACTGTCTCCTTGTAAGAGAGATGCTCCAGACACATAATCAGCTTTATGGCATGCCACTGTACCCTCTCCAATAGCTTCTTGTCTTTCTTCTACTGAGGAACCCTTAACTGGAGACAGACTTAGTGAAACTAAGTCACACTTAGTGAAACTCTCAATATTATCTATGAGTGAGGAATTTAAGTAATAAAAAAAATCCACGAATAAAGTTTATATTATAAGAATAATTCTTAAATTCTCCACAGAATTCTTCGTTTACAAAATGCATCAAAGTAAGCTCATTCCCATTAATTTTAACACTGCTGTTTTTTTCACTGTGAAGTAGTGTTAATCACATATCAAATTATCAGTTTCTAAAAACACATAGTTTCAATTGTAACCAGCCTCACGAGAACCTTATTTTTATTTGTGAGAAGCATATCTGATGCCAGGCACATCACCTGAGTCTCTTTGTAGACCAGAAAGCATAGTATTTCTGACTGCTCACATTTTTTCACCTCTACAGGGGATACAAAGACAGATTATGCATCACAGTATTCATTCACAATTATCTTCAGGCTCAAACTCAGTCCATTTTTTTTTTATAACTTTATAAGATTCCAACATTGTGTTTGCCACCTGGTAAAAAATGGCATTGGGGAATAAGGGAATTATTTAAATTATACAGGAGAACTATTTTGTTATATTATGTTTGACCACTTAAGTAATTCACAGAGGCTCAGTGCAGTTCATCATCTGGAATAAGATGTGTAACAACTGGACACCAAGGAAGCTGAATGTCTGCTTTGTGTGAGTGTGAAGTTGCATTTAGCTACTGAGGCCAGTAATATTATCCTCCTGTCCACCAGTCTTTGTCTCAGACTTCCCAGATGTTAACTTCCACCATAAATGCCACAGCAGACTCAAAGGTCTTTCTCATGCAACATAAACCTTGCTAGCAGTCAACAGCTACTCCATGAACTTTTATTTGCCTACATTCATTAATGAATAGGATTAAAGTGGAGAGTCTATTTTAAAGGAATTCATGTGAATTAGTATTATGAAACAAAAGAATAAAATTAAACTACAAAAAAAGGTATGTATGTCACGATCAGTGCAGAAAGAATATAATTTTGGTGTTAGATTTTAGAAAAGGAAGCACTTTGACTTTTGTAGGGAAGTTAAGGTTTGATTAAATACAGTTTTTTAATTTCTTATTCATAATAATCTTTTTATACCAACTTTTGGTTGGTAGAAATGTGGAATCATAATATGCTAAAAAAAAATTAACCAGAGTATTAAAAATTTTTATGGTGACAATTTGTAATGGAGAGGGTATATCTCCATTGCACTACCAACTGGGTAATTAAAGTATGAATGTGCTGTGTGTGCATTATGAATGCTTGATGCCAGTGATGTATGCAGAACACTTGCCTGTTTTATGTATTTATTTACCATAAGTTACCATAAGAGCATTAAGAGGCTTGGAAGAAAATAAATCAACCTTTTTTTTTTTTTTTTTTTTTTTTTCAGTGTCACAAATAGAAGGGATTTGATTTGTGCAGTGGCACAAATTATATCAATAAATATATCAATATTTAAGTAAATTATGTAAATAAATGTATTTATTATTCCAACTTGGAATAAAAATCTTCATTAACTAAAAATGCATGGTGAATAAGGGCAACAATTGTGATGGGATTGGGGAAGGAGGGGAAACAATGGCTGTCTAAAGAAGGAACCTTACTTACTTCTGAAAGAACCTTACTCCAGATCTAAAACTAAGTTGTTTCCTATCTGTTGGAATTTTGTCTGCTTTTATGATAGTAAAAGGAAAGAGGGAAGGAAAGAAGAGCTGTTGGACTGTGCTTCAGTGAAGCAGGCTCTCTTGAGTTTTGAGCTAGAAACAGAGAAATACAATTGTCAGTAGCTTAAGAAAAGGTACATGTTCTTCTTGGTTGTTCTCCAATGGCATATGTATTTAAAAATTGATATCTCCTGTGACGTCTTCCCTGGATTGTGTTTTCAAGAAGAACAGGTTGCCTTTTTCCAGGAGGCTGATTCATAATCTATATTTATATGTGCCTAGTATCTACTTGTAGGCTCTTTGTTTCCTTTATCCTCTGTGATACAAAAAGTAAATTAAAACAGCAAGGCCCAGTATGATAAAAAGTTCCATTAACAATGAGAACACATGAAAATATAGCAGTAAGTTTCCAAGTCATTAAAATATGTCAGTGTGTAGCTATGAGAACTCTATGTTGATTTGAGTTAATCATCAGCTTTCCAGGAACGGCTGGAACAAACTGCTCCCTCTGTTTGGGAAAAAGGTGAAAAAGTAGTGGATGCACCATTAGCTGTGGGTGGGAGAGAGCTGTCAAGCCAGCATCTTTCTCCGTTGCATAGCTAGGGTGTTCAGAGGCAGAATACGTCAAAGATGGTGTGGGGCAGGGGGATAGGAGTGTAATTTTTTAAGGATATATGATGGCTGCTAGCTTGTGACAATGGTTTGTAGTGTTACCATTAGTACTGTAGCTGTCAGGTGCCTCATGTGACTGGTATGAGGTATGACTGGTATGATGAACCTTAAAAAACAGTCTCTCCTTCAAAAGTTTTCTCTGGATTTAGGAAGTGTTTGGAACTTGAAATAGGGTTTATAAAATGATCATCTTTATGTTGAAATGAGTTTCAGAAAGGATAATGAGAATGATTTAAGTACGAATTTTGTACTGTTATGCACTGCAGTAAATTATTGTATTTTTACATGATGAAAAGAACAGTAAGAGGTCTTACTTACATTTCAAAGACGTCTTAAGAAGCAATGTATACAATTGGAAAAGAATCTAAAAGAAGTCTTCCTTTGATTGGTGGGTGTTGTGCAGAACACAAGAATGTGGACAAAATATTCAGTGTCTTAGATCATGTGAGGCAACATAACTGTCAGGAAAAAAAACATCTTTTATTTCTCGTTTAGTTTTTATTTGCATTTATCATGTTCAGTCATGATTTGGAGATTTGGATTTTCTAGGGAAAATAAAAAGGGAGAATATGTGAGAGAAACAGCCCTGCAGAGACCAAGGTCAGTGCAGAAGGAGAAGCAGGAGATGCTTCAGGCACCAGAGCAGAGGTTCCCCTGCAGCTCGTGGTGAAGACCATGGTGAAAAAGCTGTGGCTCTGCAGCCCACATAGGGCAGTGGTGGAACAGAGATTCACCTGCCACCCATGATGGACATCAGGCCGGAGCAGATGGATGGCTGAAGGAGGCTGTGACCCTGTGGAAACCTGTGCTGGAGCAGTCTTCTGGCAGGAGCTGTTGCCCCACGGAGAGAGGAGCCCACACTAGAGCAGGTTTACTGGCAGTTGTTGATGCCATGGGGGATCCATGCTGAGAAGATGCATGCTGCAGCAGGGAAAGAGCGTGAGGAGTTCTCCCCCTTGAGGAGGAGGGAGTGGCATAGACAACGTGCAAACTTACTGCAACCCCCATTCTCCCTCACCCTGTGCTGCGGAGGTAAAGGAGGTAGAGAAGTCAGGAGTAAAGCTGAGCCCTGAAAAAGGGACTCAAGGGAAGAAGGTGTTTTATTTCTCATTATCTTCCTCTGATTTGATTGGTAATAAATTAATTTCACCAAGTTGAGTCTGTTTGCTGTGACAGTAATTCTTGAGTGATCTCTCTCATCATCTTATACATTAAGCGTCTCAAGAGCTGTTAAAATGAGATCTGACATTCTGAATTAAGAAAAAAACCCAACCAAACCTAAAAACAAAAAAGCAAACAAAAATCCCTCTATAACGTAAAACTAAACTTAAAAGACCAAATTTTATACATTATCATGTGTAAAACTGAATGAAGTCAGTTCTGCAAACTTGCTTTTTACTAGAAGCATGCTTTGGGGAATTTTGCATTACTTGAGCAAAACAGTTGTTATTTTTTTTTACTGGAAAGGGTATATAAAATGGATATTTTATCAGTAATGGCACCATTTCTGTCTGGGCTACCAGTCATTTTACCTCTCAGAATACCTAAATTGGAAAGTAAACATCCCCATTAGTGGCACAGACCTGTAACTTTTTAATTGGAAACTCCTATATCAGCATACTTCTATGTATTACATCTTCACAAAAATGTAAAGTTTTTTATAAGTGAGTGTAGTTGAAAAAAGCTTTCCTTAAGAGATAAGCATTAATAAGTATTAATGCCTTTTAATTAAGACAGTTTCCAGCGGTAATGTAAAATTGTATCAAAATGGAATTTTCTAACCTTGTCAAATAAAAGCATTACACTGTGGTGTTATTCTATTTATTGGGGAAAAAAGCCCCACCACCCCAACATCCCAACCGACTTTTGACTTAATTAAAAAAACACAGAACTAACAAACTTTAACTTTACATATATTTCAATTTTCTGCAAGTAATAGATTATGCTTTCTCTTTTTTTCAAAAGTTAAAAACAGTCTATCGATATTTGCAGCTGCTCAATCTTTATTTGGAAGTTCTATTTTTTGACTCTCAGTCAAGGCTGTGCTGGACTGCTGAGCCCATTTACTTGTTCATCCATGGAAGAGCATCTAAATTGCTGGGGGCTGTAAGTATTGGAGAGAGAAGTTGTAAGTGAAATTAACCGAAGGTAGAGCACAATTTTGGTAAGACTACTAGTGGAGGTGAGCAAAAACTTAGGCTATTTTTAAGACTAGACACTGGACTGTGGAGAAAGAGGAGAGGAGATAGGAAAAGTCTGAAGTAGTTGTTTAGAAACAGAAGAGAATAAAAGCTGAGAAAGTGAGCAGAGGTAAAGGATCAATTGAACACTTAAAGAACCAACCAACTAAACATGGTAACAGTTTAAGTGGTTCCTAGAGCACAGGACATAGGACAAACTCATGTCATTAATAACAGTAATAAATTCTGGAAAAAAAATGGGGGAAGACTGAGGGAAGAGAAAGCATTTGTCAGGAATGTAACTGAATTCTGTAAGTAGTTGCTTTAAGAATAATGAGATTTTTTTAGTAATTTTTCATTAATTGAACCAACTTTCTTTAACCTTTTATTTCTACAACAAAAGAAGGCAAAAATAAGACATTTTAAAAATAAAGGAAATCTGAAAAACACAAGTATTTCAGAAGGCTGTGGAATCTTTGTGCATGTTGGTTTATCACCACTGACAATAGAGAAGTTGATACTTGGAGCTTAGGTTGGGTCTTTAACTGGTGAAGGGTCATAGATAGAAAAAATCCAACTAAGGGTAATTTGAACTGAACTGAAACACATGCCTTGATTTGTATATCAGTAACCTGGAAAAATCATACTGTGAACAAACTATTCCTTCTGTAACTATACTGCTTTTTTGTTGAACTGCCTTGTTGAGCCTTTTTCCCCCTGTCAGCTAATTAACAAGGCACATATTTCTTCTCTGTAGAAGCAGTTTGGTGTAGTGCAGTTTTCCCTTCTCATTGTCCTTTCTGTGTTCCTGAAGGCCTGCTTGAACAATTTGTTTGAGATCACACAATAAACTGGTATCTAATATTTTGTTTCTCGGGGCTGGTAATATTCTTAAGATGTACAGAAACACACAACAACAGAGGATTCACGTGTATTTTTGCTAGGCGCACAGATGGCCTAATGACTGAATTTTGCCTGATGGTGTCCAAAAATGAGTTATATTACAATTATCTTGATCCACAAACTGCCTTTAGGAGAAAACACCATTGTAAAGTATACGTTATAGAGATTTGTCTATAGAACAAGAACAGCGAGTTTATAATGTGCACTGGACTCCATTTAATTAATTTTTTTCCTGTGCATGGAAAAAGAATCCCCAAGACAGAAACAATGCATCTCTGAGCTAACCTCATATAACTAAAAAAAGTCCTATTTGATTTTTTGATTTTTTTTTTTTTTTAATCTGGTCCTTCTAGCTGATGAAATTCAACAGAGTCAGTAGTTGCAGATACCGCTGCAGGTAGCAGAGTGAAAAGCATAACTTTTGTTCACAAACAGAATTTTAGCCTTGCTGTTGCTGTAGGAAAACTTTTTTTTTTTTTTTTTGCGAGTGATTGCGAGTGAGAGCCATGACTTTTGACAGTTCATCTTAGTTTGGTAATTGCAATTCCACAGGCTATTGATTTCTAAGCATTCAGTAAGCAATTTTTAGAGAAAGAATTGTGTGAAGATTTTTTTGTCTCATATATGGAATATTTCCTCTGGTTTTGCAAGTTATAAATAGCAAAGCAATTTTGTTGTTTTTTTTTTTTTTTACTGAAGAACTGGATATGTTTTGTTTCTTGACTATATATTCTGGATATGTACCCAGTAATGTATACTAAATTACATTAAACAGATTTTGAATAAGTGTGCATGATCAATCCTGCATAAGTGAAAACTTAAAAAAAACCAAAAAAACTAAGGTTAATTATAGAAGGATTTGATATTCCAGTAACAATGAAATGACATGACATTTTCTGATTATAAAATGGGCCGTCAGTGGAATGCAGGTCAAATGTGTTCCAACTGAGTATTTAAAATACCTAAGCACTCTGTAAAGTACTCTGGTATATACAGTGATACGAATCTCTTGTGTACTGCACCTCTATGAACGTAATTTCAAGAATGGAAACATTTCTAAATCTAAGCCTCTGGTTATTCAGCGAAATGTGGTATAGTTTCAAGTCCTATTTCAAAGTACTTTTTTCTTTTGAAATTTCTTCAGAATATGGTTTAAGTATTGGTGTTTGCTATTGCTGATTTCAAATGTTTGCACCTTAAGAGTGGCAGTTTTGCTAATTACCTAGCAAGAAAGATACAGGTAGCTAAATCTCTATGTGAGGTCCCTATTTTTCCTCAGATTTTCACTTTAACTCCTCAACAGCATTACTGTAAGGTTAAGGTTTTAATTTCTCTAGTCTTATTCAAATCACTGTGCTTTTTCTAGTAAAAGAGGAGCACTGTGGAGTCAGATGTAGATTCTCCAAGATAAGGTTTTATTTCTATTTACACTATTTTAAGATCTTTAAAGGCTCAAAGACTGGATTTTCTCAACACCTTTGGGCTCATCTTTAAATATTTCTTTTTTGAGGGGAGAATGCTGTTCTTAGGACTGAAAATTAGTCTGTACAAACTTGCTAAGGTGGGTGTTTTCCTTTTTTTATTATGCAATATGTATGCACTCTGGTTTGCCATTTCATAAGGAAACATTTGAGATTGCTGGTTATTTGGAATAATTTTTGTGAACCTTTTAGTTTTTTCATGCTGCAGTATCACCCTTCAGTATCATTGTCATAATCTTGTGAAAGGTTTGGTTTTCTTATTTCTGTACTGTTAACTAAGTCATTTAAAGATAAATTGTTCTAGTTTGAACAATCCCCAGATATTTGAAATTCCCAC
This sequence comes from Margarornis squamiger, assembly GCA_035222235.1. NCBI lineage: Eukaryota > Metazoa > Chordata > Aves > Passeriformes > Furnariidae > Margarornis > Margarornis squamiger. The sequence continues at coordinate 65,727,798 of JAWWTY010000001.1, read as the reverse complement.
ACTAAGTTCAGGCTTTTCAATTTCCAGCTGAGCAATATTATGCAAAAAGTCCATTTGGAGTCTGTCCTGTTCACTGATTACAGGATCTTGAGGTGCACAAATGCTAAAAAGGGTTTTGAAAGACTCAGGGAATTTTCACTCACATTTGTGTTGGAGTTGCTGCTGAATGCATTCAACAAGCATCTCACTGCATGGGTGGTCCAGTTTCCACGCACCTAAATAAAAGCTATATATTCAAAGAGAAAAATGTGATTTTCATATCGCTAATTTGCCCTAAGTACTTATACATGCCTTTCACAAACTGGTAGAAAATAAATGGTATTTGCTTTAACTAATTCCTACTTGAACAAGCTGCTATCTGAATTTAAAACATTGATTATGCAGGCAGAGCTTTTATAATGGAATAGAGGTAGCTCCTGAATAGGAAAAGTAGCAGGCTTTTTATCTGGGCTTTCTCAGAAAATAAATAAAAGATTAACTTATTGTCTTCTATTAAGCTTATTGCTTGCTATTTTTCAGGATAGTAATTTAAAATATGCTAGGCCTTTAGGGGCTTTTGAGCAGTCAGTGACTTGCTAAGTGACAAATATACTGAGTTAGACAGTAGAAAATGTTGTTTATAAATGGCAGCCAGGAAATAGGGCAAAATTTGTGGCAAACACTCTCTAGGAATTCAAGAGCAAAATAGTCTAAACTCATTGCAGCCCTGTCTCACTTCATAAGACTAGCATAAATTCAGCCATGGTACTTCTCTTTTTCTGACCTGGAAAAGGCAACATTTTGAATAGCCAAAAAGAGTCAGGGTTAGCATCTGATCTGTTTAAATGTAAACTGATTTAGACCTACCTTCTGGATTAACAAACAATATGAACCCATTAAGATCTGCTCGTTCCTGTTATTTCTATTTCTCAGAATAGCTGGTTTTGTCAATTTTAAATTCCTGAAGGGAGGGAAAGAAATGTGTCTGGTTAAGCCTACCAACCTCATTTATTAGGCACCGATTTATTTCTTGTAAATTACTTGTTATTCTAATTCTCCGGCAATAAAACTAAAGAAGTCTGTGTAGGACTACAATCAAAGTGAAGTGGGGGGAAAAAAAAAAGGAAATAAAAAAGCTGAAATATCTACCCACTGCCCATTCTAATGCGCTTAGCTCTATCATTAGGGTTGTGCGGGAAAGCATTTGTTGATCAGCCAATGATGTGAAAATAAACTTGGATTTCTGATCAACACGTTTGACAGTCCAAATTACATAGGAATACATAAGACATTTATGTGACTCACAGAATGAATATGTTTGTTTTATCCATTATGAGGAGATATCTGGCACAAAGTACTTGACAGTATAACAAGATTAATTATAATGGAATTAAGGAAATGTTCCTTTCTAAATCACCAATTCGTACTGTTTCTGTTGAGTGATCGTGGTTAATAACATTTTGCTAATTCAGTTTCCTATAGACAGGCTCACACATATTGTAACCTTTCCAGCATAAAAGTAGCAATATCAATTAATTTAAACCAATTGATGACTTTTCAGCATCCAACATACTGTGATGGAAGTGAATTTACTTCTTTAAATGAAGTTTAAATAAAGTTACTTAATTTTAAACGATAACTCATTCTCTTAAATTAGTACCTCTGTATGGCACATAATAGATGGTGTGAGGAGATACAGAAGTAACTGTGTTTGTTCCCTGTGAAATTATCTGCATGCTGTCTTCAATTATTCAGGCTTCCAGCTACTTTAAAGGAATGCTGTGAAGCCCAGTGATTACTGTGACAGAAAGATGGACCAGCCTTTCCTCCAGAAACTTGTTCAGCGTTGTACAATGACTGTAGGAGACTGTGGTGAATGCTTTTGGGCAAAAAATGTCAAAAGTAAATAACAAACATATCTCAGAAGTTGAGGCTTTTAAATATTTTTATAACTGCATTTAATTTTACTGGCTGATTTTTAAAAATTATTATCTTCGTGATTTTTTTTTTTTTTTTTTCCCAGTGCCAGGAGTGTAGACTGCATTTTCTTATAGGTCTTTCAATATCATTTTTTGAATATAGTACTTACTAAACGCAATCCTTTTGTAATGAAACTGTTGTATTATTACTGTAAATAATGAACATTTTTATATGCTCCTTAATATTTATCTTTCAATAGAATATATATAAAATGAGATTGGTTTGAATTAATTTATAATATTGTTTCATATGCTGGGCTAAAGTATGTCTTCTATTGCTCTTCAATCGATTATGTAAACTGTTTTGTATATATCTAGTTGAAGAAAAAAAAATTAGCTTCATCTGTGAAATCCTTCATTTTCAGCACTACAGGTTATATATAGTAGCTTTCATTTAAAGCCACCTCATTATTTATTTTAAAAGAAGAGAGTATTGTCTGTGTTGTGAATAATTTGGAAACTGTAGCATTAGTTTCCTCAAGGGCTAGTGCTTCCTGACACTTTTTCTTATCTTTCACTGCAACACTGCACTGCCTAACTTTGAACTAGGAATAGACGGCTATATAATGAAAAAAAAAAAAACCAAAAACCCAAACATTTTCTCCTATTTCTATTTTTTAAAATATAGATATAATTAACTTTGCAGACTAAATTTACTTTGTAGTAATGAGCCTTTTGTTTTAAAAGTAGGTATGTAGTTTGTTGTTGTGGAAATAATCACAATTAGTTACAAATTAAGTCAACTAGCATTTTATTTTTCTTTCCCATGAGGTGTAAAATGAATGTGAATTTGAGGAAGTGAGAGAAAGTAGGCAATCTTAAAATCAGTGGAAAGATAGGTTTGTTTATTCCATTTCTCTCCCAATGCAGTAAGATTTTCCTATCTTGTACTTTTAACGATGAGAACAGGGAAAGGATTCATTGATTACTTGTATTAGATTCTAGAAGCCTGTGATAAAGCCTAGACACCTGGTCACATCTTATCAACATGGAGTTTCTCTTGTCGTTTACAGGCTGTCAGGAGCCAGCCACCCCTTGCCAGCCCACTGTGACATGGATTCGTGTAGCTCCGAGGAATTCTACCAGGCTGTTCACCATGCGGAGCAAACCTTCAGAAAGATGGAGAGCTACTTGAAGCAACAGCAGCTCTGTGACGTTATCCTCATTGCCGGGGATCGTAAGATACCTGCACATAGGTAGGAAATAAGCATAAAATATTTAAATTACAAAAGTAAATCTTTGGCATATGTATATTTCTTAGAACAGTGTTTTTTTTGTTGCCCCTTGTGCCTGCTTTCCTCTTTCTTTAAAAAACATAAGTTTCTGCAAAAGGCGTATTTGAAGGCTGGGGCTTTGAAGGTGAGGGGGTTTTGTACATATTTCAAAAGTTCAAGTAGCACTCAACTAGCAGACTGATTGTGAGTATGACAAACAATTCTCCCTGCTGTGAGGCTGTTCATACGTGAGGAGAATGGAAATTTCTGATATGAGATGCTGTATAGCTACACTGAACACAGCATAATTTCTGATACTCTGATAATTCTGTTGTAGAGTCTCTCAGACACTTATAGTAAAATACTGAATGATTTCTTCCTATGACCAGTACCTTTCAATGAACTGAAAAATATTGTATTTACTTTTAATGATAGCTATTGATGTAAAAATTGTAATTACATTTTAATTTATAAAATTCTATAAGATTATCTGGTATTAAAGCAGCCAGTATATATGAGACTATGCTTGGTTTTGGATAGCAGTTAGGGCTTGAAATGCTTATTCTTCATTGAGGTTTTGATCTTTGCTTTGATCTAATGAATGCAAATAAAAGTCAAATCCTACAGTTTAGATTAAAATACAGAGAATAATTCAGAATTTTCAGGTGAGCAAGTATTTTTGCATCTAAACTCTGCATAAGGCTGCAAAGCAAGGGTGATCTATTCCATGCCTGTGTTCTGATTTCTCTGCTGAGATACTATATTCAGAGTAGAACTATAGTTCCCCAGCAGAAAATCAGAAAAGCAGCCAATGTATTTCTGAACTCATAAATTAACTTTCTGGTGTAGAGAAATATTGTAAGGTCATCTTGGCAACTTGGGCCTTACAAAATTGTTTGTTCCCTAAGTGAATATAGATGCAGGGACTATTCCTGTTTAACAAAAAAGGTTGGATATTCTGTATTCCCTAACAATGAGTAAAAGAAGAAGTTACAATATGCAAGACTTCAAAGCCAAACTTATTGTCTCAATGCTAAAACTTAAAACCAGAGAGAAACTTTAATTAAAATATGTAAATCACCCCAATAATTGTAATAAATGGACACAACTCCACTTAACAAGCAGTAAACAATTCATCCAGGTACTTTGCAGCACACATGGAATGGAGTCCATTTGGTTTTAGATTAGTAGCTGTAATAGTTGTAGAAATGTTTCTCTTCTTTCAGCAGTTTTCTTTCTTAAGACTTTGTTTCTACTTTTCTAAGAACTGCCATTTTTTCTGGTCTTCCCTTGCCTTCATATATTCAGGTTTCCAGTAGGTCCTCAGTAATTTCTACCCACTGACTTGGCAACTGATACAGCTTCTGTGCTCCAGGCTTTTTGCCACTGTTAAATGTATTATGCATCTAGCACTTTCTGCACCCCTGATAGTTGTGGTCTGATGCTATTTTTATCTAAATCACTAAGATCTTTCCTTTATGGATATATCAAATATAGATGTAATAACATTAAACTTCAGTCCTTCTATCCATCTTCATTTATATTGTTCCAGAGCTAGAAGATTTGCCTTAAGGTGCCTTCCATCACAAAGAAAACTGTAGGGATATTAACCTATGGCTGCCTAATTTGTGTCCAGTTTTACATTCCTATATATTACTGAACTAATTATTTTCTTTGTTTTTCAGAAATAATGAGAATTTTGTAGTTCCTTCTTAGCAGTATCTTGACCAGTTTTTGCTTCTCACATTTTTCAACACATTTAAGGTGAAAAAATAAAACAAAATAAATCAGTGACTGAATCTACATTCTTAAACTGACACAGAAATACTTATTAGATACACAGCAATATTCCACAATAGGTATAATTTGACCTGTTTAATATGGATGGTACAAAATATATATTTTTTACCAGTATACTTTTTACCTATTTTGAATATTTTGGTAAACATCATAGTTTGTAGAGTAGGGGACAGAGGAAAATGTAAGTTGTTTGGTTTTTCTAGTTAGTTTAATTTAGTTCTGTTCCCCCATTATTTTTAATACTGCTGTTCATATTTGTATGCCCACCTTTCAGTAGTAAATTTAATTTCACATTTGTCATTTCAGTTCTACAGGATATGTAAATCCCTCTTGAGCTGGAAACATACCCTAATAAAAGACTGACTATGAAATAGTAACCAGAGTCTTCTTTAGATTTTCTAATAAGCCTTCATACACCTTTACATTTAATCTTCTACTTCTCTGTGGTCTGAAGCCAAAAGTCCAAATCTCAAAGAATTGGAGAGTTCAAGAATTGAATTTTGTAGAGTTGAAAAGACAAGATAAAATGAAGGGTGTTCTGAATTTTTTTTTAATAGCGTTTATGTTGGTTTAGACAGATGTGGCTAGACAAGAAAGAGACCTGCATATTTTTACTGTGGCCGTTACAGTCCTAGAAATTATGGCTTCAACTCTCCCTGCTCAAAGCAGGATCAACTACAAGGTTAGATTAGACCACTGCGGTCATTCCCAGTTAGTTTTTAATATCATCACTTGCAAATGTTCTTCTCGTCTAAGCTTGTTCCAGTTTTTTATTATCCTCACTGTTTTTATGATCCAGCACATGGCTTCTAGGCAAATTTGTTCCATGATTTTGGTGAGACAAGCCAATCTATAGGTGCCTACATCTTTCTGCTTGAGGATGGACATGGAAATTGACTTTTCCAGTCGATTCCAAACCTTCAATTATCATGATCCATTAATCAGTGACATTGTAGATTTTCCTCCAGCCCTGTACCTTGAACTTGTCCTCTCTGCTCCCAATTCACTTAGCTGCAGCCTAAGTACATCTTCCTCTGCTGTGAGTGACACCCTCCACAGAACCTACCACTGGGAAATTTGGGGTTTTTTATCTTCCATGTGCTCCCTTTTTGCATTTGACTTTCATCAGGAGTCACTTCTGAAGTCCAGGCTCATGATGTGCTGTTCATTTTACTAACTTGTCTCAGGATCCATTGTCTTAAATTTCATTGTCTCATGATCACTGCACCGAGTTTGCCAACATACGTCACAGATCCTTTTTTTTTCACCACAGATCTGTCAGGAGCACACCCAGTAAAGTGCCTCCTCTAATTACAGGTTTTTGCTATTTAGACTAGATAATATAATAATAATAATAATAACTTTGCATTCCTAAGAACATACAAAAAACCAGCTTGCAGAGGACAATGCATAATCAATATTTGTGGAGTTTTTAAATGCGGTACTTCGTGATATGTAGGAGTTCAGTCGAACATCATCTCTATAAGCTTATAAAATCTTACCCTAGATAAAATGAATCCTCATTTTAAAATCCATTTTAAACATATTACAAGCCATAGCTTATACTTAGTATGTAACAAATTAAGAAATACAAAATAATCAAAATTATTGCCAAAAAATAATGGTACTCACATATTTTCTCATTTTTTTTAACAGAATCTCTTTAGAAAATGCAATAAATTTAATATACTACAATATAGTACAATAAGAATTACTTTCAGAAAACTGGAGCCAGACTCTCTACATCTACAAGTATTAAAGTGGTATTTTCCTTCATTTTTTTCTGATTTAGAACAAAACGATGGTGTAAAAACCAAGCACAGACAATTATTTTATGTAGTCTCAAAGCATCTATTTTAAAGTAAAAATTCAGTTAAGAAATGCCAGTATATTGCATCAAATTTAGTAAAGGACACCAAAAATACTTAAACTGCCATTGGTTCCTGTGCATCTCTTCAGACTCCTCCACAGTTCCTAATACCTGTGTCATTTCTGGTTTCATTCCTGATATTACTTGCTCTTTTTTCCCCCCTTCTCCAGTCTTGATTATGCTATTTGATGATATATTTAGATAACTTCCTCTCTAGAGGAGAAGCTATTGCTGTGCCATAAGATTTCTAAAACCTGATACTTTTATAGGAAGAATGTCAGGTAAGATCTGATCATAGCCCGAATGTTCCCAAATTAATTTTTGTCATTAGTGTTGAGTGATTTTGGTTTGGGGTGTTTTTTTCGTTTTGTTTTTTTTTTTTTTTTTTTTTTTTTTTTTTTTTTTTTTTTTTTTTTTTTTTTTTTTTTTTTTTTTTTTTTTTTTGTTTTTTTTTTTTTTTTTTTTTTTTTTTTTTTTGTTAGTTTTGGGTAGTCCTGCAGGGAGCCTTATGGGTCAGTTCCAACTTGAGATATTTTATTGTAGTATTAAACTAGAGTACTAATGCTATTACTTGATGGAGTGGATGTAGGTGCAGTAACTGAAAGACTTTGAAGGGTGAAAGAAACACGGATGAGTTATCTGAAGAAGAAGGTAAAAAGAAATGTTCATCTGCCTAATCTCTTCTGAGATGCCTTGAATACCCTGTTATTCTTCCACGCTGTGGTCCAGAGGGGTGCAAGGTCTTTATAGGCCAGCACCAGGCCTATGTTGATAAATTAGATACTCTGAAATATCTGAAACTGGCTCTGACATCGATGTTTAGGGATTGATTCTCCTTTCAAATTGATTTGTTAAAAAAAAAAAAAAAAAAAAAAAAAAAAAAAAAAAAAATTTGGGAGTGGTTAAATGATACAGAATATGAAAATAAAACAAATCCAGGTAGATGATGGAATGGCAAAGGCCACACAAGAACCACTTCGTCAGGGAGACATGTCAGCCCACCATCAAAAAAGGGATTGAAAATCACACACAAGGGTTTGACTGAGCCAAGCTCTATGGAGAAGGGGTTGTGAAGATAAAATAATAATGATGTACTCTTGTATCATTCTGTACAAAGAAGTTTTAGAGTAAAAGGAAATTATGACAAATGGACTTTAAAAAATCTAGATACTTAAGCTAATACTTATTCTAATGACTTCACAGCTTAACCTCTATACTTTCATCAGACCTAGTGTCTGTGTTTCTGAGGTTCCTACTGATTATTCAAAGGGGATAAAACTGAACTTCTGCAAGCTTTATCCCCCTTTTCCATGTGGAGTTACAGTGAATAAATGAAATCATTAAGCCCACAAATTGAGTATCACAGTTGATTGTGTTGTCCTTCTACAATCAAATATGTAAGCTCTGTCTGAGTATGTGGTTTTTATTCTGGAGAAAAACACTGAGCTGTGCTTTGTATTTGCATCATAATGGATCCTAATCACCTCTTATCTTCATCATTGTGACATTTTGCCTGTCCTGCCCATTCCGTTGAGAAGTTACAGCATGGAGTTCCAAATACTTGTTGCAGTAACAGGGATCTTCAAAATAGATACTGTGTGTTTGTTGGAAATGATGATGTTGGATCTGTGTAACATTCATAAAAACATTGTGACAACATAAGGGAATTAAATGGGATGTAACTTTGTGTTTCAGTTTGTACGGTAAAAGAAATAGAGGCACTTACTGTATTTACACTTAAGTTTCTGAGAAACACTGAAAGCATTAAAAGAAGATCAATTAAAGAAATAAGATAATGTAAACTCAAAAGGCATGGTACTCAGGGTAAAGAGGGACCATCACTTAGTGTAAATTACTGGTGTCACTTATACTTGTAGCTATGTATTGTATACAAAATTAAAATGGAAGAAAGCTAGAGACAAAAATTAACCTTTCTTGTTTGTTATTATTACTATTATTGCTATTATAGCTACTATTATTATTATTATTATTATTATTATTACTATTATTAAGTTGTTATTGAAAAAAATTGCCTTCTCAAATAGTCTAATTTATGAATGGTTTGGGGGAAAAAGGTTTATCACATAGTTCTGTTCCATTCTCTCCAAAATGAGGTAAGCACACAGAACACGTCAGTACAACAGTTATGATGAGAAAATTCTCATTCATTTAATTGGTACATGCTCACTACTTCTTTACCCAATAAATGTGAATTTCTGATATGATAATGAGCTAACCTAATATTCCTGAATTATTAGCAAGATGACTGCCCTATGGTTATGGTTCTGAGTGGATGCTAAATCCCAAATTTACTCTAAAATTGTCTCCTGTTTGTTAACTGCATAGGAACAGCTTTTATTTACAAAGATTATGGGAAAAAATAGCAATATTTAGAATTTTGCCATATGACATTTTCATTTTGGTTTTGACGGATACAATTATGAAAGTGTGCATATATATGTCTATAGACTCATATATATGCATTCATAAATACCATTTGTTTTAAAATGTACAATTTTAAGCTCTGAATTCTGAAAGAAAATTTAATTTTCAATGAATGGTGGAATAATTCACATAAAACATGTTTTTGAAAAGTCAGTTGGATGCATGTTACTATTGAGGGTTAGTTGCTTTTGTGTACCATTCAGATGATTAGTCTCTATTTTCTTTTTTCCTGATATTATTTCAAGGGCATGCATGGATGCACCTTGGTGTAGGTTCTGCAAGCCTTAAAATTATGAAATCATGGAGCCTTCTCTATACATACATTACATGTTTGCCTGCTGCAAGAAGAGCTGTAGAGCAGCTACCGCTAAAGAGCGATCAGTAGAGCTTTACTATTATGAAGACACACAGTGTCAGCTGCTGTCCTCTACAGAGCAACAAATCACATTTTAAAGCAATAAATCATAGAATCAATAATCAGTTATATTTGTTACTACAAAACAAAACAGAAATATATCTGGCTGAATTTAGTTGTAAGGGTAGAAAAGTCCCTTAATTTGGAGAAAAGCTTTCTGGGTCCACAAATACATTTTAAGCCATGAGTTACCTTGTCTGAGCCTCAAGGATGAGAGAGTTTATTATGTATTCTCTCTGCCAGATCAGCAGTTGAAAAAGGTGACATTCTGAGATGCCTGACCTTTCTTGATGAATAGGTCAACATGCCTTTAAACCAAGATTTAGGGCTGTTTGGAGCCTTCTGATCTACAAAAAGCAGCAGATCATTACAAATTCATTGATCTCTTTGATTTCTCACTTTTAATCTTCTATCTCAACAGTGGAACACAATTAAGATTTACAAAAGGTGTCACCTTTCAGAATTAAGTGTAATTAGCAAGTTCCTTTCACTTTAGTTCAACTTTTGGAGCACTTCCCAAGGTAAAAGTTAGTGCCTTGAAATCAGCTAATTCTTTGATTATAGTTATGTGGATGAAATAGATGATTCATTATTTCTGTTAACTATTGATTAACATAGGGTATTTTAATAAAACAATCCTTTAGCTTTATCACTCTGTTCAAAAGGTTGTCTTGCTTGTTTAGGTGAGCTGCTACATCACAGAACCTTTCTGCTCACTTAAGCCATCTTCTTTAATTGGGAATTTAAACCAGTAGGGATAAACTTCTAAGTAAAATGGGTAATGCTGAGGGCCTGACATCTATATATATTTTTTTTTTGCACTTTGGACTGGGTCTTGTCTGTTTCAGTAGTCTGAGTACTCCTTTGCAGCTGAAATCTGTTAGGTAACTTCTTTGATTTACATCACACAAATTGTGCAGAATCACATATTTTTGTAGAAGTTTGTGAAAGAGAGGTAATCCATCTGTTATTTATTTTTCATTCTCCCTCTGCTGTTTGGTTTGGGTGGGTTTTTTTATTTGTTTGTTTTTTGTTTTGGTTTGGATTGTTTTTTTTTGTTTTGTTTTGTTTTGTTTTTTTTTATATTTGACAATACATAGACAGTAAGATTATATAATAAATAATCTGTGAACATAAGTGATTAAATTAGAAGTACAAGATACTACTGAGTGAAAATATTTCCATTAATCATTAACTGGTGTATTTAAATTTCTGTTCATTCATTTGTCCATTACTTTTGATGCAGCAAATGGTTTTGACTTTGCTTCTAGCAAGTGACCAAGTTGAAGGCTCCTAGTTGAATTTAAATGATGGTTAGTAAATCTGAAACAACAGCTAATGTAAAATGTTCTCAAATGGAAATCTCAGTCACATACCTAAGTTGCATCTTTGCTGGCTGTGAGAGATTTACCTCATAGAACATAAATAAAATTTCATTTTTCTTTATTTTCTGTGGTTTTTTTTTAATTTTATTAAATCATCTATTAACAGTAAATGAAGTAATTTATTTATAAGTGGTCTGAAAAATTATTTGAAGAAGGGTTATATAAATAATAAATATATAATAAAATGAAATGGGAATACCATAAACAAACATAGAAGTAGATGTTCCTCGGTGATGAAAAAACAGTGAATGAGGAGTTTCTGGTGACAGCATCAAAGTATGATCATCTGATCTTTTTGTAGTCATCTATTGGTTTTTAGCAATTACATAAATATAAATATTAACTTTTTATGAATCAGGATGTTTACTTCTAGGTTCATGATTGCTAGAGTTGAGCATAACACAAAAAGTGATATTACTACACCTAATTAGTCATTTCCCATCCTTAGAGCCAACGGTCATATATGTCTTCAAGCTGCCATACATGCAGATGTAATATAGTAGCTTAAAGCACTGTAAAATTATTAAGCTGATTCAAACTTTCATATTTTAGTTTGCTATTGGAGTGAGCTAAGAGAGCAAAGGCAACCAATTGCCATGCTGGCTGATAAATACTGTTTATATTTACTATTTTTTAAAAATTATTTATTTCCCTTGAACAAAAGAGTTAGCAATATACTAAAGGGTAAATAATTTTCCTGGTTTCCAAGTTCTCCACTTATGATTCTTGTGTCTTTTATTAATGTGCTTGTATATTGTGTTTTCAAATTAATCCAGAAATGTGACTGTCTTTTATGGAAGCATGTGGTACACTTTTGTGCTGGTTTAAAAGTAAACCGGCAGGAGAAACTGGACCTAGCACTAGAGAGATTATAAGTCAGAGTTGCAATTTAATAAAAAAATATTACAATAAATACACTGACACAAAGAGAAAGTACTTTCAACTCACCAAAACCCAGAAGTATAACCCAGT